>CM077017.1:98997484-99613928 GCA_039090855.1 Macrothele yani | reverse complement strand
ATGTATAACACGATTTCGCTAATGCAATCCTGATTACAGTCGAATTTTTGGAGAAGATTAGCGAATGAAAAGCGCTTTTCTGGGACCTCTATTCCATGAAAAAAATATCGAGAAAAAGCAGTTTACGGTATAGATGGAAAGGCAAAATCTCTTCCAAAAGAAAAATAAACCCCTTTTGATATCTCCACAATTAAATGCAATCGAAATACAGCATATTTGTATTTTATTGCACTTTCAATTAATATTGCTTGAAATGAAAAGTAATCCACAATTTTGCAATTACTTATCTCTGCACCAAGTATTTTTAACATAATTAGTATGTAAAAGCAAACCGAAATTTAGCTGAGGTCATCCACAGGAATCGGTGCTCTACACTTATTATATTATGAGCTTTGCGGGAAACAAATTGTTACGTCTCTTGAATGGTTTCCGTCTCCCAAGTTCCGAGCAAACTTTGCCAAATTCCTTTCCTAAGCCTTATTGAACCTCTTAAGTTAAATAAACCCTTTTATTGTGCTTTAAGCTAAAATTGCGTAAATTTAACATTTCTGATACAACACTTGAGGTATTTCTGTTTATATGTTTGTTATCCATTTATTAGTAGAATTTTAATTATACTATGATATGGACGATATTTCATCTCCCCCGTATCAGCATTCAGCTGGGCTACACTGCTTTCTGAAAGTTTTATTATACAATATTTAAATAAGTTGATTTCGTATTGAAATATTTGGACCAGAAATGATATTATGCATCATATGAAGCAACTGTTTTTTTAATGCCTGATTAATTTTGTTTCTAACCGACAACGTTGGAATATGAATCCATTTTCTGCTCGTAGTAATGAGACTTCTGATTACTGGATTTAAATTTAAGATATAGTCGGGCAATAGAAGAGTATTTGGGAAAACTGTATCTTTCAGATACTAGGTTTAACCGTAAAACGTTTGAAAACTATGGAATTTTTAGATTTATTTAATTCTGTTACCATATTTATGAGTTAGCAAAAAGTATAACTGCAATATTTGTATACTTGTCGAAGATTTTTCACCCATTTCCGAAAACAATAGTTTCCTTATATTTTATTCTTGTCAGAAATGTTTAAGCATTTCCAAAAGCGATTATTTTATTATTTCCTGTTCTTGTCAAACACTTCTTATGCCATTCCGAAAGTGTTTTTTATAAATGTCGAATACATTACTTTTTTCCGAAAACGATAGCTTAACTTTTTTATTTATCGAACACTTGACGCATTTGCGAGAATGATAATTTAACTTCATTATTTTTTCTTTTCGTCGGACATATTTTGCGCATTTCCTATTTCCCTTGCTTCATAAGCTGCATTCATTTTTCGATCTCTCTTTATTAATTTTTCGATCGCAACATTATATATTCATTGGTTTTTCCAGATTTTTCTACGTAATTTCATATAGCTGCATCAGTTAAATAGGAAAACGTATCCTGAAACATAGTTACTATTGAAAGGGACTGAATGCTACGTTTTGGATGATTTTGCATTCAGAAGACATTTTCATATTAATATGCACAAGCCACGGTGACGCAGTTGTATAAGCACCGGCTTATGATTTTTCGTTCGTGATGGGGGGTTCGAACCTTATGAGGCATGGTGTAGTGTTTGTCTTACCGCACTAGTTCTCTCTCTTCCCTGGAATCAGTGACACAAAAGTACTGACGGACGCCTGTTTACAACTCATTGATTTGCTCACGGTGGTTATTAAACCCCCAATAAAAATATTGAACAAGAGTGAGGGTTTGAAATCAAATTGCTGTTTTGCTTTGGGTCAAAATGCTTCGGTGCTCTGCACTAAAGCAGGGTCTTCTTTCTAATTCTACAAATTGCTTTATAATCTATGTGATTTACTTATTCATGTAAATATCGGATGACTTCACCGTCAAGTATTCGCAAAACGCTAATCCCGAAATGTCTGATTTTAAAAAATAGCCTTGCGTTTCACAACGTAAGCAATTACATCTCTTTCGTAAAGTTTATAAGAAATAATATTGATATCAAGGAAACGCATTTCTTATGCATCCAGTTCCCTGTAATCGACTGCGGAAGCTGTTTGTAAATACCGTTTGCTGTCACTGAAGAACAACAAAAGAGCAATAGGTGAAAATATTTTGAATTCCAAATATGATTTTAAATGAAATTTTTATATGAGAAGACAACTTTTCAAGAAATTCCCGCTTTCTACGTTTTTTGATAAACAAATGAGTACAGTATTTGAAGAAAAGAAACGGAGCTCTGCAAAAAATTGTAGTGCTACATGGTTAATAATACCGGTAAATAATAGCCTATATTTTTCCTAAATAGAGCGTGTTTGAAGTTCTGTACAAAAACTTACATGAAAGTAGAGATGGGCAAAAAAACTTCAATGTGTTTGAACTTCCATGTTTTTCCACCGATGATCGATGTTTTAACCTCAATGTTACAGAAGCCAATACATCTAAAATACATTGAGGTTTTGTGACGAATGTTTGGAACAAGTAGATAATAAATTTTACGAAAAGTAAATGCATTTCCTGTAGTTACATTCTTATAAAGATGAAAGAAATATCACCGTCCTATTGGCTGTTGATTCGTTGGCGAAAACCGTGATCTTTTCTTCGAACGCATGTCAGCCGATACATCGAAAAAACATCGACCTTTCCATCGATGCATCGAAAAACATCGAGCGTTTTAAGAAATTTTATTAGTTACTTAAAGTTGAATTGGTGAGCAATCATAATTTTATTGAACGGAGATTTCAACCACCGACATACCCATTCGTTGCTGCAGATCAAAATGTGTGAAATCCTTAGCCTGTTAACAAGACATTGTGGCTCACACCGATACATTGAAAACACATCGAAGTTTCCACCGATACGTATGTGGTTTTAACAAATATTACGTTACTAGATGTTGCATTGTCGAGTATCACAGTTACATTGAACAGTGATTTTACAAACGAACAACGCATTCATTTTTGCAGATGAAGAAGCACGAATTCTTCAGTTTATGAGCGGTATATCAATATTCCCACCGATGCTTAGAAGAAATATTGAGGTTTTCACGATGCATCGAGCGTTTTAACACATATTAGGTTACTGGATGTTGAACTGGTGGCTATCACTATTATATTAAAGAAAGGTTTTACAAATAATCTGCCTATTTACTAGTGCAAGTGGAAAAGTGCGAGTTCTTCATTTAATTAGCAAACGTCGTGGTTTACACAGGTGCATCGAACAAAAATAGAGGTTTATACTAAATACATAGACCATTGTAATAAATATTATTAATTACTTGATGCTATTGGTGAGTAATCACTGTTATGTTGAACAGAGATTTTGCAGATCTATTGAATATTTACTGCTGCAGATTCAAAACAGCGAATTTTTTGTATTATTAGCAAATACATGGAGATATTTACCGATATATTGAACATTTCCAATGATACTAAATATGTTTTGGGGGATAGGTAATAACCTATGCTCCCATCTCTACATTAACGACTTTTTAAAGGAGTGGTTGTTTTGATGAAAGAAGGAAAAACAAAACAAAATTTTTTTTTTGAATTGTTATATCTATATAAAATATATTTCAAATAATATAGTGATATCTCTTTTTTGTACATTTTGCTTAACCGGAAATATTGATGTGATAGACACAATATTCCGCCTAGGTCCTTATTAATGACGCCGGCGCAGAAAAATGAGTTAAAACTAACAATATGGTAAAACAGTTGTGGCATTTCATCTCAAATAACATGTTGCAAATTTTTGAGTCTCAGATTTGGTTTTAGCAAATGGATGCTCTCAGGAGTATCAATATTTGTCTCTTGACAAATTACTATGTACGAATTTAAAAATTTCATATTGTTTTTTGGGAATAATATATTCTTGCCTTATAGAAAAAAGATGAATAGAGGTTCACAATCGCACATCATCAGGATGGAAGCATATCAAAAAAAGCAGACGTCTTAGGCTGTTCGCGAGGTGCTGTAGTAAGGATGTACGAAAAATTATCCACGGGAACACCGAGTACCTTGCGAAGTCATAACTGTGGAACCGGAAAGGTCATCGACCGTAGGGGAAACTTCACCACCGTCGACTGGTAAAGGGAAATCGACACGCAACGGTGCAGCAATTGACCCCGCAGTAAAAACTTGGGCACCTAGGTACGTGTCCCCAATAACAGTAGAGGGAACCCTGTTACGTATGGGGCTCCGGAGTCGACGCTGTGTCAAGGTGCCCATGTTAACCCAAATCCATCGGCAACGACTCCTGCAGTTTGCATGTGATTGCCGCCATTGGACAGTGGAGGAGTGGGAAAAGATTGCCTTCTTTGACGAATCGAGGTTTCTACTCCGCAGAAGTGACTGGCGGTGACGGATACGGCGTCAAACGTACAAGAACCAACATCCGGAACAGCGTTCTTTGTGTACTGATTTATTTTTGTAATACAAAAAGAAAAAAATATTTCTAAGAAAAATTTCCCAAATCGGAAAAACAGCTACAGGGTTCATAACTTCCTTTGACACGTGAATGTCATTCTGAAGAAATTGTGAAACAGACGACTTACGAGACACTTATGCGCAACAACTGAAGATGTATTGCAGGGTTAATGATAACTCCAGTGCACGAGAGAGCACATAAGTTTTGTGTTAACAGTAATGCCTTGTTTTTAAGTAATAACGGCTCCCCAGTTAGGCACACTATGAGTGTCTCAAGCGGTGTGTCTGAAGTCCTTGTATCCCTCTCCCGCGAAGGCGAGGGAGACACAGAGATTACTATATTGAACTCATAGATAACTTTCTCAACCATTGAACTAATTAGGAACGGTCTCCAAAGCCAGTGACCACTTAAAACACTCTCATAACTTTCACACAAATAAGAGGATCAGGTTGCGCTTCCTGATAAATCAGTCAGCCTGGCTGATCCCATTCGAAACCAAGGAAAACTAACAAAAAATATATTCTTACACTTTCACTCTCTTTCACACGCAGTAAATACAACAGACAGGCCAGCTCCAGAAAGTGGACCTGAAAGTAAACCAAGCTCCAAAGTCCTTTATTGAGAAAAAAAGAAAACATTTATTCACTAAGAAAGACAAGTCATATTCTTGTCCTCCCAAACAACAACAATACAAACACTCTGCCAAAATAGAAACATCTCAAAGGTTATTTATGATATCTTTATTTATATAAAATGTATAGCCAATGAAATTCACTCGCAAATTTTGAACCATTTAAAAAAGGAAATTTTTTATGTGCCTCTGACAAAAGGCTTAGGCATCCAAGTGTGGGCAAACTTCTTCCTTCTCAGGTAAAATCCAGTACAGAATAGAGCACATAAATTATTTGTTAACAATATTGCCTAATTAAAGGTTCAATCATCAACCGTGTTGTTCGGTTGGAAGATAAAGTAATACTTGAGCATTTTCTAAATATATAATTTTTCGGAAAAATGGACGACAGTTGACAACTCATTGAATCTTTATTTGGTAATGTAAAAAATAAAAAAAAATTAACACGTAACGTTCAATATACGTATAAAGAAACATTGAAATGCCTTTTGAAGTGTATTGATTTTATTTGTCTCATATGCCATACGACTCTTTATGAGTTTTAATGCACTTATATTTGAAAAATGCAAAGAAGCAAATGATGTATATTGCAGCTGAAGTATTTTTTCATATTAAATATTGATATTAAAGCTTTATCTGATATTTTTCAGTAATATCAGTAGATTTTGTGTCTTTGCTGGAAGTATATAGTGTTATATGATTTTGATTAATGCTCTTTTGGCAGTATTTTTATTAAAAATTTCAAAGCGAAGTTGTCGATATCCTTTTTAAGCAAATAAATAAATACATCGCTCTTTCCACGTTCCAGAAACATACAGCATCCGAAAAATTGTTTATCAGCCGCCGCTGTGGAACGTGGAAAGAGCGATGTATTTATTTATTTACTGACGCCGCGTATTTGGAAGCTTTTCATCCTTTTTAGGCATTTATCAACACATCTGTTCTTAAACTTTTATCGACACACTAGCCTATGGCCTTCGTAGGATGGTTGTTTTTAAACTTTTAGATAAATACTAATATATTGAGGATGACCTATTCGACGGTTACTTTTATTAACCGTCCAATATGGCATCTCTCTCTATATATATACATATTTCAAACTCTATACGGATGCTTTTTCTACAAATAATGCGACATCTGGTTTCAGAAATCGGAATTATCTAATTTATCGACAATGTGCTATTGGGGCAACATCTATCTTCAGATACAATTTTACTCACTTTGCGATCTCCAGATCTCAGTTTTTATCGCATAATAGGTAGGAGCGCTTTCTAGATAGATCCCTGTTTTGCAACATGTATAATATAATCAACGCTAAACCCGGAAAGTTCGATAAAATAAAAAGTAAAAAATAATTTAAGCATACAAATTAATATTCGAATTGTGCTAAATTAAATCAATATACAAAGTCAACTTGTTCTGATATTAAGATTTCAATTCGAATTTTGTAGATCGGATAAATAGATATTGAGTCATTCATAATCAAATTTTTTAAATTAGCACGCCATCACTTTGACATCTCAATGTACTCGCGTGCTATTATATACACTATCTACCAACAAGTAATTGGACACCTGTGATAGCAAAGGAAAACGAAGTTTATTCACCTTCAATAGTTGGTGGAGTCACCACGAGCGGCGATTATAGCTGCGACCCTCCGGGGCATACTCTCAACCAGGCGTTGTACGACGGCTAGCGGTATTTTCTTCCACTCGACTTGGAGAAGACAGGTCAGTTCCTTCACCGATTTCGGACGGTGGGGACACCCCTTAAGTTGACGCTCCAACTCGTCCGAGAGGTGCTCGATAGGGTTAAGGTCCGGGCACTGCGCAGGCCAGTCCATTCGATTAACCCCATTGTCACCATACCAAGCCATGGTGGACCTCGCAACATGAAAGGTGGCATTTTCATCCTGAAAGTCACATCGGACCACCCGTAAAACTGCCACTACGAAGGAAGCGCATGGTCATCCAAAATGGTGCAGTAGGTCTCGGCGTTGAGTCTACCAGGAATTGCGACCAAGGGTCCCGTGCCATACCAGAAGAAACACCCCCATAGCATAATTCCACCGCCACCGAACTTCACAGTTCGCACAATACATTCCAGCCGGAGGCGTTCTCCAGGCAGACGCCAAACCCAGACCCTGCCATCCGAACGGTAGATGGTGATCCTTGATCCGTCGCTCCAGATAACCTGTTTCCGCTGTTCAACGGTCCACTGTCGACGTTCTTTGCACCACGTTAGCCGAGCAGCGCTCTTGCACTTGGTGATCAAAGGCTTCTGGGCGGCAGCACGTCCATGATAACCGAGCAGATGGGCTTCCTGACGTATGGTATTCATCGACAGAACACTCCCGGATTCCTGTTGAATCTCGTCGCGGTTGTGGCCCATCGATTTGGTGCGGTTCTTCCGAATTTCTCTGGCCAGCACCCGTCGGTCTCTAACTCCCTGATTTCTGGGTCTGCCGGGTCGGGGCACATTCCGACAGTCACCTCTCATCTTCCACTTGCCAATCACGTAGGCTACTGTCGATTTTGGGTACTTCAACTCGCTGGATATGTCACGTATGGATCGGCCATTTCTGTGATACCGGACGATTACACCTTTCTCGAAATCAGGGAGCTCCGAACTGCGTGGCATCTTGAATGCGACTGGTTGGGTTGTTGTTTCCCACACGATATTTAAAGGCGGCTGCCGTGACGTGTATCCGGACAGCAGATATCGTCGATTCCATGGGTTTCCAATTACTTGTTGGTATATAGTGTAGCACGCAATGCCTTTGATATATCTAGAGTACGCACGAATATAACGATACGTAATAGCGCAACAATGCAGACGTTGTAGTAACATCAAGCTTTGCAAGCAGATTTGGCTGTTTATATTGATCACACATAAACAGCCAGATCTGCCAGATCACGCGATCACATAAACAGCCACATAAACAGCCAGATAACTCGATCACTTTGACATCTCAATGTACTTGCGTGATGCTATATAGCACGCAATCACTTTGATATGTCTAGTGTACGTACGAATCGATCGATACGTAATGGCGCAATAATTCAGACGTCGCCGTGACGTCAAACTTTGCAAGCAGATCTGGCAGACCTGGCTGTTTGCCAATAAGAGTTTTGGACATTGTAATTCAATTTACAATTGTAGGCACCTAATGAAAAGGGTAATTTTGTAGTCACAGTACTTTTCTTATTTCTCTGCTTACATTTTAAACATAACGCATTATATCCTCTGTCGTATCGAACACTCTCAAGTCGCTGGAGACTTTTCCGATGAGAATATCGATCGCATTTCTAAACTTACCCAAATGTTACTCACACCGGTTCTCTGCTACTGGGATACAATTAGCTGAAGGTTGGGAAAATATCGCATGTTACACATATGCTGACAATGGTGGCACAGTCGTTGGTTGGTCAGAGAATGACTATTAGTTACTACACAAAACTGTGGCGTAATCGAAGTAATCGAAAAACTGTCCGAAAAACTGATAATACCTGGCACCTAAAAAATTAATAAAAAATATAATTTTTTGAGCGGGATTTTAACGATCACCGTTAACAATTGTATGGAATGTAATCAGTAGTCACTTCCTAATTGAGGGCTACTAGCTGCAGCGAATGGAAAGAGCCAGTGTCGTAAGCCCTAGACAACTAAAATACCTCAGGAATTTGTATCCGAATCCATCTCTTACTTACAGTGAGTGCTTTATTACCTTAGGAATTCTTCTGCACAAGAGTAAATTCGATTTAAAAAGCTATGCGCGCTTATCCTTCGAAGTGATGGTTGAGAGACCCCAATACTGCACGCAAATAAATGCGTGCGCCACTAAAGAGACTGTGATGTCACAACATCGTGCAGAATTGGATTTCGCTGTAGAATTGAACAATCCTTCTCTCTTTTTACTGTTGTCTTGACATCTGAAGGACGTTATTTTATGTCATGCCAACAATACAAGAGACCGGCGTATAATTCAAAGCTTTCACCATACGTTTGATAAATATTATTTCAGGTCTGTTTGTTCATTTGTTCAAAACATAACATGACCTTAAACTATAAAACAGGACGACCGGGACAAAAACGCAAGTTAGATTTTCATGAAACCATATCCTTTTGTGCAATATATTTAACCCTTTAACCGGCTAGAACGAATTAACTCGGAGTTAACAACAAAATGAACTCAACTCCAACGAATGTATTCGCTGTCTAACTAATGGGCCGAACTCGACTGGAACGGATTCATTCAGGGTATGTCTAGTGGTCTCAAAGCTGCCCGTATGAGTTACTTTCAAGACTTAAGCATCGAAAAAAGTTGCTTTTGGCCATAGATTTGTTATTGAGACTAGTCATTCAGGCATATGATTGACACCAATCCTTTCTGACAAATCAACTGATAAAGGTTTATGGCAATGGAGCCAAATGTAAAGAATGATAGAGAAGTCATTTGAGTAACTTTTTTTACCCAGTTGCATGATGATCGTGTCTGCGAGACTAGCCGTTCTCTGTCATGTTAGTGGTCATGGAACAGGGAATATAGGACGAGAAGGGAGGGCTTCTCACCTCTGATAGGTTTATTTTCGCGGCTGCTGAGATGAGAGGGGGTTAAAATACGAAATTACTTTGCTGTAGCTTTCGTCAAACCCGGTCGCTGTAATAACATTTATGTTTGGAGAGAGCAAACGTTTTTTAACACCGTTTAGTCCAAGCACAATACATCGGCCGCTTAAAGGGATAAATAACATTTTAGATATTAAATTTGGAATTAAAACTAATTGAGCTCGTTTCTAGATGAATATTTAAGTGCGGGAAAAAGGATTCAAAAAGCCATTACTTTGAAATTTAAGAAACACGATTACCAGTTGAACTAGCAACAAAATATCAATATGAGTAAAAAAATCATGTCAAACATTAAGTGTTAAATAAACTATATAATAATTACCGTTTAGGTTGTTTTGAGATATTTTTCAAATGTTCTCCGAAACATAAAGCATATCGACTCATTAAAACTTTTTAGATAGAGAATATATCGCAAATTCTTTTGTAAATTAAAATTCGGAATTTTAGATTTCATTCCTAGTTCGTTGGGATGTGCAGCTGTATTTTTTCAGGATTGTGCATCGAGAAGGATAAGGAAAAACTGAAAAACTAATGAAACCAGAAATAGTTATTAAGCCTGATTAATCCTTATGATAAAACCTACTAGATGTGCCCGATGATGGTAGGTTACCCGACGACGCCAACCAGGAATTCTCGCTTCTTACTCGCGCATTCTCCATCGAGATATTTCGATTGCAGGGGTCCACTCATCAGGAGCAGACGACCTCAGTCATCTACAGCAAGCAAATTTTCCCTTTTATTTATAAGATACTTGCCATTAAACTGCGATAATTTGCATACACAAACTGTTGACATAGAAGTACTAATTTGACAGAATACTTCAAATACTTCTTGTATCAGTCATGGATGTTGTGTTTGTCTTACGACACTGGCTCTCGACCTTTCCTGGAACCAATGACCCTAAATTAGGGACGGGCGATTGCTCGTAGACCACTGAGTCGCTCTTGGTATCCGTTAAACCACCAAACAAAAAAGAAATGTGTTCAACGCGTCTTTATGCAAACTTTAAGAGTAAATAAACAACGGCGCATGTGGGGTCATAAAACGTTGCAAATAACAACTCTTTGTGATCAGTTAACAGGGGTATTCTTCTTCTTCACGTGGAAAAGACAGCACGTTTAAAGGTGTCTGCGAAATGTCAAATTGTGATCGCCAGAATACTCGGTCACCAAATTTCCGAGACGGTCATGATTTTTGTGTGGTAACCGTCAGGGGTTCGTAGTTTCTACAAGAATTACATTTGTAATCAAATAGGGCAAAACGTAACGGGGTTTGCCAATCTATGCTAGGCACATTGATACTAAAGGAGGGTGAAATGTGTTTCCTTTTGTAGGAGACAAAGAACGTATAGTGTGCCGCAAGGTACTTGTAATTTGAATGCTGGTGACGATTGTTCAAAGTATCGTGTGTCAAGACACACGATACTTTTAACATGGCTGAAAATGCTGCTGTGTGGTCACAGATTTCTGGCATTGCCCTTGCTAAGCACGGTAAGCCGACGAAAGTGCCTAGAATTGACACGCAATCATTAAATTTGACACTGAATTACACGAAGAAGTAGACTGATCAGGTTAATCTCATTCACTGTTTCAGCATGTGTACGTCTCAGTACGTATGCGCCGTTTTCCTGGGAAAGTGTTTGAACTAGGATGCACCGTGGAACGAAAACATGATGGTGGAGGAAGTGTACTGCTTCGAACGATGTTCAGTTAGAAAACTTTGTCTGCCCAAGGACATCAAAAAGAATACATTTTTGAAAGACTTTCATGGATTCTACAAATCTTTTGAGAAATAATTTTGCCGAAGCCTTGCGTATGAAGATTATATTGCTGTCTACTTATTATATCTCAAGCAGACGATACAAGTTTTCCGTCATATTTGGTCTTCTGATTGTTCGAAATAAAAAGCATTTTCGTTAGATTATGTTTTCCCAAGCACATTAGTTTTTGCACAATTTCTAAAAATTCGTTACTCACGTATAATTCGAAAGGAGGGTAAGCACTCATTTCTGCTTTTGGTTGTTTTAGCAGTTTGCGAAATACGTAGTTGTATTTCTTGTAACTGTTTATATACGCAACCACAAAATTCTAAAGCAGTATGCACATTAATCAAGTTAATCTTTCAACTAGGGAGCGCATTGTATTTCTTTTTTCATGAAATTGTTCTTTTCCTATAGATCTAATTTGAACAATTATTTTGCACGGCCAAATTATTTCAAATCTTTGCAACTGAAATTTGTCAAGTTCTTTCCGAATTTTCAGGGCAAAACATTATTTCAGAATTATTTAACGCAAACTGCTAGACCGAAAACCATATTCTCGTGTTGCAACATGATCGACATTAAATTGCATTGAGTGCAACGTACCGTCCACGGTCGGCTCAAACGTAGAACCCGAGGAAATATGGCTGTGTAACCTAGGTTAATCCTAGGTTACACAGCCATATTTCCTTACTCTTATAAGCTATATTGATGTTATTCCTCATTTGTGTATTCCGGACCTTCTGTCTTCAAGCAGTTACTCTGAATTTCTAATGATCGGGGTTTCAGTTCCATTATGAATGCTGTTGATAATTCTTCTCTCCAAAAATACTTATTTTTTTCGTATAATTGGGTTTTGGGGTGTGGTACATGTATATTTTCTATTAATACTCTTTCAAGCAGAATGTTTTTGAAAAATACATTTGCTTTGGCTAATAAGTGCCCCTATTTTCAACATTGTAACACTTGTAGAAATAGATAAGACAGGAATAACCTTTTTGTATAATTTTGTACAGTGAATTTCCATTCAAACGATTTTTCAAATGATTTCTTGCATAGAAATTCTAGACTTTGGTGGCTTTTTTCACTCTCTCTCTCTCTCTCTCTCTCTCTCTCTCTCTCTCTCTCATATTTTTACCAGTCAACACTTTCACTTTATCTCATATTCATATCAAACAAAAAGAAATTACTGGCACTAATATATCGTTAAACTTATAATAATTTAATTAATATGATTTCGATTTTCTTCTCATGTTGAGTTCTTTCTAAAAATCGAGGAACCTGAGGAAACATTATGATGTTTCCGTAATTCCGTGTTTAATAGCAAGGTTATTCAATGTCCAGCTCAGGTATTAAGGCTTTTTGGCCGTGCCTATGTTGCAGTGGTAACCGAATGGAGAGTTATCGCGGCTGCTGTAATACCACTAACATGGTACAGTAGAGACCTAGGTTCCGAGTCGAATTGTAAATTACAAAGAACTAAAGTTCCCATTATTTTTCAAATCGTTACGTAATTTTTCCTTTTTTTATTTTTTGCAAAATGAAATATGTCTGCTTTAACTTTAGTGTTGGAGATAAAGTATATTTCTGGTAAGGCTTCTTGTACCGTTTCTGCTTGCAACATTATGTAGGTGAATGAAAGAAGGTCAAAATAACTTTTTAACACTTCCCTCAGAAAGACACACAAGTATTCCGCGAATATGTAAAGAGATGCAAGAGAAAAGACATAAATGCAATGATTTTTTAGGATATGCAATGAACATTTTCAAAGCAACGATTATAAAATTCCAGGAGGATTCGTTTGCTTGTTATAATGTATAGGAAGACACTGAAATCATCTGCTTTACGAATATTAATTGACAAACCTGTGTTCAGGACAAATAACATTAGGAGATAAGATTCACAAAAAGAGAAGAAAAATAGTCAGTAAGTGCTTTTGAACCGAATTAAAAGTGTAAGTGAAAAAATCTAAAATACCAGATGGCACCGTAGAAATTTGCTAAAATGCAACTGCATCAGAAACAAATACGTCCTGGTGAAAATTTGCTATGAAAGGAATCGGCCAGCTCGAAAATTAGACAAAGGCGTCTGCGATATTTTTCGGGCACCCAAGAAAGGGACTTTACTTAACAAAAAGCACGAAAAAACTGTACACCTAATGATAAATAAAAAGGACGGTACTCCCAGCTCTTTTCTTCCGAATAACACTGGATTTCTGAAAGGAAAAACAGTTATATTGAGGAACAAAAGCTTTCAATATGTATTTAAAGTCGTTCCGAGAGGCTCAGACATTCCTACATCTAAGAAATCAACATTATTTCTATGCTACGTTGACAAAATTATTGACTGAATTTCCGGCCTTTTCAAAAACAAATCAATTCCTTTTTTTACTTCCAGTCAAAAAGAGTAAAACCTAATTCGTCATATTTTTTCACTCTCCGGGGACAGAAGGCGAACAATCGAACGGTTGCATTTCGTGAAAATACATATGTATAAATTAAATAGCGACTAATATGTTAAAAAATTTCTATTAGCAGAGGTTTTGAGTATAACTTTGAAAATAATTTTCGAAAAATTAAGAATATATTTATTTCGATAAAGTGCATCCTGTTCAACGGTCTTTCAGAGATAAAATCTGATAAGTTCATCTGAAACAAATGTGGGATTAAAGTAATTAATAATTATGATAAAAGTTTTGGAAGGGAAATTTCAAGATAAGAAAGGAAGAGGACGGCCAAGGAATAGTTTTGTTGCACAGTTATTCCTGACGCCAATACTAGGACATAATTTGACTTGAAGAGAACAGTGGAGAATCGAGAGAAATGGAGAGACAGAATACATCTTTTGAATAACCAGTCCTTGAAATGAGTAACTAAGAAGAAGATAAAAATAACAAATGTTAACAGACACTACAAAAAAGGCAGTTTGGTGGCGCGTCGGTGTAGTGCGGCGACGTTATCCGCTACTGTAATCTTGATTTCAAAGTACATTTTTCCAGATTTTGAACTCGATTTGTGTCTGGACATGACTTTGAATGCCTATTTGAAATGCTTAGTAAAATTAGGTCATTCATTCCTGTGTCAAACTTAAATTCTACTCATCCGGATGTTGGACCTTCGCTAATGGAGGTTAGGCACAACAGGTTTGAACAACTAATCGTGAAGGATCTATTTGATTTGATTTAGATTATTCTTGTGTAAAAATTCAGTCAACGACATCACGTTTCCGAAACAAGTGTGTTTCACCTTCCCTAATTTTCTTTTTAAATCTTAGTCATAAATGACCTTTAGTATTACCCACCTACTCAGAGCTGCGAGCGAACAAGGAGTTGAATACACAATGCCTCTGGCGCAGGAAAAAGTCTGTTGAGGTGAAGCCAGTAATGCGCAGGATGTTAACGACTGCTTTGCGAATTGTTCTACTTCAGGCCAAATGCTCTCGCACCATATCTTATAACCCTCTTTTTTAAAGTAACACTTCATGCAATTTAAAGATGAAATAAATAACCCTTCACTGAAATATATGCATCTACCGGTAAAGGTGCCCGCGAAAAAAAAACAGCCTAATTAGAGATAATCGATTTCTTATGCGAATAGGCATGGACGTTCCCCTCTATCGGGAAATTTCACTGTTTTGTTCTCTTCAAGTTCGCCTAAACACAGCGATGTGACCACCAATAAGAACACAGTAAGGACAGTGAATGGACTCTAGAAATGAACATTCAAACTATGCCTTCTACTTAACATGCAAACAACTGGGCTGGAGAACAAACTACACTAGGACTTTACAATTAAACTCTCGTAGCTTAATTTAACAGGATAATACTTAGCAGACGTGAAAATTATTTTCATAAACAGTCACCTGATGTAGAACTAGGGAAATTTCACTTTGATTTTACTTTCACGAGATACGTGTGGCACGTTAACTCATTATATGACTTTTTTAGTAAGATTCATGGCTAATATGGGGAATCAACTGGATTTTTAGAGTGTGCAGTTTAATGTCCACATAAAATGTAACACTAAAATTTGATCCTGCAACTTACTGTTTTTTTTATCAGGACGTTCCTTTCTGTAGATGCCTTTGACAAGGCATTTATTCTGAAGTATTCATTCCTGTGTACCTAAATTCAAGTTCTTAATCAAGCAGCAGAAGCCACTGTTCTTCAGTTACTTGGATTGGTAGCATTAACGAACTATTAGTGAAGGTTAGTGTTTCGATTCCCTCAACTGGGCGTGCAGGTTTCATATATTTCGAGGCCATCGACATGTAAAAAAACGCAGCACCTGATTGCCGACCAAAACATTTTTGAGGAAAGTTATATCGTGTCTTTTCAGTAAAGGCAAAATTTAATGTTATGTGTAACTGACAAATTTAGTTGCTTGGTAATTGATAGTTCTGGTGAGTGTAAAGCAGGGCTCGAAATGCCCGGGTACGCACAAGTGCACTATACACGAGAAAATTAAATTGTGCATTCATTTTTTGTCTGCAAGATTCACGCAGTGCACCTAACTTTAAAAAAGTATTTAGTGTTTTGCGTCATTTTGATGTTTGAACAAAAGTTGTCGCTGGCTAATATCGCGTGTAGGAAAATATCTAACGACGACTTAATCACCCGAACTTTCCGATGATCGAAATACATTGGCGGAAAGGGAAAAAAGAACACCAAGAAGGAGACGTTTGATACGAACGAAATTTATACAGCATAATAACGGAATACAGAGGATAACGTGATCAAAACATTATGGCAAAATACAGCTGTATTTGCTGGTAAACTGAAAAATAACATTTCCATGTATCATTGTTAGTACGAGGTTGAACCGCCGTCAACTGCGTCACACTGTGCAATTCTGGCATGGAGTCTGTCGTACAGATGTTGAATGTAAGTTTGGGGTATTGAGTTCCAAGCATCCTCAACCTGGACGCGTAAATCGGGGATGGTCGTGGCTGGCCGTGGAGACCGGGTAAGTCGTTGTCCCATAAAATCCCACACGTGTTCACTGGGGGACGAATCCGGTGAACGTGCAGGCCATGGAAGTTGTATCACACCCTGAAGTGCATGTTGCGTTGCACGTGCCGTGTGTGGGCGTGCGTTATCTTGCTTGGAAACACCACGATGGACCGACCTTACAAATGGCACAACAACGGGATGAATGATGTTGTTGATGTAGGAGGTGCTGTTTAACTTACCCGGTACAAACACTAGTTGTGTACGGGAGCGATAGCTGATCGCTCCCCACACCAATAGACCAGGTGTAAGCCCTGTGGGTCGCTGGCGGATGCAAGAACAGTGCAGACGCTCTCCTGTGCGTCTGCGAACACGCATACGGCCATCGGAGGCTCACAAGCAGAATCTGCTTTCATCGCTGAACACGACAGATCGCCATTGCGTTCTCCAGTGCAGACGTTGGCGATACCACTGCAGCCGTTCCTGAAGGTGGGCTGAAGTCTGAGGTACACATGCCAGAGGCACACGTGCACGTAGTCCTGCATCAAGTAGACGGTTGCGGATTGTTCGCACAGTCACCTCAGGTGCAACGGCAGTTTAGATTTGCGTCGCAGTGGATGTTATGCTTGACAACGCCGCTCTTCTTATGCGTCGATCGGTCCGCTCATCAGTCCATCTGTGTCTTCCGGTTCGACGTCTTCTCATGTGGGAATGTTCCTCGGACCATCTACGCCACCATCGTACCACCAACGATACTTCCCGTCCAATTCGCTCTGCAATACGATGACACGACCACCCGGCATCGCGGAGTCCGACTAGACGACCTTGCTCAAAGTCCGATAATTGCTGAAATCGTACTCGTCTTCCATGTCCAGGCATTGCAGCTTCTTCAGGGTCTTCGCACTTGTCTGTACGCCGACGACTGATTACATTCACTTCGCCGTACTCCTTAAATATCACCGACGATAATTTGCATATTATGCCGTTCTGTGGCGTAAGCGCTCACCGGTTTGTCCCGAAATTAACATCACACCTACGCAAACTCGACCCCATTAACGTATGTAAATTTCATAATCATCCGCCAATTCGTTCTTGGTGTTCTTTTTTCACTTTCCGCTAGTGTAATTCGGGGGCGAAGACTGTGTCGAAGTAATGGAGCTCCGCAGAAGGGAGAATTTAGATAACGTGAGCACCCGACGGACCAGAGCGGCGTCATGCATATACACTGCGGTGTAAACTCGGCATGTGCACATCAGTGAAAGACATCGAGGTTGGGAATGTGGAATATCATTCAATGTTTCACATTGTACTTAGATCTGATGTGAGCACAACGTGGGTCTATCATCAGATGCAAGTACAATGTGGGTCCATCATCAGATGTAAATACAACATGGAACATAATTTAATGTACCACATTTTACTTACATCTGATGATGGACCCACAGTCGTTCTGAAAATACCCATTTACATATGTTAAAGTGTTTTTAACCTGTATATATTAAATATTTTTAATTCGTGATACCACTCTACCTTACGTTTATCGCACGTAGTCGTCTGAATACCCCTGTACATCGATTGGTATATTGTTGACTATTCAAAAACTATGGATAGTCTTAACTATCAATAGTCGTAACTATCGATAGTTCTTCACATCTGTTGTCTGGAATCTATCTCCGTCGCTGTTTGGTTTACAGAAGCCTCGTTGCTCGCCGTCCGATGCGTCGACATCCCTTGAGGAAAAACCACAAAGTTCACGTCAACGGCTGGAATGGGTTAAAGAACGGACACTGGAGTGATGGCAGTGCATGATATTTTCCGACGAGTCTCAGTTCAAGATGGTACCATGATAGATGTATCCTTCATAACATGCATTTCGCAGCCGCATACGGGACAGACATAAGGTGTGCAGGGTGTGGTGCAGTTGTGTTCCATTCAAGCTCCTGCCTCATATCGCAGAAGTTGTGGAGAATGTTTTGCCATACCTTCAGTTGTACCCTGGTGCCATCTTTCAACAAGGTAATGACCACATGTGGCACGAGATGTCTTAAGGATTGTGGGCGCCAGAATGTTCCACGTTTACCTTGCTTATCGCTTTCGCCTGATTTTTGTCCATTGAACAGCTGTTGAATAAGGTCATACCACACTTAGCCAGTCGCACTCGGCCGACAATTACCCACGATTAACTTTGGGTACACAGCACGACATCCAGAACGTCTTATAGCCGATATAACACCGTGTGCGAGCTGTTATTGCCCCTGGTAATGAGTTAAAGAGATTCTGAATATTGTGTGTTCCACATTATTTACATATATGTACTTCTGCTCAATTAAATATTGTATCATTAATAACGTACCCAAGAAATTTGATTTCAGTATCACAGGTTTGTATTTTCAAAGGTAGGAATGTACATGAAAGAAAAAGACTTTACTTTTTAAAATAATTTTGAAACTTAAATTGAAATTCCAGGCAATGACTTGTTGTAATGAAAACCTCAATAGTTTTAACGAATTCGTTTATGCGATGAAACTACAAAGGAACAGTTGTACTATAGATGAACTTTTGTTTCTTACACATCAGTAACCCGGAGTTGTTCCTATTGCACTCGGAAAAATGTTTCATGGGAAAATTAGGCAAAGTTGTACCGGCAAAAAGAAGACAATTTGTATTATATTTAAAATCATGTTTTTATTAGATGTAACTCCCTATGCTTCGCTAAATGAAAATACCATTTGTGATGTCAGTTTGTATAAATCATTTTAACACCGTATTTCATTTTTATGCTTCAGCATAATTTAAATTACGTTTGCTTATTATGTACATATATGTGACTTTTTTTCTTTCATCGCTGTGTGTTTCCCCTTATCATAATTTTTCAGCATGGGTATCAAATTTTAAGGAATCCTTTACGATAAATGTAGAAACTTAAGTACAATTTGAGCATTTATTAGTTCTGCTGTTGTAGACCCTTTATGCAGCCCCGCTTCGTCTCTTAAAAGTGGTGTTCAATTTCGTTGTTAAAAAAGTACTTATAAAATTAGACTTTTAACAGAGCACGACGGAAACTACAAAGTTAAACCGACGGCACATTGTTCATAGTGACACAGTTAAAACTAGAAGCATGTATTGCTTATTATTCTATGATAAAAGCTTTTGTCAATACCTCGGCCCTTGTACTTTCAGTACCAGAATATTTTCGTAGACGTGATATTGTTTATATAGCAATTCAAATAACAATTACAAAATTTAAATACATTGGTTGTTCCAAATTACGTATGCTTCAGTATTTTTTAAAAATGATGAAAAATAAGTATTTTATATTTGTAGAAGAATTCACTAAGAATGAGCTTTGAAGTATTTTTTCAGCCTTCTGCATTTAAGTAGCAGTGGATGGTTCCGCAGTCTGTAAAAAAGCAGTGGTGTGATTTTATTGTTTGATTACATCTGCCCTTAGTAGAAAGTTAATTCTCCTCTTACTTTTGATTTTTTTATCCATTGTTTTTTGCAGTTAACAACGTATTAGTGACTATTGGAATTCTGCTCTTTCCTTAAATATTCTGAGTTGAGTTAATTTCCACATCTGAATTTAAAATTTAATTTGTAAACTCTGAAGTCAAGGTTATATGCATGTTGACTAATTTTAATTTTGAAATATTGCCTTTTTTTATGAGCTGGACTAACGCTAAACTTTCGTTTAAATTTAAAGCTAAAGCTTAATATTTTTTATTATTATTTTTAAATCTTCATTCTGGTTGTTGTCATTATTGTTTCTAAACCTTAATCCTTATTTATTTCTAAACCTTAATCCTTACTTATTTCTAAACCTTAATCCTTATTTATTTCTAAACCATAATATTAAATTATTTCTAAATATTAATATTACCTTCCGAGTGTATAGAGCGGATACTTTAAGGAATTCTGAAATGCAATTATATTTCCAAGTTTGGAAAAGGGATATTTCCTCCTTGTTCCTTGTTTGGGATTTTTCATCTTCTTTGAAGCCGTTATCATTGCAGCTGCTGTGTGATTCTGGCCCTTTCGGTCTCTCAATGCAAATACCGAATGAATGAGTTGAATGCGTGTAGTGAGAAAAATAAAAATTGCAGGCAGATGCTTGAGACCGTTCTATGTGTGGAATTGTTGAAACGTTTGGTTTTAGAGTAATCCGCGTTTTTTTTTCTGGTCCCCTTCGCATTTGGAGCAGAAGGTTACATGAACATCAACGACCAACTTAGAAGTGACTATATTATCGTGTTCGGGGGATCTTTTTCTTTGAATACACGGCATGTTGCTGCGCTTTGTGTCAACTGAACCTCCATCTCCGGAAATGCATTGTTGGCTACTATTGACGTAGATTCAAAGCTAGGACTTCTCAATGGGAAACCAAAATTTTGATACTAAGATCTATTATTCTCATTTTATCAGACATTGATATTTACTAACCTATGTTAGGTAATTTTACGCAGAATGCCAATTGAGTTTCTATAAATTGATTCCTTATTACCTTAAACAATGTAAATGTATTCACGTGCTCCCCATTCCTTTTCTTGGAATTGCTATTTCCAAGAGGTCTTGAGATTAATAATGTGTAATTTTACATCCTTGATATACACATATCAGCAATTAAGTCATGAGACAGAAATTTTTCAAAAAACTGGAAAGCATGGAAACATATGTAAACACATTTTATTTGAAGTACATTTCTCCAGCGTTAATATAACAAGTAGCACGATAAAATAAGGAAAGGAGGTCTTGCAGAAGTCATCTTTGGTATGGAGTGAAGAGCTGATGTCGTAGTTCTTTGTATAACTTCAGTGTTTTGAAAAACAATTTGCATTTAAAGGAAGCTGTAATATAGGGAAAGGAAAGCCGTCACAGGGTGGAAAATCTGGAGAATATATGTGATGGCTGAGTAAATACACTTACGTTTGTGTTACGAATTTCTGCACACTGACTGCTCAGTGTGCGGGTGCTTCATCGTGAAGTTATCGTTGCCGGTTTTTTATTGAGGCCTGAAATGAACAATCATCTTCCACAATCGTTCCAAAATTGATATGCAAGCGTTACAAGTGACAGTTGTACATTGAATAATGAACTCCTAACGCAGAATTCCCTTACTGTTGTAAAAACTAACAAGCATTTTCCTGATTTGGGACTTTTGTAACATTTTAAAAAAGTTTGCAATGTTCCTACAGTTCTCAAAATGTTTCTCGGTACTCAACTCCTGCATGCTCTTGCTTGACTGACAAAGATAGCGGAACAAAACGAGCGTTTTGAAAAACTCTTAGTGCAATATTTCCTCTTAAATATTGCACTAACGTTTGGTGAATTGTTCTCTTATTAACGACAAGTTCATAGTCTAGCATCCTAAAAGTCACCCAATTATCACTCTGTAACCTTCCGCGAGCTTTGTCAGCGAGTTCATATGTGCGAAGTGAAATTGGACGTCTGGGCCTTTCGTCATTTTCCGAACCTCCTAGCACATACTTGAAACGAGCAAATACATACTTACATACTTGAAACGGCCATACTTTAAAACGTCCGAATATGTGAATATTGTACATGAGACAGGCAATTAGCCTCAAACACATCACGTAAGAATTTACTCTCTCAGCTCGGATAATTTCTCTCTGCTCCCTAACAACTCTATGCTAATGTTTTTCCACCGAATGACATCATGGACAGCGTGAATAATCATTTGTGCACTTTTTCCCTCCCACCAAATGCTGTTGCAACAGAATAGCAAATAAATGGCATCCAAAACATACCTTGCCCATCTATGTGGTTTACCAGGATTTTGAAAAAGTTCGGTGTTATTACTTAGTCGCCGCAGTGTGTATTTAACAGGGAAATAAAATGAAAGAAATCATAATATTAAGCAATAATATAGATTTCTGGGGAAACAGATATACTATGTCAAATGTCTTTACAAATGACAGTACCGTTTGATGTCCTTCGAAAAGTATTTCTCTATTTAAATAAGAGCTATCAGATTAAGAATTTAATAACGTATGATATGAGCAGAATTTAAAATACTATATATTTATACACTGCTGGACAATTGCTAAGGACGGATCATAAATGGCTATATAGCGCATAAAAAAGTAAGTGTGGTTGGATGCCAAGTGAAATAAAATAATGTCAGAATGCCAGGACATTACAAAAAAAAAAATTATTGTGCTCTGAAATCCAGAAGGCTTTGGAACGTGTTCAAGGGACAAACAGGCCATTTTGTGCAGAATACGTAAACGTGAAAAAATGCAATTACCGTCCGCAGGCGTTCCGGCGTAAGATGTCAATACGGGATGTGGCCACCATGGAGGGCGATGCAAGATTCCACACGTCGTGTCATGCTTTGCACAACATTATCAAGCAGCTGTTGGGGTAATTTATCCCATTCCTGTGTCAGTGCACGGATGAGTGTGTCCTTGTTTATTGGAGGGCATTGGCGGCAAGCAAGACTCCTCCCCAAAGCATCCCACACATTTTCAATGGGATTCAGGTCTGGAGAACGTGTTGGCCATACGAGGCGTTGAATATCCTCGCCCTCAAGACACTCCTGGACAGCGACTTTTCGATGACATGTTGCGTTGTCGTCCATGAAAATGAATCTATCACCGACAGCACCACGGAACATGCGAACATGAGGTAGCAGAACATCATTAATGTATCGTTGGCCAGTCATAGTCCCAGTTGGAAGCACATAGAGGGACGTACGGCCATTGATCATGATGCCAGCCCATACCATGACACTACATGTCGGATATCGGTCCCTTTCCTGTATGTTTGCTGGACAATATGCAGTACCACTATCACGCCAGATCAGTTGTCGTCGACAATCAGACGATAGACTGTATCTACTCTCATCTGAGAAGAGGACAGCAGACCAGTCGTTATCAGTCCAATTGCGATGTTGATGGCACCATTGCAAACGGGCGGTACGGTGACGTCTGGACAATGGGATGCACACAACAGGACGGCGGGCGTATAGTCTTCCTTCATGCAAACGTCTGGCGACAGTTTTTCTGGAGATCCGCTTGCCAGTAGCAGCCATAAACTGATTTTCTACCTCACTAGCTGTGCTGCGCCGGTGTCTTTTTGTTGATAGCACTATGTACCGATCTTCTGCAGGTGTCGTACTGCGAACACGACCTCTCCCGTGACGTTTGCTACACTCTCCATTTGTTTGAAATGATTTCCAAAGCCTTAAAACACCACTGTGGCTGACGTCGAACTCCCTGGCAACATCTGTTATTTTTCGCCCTTCTTCAATCTTGCCAATAATACGGATACGCGTAAAATCATCTAGGTGATGTCGTGAAGACATACTGAAAATTGCAAGTTCGTCAATTGATTCTTTCCCTTTCAACTTTGCGTTTGAACAACAACGGTCAATACGCGTCAAATCCTTTATATCTCTTATCAGCGCTATGACGTCACGAACAAGTTCGGCAATCCAAAATTTGCATACGCACAACACGTCTTACTGTATCCCGCACTTATGCTAATTTCCACATTTTCCTGCCTTCCATTTTATGGTTGCTATCGTTGCTATTGTCATCCGTCCTTAGCAATTGTCCAGCAGTGTATATATACCACATTATTTTCATAATACTATATTTTTTCTTTTTCTTAGACAAATTGTTTTTGTTCAGTAATTCTGTATCCGAATCATGTTCCGGGCTGTCCAACAAACGTTTTCTCTTGGAAGACGAAAAAGAAGATTCTTCAAACTCTTCTTCCCTCTTATCTCGTGTTTTCTGAGGCGCACTAGGAACCCTACTTCTATGACGCTTATGATGGCCCTCAGGTTGATGTACTTAGATCTCACACTCTCTGTCAAAGATAAGAAGATCCCGAGAAGGTTCCTCTATGGCAGCACTGAAATCTGAGCGTCTTGAGGTCATAGAGTCCGACGATGAAGTGCCCCGTGAAGACATGGGAGAAGCTGTGGATTCAGCAATGTCTTTGTAATTTACAGCATCCGTAATGTTTGGAGACTCCAAGTTAGTTTCCTCAAAATCTCCACATGAAGGGACTTCCTCAGAGAGACATGCCCAGAAAGCTCAGTCAATAAATTCAAATTCAAAGAAGTAACACTCTCCTTAGGCCCCGCGACTTCGGATGGTTCAACAACTCTCTGGGCAAATTCTTCAATCTGATTCATAGCAGAAATAGAACTCTGACTCGGTGGCGCCTCGTCTTCCTGTTCATCTGGAAGGCCCTCTTCCTCTGACAAATTATGCAAATCTCCACCTGCAGCTCTTGCATAAGAGAACGTCTTGAATTCGGGCCTAAAATATGCATTGGAACCACAAATACTGCAAGACAAACTGCAGCCTGACATCCCATGATCTGCTGCATTGCAATTTCCACAAATAGGAGTGTTGCACTGGTACGCAAAATGACCCTGCAACAAACATCTCTTGCAAGACTTAACAAGGCCTGCGTAAGTACATATGGCCCTGAAACTCTTTTCATACATCAAATTAGGAAACGTTTCTTTCATGTCCATCAAAGCAATCCTAGTTCCTGAGTAGCAGCTTTACATGCAATCATCTCTCTCATGGGGTCTTAACTTTTACTTCAGGATATAGAGATAATGTCTTGATCACTCAACTCAATAGGCAATAATTTAACAAAAACTCTTATAAGAATCTTGCTAACTTTTGCCACAGTAAAAACTTTTGAGTCAGAAAGTTCAAATTTCTGCTTTTCAATTACTCTGGGAATTAAATTTTCATACGTCTCGGCAAAAGTAAGGTCACATTTTCTGTTGCTGGGGACTTGAACAGAAACAAACAAATCTCGTCTATGTTTGTTCAGAAATTCACAAACATTACGCTCAATCTACTTTGGGCGGACCAATTTTGGATGGAAAACTGTAATACTGTTCTTTCTTTGAGATACATAATGCAACAAGAATCAAGTCCGAAATCTTCAAAATACCCAATTAAACTCTTGAAAAATTATTCAAATAAACACAGTTTGTTCTGCAGATTATAACAAATCAGTGTATACTTCTCGGGTCCCAAAAAAGCACTGATTTCTAAATTCAAAAACACAATATTTTACCATATGTGAATAAGCTGGGAAATTGAGTTTATATCTATTTTCTCTGAAATTAAAATCAAGATCACCTATGAACTGATACTTAGAAGTTTATTTCTCTTGGGTGAGTGTATATCAGATCAAAAGAGACAGATTGCATTCAATTAGCCAATACGTGAAAACGTTCTAAGCCTCTACCTCCTTAGATGAAGAATTAATTACATCGAAACGACAGAGTTATAGCTTTAATAAACGCTTGGAACCATGCCCATTGTAATGGTTCACTGAGCTGTTTATCTTCAAAGCACTTAAAAATTGAACGCAAAACCTAAGCAGTGCTCCGTAACTAGACGGCAACTAAGAATGAATACATTGAAAGGAAACTATAAAAAATGTAATTTATCTGATGATATTAGATCCTAGTTTGCTATCACCTCACTGAAAGTTTTCTAAATTAGAAGCGGGGGATCTAGTTTCTAATCTTAAAATGATATAAAAGTACTCACCCTAATCCTCAAAGAGAAATAATCCACTTTAAACTGCGCGCTAAGTAAAAGAAACAAAAAACGCTATTGAGATTAAACACATTTTAACACAAGTTTACCGATGCAACAATGATGAATCACTCGCGCACCATCACCGTGTTAAAAACACTACTTATAAGCAATGCAGAACCACTCTTTAGGAACCGCCAAAAAAATTTCGAAGATTTACAGTGGGTTACGCTTGACGATATAATACACACTAACCCCTCTTGAATGAAGAATCACTCACCAGCCCTGATGTGTATTATTATTTACGTCAATGACACAGTTCCGCTGCAATTTGAAGACGGGAATATTTCTCCGAGAAAACACACTTTTGGTGAGCACACCGTATTCACTAATGAAGGACAATTGGAGCGTTGAAGACCACCTTCACTCAGAAATAGTATTTAACACAGAACACATAGGCACGAAAAGAAGGATGCACTTCATGTGAAAATACAATGACGCTCGGCACGGCCTTACAGCTTGGTTGGGGCTACATTTTCCCCACGTTAACCTGCGGGATTGAGGTGGCACTCCGTCACATTCGAACGCCTCATTCGAAAATCGAACACAACGTTCGAACGTCGCACATACTGAAAGGTGTTCGTTTTTCTGTATGGAACCCACCTGTGGAAAAAGCTCTAGCAAAAGGTGAAACATGAGGTTCTGATGCAGCTAATGACTACCAAAAGGCGCATTGAGTCCATATAAACAAAAGAGCTGATTACTGGATTTTGAAAATAAATTTACTTCATACTATACTGTGAACAATGACTTTCCGCTTGGTTGTGGTGGCATTTTCCTAAACGATCTATCGAAAAGTTATCAAGCCTAATCAAAGGTGTAATTCCAGTGAACAAACAGTGTAATGCATTTTTAACCTAATTAAAAGTTAATTTCTTTCGTAAAATCACCTGTGATTGGAGGATTTTCGTACAAGTAATTTCTTAATTATTCTTAATTTTTAGGAAACAAACTGCATACAGTCAAATGCTATATAATAGAGTACAGTGATTACACATCGAACTATCAATTACCAGTTTCAACAAAACTTTCTACTGAAATATCTATAACTGGAGCTCTCAGATGTGTCTACAGCAAAATGAATGGAAATGTTGCATATGTGACATGATGTCGTACAAAAAATTATATGAGTGTCGTTCAAAAGTGGCGAGACTGATTATACATGTGACAGAAGTGCAATGGAATAAACACACTTAAAGTTAGAGTTTCAAAATATTCTTCATCTACCTGAATGCAACGTTCCAAATTTACTACCCATTTCCGGAAGGTGTGTTTGACGCCCTTTTTCGACATGTGGATCAAAGCACCCATCACAGTATTTTTCAGTTCAGCATTTGATCTAAACTGACTCCCACAAGATCGTTTTTCAATTTCAGGGAATATGTGAAATTCACACGGCACAAGGTCCAGTAGATACGGAGGGAGCACCATCATTTCGTTTCCTATACCTGGGTTAATTTGCTGGGTGAACAAAACGCAAAGTGCAGGGGCATTATCTTGAAGCAAATCCAACCGGTATGTGAATATTCAAGGCGTTTTGGGGGATGTTTTTTCCTTGTATGACCTTTGTGAACTGCATAGCAACAGGCACCGGTAACAGTTTTCCTTTGTGGCACATCATGATCATACACAATTCCCTTTTTACGGAAATTCTCACAGGTTCTGTAATGAAAATACTGCAACCCGTGAAAGGGCAACGTATTCTGCTGTTCTTGAGATGATTTCTCCTTTGGCGCGGTAGTCGATAATAATTCCCCTTTGAACGTCCGTCAAATCACTACTTCTTCCCATTGTGCTCACGTAACGCACTACGGCTCATCTGTCCTGGCCGGCCGCTTATATCTCCGTATGAACGACCTTGACACATGCACTCTCAAACGCGTCTGGGAGGGCACACTGAATTCGGGGAATATCATTTTATTCTGATAGGAAAATGTACTTTCATGGCAATAAAAATGGCCTTTGGTTTGTAAGCAGCTGGAAGATTTTGGGCACCAAACTTCCTGAAACAAAAGTGTGATTTATATTCCGCAAAACACATAAAATGTTTGCATAACGAAATGGAAAATAATTCATAAGCTGTACTAGATAGAAATGTTTTATTTTCACCAGACTAAATTCTGAAATTTAACCTTCCTTGATCGGGCTACGAGCATTCCTCTCACGCTTTGCATATAAGGAGTAATTTATACGGAAAATAAATATATATTTAAATATATATAACAAATTTCAAGCCAAAACGGACATTTAGAATTTCATGCAAACCATTGACTTTTGCCTTCAGTTGTGCGTTTGACTAGTAGTTTTTTTGTAATTTTTTTTCACCATCCACCCTGCGTAAGAGTAACTATGGATTTCTTTCTTTTGTTTTTTTAGGCATCTAAACGGTAAACTAAGACGTCTTAACAGGAAACACTTAAAAAAATAACTCTCGATTTTCGGCTTTTAAATATTGAATCGACGTCGTAATTTTAATTCATTAAGATGGGGCTCCAGTTAGTTTATACTATTATTATTTGAAATTAACATAAATATAAGTATTTGGAAAAGTTAAAATTATCAGATCTGAATTATTGCCACTCCCGCAAGTTACGCCAGTCGTTTATGCTTTCCTCGAATGAACTCTTGAAATGTTTTGAGTTTCATGACAACGCTGACATGACTCGTTACGTTTGAGTTAGTTATGTGTATACACCAGACAACAAAAATAGCAGATATCTAACTTTGTCTCAATGTAGCGACTTTTGCTGTATTTCATTTCCGAGAATAGAGGCGGCCCAACTCCATTTATCATTTCTGTATTATTCCTACATACGGGCACAAGGACGTCATGGTGCTGTCGAAGTCAACAATTAAAGAAGAAATCGTACATTCTTACATCCATCGTCTTCAAACAAGTACTCGTGCATTTTGTGCGTATGAGTCGAACTGACAAATCTTTTACCACAGCGATATTGCAATGAGATGCTTGCCAGTTGAAACATACTGAATATTTACATATATTGCCTATTGAAAGGCTAAATCACATTGCTACAACATATACATGTAATTCATGCAGCAACATTTTTGGACGATTTATATAAAACTTATTTTGCAAGTATAAAACTGAAAATTTTACGATTTAAATTAAATGGGTAAATTTTCTAAAATACTCGTATTAACAACTAAAATAGTTTATTGGAGAGTCAAATATTAAACGTTTTCTGCACAAAAAAAATACTTTAAGCAAAAAGTAGCAGCCTAGTACAGAAATGCAGAATTTGTAATTAAATTCAAATGTTATTTAAAATGATAGAACTTTTCGAAGAGGGAAATACAGGGGTTGTCCAAAATAATGGACACACCTTCTTGGAAACATTGTCTTTGGTATGTGGTGCTTTTGGAGTGAAACGAACATGTAGCTACAAATTCTTTGTAAAATAATGTTGCTTACAGAGTCCAGGGTCTGTGTGATTGCATTGTAAGTGGGTGTTTGCGTAATTTCATTCCAGGTGAAGGCACAATGAGTGACCTGTCGGAGTTCCAAAAATGGAAGATTGTAGGAGCCCGTCTGCGTTGTGGGTCGGTAACCACAGTGGCACAAGTATTGAGGGCATCGAGAGGTATCGTGTCGAAAGTCATGACAGCACACAATGTTCACGGCACAACATCATTTGCGAGACACAGCTGTGGAAGGAAAACAAACCCACGGCGAGAGACATTATGACATTGAAGAAGATTGCGACAGCAAGGACGAAGACCACGGCGACGAAAGTGACTGCTGAGCTTAATGCATATCTCCAAAACCCAGCGTCGACCCATACCGTGCGAAGGGAATTCCATAAGCACAATATATACGGCAGAGCTACTATTGCAAAACTCCTCGTGTCACAGGCGAGTATGAAACGGAGACTAGTGATGCCAGGAACATAAAACGTGGACTCTGGATCAATGGAAACATGTCTTGTTTTCCGATGAATCCCGTTTCTCACCGTTTTTCATTATTCCCCACCACAGGACAGGTTTACGTGTGGAGAACCCCCGCAGAACCCTACAACCCAGACTGTTTCTTTCCTACAGTGAAACATAGGAGTGGTTCCGTAATGGTTTGGGCCATGATATCGTGGTTTGTAGCAGGCACCATTATCACCTTACACTTACGGATCACTAGCGGTGACTATGTCCCCTTTTTGGCAGACCATGTGCATTCAATGGCGCAGATATTGTTTCCGTCAGGGGATTGAACTTTTTAAGATGACATTACTCCGATTCACGAACGTCGAACTGTTCAATCATGATTTAAAATACATAAGGATGAAGTTGCACACCTTCCCTAGCCTGCAAAATCACCGGACTTAAACATAATTGAGCTCATGTGGTCTGTGTTGGAAAAAAGAGTGCGATCCCGTTATCCTCCTCCGGCGTCTCTCAAGAAATTGGAGCAGTTTCCGCGAGAAAAATGGTAGAATATACCACTTACCGCCATCCAGGACTTGTATGCGTCCATTCCAAGGAGGATACAAGCAGTTTTTCCAAGGGTGCTCCCACACCATATCAGGTGCGTAACACTTATTGTTTCAAGGTGTTTCCATTATTTTGGACAACCCCTGTGTAACTAGTTGTTGCAGCTTCAAAGATAAAATCGAATACCTGTCGTACTCAATATGAACTTCAAAATCATCAGAACGGCTGTCATCATCATCATCGTAAGGTATTCGGAATCCCTTGCCGGATGGATATCTCCACATATGTGTTCAATAGCTCTCTACTTTGTGCAATCCTCAATCATGTTGCTCCGTAGGCTTTACACATCGGTCCCGGTGGTCTTATTTCTTTAATTTGTCTCCGTCTGTATCCCATTCGGTATACCACTTGATCAATAACGATCAGTTCTTAAAAAAACTTTTATCGAAAATTGCCAATCGAAGGTCGTTACCTAGGTCATGATGACATCCATTCCGCACATTTTTAAGATTCTTGAGCCCCTTTTTCTACTTTTCTTGGTTACAACAATTATATTGAGAACAAATATTTTTTTAAGTCACGACATATATTTCAATAATTTGCTTACAATGATTTTGTATTAATTGATCGAAATTTTTCCCTGCCGCCCCGGTGGCGCAGTGGTCTAAGCGATGGCCTCTGATCATTCGTCCGAAGGGGCCCGGGTTCGAATCCCGGTGAGGCATGGGTTCTGTGTTTGTCTTTCGGCACTGGCTCTCTCCCTTCCCTGGAACCAGTGACCCTAAATTACGGACAGGCGACTGCCTATAGCCCATTGAGTTGCTCACGGTGGTCGTTAAACCTCCAATCAAGAAAAAATTCCTTACGTTCGACATTATAATCGAATAGGTATACTGTATTCATATGAATCACAACACATTGCTATTATTTCAACATCGTTTATATCAGCTGTTCCCATTGATAATTTACCTTTAAACCGACTGCAGAGAATGAACTCACAGTTAGCAAATTTGGCTGAAATCAGCTCCGACGAATATGTTCTCTGTCTAAACAGAGACTGCATCAAGAGAGCCTGTGCATCAGAAAACGCTGCTTTCCCCATTCTGCTTTGTTATTTCAAGAAATTAGTAATTTACGGAGATGAACGACAGTAATCCATTCTGAGTGATTGCCTTCTAAAAGGGCTATAACAATGGCGACGAAACTACGAAATGAGACAGAAGATATCTCAGTCACTTGTTTCTGCCCAGTGGTATGTGTCCGGGTTAGAGAGACTACCCCTTCCCCAAAATGCCTTCGGTCTAGAGGGGTTATCTTCTCGTGGATGACAGGTTTATGGCCCACACCGCTGAGATGGGTGGGGCAAAAAAATTATTTTGCTGAAATTTCTGTAAAGAGACATCTCTGTAAAGAAAGAAAACAGATTAGGGTATTTTGAAAGGGAAATGGTACTTTAACAAGAAATGGAGGCGAAATTTTTACAAGAATGAGAGTCATGGATTTCTACTCAAGGCTACAGATATTACCAAACGCACCTGTATCAAAGTCCTTCCAGTAGCCAGCACTAATCGAGCACTAAATATTGACATCGAGAAATCTGCAAAATATTGATTTTAAGCGTATGTGGTAGCGGATGCCATTTGATTTTAAGCCTGGTAGCGGACGCCATTTTCAAATCGAAAATCGCAATAGCTAGCTACAATTTGCAGCCTTAATCACAAAACTTCATGTGTGGTCATCACTAATATAGCACTAAATATTGAATTTGAAAAATTCCTGAAATGATGAAACTATGTATATGTGGTCGGCCAGCTTGACGTCAAGCTGGCCGGCCACTTTAAAATTTTAATAAGTCGGTTTAATTTCCGCACTAATTCTCAAACTTGGCCAAGTAGGCAGCATTAATATAGCACTAAATACTGACATTGGAAAGACCCTCAAATAATGATGTTACGTACATGTGGCCGGCCAGGTTGGCGTCAAGCTGGCCGGCCACGTTGAAATTTTAATAACTCGGTTTAATTTACAGCACTATTTTTTCAAACTTGGCTAGTATCCAGCACTAATCGAGCACTAAATATTGACTTCAAAAAATGCCTCAGATAAAATGTAATGTATATGTGGCCGGCCAACATGACGCCAAGCGGACCGGCCACTTTAAAATTTCAAAAACTTGGTTATTGGACAAGCACAAATTCTGAACTTCGAGCACGATTTAGTACTAATCCAGCAGTAAATACTGGCATTTTTTTTATGTTCTGATATGTGAGGCGGCCAGTTTGACACACACACCTAGCTGTGCATTTTTACAAGCTATGCCGACGACTTCAGAAATTTCAAACACTTGCCTAGTAAAAGGCTTAAAATTTGGCAGATCCAATTCAACATTTAGAGAAGTAAAATCATCAATTTATAAATGTTATTTAATTTGCGGATATTATACTGAAGGCTATTAAAATAAGAATTATTTAACTATGTAAACCAGTGATGACCAAATGGCAGCTTGTCAGTCAATTTATTGCAGCCAGCGTATTGCACTTATTATATTCAATATATTTGATCTTACAAATTTCCTGAGTAGCTACTATTGCTCGTGTGTTTGAAGGTGTCCAGTCAGTCCCTATTTCCGTTGATCAAAAAAGAATTTAGAATGTTACGCAGTTTACTTGATTTCCTCAATTATCACCACAAACGTTAATCCTTAACCCTTTAACTGGCTGGAACGAATTAACTCGGGGTTTGCAAAATGGGTCTAATTCAGTTCGAAGAATATATTTGCAGTCTATGAAGTAAGCCGAACGCGGCTAGAACAAGTGAAAATGACCTTCAGAAAGGGTTGCTTATCTTTCAGCTTTGTTAACCCAAGTGGTCATTTAAGGAGATGATTGACCTTAATCCTTTTTGATTGATTACTTCCTAAACGGATTACAACAATATCCACGAACCAAGGAAATGAGAGAGAAAGTGCTCGAGTCAATTGTTTCTGCCTAGTGGCATGATGTCTGTGTCAGGGGACTGGCCCTTCCATATTAAGTCTTGTGTCACAGATCAGAGAATAGACGACTAGAAGCAAGCTCATATCACAATTGACAAGTTTGTGGTCTATACTGCTGAGATGGGAGGGAAAAAGAAATAATTTTGCCCTAGAATTCATAAAACACGGCAGGTAAAAGAATATTTCTATTTGGGGAGGAATAACATTTTGGGTATCATCTTGTTAAAGTACATATGTGCCGCCTAAAGAGCTAATTAAACCTTCCTTTTCGTTATTCGCCTATTCGCCTTTTTAACTGATTTGGAACTGCGGAAGCATTTCAGCCCTCGCCTTCTCTTCAGCTGTCTCTGACCAGTATAACGAAGACTCTGCGCTGATCCTGTGACGTCACATAGAGGGCTCTATCCAAGTGCTCAGGTAAAACCATTACCTTGAGGTAGAAAGTTGTAAACTGAGCAAGAATTATACTCGCCAAGAATTCCCTCCACTTCTCCTGCGTGACTCACTGCAGGCTGTTCAATTTCGAGCACGTGCTAAATGTTTTGTCGTCTGCTTTTCGCATGTTTGTAAGGAAGATGTTTTTAAAATTTAGCAAAAGTAGATAGTGAAAATCGTGCATTAAAAGTAGCATGGGAGTTTTAATATTTGTTTATCCTCAATAAAGCTAATAGACTTCAATGGCTTGTTAGTCTTCACGTGCTAGCAGTATTAAAATAATACAATCTCAAAAGACACAACATCACAAATCATTGGAAAAACTACAATTATCTTCCCAGCGAGTCATGAAAAATTGCTGTTGAACAATTGAAAAAGAAAATGAAAAAGAAAATGAAAAAGAAAAAATATATTTAATTAGTGCTGTCACAAAAATTCAACAATCATTACTTCTAGCACCCAATGTGATCAGTTACGAACTTTCAAAAGCAAAGAAACCCTTTATTGACAGAGAATTTGTGAACATGTGTCCAGTTATAATGGCAGACGCGTCTAATGAAGAAAAATTTAGAAATCAATTTCTATCTATATCTAATTCTAAACAAGCTGCTACTAGGAGAACTGAAGGTATTAGTTGTATTCCAAACTGTATTCTTTAATTAATTATTGCAGACATATAATTTTCATTTGCACTTGATGTGAGTACACACATAACGGATACCAGTCATCTTATTTTTCTTAGGGTGAACCGAGATGACCTTTCTATTCAAGAAGAGTTATTGAACTTTGCTCTTCGCATGCTGCAACTAAACGAGAAGACATATGTTGTGCTTGCAACACTAGCGTGAAGATTTCCACTTAATTGGAGTAAATGAGTACAAATTAAAAACTAGAACGCTAGATTCACCGCCAAAAAGAAGCGGCTTCATCAAGCTAATGTTTACAAAATTGAGTACAGAATCATACTGAGGAAATTTAAACAAAAACTAACAGAAAGAACGAACTACACGTAATAAGCACGTTATGAGCACGTGATGTTAAACAAGAGATGACAAGTGAGATGATCTGTTTCCTGGAGGTATATTTAGGAGGGCAAGCCAGACAGCTGGTACATTTGTGGAAATATCAGAATTGGAAGCTCCTTCGAGTGTTAGTATTTCCACGATTTCCCTGAAGGCGGTGGTTCTTTTGTCGATATACGTGACTAATTTATTAAGGTCGTCCCATTGAGGAGTGGCGGCGTGCTTCGCAACTTCCTTCGCTAGAGCCGTTGTAAGCTTTTGGTTGTTAAAGTTGAGATCGGGAGGTTTGAAAAAGCGTATGCCTTCGGATTTCTTATTCCTGGTGTTCAGGATTCGCCTCACTGCCAATTCCCGGATGTGGCTTCGAGAATCCGTTAGCATGACCAGTTGTACGTTTTCGGGATGCGCAAGGTATGCATTGTTTGAAATTACTTTGTCGGTAATTTTCTTTTCATGGTTCGGCAACTGCCTTGTGAGAGTAATCATACTCCAGATTTGTCGTGCTCCGTCTTGGCACTGTGGTTTCATTTTTACCTCAAACCACATCAGTGCATAAACCAGCATCACACACTTTAGGATTATACGACGATTATCGGATGGATTTTGGGTACTGATGCATAATCGTAACAAACGGTTTGCCGTCGTCAGCCAGCGTGGATTACTGATTTTGCCTGGATTGGTCTGAGCCAGATTTTGGGGGCAACTGCCATTTTTAACAGCAATGCATATGCAATACAAGTATTGCTGATGAGTGCTTAGATTGCTGATATCTTTAAGGTCCAAATGCGGGAGGGTAGTATCAATTTTGTCAAATTTGAAAATTATCTTGTTTTCACAATCTTTTAGAAGTGAACCAACAGGTCCAGAGTAGGAATATGGTCCTTTTGTGTGGCCATCGAGTTCCTGAATGTGACGCCTTAGTGACAACTCATTGGTATGTAGCAAACATATGCTCTATTGCAGAGGTCTTCCACAGTGGGTTTTAAGCAAACGTATTACTCCACCCTTCCATCCCGTATTAACATTTGTTCCATCGCATTCGATGATAATTAGGTGTTTCCGTAAAGACGATTATGCTTCTGACTATTTCTTTCTCATTTCCATCGGAATTTAGCGAGATATGTCCGAAGTACTTGCCTTCGGGCTCCTCTATCAGTGCTATGTGCGCTTGAGATTGTGTCTCTCAACGACCTGTCATCAGCTTAAGAGTCGGATCTTTGCGCCCATCAAAATACAAGCTTTTAATGGGTTTTTTTTTAGTTCCCTCAACTCATTTTCTCGGATTTGTTTTCTTTTCTTTCCTACTTCATTTCTCCTCTTATCTTTGTCAAATATATGCGATGGGTTTTCTGGTGAAACTAGACTGAAATCAGCAAGAACTGCTGCAGTTATTTTGCCACGGCTCTAATTGAGGCGCCCGTTAAATCTGCAGCCAATGCAGTACTAGACATGCTAATCCTCATTTGACTTGATAATGGTCCGACTTCTTTCTTATAACTTCTCTCTAAAGGATAGGTCCACTGAAAGTCTCTATCTGTGTCCATTACTCATTCAAGTTCAGTGTCTTTGGTTGTCGCTGCCAACTTGTCCTGACACCGCATATTTTCCTTAACCGGAGTAACCTTGTCCCTCTGAAGTCCAATCGTACTCGGACACGTCTTTTTATCCGGAACAGATCTATTGATTTTTCTGCGTAATTTTCCTCCCTTCTTTGCAGTTGCTGTGTTGTTACGATATCAATATATCCTATGCCCATTTGTCTTACAGTCCTTTGGTCATTCAAAAATTACCATTTCCTGTCCGGAACTTGGAATTTCTTTTTGGCAAGCACAGAAAGCCAGATCATGGCACTTGCAAGCACAAATGCCGAATGAATTTCCAGCGTCTGTTTTAAATTTCTATGTTTTAGAATTCAGGAATGCTGTATATCTACTTTTTACAGGATTCACTACATTCTTGTATTTATGGTTGTAGAAATAAATCATGGCAATCACGCGTTTTAAAGATACAACAGGAATGGAGGCACGCACCCAGATGTCAATACCTTTTCTGGCAGCTACATTCGCCACGCTTCGAGAAGAAGGCTCCTTACTCCCTTCTCCCTTTATCTGCAAAGGGGTGCTCTGGTAACATCTAATCATGTCTTCGTAAGTTGGGAGTAGAACTGCATCGTGGGGAAATAAATATGTTCCTGTACCAAATAACGGACAGCTTGTTCTTGCCCGAATCATCTTCTGCTTAGCCCGTTGTTTTTCCATTGCCATTTCTCATCGCAAAACAACGTAGACGTCTAACACACCGTCGCAGGCACGTGTTTCTAAACATACTAGTGACCTTCGTAGGTACTGAATGGTGCGGGTGCACACTACACAGCGCCGCCCGGAGTTGAGGAAGGGAATGACAAAACAGTTATTTTGCGGTATCAATCGGGTATTTATTTTGAAGGTAAAAAGGGCGTGGTTAGATATGGAGCAAACTTGACGAATTTTTTTTTTTTAGTCCTAACTGACCCATTAAGCAACTTTTCCGCGCTATGCCAAGTTCGATTTCGAAAACAAAAATTCCGAAAAGAAGTTTCCTGAAAAAGCCTTCAAAGTGGATTTTTTGTCTTTTTATTGACTCTTTCTATGCCAGAGGGGCGCGGCTAGCTAGATATTGAGAAAAATTGGCAAATGTTTTTTTTTTTTGGAGGAAGCCTTGATTGGACGTTTAACGACCACCGCGAGGAACTCAATGGGCTATAAGCAGGCACCCGTCCCTAATTTAGGGCCACTGGTTCCAGGGAAGGGGAGACCCAGTGCCGTAAGACAAACACAACATCCATGCCCCACCGGGATTCAAACCCGGACCCCTTTCGGACGAATGATCAGACGCCATCGCTTAGACCACTTCGCGTGGGCGGCTTGGGGGGTGGGGGTGGAGTTCTAACTGATTCATTAAACAACTTTTCCGCGCTATGCCAAGATCGATTTCGAAAAATAATTTCCCAAAAGTAATTTTCCGAAAAAGTCTTCGAAGTCAATTTTTCGTCTTTTTTTTTACTTTCTCAATGCCGGAGGGGTGCGGCTAGATGTTGAGCAAAACTGATTGAATTTTTTGTGGGTTCTAACTGACGCATTAGGCAACTTTTCTGCGCTATACCAAGATCGATTTCGAAAAAAAGTTTTTTCTGTCCACCTTACTGCACAGCCTCATTATAATAAAACAATAGCATTACACTTTTGATAACATTACATTACTAAATAGTTTTTCTTACAAGACAGAAAACAGTATTCAACATTTATCCCCTGTATCAACTACGAAAAATTATGAATTTCCTCCGCTGAGAATTTATTATTTTTAAACTACCTTTTCCCTTTTTAATCATTCAATTCAATAACCCGGCCAGAATCATCTAATCTAACTAATGCAGAGTTATTGCTCCCTGGATTGATTTGTTCAGCTTGTTTAATCACTTAGCGTTCCGCTTTAGCAACGCATACACTCTCACTCCTCTCTTTACCTTTTCATTCTGATCTTTCCTTTCGAGCACCTGCTCCTTCCTCATTTCTAAAGGCGGCTGGACCAACAGCGTCACGTCTTTTCTCGACTGAGAAAGCTGTTGATTGGCTTAGATTCAATCGACTAATCTATGGTTAGGGGCAAGAAACGTTCACCGTACGATTACTTCTCAACGATTGGGGTTGCGCCAATGTTTGAACCTTCGGTTCGTGTTATTGTGTATTCGATCGTGCCAGCTGTCAGAGCTGTTTTCGGCATGAGAATGACAAGTAATAACAATTTAAGCGATTTTCAACGCGATGTCATAGTTCGCTCTCCTGAGATGTGCCATAGTATTTCGGAGGTACAAACGAAGTTCGAGTTTTACGCACGACTATTGCAGGGTGTACCCTGACTACAAGAATTCCGGCAAAACCTACAACCTACGATACCAGAGTGGCCGTAAAAAGACATTGGGTGAACGTGACCATAGTCAACTGTCAAGAATAGTTTCACGCGATAGGCGTGCAACACTGTCGCAGGTATAATCGGAATTCAATGCTGGAGCCTCAACAAATATCAGCGTCCGGACTGTGCAACGTGCCCGGCCCGAAATGGGTTTTGGAAGCCTACGCCCAACTCGAGTCCCCTTGATGGGTGCACGAAACAAAGCTATGCAACTCGCTTGGGCACGGCAACACCGACACTGGTCACTTGATGACTGTTAACAAGTAGCCTTGTCTGACGAGCCGCGTTTCCAACTGTATCAGGCAAATGGAAGGATTCGTGTGTGGCGCAAACCCCATGAAGCCATTGATGCGGCCTGTCAACAGGGAAATGTACCGGCTGATGGGAGATCCGTAATGGTATGGGGTTTGTTTAGCTGGACTTCACTGGGACTCCTGGTACGTCTACAAATATCTGTGATAGGTCAACGGTACGTGTGTATCCTTTCTGACGAGGTACACCCGTTCATGTCCTACATTCATGCTGATGGGGTGGGCCTGTACCAACAGGACAATGCACTTCCACACACGTCTTGGGACTCCAAAGTATGGTTAGAGGAGCATTCATCTGAGTTTGGAGTGTTGCCACCCCCACCCAAGTCCCCAGATCTGAACGTGAGGGAACACATTTGGGATGCCATGCAACGCGCTATCGAACACAGTAATACGAGACTTCGTAATACAGCCGAATTGTTGAACGCTCTACAGGAAGTATGGTGTGCATTACCTACATCATATTTCCAGAAGCTAGTGGAGTCAATGCCCCATCGTATTATTGCAGTCCTGCGCTCTCGTGGGGTATCTCCTAAGTATTAGACTGGTGTACCAGTTTTTTTGGCACTTTAGTGTTCATATATAAGCCCCAAAACGTCAGAAATTTCCAGAGTTGATATTAATTTTTCCGTAACTGTATATACTTTTACTTGAAAATTTCAGAACGCGGTGAATCCCAAATGATTCAAGCTGCGTTTACTTTATTTATATCTTTTTTATTTTAAGTCCAAATCGTATATTATAATTGCAGCAGGAAGATCGATTTGACTTCAGAGTAGAGAGAAGCCTATATCAGAGATGTCCTTCTTAGCAGCCACAAGATACACTATTTCATAAAAAGTATTAAGACAAACTTTATTTTTATCGCAAATTCTCGCAGTAGTTTTTTCTATCCGACTTTGGCCAAGGTGATAACGTCTACATGTGGAGGCATATCATCAACAAATTTCGGGTAGGCCTCGACTGGAATTGCTCACCATTCGTTCTGCAAAGCTGCTGCCACAGTGGCGAGCGAAAACGGTCGTTGGGGTCTATTTCGTATCCGTCTCTCCGTTTCATGTAAGAGGCGTTCTATGGCATTAAGGTCAGAACCTTAGGCAGGACAGTGTAACACTTTCACCTGATTTTCGAGAAATAATTCCTGCACACGTCGTGCAGTGTGGCAGGAAGCTCGATCGTGTTGGAAAAGAAAATGATCATCTTCATGCTATTGTCGTCGCATTCTTGGTAGGGCAGATTTTCTAGAACTTCGAGGAAAACATTAGAGTTCATGTTTTCTGGTATAATAACCATCGGGCCGAGTGCCATCTACGAAAATCAAATACATTCCATGATGGAGCATCCACCGACTTAACAGTTGGAAGGGCATAGCCAGATGAAAATCGTTCTCCGTGCATTCGTCAAATCTCTACACGCATATAAGGTTCGAAAACCCCAAAACGTGACACTTCACTCCAAAGAACAGCTGTCCTGCAGATCACAATCCAGAAACTACGCGAGAAGCTCCAATAAAAATGTCCTTCGCAGTCACTGTAGCGACGTGTGCATTGTTAGCCGCTGCTATATTGACGACGCTGTGGAACTCTCTGCGAAGACTTGTGATACTAACAGGGCCATTACAAAATTTTCTATTACAGTATCGATGGAAATGGCAGAGAAGGAAGAGGAGTTTCTAAAATTTCATACCATGGATGTTTTGTTACGGTCTATCAGTGTGAGCTGCCTTCGCCGATTTGTTTTTCGCTCTACTTGCACCGTTCTTAATCAATCACTTCACGACATCACTTGCCTTTCATTTTGGTGCGTTTAGCGTAGCTGCAAATCTGCGTATGGAAAGGCTACCCAAATGATATCGTATGACAGCCCAGGATGGAAATCGTAAAGGCTCCTCCCTTACGAGATATGGTCTTCAATGTTACTGATAACACGACAGAACATTTCAACTTTATATACATACCTTTCTACTCACATCGGTCCTTCCTGAGCACCTGTTCTCTTTTGCGCCGGCTGTGCAGTGGTATAGTGCTCACTTCTGACCGTTCGTTCAAGTGGTACCGGTTTCGAAACCCGGTGATGCATATATGTTGTGTTTGCCTTACAGCACTGCCTCTCCGCCTTCTCTTTAACCAGCAACCCAAAGTAAGGAACGACGGGCATTTTCTTATAACCCTTTTAGTTTCTCACGGTAGTCGTTAAACCCCCCCCCCCCCAAAAAAAAACACATTTTGCATCTATGACTTAGCAGAAACCCATTTCAACTAGGTATTTGTGGAAGTGAGTATAGGCAGAGTTTTGCTGGTCCTTGAGAAAGCCAAGGATCAGCATTTTCGACACTTTCTGATTCCGGCGTTTGTTTCTTTTTCCCCGCCTGTTGACTTTCGCGTATTTTACTTTTATTTTTTTATTTTGTTGTTGCAGTTTCTCCTTTGTTGGTTGTTGTTTCTGAGAATTCTGCACTGCTGCTTTTGCGCGTTTTGGTCTTCAGATGGTAAGTTGGTAAAAATGTTTCTGTTTTTTTTATTTTTATTATTAATCTTTGGTTTGGATACAGTTTGGTTTAAGTTGTATGTTTTCTATTTTCAATTTTGCAGCTTTTGCTCAAATTCTAATTGAAAGTTCTTCAAGTTCTTGCTGGTTTTAATTTTTTATTTTTGTGCTCGGAGGCATTTTTTTGTTTTTCATTCTTGTGAGGTGTTGTATTTGCCGGTGCTTGGTAATTTCATAGAATGCTTATTTCCTACAGAGGTTTCCTGCTTGTTTCACTCGGAATTTTTGAGTGTTTGGCCTTTGTGGTGTTTTACTCCGTAATGATTGGGTTGGAGGTCAAATCAGATAATATAAGCCCTACCGCTCGGTTAGGCTAGCACCCTTTCCCATAGTGTTTCATATTGCTGGCGAAGTAAATCTCAAGTTATGAAACGAAAAGCGTTGTTTGACATGAAAATCTAGGGATCCTAACCTGTATTCTAATGCTACAGATTGTAACTAAAATAAATGCTGTAAAGCCTACACCATTTATAAGCTTACTGGTTCTGTTTGTATCCTCAGCTATATTGACCGAAGCAACATCCCTCTGCATCTTAGGATTAATGGTCACGGGTCTCTTGTTAACAAGTTCACTTCCAACAGGGTCAACCCATCCATAGGTGCAAACCAGTACTCTTCTATTGAGTTGGAACATTTCCATACTCATGGGTTTGACAAACGGAACATTGAGGTTTTGCATATCATCCCTCACCTTTTTGCTAGGCGGGAAACAGAATTACTTAAAATTCTGCAACATCAGTCTTTATATCCCTACGGACTTAATTTCACTCTATCTGAAAATAAGCTCACTCTTCATAAACTTTCCATTCGTGAACTTTTCTTTCTTGTTAACAGCAAGGTTTGCTTTAGAGGTAAAAGAGGCCAGTGGCTGTTTCGTACTGCCAGCATTTAACCAATTTGCAGCAAGCTCTGTGTGGTTTTAAAAATAATTCAAATTTTGCTAAAAATGCTTGCAGTCTTCTTAAATCTTTTAAACACTCTGTCCTAACACATTTGATTTTAATTCTGAAATAGTTCTGCTAATCATGTTGATAAGCATGTTTTTGATTGAGTTTCGGATATTAATAAAAATATTCTTAAAGAAAAAATTTCTCTCAAAGGTTTTTCCAAGAATTTTGTGACTATCAGGTTTCTCAATAAATGCTATAATTATCTCATGTCAAAAATCTGTTCTACAATAATGCTGTTTATTTTCCTATTTCTAGGCACCAGTCTGTTGTTAGATTTAAGTATGTCAGGGCATTAGGGTCCATGGTTAAAAACTACAAGTTTGGTTCTTCGTGCTTCTTACCTGCAGTTTTTGCGTGTTCTTGTGAAGAAGATAAGGATTCTTAATAGTTATTACAAGCACATTATCACAAGTGACTTAATAGTTATTACAAGCACATTATCACAAGTGACTTAATAGTTATTACAAGCACATTATCACAAGTGACTTAATAGTTATTACAAGCACATTATCACAAGTGACTTAATAGTTATTACAAGCACATTATCACCGGTGATTTAAGTTTGGTTGAGGATGTGAGGCTTCGAAAGTTATTAGAGTTTGGTACTAAATGTTGGAATTCTTTCAATGTTTCTAAAAAGCAAATTCTTGAAAACTTTACTGAAGATGTTAATAGGCACATTATTAAGACTAGTTTGGCTTACAATCAGCCTATTAAGGCCTTTAAAGAGTGGAAGTTCAATGTTATCCGTTGCTTCTTTGAAAGGTTGGCTGGTCTTGATTTATGTTTTGATAGCAACCTGCATTTCTCTCGTGCTTCAAAAATTATCTCTCTAAACTTCAAGACCAATATATTTTTGCAACCACTGATAGAGCTAGCAATGATTTTGCAATTATCTGTAAAAAAATCTATTTTTAATTGATTAATCAGGCACTTAATAATAAAGTAACCTACCAGCCAGTCAGTTACTGCACCAAACAGCTTGAAAATCGTTTTAAAGCCTTCTTCAAGAAGCTTAAAATTCTTAAATTTAGGGGCTATGAGCCCAAATTTCCCTTTCTTTTGCTACTGCTAAGTGTCATAAAGATCCTGTGAACTGTAGGTTCATAGCTAGTGGCGTTAGTAGTCATAAAAAGAAAATAGACGAGGCTTTTGAGGCACTTTTGAAAAAGTTGTGGAACTTATTAGCAACAGTACTAAGCTGCAGAAGAGGGATTTTTGGATTATAAATAACAATTCCGAAGTGATTTTAACTATTCTTAGCTTAAAGCTCATATATATTAATTGTTATGCTTTCGAGAACCTATATACTAATCTGCCTCATTCAGATATTATTTCCACTTTTAAGGAACTATATGTTGAATTTAAACTCAACGAAATTTTCAATGCTAATGCTAGGAACACTGTTCTTAACTGTTGTAACCATAATAACCATATTCTTTATAATAAAACTCTCTATAAGCAAATTAACGGTATTCCAATGGGATGTTCCCACTCAACCAGCGTATACAACCTCTTTTTGTTCTACAAGGAATACAAATTTATTAAATATAAGTCCTTGAACTCTGATAGCTATTTATACATTTACAGTTATATATATGTTTTGCTATGTCTTACTAACTCTGAAATTATCGAAAATGAGTAAAATAAACCAAATTAACCAAGAGCTTTAATTCTTACACTTAAGCATTAAACTTAACAAAGGTAACCCGTCCATTAGCCTATTTGATAAAACAAGGAATTTTCCTATTAAAGTAAATAAATATTTACACAAGGATAATAATATCTCAACCAAAGTAATAGAGAATGTATTTATTTCACCGGTACTTAGAATTTCCAGAATATGCAACAATAATTTAGATTTCCATGAACACATCAGGATACTAATAAATAGTTTTCTAGACAACCAAATTCCAGCTCATTTTACTAAAACAGTCTTAGGAAAATAGTTCTGAAAAATAGAGTTAGGTTAGCAGATCAATTTTTAATTATTTAATAACACAAAAAAAAGATTCTGGCCAATGAAAGACTTCTTGGAAGTTGGTCTAGAGGATGTATATTACCTAACTCTTAGGAACTTTTAGTGCTATGGATAGGACGGACTTATAAAAAATAAAAATAATAAAATATTGAAAATCACAAAAGAAATTTATAATTCATATTAAAATAATTACAAAAAAGTTTCAAACGTAAACTAGATATTCTATCTAAAGAAGAGCTAACAAAAAATTGTATAACTTGCGGTAAACTAAATAAGTAACTGTTTTTTTATCTGTAGATGTACACTAAGGTATTTTAATACAGTTAAAAATTATTTAATGCAGATCAGGTGTATGTGATCATGTTTTTCGTGTATTCTGATGAGTCTTATACTCTTACTAGACAAACAGGTCATCTTTCTCGCTTTGGAATTTTTGAATGGAGGAATAACCTTTGCGGCGTATTTTTTGTACGGGACAGGCTCCAAGCTGCCTCCTCAGTGACCGCCGGATTTTGGTAGGCCCTTTTGTTAGCTGAGCTGTCACAAGGTAGGCTGTTTCATTTGTTCGTTTGTAGGGTCTTTGTTAATTTTTACTATGTATTTTTTATCGTTTCTGTGACTGCTAAAATATTTGTTTGTTTGTTTGGCTTTGCTTTAGGTTGCGGTTTTTCTAGCAGAAGTTTTTCCTTTTTTTTTTTTTTTGGCCGTGCGTTTGTGTTATGTTCTATTTGGTGGTGCATGCTGGTCTTTCGGCCTTGTGATTGTCCATCAGCTTTCGTTGTTGGGCGGAGTTTGTAAATAGTTGTACTCTACGTAAAGCAGTCCCAGAATACTGTGTACATATTGCAGCTTTTATTTTTAAACTTTTAAGTATATCACCAATGCTTTATATTATGTGCTTTTGTCTGAAGACATGCCGTGTTTCGTTGGAACTGTCCGTAAAACGATCTGTTATTTGCAACCGTTCTCTCCGCTTTTTATTTTACTTTATTTTATTATTTTTCTAGTTTTGGATGTTCCTTTTCGCAGGGGTTGACACATTTTATTTGCATTTTTTTGCTTTTCTGCTGTAGTTTCTGTGTGGGTTCTTCACTCGGATAACTTACCACGTGTCTGTTAAACGATCTAATATTTGCTCCCGTTCTCTCTGCTCTTTATTTTATTATTATTATTTTATTTTTATTTTTTTTATTTTTGTGTGTTCCTTTTGGCAGGGGTTCACACTCATAATTTGATTTTTTCGTTTTTATTTGCTGTGGTTCCTGAGTGGGTTCTTTAGTCGGGTAAGTTGCCACGTGTCGGCCTGTCGTTCTGCTGCAAGTTTCTGTGGAACTTCTGGCTTCAAATAAATTCCTCGTATTGTGTGTTTTGTTTTTCTGTTTACAATTGTCCACTTACAAGTTGGGCAATTTTTGAATTTAAGTATTTCTCCAAAAAAATTATATTTTTGCAGTTAATTCTTCCCACGTTTCTTGGGGATTTTGTTCGAAGTCTTTTTCACAATATTTGTGAGTGCTGTACAATTTTTTTTCTGGTTTTTTGGGTGATGATGAGTATGGGTCGGGCCACATAATTTGTAGATGCATGCAAAAAAAATAATAATTTTATGCATAGTTATAATGTTTCCGCACATTTGTGGTCGGTGCAGTTAATTTGGTATTTTTAGGGTCGTATATTTTGCATGTATGACTTAGCAGAAACACATTTTCAACTAGGTCTTTGTGGAAGTGAGTAAATGCAGAGTCTTGCTGGTTCTTGAGAAAGCCAAGGCTCAGCATATTCGACACCTACTGCATGCGGCTGTTGTTTCTTTCTCCCTGAATGTTGGCTTTCGAGTTTTTTACTTTTATTTTTTTATATTGTTGTTGTAGTTTCGCCTTTGTTGGTTATTAACACTGCTGGCCAGCCAAAATGCAACACTAAGAAGGAAGCATCCAATTGTCCTGAAATTCACAGCATGCGTCGCCCGCGAGAGGATATGCAAACGATCAGCATTGCAGCGCATATGCAAATCATGTGTGCCCAGCACGCCACCGAGAAGCACTATAAGAAGGGTGCACAGAAGGCGGGGTGTAAGTAGTGGTAGTGTGTTGTGCTGCCGGACCTGTGCGTGGGAAGATTCCTGATTTCTCGTCGCAGAATACGGTAGTCATTCCAGCACGTTTCGGAGTTCGACAGAGGACGAATAGTGGCTTATCGTGACAGCGGTTTATCGTACCGAGACATCGGCACCCGTGTGGGACGACATCCAGCAACAGTGAGGCGAGTATGGATACGGTGGGTGCAGGAGGGACGGACGGACCAACGTGAGCGATTGCCGCAGCCACGGCATACCACCGAACAAGTGGACCGTCATGTTGTGAAGCGGACATTGAAGGCTCGTACCACCACATCACGAACGTTAGCGCAGGAATTAGGGTGTGTTGCGCAACAATCTGTGTCAGCACGTACCGTTCGACGTCGTCTCCAGGAGCGGGGACTTATCGCACGGCGCCCATTGCTCCAATTACCATTGACGTTACGCCACCGTCGAGTGCGGTGGCAGTAGGCCGTTGAACGCCGCACCTGGACTACGGAATGGTACAACATTTTATTATCCGACGAATCCCGCTTCTGCCTGCAACACCACGATGGTCGGATCCCCGTGCGGCGGCACCGCGGCGAGAGACTGTATGACGCCTGCATTAGGCATTGTCATGCCGGTCCGTCGCCTGGCGTTATGGTTTGGGGCGTAATTGGATATGACACCCGCACCCCTCTGGTGCTCATCGCCGGCACACTCAGCAGCCACCGCTACATCTCCGGAATTTTAGAGTTTGCTGTCCTTCCTTACCTGCAGGACCTGCCAGCGGCTATGTTTTAACAGGACAATGCGCGCCCGCACGTGGCACGCATCGTGCAACGATTCTTCACGGCCCACTAGGGGTCACTGCTGACGTAACCCGCCTGTTCTCCCGATATTTTGCCCATCGAACAGGCCTGGTCGCTGGTTGGCAGCCGAGTGGCCCGGCAAACACCACCCGCGGCTACGCCTGATGAACTGTGGCAACGTGTGGAAGCAGCCTCGACCGACATACCCCAAGACCCCATCCAAAGCCTCTTTCGTTAGACGCCACGGCGTGTAGCGGTCGTTATTGCCAGCCATGAGGGTCACTAGAACTATTGATGTCTGCTTGTTCCTCAAGTCGCACGGTCCTGTAAGCTCAATCCTTTCATCTTTGTATCTGTTGTTATGAGTCCTGTAAATCTTTCTTTGCTATCTCGTGTCCTTCTTGGTGTTGCATTTTGGGTGGCCAGCTGTATATATATATATATATATATATATATGGATGTTAGGTCAGGTAATGCGCAATATAAACCACAACGTCTCCTTGACAAACGTCAACCCCGCCTTCTGGTGCAGGATGCTTTCCCCACTAAAGTGGCTCAGACGACCGCCAATAGCGTTATACTTATAACGCTATTGGAGGAGGACAAACATCCCAATTTTTACCAAATGAATGAAGAATTAATATACTGAAGAAAAGGAAATATCTTAGCCTAATGAAAAGGAACACAAAAAATTACTGAAAAAATGGGCAATGTGATCAAGTTTGCTGTTTTGGCGTTTTTGTCCTTTTTAAAATTAGTTGAACTTAACCTTAAATTTAATTAGTCCGTGAAGCAAACAAGATTAGCAGAAACCCACACGATTATGGTCTTTGTAGCTAGGTGAGTGATTTTCTTCATGCTTGCCGCTGACAAAGCCATAAATGAATCAGTCATTGGTCTACCTCGCTATGTTCTTCCGGTTGACATTTTTTATTTGGGCTATTTTTGTGTTTCATTACTCCGGAGCTCGTTTGCTTCGGACACTTGATGTTTGATTTGTTTTGTCTCTGGTTTGTTCTTGGATTTTATTTGCTTTATTTTTCCTCTCATTTTCTTAAAAACATTTCTTTCTTCAGGTTTTGCAATGTTACTGTATTGTGGTTTGATCTTTCTTTCATGTAGCTTTGGGCGCAATAGAATTTCAAAGTTGTTTCTTGTTTGGTGCTTCATGTGGTTCGTTGCTACATATATACTCTGAAGACCAATTGAATTATGAGATACCTGTCTAGTAACGCGTAGCACCACCTTTTGCCCTGATGGCAGCGGCGATTAGTCCCGGCATGGGCTCGACAAGACACCGGAAGTGTTGGGAAGCCATACGGAACCACGACCCCTGAACAAGCTCCCACAGTTCACGAAGATTTGATGGAGGGTGGTCAGAGCCTCGAACATGTCTCTCGATGGCATCCCAGATGTGCCCGATGGGATTGAGGTCAGGTGACCTAGCTAGCAAAAGAAGCAAGGTCACGTCGGTTGAGTGTTCATCCAACCATTCGGATACAATTCGGGAGCGATGGCGCGGTGCATTGTTTTGTTGCAGGATGAGGTCCCCAGTGGGATGTTGAAGACGCACAAACGGGAACAAATGGTCGTCCAGGATATCCCGGTAACGTTGACATTTCAGGGACAAAGTCATACGTACTAGGGGTCACATTTCAGTCCACGTAAACAGTCCATAAACGAGAATGCCATCCCCACCAGCTTGAAGAGTACCCTGCTTGCAAGAAGGATGCATCACCTCATGTGGTTTGCGCCGTACTCGTATCCTGCCATCCGCATGTACCAACGTGAATATCGACTCATCGGTCCAGGCAACTTTTTCCCATATGTCTTGGGTCCACTGCCAATGTTCCCGCGCCCATGCTAATCTTTGCACCCTGTGATGTGCGGTCAGCAGCGGTACCCTCGTGGGACGATGGCTTCTGCACCCCATAGCGAGGAGATGGTTTTGAATGGTGTGGCTGCTTACACGTTTTTGTGCACCAGCGTTAAATTGCTGAGTGATTTCTTGCAATTTGGCCCGTCTATCGGCTATTTCAATGCGAGCTAGCCGACGATGACCCTGCTCATCCGCATGCTGTTGTCCACAGCAGTTGGCCCTTGCAGGGATGGTTTCACCGGATTCGATGTACTCACGGTGCACCCGTATCACAGTGGCTCGTGAAAATCCAACTGCACTGCTGTACTTCCGAGACGGAGTGACTGATTCGTTTGGCGCCGCCAAATAGTCTACGATCAAATGAGCTTAGATCCTACGTCTTACCCATACTGCGTCAGACTTTTACTGATTTCCGTCGCATCACTCCTTATATTGTCGGATCGCTGCATATCTCATGTTGTTTCCGTTTACAGGGGCGCCCACAGCGCCACATTTGCATAACGCCAGCTGTCTCTATTTCAATTGCTCTTTTTTTTTTATTTAGAGGTTTAACGACCACCGTGAGCAACTCAATGGGCTATAAGCAGTCGCCCGTCCCTAATTTAGGGTCACTGGTTCCAGCGAAGGGAGAGAGCCAGTGCCGTAAGACAAACACAACATCCATGCCTCACCGGGATTCGAACCCAGACCCCGTTCGGACGAATGATCATAGGCCATCGCTTAGACCACTGCGTCACCGGGGCGGCACAATTGCTCTTCAGTGCATATATATATATAAACTATCTACCATCAAGTCATTGGACACCCCTGCAATCGACGATATCCGCTGTCTTGATACACGTCACGGCCGCCGCCGTTAAATATCGTGTGGGAAACAACAATGCACCCAGTCGCATGCAAGATGCTACGCAGTTCGGGGCTCTCTGATTTCAAGAAAGGTGTAATCGTCGGGTATCACAGAAATGGCTGATCCATACGTGACATATCCAGCTAGTTGAAATACCCAAAATCGACAGTGGCCTACGTGATTGGCAAGTGGAAAGTGAGAGGTGACTATCGGAATGTGCCCCTACCCGTCAGACCCACAAAACTGGGAATTAACGACAGACGGGTGTTGGTCAGAGAAATTCGGAAGAAACCGCACCAAATCGATGGGCCACATCTGCGAGGAGTTTCAACAGGCATCCGGGTGTGTTCTTTTGTTAAATACCATCTTTAAGAAAGCCCATCTGCTCGGTTATCATAGACGTGCAGCCTCCCACAAGCCTTTGATCACCAAGTCAAAAAGCGCTGCTCGGCTAACGTGGTGCAAAGAACGTCGACAGTGGACCGTTGAACAGTGGAAACAGGTTCTCTGGAGCGACGAATCAAGATTCACCCTATACCGTTTGGATGGCAGGGTCTGGTTTTGGCGTCTGCCTGGAGAACGCCTCCTGCCGGAATGTATTGTGCTAACTATGAAGTTCGGCGGCGGTGGAAGTATGCTATAGGGGTGTTTCTTCTGGGTTGGCACGGGACCCTTGGTCGCAATTCCTGGTAGACTCACCGTCGAAACCAACTGCACCATTTTGGATGACCATGCGCTTCCTACGTTGTGGCAGTTTTACGGGGTGGACCCATGTTACTTTCAGGATGACAATGCCACCTGCCATGTTGCGAGTTCCACCATGGCTTGGTATGGTGACAATGAGGTTGATCGAATGGACTGGCCTGCGCAGAACCCGGACCTTAACCCTATTGAGCACCTCTGAGACGAGATGGAGCGTCGAATTAAGGGGTGCCCCAACCGTCCGAAATCAGTGATGGAACTGACCTGTTTTCTCCATGCCGAATTGAAGAAAATGCCGCTGGCCGTCGTACAACGCCTGGTTGAGAGTAAGCCCCGGAGGGTCGCAGCTGTAATCGCCGCTCGCGGAGGCTCCACCAACTATTGAAGGTTTGACGTACCTGCCAGCAGGACGCACACTACATAAAGGCAGATAGTAGTCACAACAAACGTCTGCGTAGCTCAGTTGGTAGAGCGACTTGTTCCGGAATAAGCGGACTCGGGTTCGAATCCCGGCGTATACCAAAAATGACGGAGAAATTTGCTTCGTTATATTGGCGCCCGAACTATCCGGATGACCCGACCGTTCAAAATCTCGCAATGGTGTGATGTTATTTCCACACCGCGAGATAGGAAAAATCAGAGAATCCCTTCTCCAGCACTTCGAAAAATAAATGTGTGTGACGTTGCATTCCACACACCAGATTGACTGGGAGTTCTCAAGTGCACGTTCTACAGTGGATGGCTGCCTGCAACGATTCATGGTCACTGCTGACCCGTGGGCCATGCCCCCGGCCCTCTTTCATGGGGGGAGATGTGACGTACCTGCCAGCAGGACGCACACGACATAAAGGCAGATAGTAGTCACAACAAACGTCTGCGTAGCTCAGTTGGTAGAGGACTTGTTCCGGAATAAGCGGACTCGGGTTCGAATCCCGGCGTAGACCAAAAATGACGGGGAATTTACTTCGTTATAAAGGTGATTAAACTTTTTTTCCTTTGCTATCACAGGTGTCCAATTACTTGTTGGTAGATAGTGTACATATAAGCGGAACGTTAATATTTAACGATTTGTGAGTAACTGATTGCCTTCCGACTAGCAACGCATTCAGTCAATTCGTTTCGCCATCCGCTCGGTTTTTTAAATGATTTCAGTAGCGAGTTCGACATGTTGTCGTGATTGTAAAAGTTATAAATATCAATAATTTCATTTACAGCCTTGTATTGATTATTATTCAAATTGAACCAAATTTCGCACGAATTGTACGAAATTTATCAATGCATGGAGTCATTCGTATAAAGGCGCAAAGAAACTACTATTAAATATTCATTTGCTTTATTGTTAAACAGTCTATTTCTATAAAACGTTATATTACTGTACAAATTTGGTACTTATGCATGTTCCGATTAGAATATGCAGAACTTTATTACAGAATTACTGCAAAGTCCTTCTTCCACTAGCTACAGATTTGGATGTTCAAGTTGGTAATATAAGAAAAGCGAAACCACGTTTTCGTGTTAAAAACAACGAGAGTTGTGTGAGAAAACCGAGACCGAATTTCGTGTGCTCTTCCTGTGGCGCAGTGGTCTAACATCTGAGCATTGGACCGTGATGTGTTCATGATCCAATCCTCTTGATGCATGGATGATATATCTGTCTGTTACAGCAGTAGAACTCTCACTTGTCTGGAGCGAGTGGCACTAACTTAGTGAAGCCGGCTGCCCATCCAGTTGCTCACTGTTGTCGTTAAACTCTCAAACAGAAAAGTATATTATGCGCTGATAATCGGAAGGATTGCCATCCTAAATTTTATAATTCCACATACGTGAATATCGACAGATTTAAAACAAGTTCAAAGTAAAGCTCTTATCGCTATACGTCGCAGCTCTAATAAGAGACATCATAAAAATAAATCTAAATATTCATCCCGTTACAGCGTCGTATGCAGGTAAGGAACTGTTGCAGTGTATTTTAATGTCACCACAGGGAGATAGCATTTATTGACATACATTAGAACGGTGTCGTTCCCCCTTTGGCCTTGATGCATTCACTGAACCTTCGAGACAGGATTTCGATAAGGTTTTGAAACCAGTGATAGGTATGGCTTCCATTCAGTACAAAATGCTGCGTTAACTGTTATTTAGTAGTAGGATTTGGTTCCAAACTTCTTATCCGGAGCTCTAATTTATCCTATAGGATCTCTATGGGTTTAAGATCAAGTCTCTGTGCTGGTCAGTCCATACAAGATACGGGATTATCGTCAGATAAACGTCGTAACAGTCCTTGGTTTTGTGTCGGTGCATTAACCTGCTGGTACTAACATGTCTCGATTCCATAGTATTGCCACAGAGTTGGCAGGGCATAATTGTCCAGAATATCGAGGTAAACGTGCTGGTTAATACGTGTGTCCACGATAACCAATGGGACGGGTCAATACCACGAAAATTACTCCCATACGAATACACTGCTAGATTCAAACTGTACCGTAGGAAGAGTACCCTGTGGTAAATTCCGTTCTCCCGGCTACCGTTATACCCACACACGGGCTTCATATAGATGGATCGTGTATCTGGATTCGGACCCGTTTCAATTGATCTACGGTCCACGATGAATGTTCTTTACACCATGCAAAAGGAACAATAGCATTCCGAGTGGAAAAGAAAGGATTATGAGCAGCCGCACAACCACGGTAACCCATGGAATGAAGTTCTTTGAGAATGGTAAGGGTACATACATTTTTACTCACCTATGAACTGAGGTATTGTGAAGTACTCTGTGTATTAGCTGTAACGCCTCTCCTGAGGTTTCAACGTCCTCTATCACAGATTTTTTTGGGTCTGTCGGTAAGTTTTGCTGCTTCAGGCACACCATGTGTCTTCCACATATTCAGTACATCTAAAACAGTTGACGTGGGAATGTTCAAACGCCTCTCGGTTTCTCTTATGGACAACCCGCTAACATAACACCCAGCATCGTCGTTCTGGCGAGCAAATGACATATGAAGTTCGCCGTAAGAAGCAAAAATTATCCTATGTCATACATGCAATAACGCATTCATGGCTTCATTTTCATACTATTCGGGCACTCATACTCATGCGGAATATAAAACAAGATTTTTGAAAACGTATTCATTTACCCATTTGCGCATCTGAGAAATATTTTCAAAGATCGGGACAAAACAGACATATATGTGTGTTTAAGGCCATCTGAAAATAATGTATTTGTTCTCAATATATGCATCACAGCATCTGCTTGACAAATGTCAACCCCGCCTTCTCGTGGTGCATCCTGTTCCCACTAAAGGGGCTCTGACGACCGCCAATAGCGGTATAACTATACCATCGGGATTAGAGGAAATGGTATCATACACTCACCATCCCGCTTGGCCAGCGTGGTGAGTTATGGCCCAACCCCTCCAAAATAACTCATTAGCTTAAATTTTGGCCTTCAGTTTCCGGCAGCTGGAATGTACCTGGCCAAGGCAGCGGCAAGTGCGACATGAAGGCAGAATGTGCTAAGAATCTCCGGAGGACCGGACTAGGCTGCCATCTGATGTTGACCTTGGTTACGTATAATGGACGCTCCCTATCTTCAGATTCAAGGCTTCTTGAATTGGAAGAGGAACAAAAAAGGATCAAGCGGGACATCGTCGGGCTAAGTGAGGTAAGGAGAAATAGAGAAAATATCACTGAACTGAAAACTGGGCATCTCTTCTACTATCGTGGGACAGATACTGGCAGAACTAGTGGTGTTGGGTTTATAATAAACAAGAAACTGAGGATAAAGTTGTAGAAGTTGAAAAGTCCTCTGACAGAGCTGCGCGACTCGTTATCCAACTTTCGAGAAGATACCCGGCTCAAATTATTCAAACTTATGCAACAACCACAAGTCATCCTGAAGACGAAATTGAAGAATTTTATGAGGAAATTCGTCATCTAAATAGTAAAGGCAAGCAGCACTTGAAGATAATTTTGGGAGATTTCAATGCAAAAATAGGGCAACGGCAACAGAATGAAACTTCAGTAGGTAAATTCGGTCACGGCAACAGAAACCAGCGTGGAAATACTCTCGTTGAGTTCGCAGAGGCAAAAGGGTTTTTCATCTTGAAATCCTTTTTCAAGAAAAGCCACACAGGAAATGGACATGGAGACATCCAAATGGGACGACAAGTAAAATTGATTTTATTATGTGCAACAAAAAATTCGTCATAGAAGAATGCAGTGTGCTAAACAAGTTCAACACAGGTAGTGACCATAGATTGGTGTGATGTAAGATGCACCTCAACACTAAACTCGAACGTGGCAAGCTCATAAGACAAACAAAATGTATTGTCATAACCAACCTTACAAAATACCATAATACCTTCAAGTTGGAACTAAAAACCAGATTCTCTGCTTTAGAAGGCCTTACATCTGAAGAAGTGCACATTTCTGAAGTTAACAGAAAGGTAACCAAAGCTTTTATGGAAACAGCAACAAAATTAGCTGGGTCTAAGAACAAGTTGCATGTGACCAATTATCAAGAAAAACCAAAATGTTGAAGCAAAAAACAAAACAGATGAGGACAACTAAAGAAGATGTGACTTCTAAAGTGGAATATATAGAGCTATGCAAGACAGTACTAAAAGTGTCACTGAAGATGTAAGGAAATTTAACTGTGAACTAGTGAGGAAAGCAACTGAAAACAACAAAAGCCTAAAGATAGCAAAGGGACATCTTAGTAAGGGAAGAAAAAAGATTATGGCACTGAGAAGGGATGATGGTTCTGTAACAAGAACTAGAGGCGAAAGTTTAACAAGATTGAAAGATTTCTACTCTAAATTATATGAAAGGTATGATACATGTACTCCAGACATCATAAAAGGTACCAGTACCAGAGTTATTCCAGTCCTCCCAGCAGAAGTTGGACATGCAACCAATAACATGAAGCGGGGAAAAGCTCTAGGAGAAGATGGAATTACTGTAGACATCATACAAGAAGCAAGTGGAGAAATTGAAACGGTACTCGCCCAAATTTTCACTCGATGCCTTAATGAAGGGAAGATCTCTGACGATTGGAACAACGCTACAATGATTCTGCTACATAACACAGGTGACATTGAGAATCTCAGGAACTGAAGACCTATCAGCCTCCTATCAGTGGTTTATAAAATCTTCAATGAAGTTCTTTCACACCGCTTGAAGGTAACACTGGACATGGCTCAACCGAAAGAACAAGCTGGATTCAGGAGTGGCTACAGCACAATAGATCATATCCACGTACTGAGAGAACAAATTGAAAGAGCGAGGGAATATGACCTTGCATTGTGCATGGCTTTTATCGATTACGAAAAAGCCTTTGATTCGGTGAAACAATCAGCAGTTACAATGGCTCAGAAATCCTGCGGTATTAAAGATGCATACATTAATATTCTTAATAACATCTATGAAAATGCAATTGCAAAGATTCGGCTTTTTGAAAATACCACACACACAAAAATTGGAAAGGGAGTGAGACAAGGTGACACCATATCTCCGAAGCTCCCTAATGTCACTCTGGAAAATGTCTTTCAATCACTGAACTGGGAAAACAAAGGGATAAAGATTAATATAGATTATCTAACCCACCTTCGTTTTGCTGATGACGCAGTGAATTTTGCAACTACCCCATCAGAGCTGTAGAGTATGATCCAGGTACTTGCTGACAAGAGTAAAGAAGTGGGATTAAAAATGAACTTTCAGAAGACAAAAGTTATCACGAAAGAAATATGGGATTACGCCATGTAATACAAATCCTGAAGGTGACAATCCGATTTCTGGCGTAAACGTGACAAGATTGTAAGTCAGATAATATCCGAAAACTTGTAAAAAAATTTTCATCGTCCTGGAGCGGGACTCGAACCTGCGTCTCCCAGAAAACGCCCGGGTATTCTAACCACTATACCACCCAGAACGACCAAGTTCCAAGTTTCCGATCAATTTGAATTGTCATCTTCGGGATTTGTATTATATGGCGTAATTCCATATTTCCTTCGTGATTTATCTGCTTCTCCGGACAAACATGGGATAAGATTATTAACCTCCAGATTCGCTAAACATGAATGCCTGTTGCTTCGACTAGCGAATCCTGTGATGGTTAAATTCAAATTAATCGGAAACTTGAAACTTGGTAGTTCTGGGTGGTGTAGTGATTACCATACCCGGGCGTTTTCTGAGAGACGCGGATTCGAGTCCTGCTCCAGGACGATGAAAATATTCAAGTTTTCGGATATTATCTGACTTACCATCCTTGTCACGTTTACGCCAGAATTAGGATTGTCATCTTCGGGATTTGACAAAAGTTATGTTCAATGCTTTTACAAGAAATGGAGATTTATCTATTGATGGAGAAAAGCTGGATATAACAGACACGTACGTTTATCTTGGACAGCAGATATCAAGTGAGGGTGACACCGGTGAAGAAATTAAGCGGCGTACAAAACTTGCCTGGGGAGCTTTTGGAAGAAACAGCATCATTTTCAAGAGCAATAAGCCATTATGTCTTAAAAGAAAAGTGTTTGATCAATGCATCCTTCAATTTCGTACGTATGGTGTAGAGACGTGGACCTTGAGTAAAAGAGACACACAAAGGCTGCAGACATCTCAAAGAAACGTGGATAGGTGCACGCTTGGTGTAACCAGGAAAGATAAATAGAGGAACTCGTGGATTCAAAAAATGACAAGAGTGGAAGATATCATGATCAGAATTAAATCCCTGAAATGACAATGGGTTAAACATAGTGCCAGAAGGACAGACCATCGATGGACAGCCGAAATTTTAGATTGGATTCCAAGGGACAGGAAAAGACACAGAAGAAGGCTACATGGGAGATGGGTGGATGAAATTCGAAAGTATGCGGGAGTGACATGGAGGAGACTGGCACAAGACAAACCGTTGTGGAGGAAACTTGGGGAGACCTTCGTCCAGCAGTGGATTGATAATGGTTGACAATGATGAGGATGATGATTTATCAATATCAACACCAAACAGAAAACCTTATCTGTGTGTCGGTTTGCTTTTGGGAAAATACTTGAAATTATCATGTAAGTAGCTCTTATTAGAAACACATGAACAACAATATATGGAAGCACATTCCATTTCTATAGTAATGATATTATATGTCGAGTGCCCTCTATTTTTTTAACATGATGATTCGTATCAGTTATTGCTGTACGTGTACTTTGGCTAACGTAATTTTATATCTCCGCCACCCTGAAGTAAATCAATGCACAGTGCTTGACAAATGTACTGAGATTATTTATGAGTAATTTCAAATAGGGAATGAATAAACAAGGCTTTTTGATTATTCGTGAAAATTTTCCTCTTTTAGTGTGTTTCATTTTGAGTGTCCAAATATCGTTATACTCTTTGACTTATGAAGCTCCACACTTACTGCACCTTTGTAAGAATATAACAAGTTAGTAAAATCATGCAATGTATTAATTTTAATACGCTTTCCAACATAGCAGAAATCATTACTCAAGTTATTACTCAAGTTATGAGAATAATGACTGTTGAATAAATATCGGTCCTGTGCCCTGACCTTTGATCCCATTTCGATGATATTCAACAGAACCGGTTTGGTATACCTCTGAAATAACGTGATAAAATTTTGTCGCAATCAAAGCATTTTTACGTACGTTATGATGCAGAAAGGCTATGGAATAGATTCCGCTCCTGTGTCTTGAAAATGGGCGAAATAGATTCCGCACCTTGGACCCCATTTCGCCCATTTTCAAGAGAATTCGTCTCCAGGCAAGACTCTACAACATACAAACATTTCATCCAAATCGAAGCATTTTTGCATAAGTTATGACGCATAGTGCGATGGAAGTGATTCCGCTTCTATGTCCTGACCTTTGACCCCATTTCTCCCATTTTCAATAAGGTTTTTTGCCAGGTAGTCCCCTACCACATACTAAAAGTTCATCGAAATCGAACCTTTTTTACGTTAGTTATGACGCATAATAGCAGTGGAATGAATCCCGCTCCCATGTACTGACCTTTGACCCCATTTCGTTCACTTTAAATAGGGTTCCTTCCCAGGCGATCCCTACGAGATACTAAAATTTCATCGAAATAGAACGATTGTTACGCGAGTTATCCTGCGGACGGTCATACGCACACAATGCGTGACGTAATGAGGCAGATGGGAATCGCGGCCATCTGCTTGCCGCAAGTGGGACGTCATAAAACTTTAATAGGACCCACACACAATGCGTGACGTAATGAGACAGAAGGCGTGACCAAGCGCCAACATTCTCAAAGGAGAGATTATGGCGTCCTACGATTTCTAAGCATTATTAACATTAATGGAACAACGCCATCACTTAAAACGTTATAATTCGGGGTGGTTATTTAACCCACTAAACGAATTCTCCTAAAGTCGAGATCAAGCTAAATCGATTTCTAGTACCAGATAACGGTAGGTTAACGACTTTCATCAAAATTCTTAGAGCCGTTTTCAAAATAAAAGGTACATACATACATAAAAGAATTGCTACTTTAAGGTAGACGTCAAGTAATTTTGCTTCCTATACTTCCAATGGAAAAACTTCTGTACACATTTTCTCCACAATTAATGCGTTCCCAAGAATGAAAATTTGAACATCGACTAAAATATCTTCATTTTATAACTTGCAATACTTAATATTTTCTAAAACATACCCATATTTATGCAATTCAACATTTGTTTGTCTACTGACATCATGAAAATACAGGTCGCGCCATCTTTTTTCTGTACAATGAATGCGTTTAGAAGGATTAAAATTTGAACATCGATTAAAACAGCTTCATTTCATAACTTGGAATACTTAATATTTTGTAAACCGTAATTATGCAATCCAAATTTTTTTGTCCACTGACGTCATCAAAGTACAGGTCGCGCCGTCTTTTCTCTGGTTTCAACACCACCAAAGGAAAAATGATTGATTTTTAATATAATTACGGTTATGTTTTAGAAAATATTACGTTTTCCAAGTTATAATATGAAGTTATTTTAATCGATGTTCAAATTTCCATCCTTGGGAACACATTAATTGTGAAGGAAATGTTTACAAAAGTTTTTCCATTGGAAGTATAGGAAGCAAAATTACTTGACGTTCACCTTAATAATATGGGATAAGGGCAATGGAATGAATCGCAATCCTATGTTCTGACTTTTGACCACATCTCGTCCCTTTTCAATAGGGTTCGTCCCCAGGTGGTTTCCTACTACATACTGAAATTTCATCGAAATCGAACGACTTTTACGCACGTTATGACGCATAAGGGCAATGGAATGCATTCCGATCTTATGTCCTGACCTTTGACCCCACTTCACCCATTTGGAATAGGGTTCGTTCTCAGGTGGTCTCCTACCACATAGTAAACTTTCATCGAAATCGAACGACTTTTACGCACGTTATGACGCATAAGGGCAATGGAATGCATTCCGATCTTATGTCCTGACCTTTGACCCCACTTCACCCATTTGGAATAGGGTTCGTTCCCAGGTGGTCTCCTACCACATAGTAACCTTTCATTGAAATCGAACCATATTTACGCAAGTTATGACACATAAGGGTAATGGAATGATTCCGCTCCTACGTCGTGACCTTTGACCCCATTTGTCCCTTTTTATATAGGGTTCGTCCCCCGGTGGTCTCCTACCACATACTAAAATTTCATCGAAATCGAACCATTTTTACGCCAGTAATCGTGCGGACGGGCGGACGAACAAAGCTATAGCATATACGCTTCTTCAACTTACGGTTGAAAAGCGTAAAAAAACAGTGTTTGAGATTCATGCTCTTCTCTATGCAGAAAGGTCTTTCGTCAACTAATTTTGTCAGTTTCACTCTATCAATGTTCGTTCGCTTACCATGTATTTCAACAGCAGAATAAGTAGCAATTAGTGTATTTGTTTGCATTCAATGTCAGAGAACGCTGATTTCTTTAACTTAATGAAGCAATAGATAGCCTTTCGTATTTGAAACTATGTATCGACATTTTGAATAAAATTCTACGTTTAAGGCATCCAGCTATCTATAGGGAAAATGCTACAGTGACATTGACTGCTTACACGAGACCAAGATACGAAGTCACCTTGGCTTAAATCTGTTATTCGTTTAACAAAATGATGATCTCTGCTTACAGAAACATGAATTTCTCAGGAACTTTCTTATATCGGCTTAAAAAAACTTTCGTGACGCGAAAATTCTGAATTTTAAATACAAGGCCGCTAAACAATAAATAATTTGGTTATCGGATTAATTGATATTATTTGTTGTTATCCATAACTAAGAAGCATCTGATAAATGGGGAAATACATATTTATGTACATTACTTTATTCTGCAGAAATTTAACGTTCTTTTAAATCAATATGCAAGCCTAAAATTTGGCAATAGATCAAAAAATTAATCTTTATAATTTATAGAATATTTTGAATCAAATATTTGGAATTACTTACGCCTTCTTCTTGTTTCCAGTTTTGTGCATTAAATCGATTGATTTTTCTTTGTGTACAAGAAGAATGTTAAATATGCCTTTATGTTCCGTACGAAAAGTTTTCGCTTTCATTTTCCTAGCAGGGCATTAACTCCTTGGAAGTTCATTAAGATTTTTCATACATTTTCACGGCCGTAGAAAAATAATTTAGGCAATTAGCTAGAGTTCATTACGTATACTAGAGAAGAAGAATATTTTCCTACTTCATGATGTGATGTAGACAGGTCATTTTGCTTCTGGAATATTTAAGAGACTGTAATAGTGGATCGTGTCACCCTGATTACGTGATAATAGCTACAATGGTTTCTATAAATATATTTTTTTTAAATGTCGTCTCCAAACATCATGTTGCATACATTATCCCTCGGAAAAGATACAGTCAAGTGTCAACAAGTAGAATTTATTAAGTGTTAAAGTTTGGGGTTAGTGAAGATTGCTTCTCCGATACACAGTGGAAATAATGGGAGAGGAATCCCAGTTAGCTTTGAGAAGGAGAAGGTTCGTTAGTTTTTCTTTTCGATTAGGCAATTTACGAAATCAGTGAAGTTCCCTTTGGAAATTGTTTCTGCATTACATGTCAGGTAACCACAAAGGTTTTTCCCGTTTTCGGAGACTAAAACAAAGCATAACACATACGCAGTACGGAAACAATTTATTCATCAAACTAATTACCATGGCCATCAACAACGTTCTGCCAATGTGTTAACAACGAATGCATACTCTCGCGATAAAATGCTGTGTCGTGGGAACAAAACATGTTTCGGAATACAGCGTGCAACAAGTTGGAAGAGTCGTGTCCACACAAATGATTGTCAAGTAAAAGGCACAAGTGATGGTCTGAAGGAGAGATATCAGTGCGTAAGTTGGATGACATAAAAGCTTCTACCCAATTTCCTTGACAGTGTTTCATTACATTGAAGCTGAGTGGACACGATCGTTTTTAAAAGGAGTAGAACTCCCTTTCTATTGGCCAGTTGTGCTTCATTATTCAGGTTTTCAAGAATATTTTGCGGTTGTTCACATTGCACTGCAGCAGCGATGGCTTGGCTCCATTGCAAGAGTTCCTAATGAACAACACCACGTGCTGTTAACCATGTAGTTAACATAACCATACGTGGATGCTGTGCTGGCTTCGATGTGTGAGGAATTGAGTCACTGCTGGACAATCAATGTCTTGAATGTTTTGAGGTGCTGTACTGGAACCACTTCTCATCATATGTGAGTACCTATCCAAAAATGATTCCTCGTCATAATGAGACAGCAATGCAAAGCAAGCTGAGACAAGTGTTGCTGTTTGTTAACTGCTGACAAAACGTGGGGAACCCACTTAGACAATTTGTATGTCTCTTTCTGCTGCATGCAGATGTCTTCCAATGTTTTCATCACTAACACTAAATAACTGAATTAGTTCCTTGCATGTTTGGCTACTGTCTTGCTCAATAGCAACTATCACGGCTTCTGTGTCAAGACTGACAGGACGACCACTCCGGAACTTTTATTGAAGGGATTCATCTCCGTTTCTGAACTTTCGAAACCAATTCCCACTTCCGCATTTCTTCACAGCGTCTGCCATTAATGCTAAGCAAATGCAAAGAGATGTTTTCGTAGCAGATTAACCGAGTTTAAATTCGTATAACAAACAACCACGAATAATCTCCATTCATACCGCCACTGTATCAAACGTCTTTCCACTTCCAAATTGTTTATTCTTCTAACTCATATGCGTAGGGGATCTAGGGATCTCAGCTGACGATACACTGCTAGCGGTACTCGATATCTCCACAAATACAACCATTAGAATGTGCTTCTTTTGCTCACTCGTAAACCGGCAAATACTATTTTTGGTTACCTAATACGCTATTATAAGTGATTATGAATCGGATATCCTATTTCTATAACGCTTTTATTTTTACCAGTATTTTAGTGAATGCTATGTGCTTGTTTCGAACAATAGGGTTCTGCACATTATACAAAATAAATAAAAAATTTTGTCCACATGTATGTACTTTAAACTAAGTTACATTGGAATAAATTCATAAATCTTTAAAACACGAATTCTATGGCCTCTCTTGTATATCATGTTTAGAAATTGATTAAGTTCAAATACATAAAATTACAATGACAGCTTCTGTAACGAGTATTTAATTGTGAAATTAAGTTCATAGAAGCTGCTGGTTAAAAATTCGAAAGAAACTTTTTATATATAATTACTTAAAAAGAAATTCTGTGGAAAAAAGCATTTCTGGACAGAAAATCGCATTTTATTATGCTTTCATTTACAACCAGTGCATAGAAAGTTTTTTTACAAGCACGTCACATCTTTGCCATGTGTAATAAAATTTCAATTTCAAAATATGTAAAACTCCTGAAACAGATATGACTTTCGAAGCGTAATTACCTTATCTTTCCATTTTATGATACAACATGCGTTTTCTGTCAGGTTCCATTGTATAAGCTGAAATTCTTTCAGGTGTGCAATTTCTATTGTATTTTGATTTTTTTCCATTCATTCCTAAGAGTTTCTCGCACAAAATTTAAACTTTCGGTTTTTCCCTTATTGAGGTTCAGTTTAAATTTCATGCATATTTCGTACATCATAGACGACGTACTTTGTGGCTCGGTTTCTATGTCAAACAACATTGTTGTTTCAGCATCACACAGCCACCTGCACACTCACAATAGTCAAAGTTTCATGAAGGAGTATTTTATATTCTAATGCCATGCGTGCATCCACAAATACAGTGAAAACCATAGTGTCTTTTTACATATCGGTTTTCGTCCTGTAGTAATGGAAAAAAATATGTAATCTAACACAGGTTTAAATAGCCCCCTTCCCCATGTATAAATTTCTAGTTAGTTTATTGGTATTCTAAATTAAGATTCCAAATATCATTTTGCATAAACGGCAGGGATTTACATGCTTCGAAAGGAGAATGTGTCGAAACATGTATAAGTCATGTTTTATTGAACGTCGGTTCTGACTTCTGAAATTTGGTTTACGCCACGGTTTTAATAAATGAAATGTCTTAACTTTCCTCGACACATCATAAACTGTCCTCCCTAAAAGGTCTTAATTTTTAACAGCAGGATGCTCAGATTTTAGGTAATGACGAAATTTATACTGCGAGCAGAATTTCGCTAACATTTCTAATCTTTAAACACGTCCTTCTGATTACATTCAGCAACTTCCATAATTCTTGCTAAGTACACGAAAAGTGGGAATCACTGTGTGTCATGCGTTTCGTTATTTTCTAAAATTTGTGCTCACAGCAGTTCTGCAGGGAAAGTAGAAACGTCAAGGCACTGGAGAAAAGGAATACCATGCAATATATATGAAGTGATACGTGTAAAGAGGAAATATTTGAAAGACATTTGAAATATATGAAAACCAAACGGCTTGAAAAGTAAAATGTGGACTATTCCAAGAGGAGACCTCTGATCCAACCCTTGTGGAAATCTTAAACAGAATGTATTCAAGAAGTATCTGCTCTTTGAGTTCTGGTGAAACTTTTTTCTGAAAGTTAAATGTACACTAGTAAATAAAAAATGCGTTAATATCTTTCTTACGTCAGATGTATCTGAATCACATGTGAAACGTGCATGACGCCGGAATAAATAAAATGAAAAAAACAAATTCATAGCAGGCACAACTTCCACATTCTTTTCTGAAAGTGACATGGAATCACTAATCAAGCGATAGTACTTCATGTTAAGTGACGTTTTATATATTTTGCAAAATAAATTATTTTTTTTTCTATACTGAATTACATGCAACCAGTGTGTAGGGAAATTTTTTATGTAGACGCAATTTATGATTCGCCATAATCCTTTAAACTACAAGAAAAAGTTCATATAAAATACTCTCGGAGAAAACTCAATAAAATTCCTGAAACAGTGTCAAGGAAACATTTCGTCTTGATGAAAATGTATGTAGAGGTGTGTTCTACATGTTTGTGCTATTTAGAAAATCGAAATCATGACGTAAATCCGACTAATGGATAAAGGTTGTTATAAAAAATTCGGTTTTAATATTACTCCGATCGACTTTCAATCTCTTTTGCTTTTTCTCATTTTAACTATTGAAAAATTACGAATCTTCGTGCATTGATGACAAGGTTGATATGGATGAGATTTACGCGAAAACTCCGAGAGAGATTTCACAGTTTGCAGATGCCTTAATATTTCTGTCATCTTCAATTTTATGAGTTGGAGAGAGTTGGTCTGTGTCATAACTTTGTTGATAATGTTATTTTGAATATATGCTTCCTTTCCAATTTTTGCGACAATCCCAATGTCGATTTCTCGTGCAATGTCTTCATGAAAATGTCTCTTACGCACAACGACGTAAAACGTAGAGCTGGAGGTACTATCGATGGCACTATCGATAGTATCGCTTGTTTTGTCGATCTTAGTACATCGATAGTGCATCGACATTTTTACGTTTTTCAATGCTGTAAGTGTAAATCACGATGATGTACACTTTTCAGCTTCCACCGACGTCTGTGATGATTGAAACGCTCATTTTCACCTCATTTATACTGGTGATGAAAACATTGAGCCCAACCATATTGATACATGATGATAATGCGAAACTAAAGTTAACACTAATCAAAAGAGTAAATGGGGAGGGTATGCGGTTTTTGCACTCTGTTGCACGTTTCAGTCGGATAAAGACGATGTCAAAAGCATTGTTCTTGTTGTTTGTACTGGAAGTTTAATGGCACGTTAGGTGCTGAAAGTTTTTGTTGAGGGTAAGTAATCAATAATAAAGGGTAATCGTAAAACATTGTTTGTGCAACTTTATTTTTCTTTTGGTAACTATAAGGTCAACGAAAAATGTAGTCTTTGCTGAAAAAATTGTAAAATGTCGGGCAATACGCCGAACCTTAGGCATAATTTAAAACGACAGCATCACGCTGCGGTCGGTTTCAATGATCCCAGGAAAAAAATTGAGGAACAGCCCCACTCAAAATTGTATTTATTCAATTTCTCACGAATTAATACCAGGATTTTGCGGAACACTGTAGAAATAATTATTTTCGCATGCAAATCTGCAGAATTTTCTTTTTTAGCTTTTGTGAACCGAAACAAAAAAAGCATACAGTACAAACAGAAAATAAGAATTAAAGATCACCGAATTAGCTCGTTCATTAGGCAAAACATTTTTTCGTGACTTTTGCTCACTTATTACGGGAGGATATCGTCAAAAAGCAGATTCCCCCTCTCGGTGGCGCAGTTGTCTAACCACTAGCTTCTGATCATTCGTCCGAGATTAGCCGGAATTGAATCCCGTGAGGAACAGATGTTGTGGTTGTGGTTGTGGTTGTGTTACAGCACGGTCTTCTCCCTCCCCTGAAACCAGTGGTCTCAAATCAAGGATGTGCGAGTGCTTTCAGCCCATCTAGTTACTCACTGTTGTCGTTAAACCCCTAACCAAAATAAAATAGGCTAGTTTCAAAGTTTATCGGAGCTTAGCTTTTTGACAATGTAGAAAAGTAACAAATATTATTGTCAGAAATAAAGTTTCATTCCGGAAAACAAATTATCTCCCAAGAAATTTAGTCAACACACTATCAATGGTACTATCGGTAGTTATCGATATATGTCCACCTCTAGTAAACCCATGCAGGTAGGAAATGAGTAAAACGAAGCGCAGTCTTCGTACTGGTGAGTTTATAATGAATTAGCTTTATTTTCTTTCCGCTAAGCTAATTATTATGAATGATTCTCTTCTTACCAGCTAGCTAATGATATACTTGCACTAAGCTTCAAAATAATGAATTCCCAAAAGGGTGTTGTTACTAGTTAATTACGAACTTAAACAAAGTCTCAACGCTGGTTATTTATCGTAAGTAATAAAAAGTTATAAACCTAACAGCCAGACAGAGGTCTGACAAAAACTATGAATTGAGAAAGACTGAACTTACTGACAACTTGTTTATTAGAATGACTCCTGGTCAACTAAGGCACTCATATATCTTGTACATAATAATGAATAAACTTTCCTCTTATTGTACACACTCTCTCATAACAACACCTCGCAACGCCAACACACCAACCAACCCACACAAGTCTCGATGAACGCGCCTATATACTAGCTACCACCACGTCATGACTTACACTCATTGCCAGATCACATTCAGCGGGTGAAATAATATTTCGTTCAGTAGGAAGATAATTTACATAGTAAAATAAAATAACCAGAGATAGTAAAATCAAAAGGAAACTGAATATAGAGTATACGTTACATCATCTCCCCCTTAATTTTTTTTTTTTTCTTTTCTTTTTTCTTTTCGTTTTTTATGTCCGAAAAACCTATCAATTTTGGAGTGTAAGTCTTACATTTCGGTGATTGACGTTTCTCGACCTCTTTTTTGATTTGTTGTTTGGTGGTAGCCGTATTTACATTATCAAACTTGGCATGACAATTTACGAAATCTGTATTCGACTGTGAAATTTGTAGTGTAGAACAAACCAAACCTGCATCGGCATACTTTCCTTTTATTCTGCCTAGCAGGAATCACTTTTTTAATTTCAAATGACGTGCTCATTTTTCGGTGAATACATACCAACTGTATCAGCAGCGAAGATTGCCTGAAGCTGCCTAACAGTAACAATTTTATTATTTTCATTTCAAATTACGTTCGCCTCATTCGTTGAAATACATACCAACTGTATCAGCAGCGAAGATTGCCTGAAGCTGCCTAACAGTAACAATTTTATTATTTTCATTTCAAATTACGGTTGCCTCATTCGTTGAAATACATACCAACTGTATCAGCAGCGAAGATTGCCTGAAGCTGCCTAACAGTAACAATTTTATTATTTTCATTTCAAATTACGTTCGCCTTAGTCGTTGAAATACATACCAACTGTATCAGCAGCGAAATTTACCTGGAGCTGCCTAACAGTAACAATTTTATTATTTTACCCCTAAGCACATAGATATATATAAACAAAGTGGATTAGTAGATGGACATAGAAGAAATATAAAAAAAAACACACATATATACACAAAAAAGAATGCATAGGCCCACACGAAAAAAAGAAATTCTGACACGCCAACTGGTCGTGCAGGAAAAACAACAAACTGAGAAAAGAACCTGTCCACGAGAACTTACTTATCTCGAGGACGCATAAAACACTCTAGTGCGATAACGTTTTCCAGGCCTAATTGGACTGGGAAAATCAGGTGGCTTGGATCTCTTCCGGGACGGTAATGGAACTGGAACATCGGTCTGCTGTCGGTCAGGAAATCCCGGCGGCTGACGGGAACGGTCAGGAATGGTGGAAATCCTTCGGTCCGAAACGGCTGAAGTCTGTGGGTCCAGAAATCCCTGCGGCTGAGAAGAACGGTCAGGAGTCTGGCGGTCTGGAAATCTCTGCGGCTCAGAAGAACGGTCAGAAGTCTGGCGGTCTGGAAATCCCTGCGGCGGAGAAGAACGGTCAGAAGTCTGGCGGTCCGGAATCCCTTGCGGCTGAGAAGAACGGTCAGGAACGTCAGAAGTCTGGCGGTCTGGAAATCTCTGCGGCTGAGAAGAACGGTCAGAAGTCTGGCGGTCCGGAATCCCTTGCGGCTGAGAAGAACGGTCAGGAACGTCAGAAGTCTGGCGGTCTGGAAATCTCTGCTGCGGCTGATAGGAACGGGCTCCCCCAGGCTTTGGATAGGAAGTCCCTTGGTGCTGGGGCCCGTTGTGTCCTTCCAGTATCTTTTTGGACGGACGTGTCTCCGGCCACATCGCTTGCTTTCGTTTACGCCCACGGGGCATGACAGCAGTAGCAGGCATCGGCCCTGTTTGCCCTGAACGTAGGTTCCAGGGGCGAAACTCGGGTGGATGCAAAGATTTCTGCCTTCGTCGCTGTTGCGGCGAAGCAGATTGGGGAGACAAGCCACGTTTGCGCCCAGCTTTTGGTGGTGCTGGACGGTGTGGAATATTAAAAGTAGGACTCATAACTGATAAGTCAGAAATGTCCGACGCCTCTGAGTCGCTGCTGTAATTCAGCGGTCGTGCAGGGCGATGTTTAGATTTGCCTATAGGAATACTTTCCGACGAGGTATTCAAAGAAGAAGTATCCCGCGTTGGTGCAGAGGTAACCGTAAACGGCGCAGCAATAGTCTTGGCAATGGTTGGAGGGAAAGGAACGATACTAGTATTCGACGAACTCGATTCGAGCCTTGGTCTCATGGGAGAATCAGGTTGCGTGTGTAGAAACTCGTCTGGAGGGGGGAGGGTGAAGGAAAAATCACTGGTGATTCGTCAAAAATGTTTGGTGGTTCGTCCAAAATTTCTGGCGATTGAACATGAGATATAGATTCTTGAGTCTGTGGCGCAGAAGGTTGAGTAGGATTGATAATGAAATCGATATTCCGTTCATGATACTTGCGACATTGATCAACATGTACAAATTGAAAATGGTTGTTCGGTTTCTCCAGAACAATATTATTTTCAAAGACATTTGCCACCCGATATGGACCTTCGTAGCTGGGTGCAAATTTCTTCACTAAAGTATGCGAAACAGAAGACTGGAAGTGCTTTTCCACGAGAGTGAGATCTCCAACGACAAGATCTGGTTCCCTACGCCTAGAATTATAATATCGTGCTTGAGCCGCTTGTGCTCCTAGCATTGCAACACGAGCTTTTTCTGCCATAATGTGTACTGATTGCGGAGTTGGTCGCTGATTTAGTTCGTCGATAATCCCCGTTAAATTTTCAAAAGGGGTTTTAATTTTGCGACCCAGAAAAAGTTCTGCAGGAGTAATTCTAGTAGACTCGTGGACAGACGAGCGGAGGGCGAACGCAAAAAGTTCTAAATGGTCATCCCATCTTTCATGATGGTCCATTACGAAAGTCGCAATCATTTTCACTAGCGTTCGGTTAACACGTTCCTCCGGATTACTCTGGGGATGATATGGGGAAATGAATTTATGTTTAATGTGTAATCTCGCACACATTCTTTCAAAAATGTCAGAAATAAATTGAGGACCATTATGCGAAACTACTTTATTAGGTGCACCATATCTAGAAAATACTTCATTAACTAAGACATTACAAATAACCTCAGCCGTAGCGGCTTTGATGGGAAAAACTTCAACCCATTTAGAAAAATTATCAGTTAGTACTAAAACATAACGAGCTTTATTTTTAACAGATAATGGATAAGGTCCCAATAAATCTATGGAAATAATATCAAACACATGAGAACTTGAACTAGATTTCAAGTGACCGGCCGGTCTTACATTACGGTAATTATTAATCTGACACAAGTGACATGATTGAACGTATGCGAGCACACTTTGGTACATGCCAGGCCAATAGGCAACATCCCGCAATTTACAACGGGTCTTGCGAATACCTAAATGGCCTGCAAGAGGTTTGTCATGAAATTCATTTAAAAGAGCCATTCTAAGGGTTCGCGGAATACATGGGCGAAACTCTGCCCTAGTAGTCCGAGACTTTGTATAATAAAGAAGACCCTCTATTACTTCAAAATGTTGTGACCTTCCAGCCAAAGAAGGATCACTTTGTAGGGGCGAACCCGCAAGCAAAAAATTGTAAATATCCCCAAAATCTGGATCATTTATTAATTCTGCCATTATCTGCTCTCTGGATGTGATATCAGCTATCAGAAGTAAAGGCTGACATCCAGGAGTAGTTTCGGTGGGGACCCCACTAATCGGAACGCGAGATAATGCGTCCGGTAATTGATTCTTATGACCTGGCTGATATGAAATTTTGATACTGCTCTCTTGTAACTTCAGAGCCCACTTCATAAGTCTTTGAGATAGGTGCTTAGCAGAATTCAAATACTGAAGGGCAGAATGATCCGTAATTATGTTAACTGTCAATTCGTTAAGATAACATTGAAATTTATTCAGTGCATACACAACAGCAAGACATTCACGTTCCGTAGCTGAATAATTGCGTTCAGCTTTGGCGAAAGTACGAGACGCAAAAGCTATTGGATGCCCAGCTTGTGACAAAACGCAACCAAGACCAACTCCGGATGCATCAGTATAAATATCAAATTCCTTAGTATGATCCGGGAAAGCCAACACCGGAGGCTGAGTCAATGCAGACTTCAGTGTTTCGAATGCAGCGTTAGCCTCAGGTGTCCAAATAAACTTCTTGTATTTACGCTTTAAAGCATACAATGGAGATATTGTAGCATAAGCGGGGACGAACTGCTGATACCAACCGGTCATTCCCAGAAAGCGGGATAGTTCTTTTGCTGTTTTAGGCCGAGGAAAGTCAACAATAGGCCTAATTTTTTCATTATCAGTAAATAAACCGTGGGGAGTAATTTTCAACCCCAGATATACAATCTCGTCCCGCGCTATCTGGCATTTACTAGGTTTTAACGTCAAGCCAGCATTGTATATAAGTTGGAACACCTGTTTGAGCAGAGAAAGGTGCTCGTCAAAAGTCTCTGATGTGATAATAATGTCATCCAAATAGACATGCACATGGGGACCCAGGACAGGTCTGAGAACCGTGTCCATAAGCTTTTGGAAAGTAGCAGGTGCAGAAGCTAAACCAAAAGGCATACGTAAATATTCATAGGCCCCAAAAGGAGTCACAAAGCCTGTTTTATCGACCGAGTCCGGATGTACTGCCACCTGCCAATATCCACTCGCCAAATCCAAAGTTGACATCCATTTGGTTGACGACAAGTCATTTAAAATATGTGACATGACAGGTAGGGGATAATTGATTGTTTTTGTGACTTGGTTGAGCTTGCGAAAATCTGTCACGAAACGAAATTCATTTGGTTGTTTCTTTGGAACCAAGAAGGCAGGGGCCGCCCAGGCGCTTTTTGATTCCCTGATTATGCCCTGCTTAATCATTTCAGCAATTTGACGTTGCATTTCCTGTTTTTTATGTGGAGCACAAGGGTAAGGTTTCGTCCCAATGGGTTTCGAACCATCAGTGTCAATAACATGATAAACCACCTGTGTGAAACCAGGTGATCCAAAAATAAACCAGGGCTTTCCTGTAAAAGGAGAGAAAGCTGGTCTCGTTGTCCCTCATTCAATTGGTCACTCAACAATAAACTCGTAATATCTACAGGAACCGTCGGAATCATTTCGACAGGTTCCGGAAAGGAAATCACATGTTGTACAAAATTCAAAGTTATTTGAAACTTGTTAATAAAGTCCATACCCATTAGACATTTCACAGGTAGCTCGTCTATAAGTAGGAAAGAATGTGTAAAACGGGCTTTTCCCAGCCCTAAAGATAATGTGACAGTTCCTGAGATACTGAAGATTTCATTATTGGCACCTCGCAAATACTGCGTTGCAGGCTGAACGTGTATTGCAGAAAAAACGTCATTGCAAAACTTTGTATTTAGGGCTGATATCTCAGACCCAGTGTCGAACTTTGTCTCGACAATAACGTCTTCAAGTGTCAAGAATACATCAGGCAACTGAGGAGTTTGAACAGTCACTAATACTGTTTTAGGGTCAGAATGTTTGGTATCAGGAAGCAGGACCGACCCTTCGTCTACTTCCTGTGGAAGTTTAAAGGAATTCTGGTGGGGTTATCATGTGGTCGGAAACCTCGACCCTGCCGGGTATCGGGAAAATTTTCACGATGAGGAAAACTGCGTGAACCCTGCGTCGGGAACTCCGCGTGTCTGTTGACATGTTCATATCCGTTACGTCTACCCTCAGCACGGGCAGAAAAATTATCATTGCCCTGGGCATGAGAACGTTCCGAATGCTGCTGAGTGAAACGGGGTCGAGCATACTGTGCATTATGACGATATCCCGAAGCTTGTTCAGAAACTCGCTGTTGGTTCGCCACTCTTCTGTGTGGTGGAACGTATGAAGCTTGGGTGGGCACTTGTGTATGCTCGCGCTGAAAGTTTTGTCTATTATGCCGCTGAGGGTTTTCGTAATAAGCCTCGCGGGATGCCCGAGCATTATGAGTCGAACCATGTTTGCCATGTCGCTCTTCATACGTGCGTATGAGGCGAAGGCATTCATGAATGGTGACAGGGTGTCGAACCTCAAGAAAATCTTGTAAGAATGGGTCGAGCTGCTGTACGAGGGTATCCAACATGTCAACATGACTGGCATGTGGATCCCATAGGTTATATAGGCGTGTAGTTTCCAACGCAAATGCAACAGGGCTATCATTGGGACCTTGTTGACGCGAAAAAAGCTGTTGAGCAAGGCTAGCTCGACTGAGGCCGAAAGGAAAGACCTCCAAGAATTCTGCACTAAAATTCTCATAATGAGAATCCGGGTTCGACCCTCGCCTCTGCCGATACCAGGTCTTGGCGGTATCCCTCAAGCAAGTCCCGGCAATTTGGACCTTGCAGTCTTCCGGAATATTATACAGATCAAAATGATCTTCCAGATCTTCGAGGAACTTTAAGGACCCCTCCAAACCATTGAAATGAATTGTTCCTGCATGCGGCACGAAATGGGCAAGCATTCTGCTTCGCTGAGAGGACTGAACTCCCTCAGGTACGACCCGCTACTCAGAGTGATAGGAAGCCGGTGCATTACGAAATGATGAAGAATGCTTGGGTATGTGTAGATCATTCATATCAAAGTCAGAGCCACAGGCTTCGTACAAATTGTCCAAACAAACACCATTACCCTCGAGACTTGCCGGAAGGTGGAAATTTGAAGTTGTCTCAGGTAAGGTAGACATGGATAATAATAGTCAGGATCTCGTGTTCGAGAAAGGTTCGGGCGCCAATTATAATGAATTAGCTTTATTTTCTTTCCGCTAAGCTAATTATTATGAATGATTCTCTTCTTACCAGCTAGCTAATGATATACTTGCACTAAGCTTCAAAATAATGAATTCCCAAAAGGGTGTTGTTACTAGTTAATTACGAACTTAAACAAAGTCTCAACGCTGGTTATTTATCGTAAGTAATAAAAAGTTATAAACCTAACAGCCAGACAGAGGTCTGACAAAAACTATGAATTGAGAAAGACTGAACTTACTGACAACTTGTTTATTAGAATGACTCCTGGTCAACTAAGGCACTCATATATCTTGTACATAATAATGAATAAACTTTCCTCTTATTGTACACACTCTCTCATAACAACACCTCGCAACGCCAACACACCAACCAACCCACACAAGTCTCGATGAACGCGCCTATATACTAGCTACCACCACGTCATGACTTACACTCATTGCCAGATCACATTCAGCGGGTGAAATAATATTTCGTTCAGTAGGAAGATAATTTACATAGTAAAATAAAATAACCAGAGATAGTAAAATAAAAGGAAACTGAATATAGAGTATACGTTACATCATCTCCCCCTTAATTTTTTTTTTTTTTTTCTTTTCTTTTTTCTTTTCGTTTTTTATGTCCGAAAAACCTATCAATTTTGGAGTGTAAGTCTTACATTTCGGTGATTGACGTTTCTCGACCTCTTTTTTGATTTGTTGTTTGGTGGTAGCCGTATTTACATTATCAAACTTGGCATGACAATTTACGAAATCTGTATTCGACTGTGAAATTTGTAGTGTAGAACAAACCAAACCTGCATCGGCATACTTTCCTTTTATTCTGCCTAGCAGGAATCACTTTTTTAATTTCAAATGACGTGCTCATTTTTCGGTGAATACATACCAACTGTATCAGCAGCGAAGATTGCCTGAAGCTGCCTAACAGTAACAATTTTATTATTTTCATTTCAAATTACGTTCGCCTCATTCGTTGAAATACATACCAACTGTATCAGCAGCGAAGATTGCCTGAAGCTGCCTAACAGTAACAATTTTATTATTTTCATTTCAAATTACGGTTGCCTCATTCGTTGAAATACATACCAACTGTATCAGCAGCGAAGATTGCCTGAAGCTGCCTAACAGTAACAATTTTATTATTTTCATTTCAAATTACGTTCGCCTTAGTCGTTGAAATACATACCAACTGTATCAGCAGCGAAATTTACCTGGAGCTGCCTAACAGTAACAATTTTATTATTTTACCCCTAAGCACATAGATATATATAAACAAAGTGGATTAGTAGATGGACATAGAAGAAATATAAAAAAAAACACACATATATACACAAAAAAGAATGCATAGGCCCACACGAAAAAAAGAAATTCTGACACGCCAACTGGTCGTGCAGGAAAAACAACAAACTGAGAAAAGAACCTGTCCACGAGAACTTACTTATCTCGAGGACGCATAAAACACTCTAGTGCGATAACGTTTTCCAGGCCTAATTGGACTGGGAAAATCAGGTGGCTTGGATCTCTTCCGGGACGGTAATGGAACTGGAACATCGGTCTGCTGTCGGTCAGGAAATCCCGGCGGCTGACGGGAACGGTCAGGAATGGTGGAAATCCTTCGGTCCGAAACGGCTGAAGTCTGTGGGTCCAGAAATCCCTGCGGCTGAGAAGAACGGTCAGGAGTCTGGCGGTCTGGAAATCTCTGCGGCTCAGAAGAACGGTCAGAAGTCTGGCGGTCTGGAAATCCCTGCGGCGGAGAAGAACGGTCAGAAGTCTGGCGGTCCGGAATCCCTTGCGGCTGAGAAGAACGGTCAGGAACGTCAGAAGTCTGGCGGTCTGGAAATCTCTGCGGCTGAGAAGAACGGTCAGAAGTCTGGCGGTCCGGAATCCCTTGCGGCTGAGAAGAACGGTCAGGAACGTCAGAAGTCTGGCGGTCTGGAAATCTCTGCTGCGGCTGATAGGAACGGGCTCCCCCAGGCTTTGGATAGGAAGTCCCTTGGTGCTGGGGCCCGTTGTGTCCTTCCAGTATCTTTTTGGACGGACGTGTCTCCGGCCACATCGCTTGCTTTCGTTTACGCCCACGGGGCATGACAGCAGTAGCAGGCATCGGCCCTGTTTGCCCTGAACGTAGGTTCCAGGGGCGAAACTCGGGTGGATGCAAAGATTTCTGCCTTCGTCGCTGTTGCGGCGAAGCAGATTGGGGAGACAAGCCACGTTTGCGCCCAGCTTTTGGTGGTGCTGGACGGTGTGGAATATTAAAAGTAGGACTCATAACTGATAAGTCAGAAATGTCCGACGCCTCTGAGTCGCTGCTGTAATTCAGCGGTCGTGCAGGGCGATGTTTAGATTTGCCTATAGGAATACTTTCCGACGAGGTATTCAAAGAAGAAGTATCCCGCGTTGGTGCAGAGGTAACCGTAAACGGCGCAGCAATAGTCTTGGCAATGGTTGGAGGGAAAGGAACGATACTAGTATTCGACGAACTCGATTCGAGCCTTGGTCTCATGGGAGAATCAGGTTGCGTGTGTAGAAACTCGTCTGGAGGGGGAGGGTGAAGGAAAAATCACTGGTGATTCGTCAAAAATGTTTGGTGGTTCGTCCAAAATTTCTGGCGATTGAACATGAGATATAGATTCTTGAGTCTGTGGCGCAGAAGGTTGAGTAGGATTGATAATGAAATCGATATTCCGTTCATGATACTTGCGACATTGATCAACATGTACAAATTGAAAATGGTTGTTCGGTTTCTCCAGAACAATATTATTTTCAAAGACATTTGCCACCCGATATGGACCTTCGTAGCTGGGTGCAAATTTCTTCACTAAAGTATGCGAAACAGAAGACTGGAAGTGCTTTTCCACGAGAGTGAGATCTCCAACGACAAGATCTGGTTCCCTACGCCTAGAATTATAATATCGTGCTTGAGCCGCTTGTGCTCCTAGCATTGCAACACGAGCTTTTTCTGCCATAATGTGTACTGATTGCGGAGTTGGTCGCTGATTTAGTTCGTCGATAATCCCCGTTAAATTTTCAAAAGGGGTTTTAATTTTGCGACCCAGAAAAAGTTCTGCAGGAGTAATTCTAGTAGACTCGTGGACAGACGAGCGGAGGGCGAACGCAAAAAGTTCTAAATGGTCATCCCATCTTTCATGATGGTCCATTACGAAAGTCGCAATCATTTTCACTAGCGTTCGGTTAACACGTTCCTCCGGATTACTCTGGGGATGATATGGGGAAATGAATTTATGTTTAATGTGTAATCTCGCACACATTCTTTCAAAAATGTCAGAAATAAATTGAGGACCATTATGCGAAACTACTTTATTAGGTGCACCATATCTAGAAAATACTTCATTAACTAAGACATTACAAATAACCTCAGCCGTAGCGGCTTTGATGGGAAAAACTTCAACCCATTTAGAAAAATTATCAGTTAGTACTAAAACATAACGAGCTTTATTTTTAACAGATAATGGATAAGGTCCCAATAAATCTATGGAAATAATATCAAACACATGAGAACTTGAACTAGATTTCAAGTGACCGGCCGGTCTTACATTACGGTAATTATTAATCTGACACAAGTGACATGATTGAACGTATGCGAGCACACTTTGGTACATGCCAGGCCAATAGGCAACATCCCGCAATTTACAACGGGTCTTGCGAATACCTAAATGGCCTGCAAGAGGTTTGTCATGAAATTCATTTAAAAGAGCCATTCTAAGGGTTCGCGGAATACATGGGCGAAACTCTGCCCTAGTAGTCCGAGACTTTGTATAATAAAGAAGACCCTCTATTACTTCAAAATGTTGTGACCTTCCAGCCAAAGAAGGATCACTTTGTAGGGGCGAACCCGCAAGCAAAAAATTGTAAATATCCCCAAAATCTGGATCATTTATTAATTCTGCCATTATCTGCTCTCTGGATGTGATATCAGCTATCAGAAGTAAAGGCTGACATCCAGGAGTAGTTTCGGTGGGGACCCCACTAATCGGAACGCGAGATAATGCGTCCGGTAATTGATTCTTATGACCTGGCTGATATGAAATTTTGATACTGCTCTCTTGTAACTTCAGAGCCCACTTCATAAGTCTTTGAGATAGGTGCTTAGCAGAATTCAAATACTGAAGGGCAGAATGATCCGTAATTATGTTAACTGTCAATTCGTTAAGATAACATTGAAATTTATTCAGTGCATACACAACAGCAAGACATTCACGTTCCGTAGCTGAATAATTGCGTTCAGCTTTGGCGAAAGTACGAGACGCAAAAGCTATTGGATGCCCAGCTTGTGACAAAACGCAACCAAGACCAACTCCGGATGCATCAGTATAAATATCAAATTCCTTAGTATGATCCGGGAAAGCCAACACCGGAGGCTGAGTCAATGCAGACTTCAGTGTTTCGAATGCAGCGTTAGCCTCAGGTGTCCAAATAAACTTCTTGTATTTACGCTTTAAAGCATACAATGGAGATATTGTAGCATAAGCGGGGACGAACTGCTGATACCAACCGGTCATTCCCAGAAAGCGGGATAGTTCTTTTGCTGTTTTAGGCCGAGGAAAGTCAACAATAGGCCTAATTTTTTCATTATCAGTAAATAAACCGTGGGGAGTAATTTTCAACCCCAGATATACAATCTCGTCCCGCGCTATCTGGCATTTACTAGGTTTTAACGTCAAGCCAGCATTGTATATAAGTTGGAACACCTGTTTGAGCAGAGAAAGGTGCTCGTCAAAAGTCTCTGATGTGATAATAATGTCATCCAAATAGACATGCACATGGGGACCCAGGACAGGTCTGAGAACCGTGTCCATAAGCTTTTGGAAAGTAGCAGGTGCAGAAGCTAAACCAAAAGGCATACGTAAATATTCATAGGCCCCAAAAGGAGTCACAAAGCCTGTTTTATCGACCGAGTCCGGATGTACTGCCACCTGCCAATATCCACTCGCCAAATCCAAAGTTGACATCCATTTGGTTGACGACAAGTCATTTAAAATATGTGACATGACAGGTAGGGGATAATTGATTGTTTTTGTGACTTGGTTGAGCTTGCGAAAATCTGTCACGAAACGAAATTCATTTGGTTGTTTCTTTGGAACCAAGAAGGCAGGGGCCGCCCAGGCGCTTTTGATTCCCTGATTATGCCCTGCTTAATCATTTCAGCAATTTGACGTTGCATTTCCTGTTTTTTATGTGGAGCACAAGGGTAAGGTTTCGTCCCAATGGGTTTCGAACCATCAGTGTCAATAACATGATAAACCACCTGTGTGAAACCAGGTGATCCAAAAATAAACCAGGGCTTTCCTGTAAAAGGAGAGAAAGCTGGTCTCGTTGTCCCTCATTCAATTGGTCACTCAACAATAAACTCGTAATATCTACAGGAACCGTCGGAATCATTTCGACAGGTTCCGGAAAGGAAATCACATGTTGTACAAAATTCAAAGTTATTTGAAACTTGTTAATAAAGTCCATACCCATTAGACATTTCACAGGTAGCTCGTCTATAAGTAGGAAAGAATGTGTAAAACGGGCTTTTCCCAGCCCTAAAGATAATGTGACAGTTCCTGAGATACTGAAGATTTCATTATTGGCACCTCGCAAATACTGCGTTGCAGGCTGAACGTGTATTGCAGAAAAAACGTCATTGCAAAACTTTGTATTTAGGGCTGATATCTCAGACCCAGTGTCGAACTTTGTCTCGACAATAACGTCTTCAAGTGTCAAGAATACATCAGGCAACTGAGGAGTTTGAACAGTCACTAATACTGTTTTAGGGTCAGAATGTTTGGTATCAGGAAGCAGGACCGACCCTTCGTCTACTTCCTGTGGAAGTTTAAAGGAATTCTGGTGGGGTTATCATGTGGTCGGAAACCTCGACCCTGCCGGGTATCGGGAAAATTTTCACGATGAGGAAAACTGCGTGAACCCTGCGTCGGGAACTCCGCGTGTCTGTTGACATGTTCATATCCGTTACGTCTACCCTCAGCACGGGCAGAAAAATTATCATTGCCCTGGGCATGAGAACGTTCCGAATGCTGCTGAGTGAAACGGGGTCGAGCATACTGTGCATTATGACGATATCCCGAAGCTTGTTCAGAAACTCGCTGTTGGTTCGCCACTCTTCTGTGTGGTGGAACGTATGAAGCTTGGGTGGGCACTTGTGTATGCTCGCGCTGAAAGTTTTGTCTATTATGCCGCTGAGGGTTTTCGTAATAAGCCTCGCGGGATGCCCGAGCATTATGAGTCGAACCATGTTTGCCATGTCGCTCTTCATACGTGCGTATGAGGCGAAGGCATTCATGAATGGTGACAGGGTGTCGAACCTCAAGAAAATCTTGTAAGAATGGGTCGAGCTGCTGTACGAGGGTATCCAACATGTCAACATGACTGGCATGTGGATCCCATAGGTTATATAGGCGTGTAGTTTCCAACGCAAATGCAACAGGGCTATCATTGGGACCTTGTTGACGCGAAAAAAGCTGTTGAGCAAGGCTAGCTCGACTGAGGCCGAAAGGAAAGACCTCCAAGAATTCTGCACTAAAATTCTCATAATGAGAATCCGGGTTCGACCCTCGCCTCTGCCGATACCAGGTCTTGGCGGTATCCCTCAAGCAAGTCCCGGCAATTTGGACCTTGCAGTCTTCCGGAATATTATACAGATCAAAATGATCTTCCAGATCTTCGAGGAACTTTAAGGACCCCTCCAAACCATTGAAATGAATTGTTCCTGCATGCGGCACGAAATGGGCAAGCATTCTGCTTCGCTGAGAGGACTGAACTCCCTCAGGTACGACCCGCTACTCAGAGTGATAGGAAGCCGGTGCATTACGAAATGATGAAGAATGCTTGGGTATGTGTAGATCATTCATATCAAAGTCAGAGCCACAGGCTTCGTACAAATTGTCCAAACAAACACCATTACCCTCGAGACTTGCCGGAAGGTGGAAATTTGAAGTTGTCTCAGGTAAGGTAGACATGGATAATAATAGTCAGGATCTCGTGTTCGAGAAAGGTTCGGGCGCCAATTATAATGAATTAGCTTTATTTTCTTTCCGCTAAGCTAATTATTATGAATGATTCTCTTCTTACCAGCTAGCTAATGATATACTTGCACTAAGCTTCAAAATAATGAATTCCCAAAAGGGTGTTGTTACTAGTTAATTACGAACTTAAACAAAGTCTCAACGCTGGTTATTTATCGTAAGTAATAAAAAGTTATAAACCTAACAGCCAGACAGAGGTCTGACAAAAACTATGAATTGAGAAAGACTGAACTTACTGACAACTTGTTTATTAGAATGACTCCTGGTCAACTAAGGCACTCATATATCTTGTACATAATAATGAATAAACTTTCCTCTTATTGTACACACTCTCTCATAACAACACCTCGCAACGCCAACACACCAACCAACCCACACAAGTCTCGATGAACGCGCCTATATACTAGCTACCACCACGTCATGACTTACACTCATTGCCAGATCACATTCAGCGGGTGAAATAATATTTCGTTCAGTAGGAAGATAATTTACATAGTAAAATAAAATAACCAGAGATAGTAAAATCAAAAGGAAAGTGAATATAGAGTATACGTTACAAGTTTAAGCGTTACCCGCTGAAAGATCTTGTAGGCAACATCCTAACCCTAAGGAACATACTTTTACAGCTGGTGGGTGGAATTACTCAGTGAAACAAATGTCTCATTACTGAAAAGAATCAAAACTCCGGATGAATTTTTTTAAATAATTTTTTCCAGAAAAAATATTGCAAGCTACTCCAAACCAACAAGTAATGAAATATATATTCCATTTAAAATAATATTTTATTAACGTATTCACCCTTTATCATATTTAATGCTTTTTCTGAAACAATAACGAGGTTTTACGTGTTCAACTTATTTAAATAAATATATTAACAATAGTTTTAAAATATATTTCGGTTTACAACCTTAATTTTTTCTTGTAGGATTCTGTACCCAAAGGCTGGTTTTGTGATATATATGAAAGTTCGAACGCCTATATTAAAAGGGTGGACATTCTTCCACAATCTTGTTTAAGCATCATAAGTACAATCCTTTGACAATCGTAGTACAGTTTATTAATACACTTCTTGAGCAGTGTATTTTCCCTTTTCGTGTACATGCTAGCAAATGTAAAGGCCTTCCAAACAAAATGGAGCTTCTTTCTTTGTCTGTATCGTAGGAGAATAACTACACAGATACAAAAATTTTGACATATGCTCGTTTTTTATTTCGCGATTGCACACTTTAACATACACTGAAGTTCTAAATGCCATCGGATAGCAGTATGCAAATGATATTTTAACTGGCGTTGATGTGATATAAATGCCTCAACGCACACCGATATTTTTATCAGATTCGACGGGTATTCTCGTGAGTCAGGTTGAACAAATGCTTCTAGGGTTATGTCAAGCCAACGTGAATTATCGGAGTTTAAACGAGGCATGGTAGTATGTGCCAGACGAACAAAGGCTTTTAGGGTTATTGCAAGCCAACGTGAATTATCGGAGTTTAAATGAGGCATGGTAGTGGGAGCCAGACGGATGGGACATTCATTTTCCGAAGTTGTGCGAACATTCAACACTCCTCGATCCACGGTGTCACGTGTGCACCGAGAATAGCACATAGAAGGAATTATCACACACCGTGGACTGCACAAGGGCCTACCATGTGTGCTGAATGACCGTGACTATCACCCTCACACCAGGATTGTTCAATGGCTCCAATAACATCCACATCCAATGAGAGAGGTACCAGAGACATATGCATCAGGTCAGAATTTCTACCATGATAATATTTGATGGGTATCAGAGGATGCACAATTTTCGTCGCATAAACTACTTTCTTTGTTTAGTACCAAATGCTAGAAAGACAAAAAAAAATCATCTTTTCCATTTTCAGGGGAGCCTCGAAAAAAAAATAACGCTTAAATATAACAATAACTAGGAAATGCTGAAGTCCGGATACTTCGGCTATTAAGAATTGATTAAAAAATTCCCTTGCCTAAATATACAATTCAATTATTTGCAATACCCAAGATAATTCATTTTACAAAACCCACATCGGGATGTTTCAAACTCCTAATGACCTTGATATTCTGAACGGATGGCATAAAATAGTGAAACGTTTCCTATTATGTATTTGTAATATCATTGCTGATTTCTCTTTGAATGAAGACAATCGAAGAAATAATCCAAAAAATGTATTCATGTATTTAACGCCATTTTCGGAAGACAAGTCTAAAGCACACGCACTAAAGACTGGTACTTAAATGTTTGCCACGAAACATGAAAAATTAGGTTTACTGGCCAACATCTTGTAATAACTGCCACTTAATTCGCAGTAAACCAGATGATAGAGTTCATGAAGATTTACCACAGATCTCAGTTCTTGAGATCTTTTGGAATTGAAAAGGTACTGCGCCTTAAAGCATTATAAAAAAACTTTTTGTCAAGTAATCAAAGCCAGAAATATTTTTATATATAATACATTTTAGGTATTTTACTGAAAATGTTTGTTATTGAATAAAATATTCCATACATGTTTCTGTGTCACAACTCGTGCTTCCATTTTAACTTCTCTTATGTATTGTAAGTTTCAGCATCGAACAAAAACGAAAATTCACCATAATATACAAGGTGGTCGAAAAGTCACATAGAGATTTCGATTGACAACTGTACAAAAGCAAAGAGATCTATTGCAATTCGGTTTCCGGCAATTGAAAGAGTAAATATTCGAGTTTCATAATATTACCTCAATACACCTTTACACGTGCGCCTTTGGTGGCAGGTAACACATGCAATCAATATTCAATTTCTTGCCATGTGCGCTCCACCATGTCAGGATCAATTCTATCAAACAATGCTGTAATGCGCTGTTTGAGCTCCTAAATGCTGCTTATTCTTTCCCGTTAAACCATGTAATTAACATAGACCCAGAGAAAGAAGTCTAAAGAGTGATATCCGGGGATCGGGATGGTCAAGGAATGGGACTATCTCTGACAATCCATCTGTCGGGAAACTCACGGTTCAGGTAATCACGAACGTCAAGTCCCCAATGTGGGAGAGCGTCATCTTGTTGCAGTATGACTTTTGTTTACAAATCCTGTAGTTGAGGAATTGCAATGTTCTGAAGCATGTCCAGGTAATTATTCATTTGTTCTTTGGGCTCGTAGAAGAATGGCCCAATTACACGTTTACACCAACCATTCACCTGTAGACTGTAATCGACGTGCTCCCCGACTGAATGTGTGTTTTCACTACCCCATGTAGGATGGGTTTGAGTGCTGTCTTTTCCGTGCACGTAAAAGGTTGCCACATCCGAGAACATTATACGGCATAGGAAATTTTCATCAGCTTCCAGCAGCTCCAAGATATCCCGGGGGTGCTAAGCGCTCAGGTCCATTGTTAGGTTAAATATTGTGTAGGAGCTGCACTTTGTATTTGGTTAGTTTCAGGCGTTTGTGAAGTATTTCCAAAAATGTGGATCGTGGAACATTCAGTTGTAAAGAGGCGCTTCTCGTAGACTTGTTAACACTACGAGCAAAACCCTCCTGTATGCTCTGCATAGTTTCTTTACTGACAGGGAGTCAGCTACCTCTTTCCCGCTCCAGGGCGCTACCAGTAACCAAGAATTTCTTATGCCGCGCTCTGACACTGAAATTACTCGGTGGATCTTTCCTATATGTCCAACGGTAATTTTTTGTACCTTAATTACATACTTCGTCTCAAAAAACCAACGACTGCAAATAAATTGCTTTCTCTTTCGGCGACGACATTTTCAGTTGTTTTGCAGTCGGCGTCAATATTTGAGATCACGTAAAGCTATCTGTTGGAAAGAGATGGCGTTAAAAACTCGAATATTTACTCTTTCGAATGCTGCAAATCATATTGCTATAGATCAGTTCATTTTTGTACAGTTGAAAATCAAAACCCCGAGAAGAATTTTCGACCACCCTGCACTATTTGGTGCAAACGTCCTGCAACACCTCATGTAAACATACAGTTTACACATTACACCGCATTTTAAAAAGGAACTCCAGTTCCAAACGTAATGAATAGTATATTATTTTAGGGATAATTTCGTAAGGAATTCAAACGTTTTACAGAATTAACTTGCATATACGCATTGTTGTACATGTAGTGGATGAGGCGACAGAAAGAAAGTGTACAGCCTACATAAACTTTTTTTGATTTCTGATAATTACAAGTATCCCTTTAAGTCCCGAGAAATAAAAATATAAAAAAAAAATCATAAACGCTTTTCTTTATTTAGTCAATGAATGTTAAATATGCTTCAAGACCTACTAATTAGTAATTAATGAGGAAACCTTTGTTTTTTATTACTAAGACATGTCTCCTGTACATACAGCTCACAAGGCGTTCAAGCTCATCCGTTGATGTTTGCTGATACCAGCTTAAATAATAGCTTTAGTTGGCAGTTACTTGATTCCTAGGATTCTTTGCACTGACTTTCTGTTTCAGATTCATCCAAAAGGTTTCCATCGGATTCAGTTCCGGTGATTGTGGAGGCCATTTCAATTTCCGGACCGACTTAGAAGCCAACCATCTGCCCACTACTCCTGTCCATTGGCAAGGCGCGTTGTCGTCCTCGAAAATGATATAATTATTTTGGAACATATTAACAGATTAAGGAAGCATTGTTTTTTTCAGTACCTGTATATATTCCGTAGCTTTCTTGTTACCTTCAATAATACGCAATCTACCCACTCCATGAGCTGAAATGCAACCTCAGATTATAACGGCAGTAGGATGCTTTACTGTTTGAACAGTACAGTAGGTTTTGAAGTTCTCTTCTCAACAGATGTCCTTCCTTTGTTGAGTGTCAAATAAATTGTTTCGTTCCTCCAGAGATCTTATGCCAATGATCCACAGCCCATCCCTTATGATCGTGTGCACACTGCAGACACTTTTCTCTGTGTTTGTTTCAAAGGATAGGCGTTTTCGCAGGATTGTGGCCTCCTTACCAATTTTCATTTAGTCTGCGATTTACAGTCCACCTTAAAACAGTAACTGAACTACATTGCTGACACTGACGGCTCAATTTTTTTGCACCTACCAATGCGGTCTTGCAAATACAACCGAATAAGACTGCGATCATTTCACATGCAAATTTGCCTTCGTCTTCCCTTTCTATGTCGATCTTCCAAACTGTTAGTCATATTGAAATGACTAACAGTCATATAAAATGACTAACCCACATGAATGACTAATGAGGTCAAATCATAGAGTGGTAAAAGCCACGTTACTCATTGAAATGACTAACGCACATTCTAATCATAAAGTTGTGAAAGCAACATTTTATGGCAGTTTGACGACAGGACATACCTTCATTATTCAGCGCAATAATCTAAGCACATGTAAGCACTTTGTGTGCATGCAATATATTTCAAAATAACAAACAAACCCTTCAGAAGCATTACAGAGTATACGTAGGACTCCCAAGTATGAAATAACAATAACACGCATCAGGCACCAGTCATGTATATTTGAAAATCGGATGTCAGAGAGAGCTGTAGCAGATTGAGCTAACTGTCTATGTTTGTTGGTCACTTGAATTTCTCAAGAGTCATTTGCTTACATGGTGGCGCAGTGGTTTAAGCGCTGTCTTCTGATATTTCGTTTGAAATGGTTAGGGGTTCGAATCCCGGTGAGGAATGAATGTTGTGTTTGTCTTATGGCACTAGCGTTTTCCCTACTCTGGAACCAGTGACCTTACGTTAGGGGCTGGAGACTACTTATAGCCCACTAGGTTGATTACGGGGGTCGTTAAACCTTCAAATGACAAAAAAGAAGTCATAACTTTAAAAGTAATGCAGATTTGTGAAATCTGTATAAGGTTTTGAATGCCTTACGAAATTATTTTAAAAATTATGTACTATTTATTAAATTTGGAATTGGTGTTATTTTTGAAATGTGGTCTAATTCTTAAAATACATATTTACATGAGTTGTAGCAGAACGTTTGCACTATGCTGTAAAAGTCACCAAATGAGCAGCATGCGTACCTCCGCATTCGGAATGACGAAGTGTTGCCCTTTGACCTACATCTCCAGGAGCAGCATCCCATTATTTTTTCTGCCTTCCAAGACGACAACTGCCGTGTGCATAATGCTAAAACTGTGTCTGAGTGGCACGGCAAACAATCAGCAACACTGTCTCACCTCGACTGGCCCGCCAAATAGCCAGACTAAAATCCTATTGAAAATCTGTCTGATCATTAGGAACAGAAGGAAGAAAAACACTGGAATAGACAACCACGTACTCTGGATCAACTCGGGACCAGTTGACTCACGAGTGGCTCCAAATTGATGGTCAAAACATCCACAACCTCGTGCGGTCTCTACCAAACCGGATTATTGCTGTTAGCAAGGCAAGAGGCGCCGTCACCCGTTATTAGGTAAGTTCTGACAGGGGTGACAAACTTTTTGATTAGTGTGCTTACCAGTATCAAATGTCAAGCTTTCTCAAAAGAGTAGAGCTTGCGATATCAGAACAAACTTGATTTTAATTTCTTTCCTTTAACAACTATATCAGCACCATGTTCTCCAAACCAGTCGCGTTAGCAACTAGGAAGGGGAATATTTTTTTTTTTGGGGGGGGGCAAGAAAATCCTCCCTAACTTTTCTCAGGCTGTGGATGACCGAGCGATGGTTATCGGCAGCATTGATATGAAATCAACGAAGAAAAACCTTGATACATAGAATAAATTGAAACAGGAAACATGAATAATTTGATGAAAAAATGAAAACGTCTATTCCTTCCATCATCACATGCCTAGTAAGAAAGGAACACTCTTCAAATAAAACATATCAATAAACTGAACCGAGTACATCGCAACCGAATAGTTGTTCACAGGAGTATTTCGTTGCTGCTAAAACTTTAGATAGGTAAAGTGTTTCTGACAGAGCTGGAACAGCGATTATCAAGCAAAGATCTTCGCTCTTTCAACGTTTATAAGTGAGTCACGGAAAAATTCTCATTGGCCGCCACCGGGAGTCGAACCCAGGGTCTTCCAGCTACGCGCCGGATATTCTTCCGCTACACCACAGCGGTCTCGAATTCCTCCAGACTCACACATGCTGACTACCAAGCCAAGTTGGCAGGTTGCTTCTTGGAGCCCCGCACAATGCTGGGGATTCACCAAAGATGGTAAGCAGCAACTGAACAAATAGGTAGAAGGCGAATGAATAATTAATACAGACATTTAACGTGGACCAGGAACATCAAACAAAGATATTCGCTCTTTCCACGTTTATAAGTGAGTCACGGAAAAAATTCTCAATGGCCACCACCGGAAGTCGAACCCAGGGTCTTCCAGTTACGCGCCGGATATGCTTCCGCTACACCACTTTTAGCTACGCTGTAAGACATTGGCTTGGTTTCTGGAAGTGACTTAAAGAAAGTTGTGGACAGAAGTAAAAATAGACGAGGCAGACAAAAAGAAAGATCACTATTAAATAATACCCCTATGAATATCGAATCTAACCAAATAGGTTTATATTTTGATGGCCGTAAAGATCAATCTTTTCATGGAGGACTCACGCAGAGAAGTTATATTAGAAGAGAATAGAAGCCTGATAAGGCAACCAAGGTCTGAATACATGGGTTATTTTCCCTTAAGGTCTGGAAAGCATTACTTGTAATTGACGAAATACAGAAATTTTTAACAACAAATAGTAATGATAGTGCTTAAACTGTGGTTATTGGTTGTGACGGAACTCCGATTAATATTGTAGTAAATTGAGCTGTCTGTCGATATCTGGAATCAAAATTTGGAAAGTCATTAGAGTGGTTTATTGGCAACCACACGCAACCGAGCTTATTTTGCGTCACATATTCGAGCACCTTGACGGTACTATAAGTGGACCTTCCAGTGTTACAATTTCAAATCAAATCTCTAAAAAGACTTTGGACACATTCGAGGTGTGTTTTTTAAAAAGATGTGTTGCACTCTTCCAAAAATTACCAATAAAAAAAGACTTAAGCATGGACCAACTGAATTTGTTGGAAATATGTGAAGCAATTAATTCTGGATATTGTTGTGACAGTCTGTCTAAAAGAACCCCAGGCAAGATAATACATTCTCGGTGGCTTGCATTGGGAAATACAATTCTCAGACTTTACATTTCCTCGACTGCACCTTCTGAAAATTTATTGATTCTAGCAGATTCCATAATCAAAGTTTATATTCCTATGTGGTTTGCGATTAAGACTCGGCAATTATGCATCTCCAGAGCTAAGCGTTTACAACAAACCATAATGTTCTCAAGGTACTTTTCAAACCCATTTAAGTCGGCCATCGAACAGCATTTCAACGAACGGGTATTTAGGACATCCGGAAAATATTCTCATTGCCATGTCAGCTGATAACCGGGAGAACATAAAAGTTTTGGCATTGCACAGAGATTTAAAAGCGTGTCAGGAAAAGACATCTTCAAGGAATATTCGTACTTTTGTGATCCCTATTTTCAACTTTGAAGCTAGTGGTTACATTGATATAATACATTGGGCTGACGCTAAAGAGACAGTCACTGAATCACCTTAATTAAACATTTAGGTGATCAAGTATTTTTAGTGAGCATCCTGAATCCAAAGACTAAAGAAAACATCACATTATTTATATCACATATCTCGCTATTCCCGTGTCATACTTACGCCAATGAAAGGTGTGTAAAACTAGTAACGTAATATTTTTTCCTGCTTTTTGTGAACCTACCAGGCGGGATGCATTTATTGAAATTTCTTTAGATTCTCCCAAACAAATGCCAGTTCTCAACACAAAAATACAATATAGACCATTCATTGTAAGACTACATTTTACTGATTGCCAATATGCTTGAATAAACAATGGGATTGTGCGTGACGCGTATGTGATTGCAATGCAATGTAAATGTGTTTTCTTTAATTGTAGTACCGTTGTTTATTAGATATTTTTGACTCAACTTTCAAACGTTTGGCGACCTTGGTGCAGTATAACGAAATTTATTTATTAATTTTTTATAGTTGTTATTGTGTGGTCTATGAGCAATTTTCCCACACCGCCCAAAAAAGACTGTCCATTAAAAACAATTCGCTCCACCCTACTGGAATTTCGGAGGAAACGGAATTTCCGTTTTAACCTGCAACTTCACAGGTCTTCGGAATCATGGAAATTAAAATAATAACATTTTAGAACGATTTTTTTATATTTTCTGTTTATACTAGGTTAGGAGGGGCGAGGCACTTAAGAAAATATCTTTTTGTAATGTCTTTGTTTTAGATTCCCCAATTCCCCGAGTTTCAAACTGGTTACCGCCCTTCTTCGTACGGAAACTCAAATTACAAGTCTTCGTAAACATATTAAAAATCTTGACATTCACAAAATGTGAAACTAAATTCCTCAACTTTGTAGGTCCCTACTTTTATATATTCATCAATTTGTGTGTAAATCACTTTTCTTTAATTTTAGGAAATTAAAATAACCATGTGAACGTCATTTTAGGGTCATGTAAGAAGGCCGATTGTTCAGTAAATTAAAAAAAACAGTACAGAAGATTAAAAACAAAATACAGAATACAGAAAAAAATAATAATAGAAAACGAAACAAATGCGTTGTTACTTGCAGCATTAATGTGTAAAGATCCTTTCTTATAAACTATTTTGTAGACAAGAAGCTCAAAACTGTACGTTTAAAATCTAGCAAATCAGATGCGTCTGGAAGCTTCAGCAAAATTGGGTTGCCATCGCTAATCTCAAGGGGAAAACTTTTTTTTTCAAATTTCAGTAACTATGAAAGTCTACCCGCCTATTTGTATTTATTGGAGTCACTTTAATACTTAAATGACGTCACCGTTGCTTAGGTGACAACGAATGTTGGTAATTTGATTTAGACTAAAAAAAAAACCACTTATATGACATCACCGTTGCTTCGGTGAAAACGAACGTTGGTAATTTGAGTTTGACTCAAAACACCTTGACATTCAATATGTCAAACGATAATATAAATGTTAAAATGAGTAGCGCCTTTTACGTGATGTTTTGAAAATGATTTTTTTTGTTAAATAAATTTAGAACAAAATATATACTGAGCAGGGCAACTCAAGTTATTCAAAACTTAGGGCGGGGCTTCAGTTGTTGAGAAACAATGGCCTAATCATTGCTAGTGTTATTAAAGCTGGTTATTTAAAAACCTATTTCGACCAACTTAATGTTATCGTAGGAAAAAATCATTTCGTTGTGCGCCCGTATGTTGTAAAAGGAACATTCCTGCCAAATGTGAAAGTTCTAAGTTCAGTAGTTTCTGAGATTCGGTGATGAATCCGTGAGTCAGTGGAATCTTTCAGTTTTCTATGTACAGATATTAAAATACAGTAAAATTTTTCTGTTGCTAAGTAACGGACAATTTAGTTTTTGCTATTTTCCTTGAAACATACGGTAACAATAAAATGGTGGGCTTTTCTGATTACGTCTGAAACTATCACCATACAGTTGCATTTCCAGCTCTGCAAGTTTTCAATTTGCTTTATAACTTCATGAGAATGAGATTAATTTAAACAAACAGAAAATGACAGGTTATATAAGTACAGATATGCGGCAAAGTGGGCCGCATGAATTACTTACCGAGATAACTTTCTAGGATGTAGACATTGTGCATGTATCTCGCTTTCCACATATTTTTGAAACTACCTAATATGAACAACATTTTTCCATTTTTAGAGAAAAACACCTCAACAAGTGTGAACAGCTGCCAACCTAACTAATGGCTGTCCATACGGAAAGTCATGTACAGACACGAATAAATCGGTGAAAGGATTGTTTCCAGTTTTTTTAGACGCAGTAAAAATTGCAAGACTAACTGGTAGAGGTATTACGTGAAAACGATTTGAGATATAAGCTAAAGATGTTAGGTAATAAGTACCTGTAGGTACATATAGTTTTATGTTGGTTTACTTATAGTTTTTTATTCTCTTTTGTTAAGAGAATGACTCGTAAAAATTACGTATGATAATGTATAATTCAGCGTTTAACTCGAGGCGGGAAAGGAGGTTCAAAATAATTTTTTTTGTAGGAAATCTCAACCCGACTACTTGGATAACGGAAGCAGTTTAAGGGAGTTACTCTGAGTATCAATAAAACACCAACCTTTTTTTTTTTGCATTGTGTGAATGTACGAGGTTTGTGTTAAGTTTTAAAAAGTTGTTCCTTACTCTGTATTTTAGGTTTGATATCTTACAAGCAAAGAACTCCTGACATACTATGTATACAATTGGAGTATGAACAAAATTAATTGTTCAGCAAGCAGGAAACCCTCCAGGATGAATACAAGTGGAGGAAAAAGATAAGACAAAAGAATTGCATTATTTTTTTGGGGTGAGAAGAATTCCCTTGCTTCCTGAAATTAAATTATGTGTGAACAAAACAAAACAATTAAAATAAATAGTATATCTATATTAAAATTACCTGAATCAAATACTGAAAACATTTATCAACACTGATGATGGAAATGTTTCTTCTTCAAGAAATGCTTCTTGATTATTTTAGTCACATTCCTATTTGAATTACTACAACTATTATCTACAGAAAAATCATTGTGGTGCTACGATGATATTCAAACAATGAAAATCTGTAATTAAAGCGAATGACCGTTAATTAGAAACATTTCCAATGAATGAGAGCATTGAATTAAAAACTGTATGGTGAATACTGTTGCATTAGTGCGAGAAAAAGAAATATCCCATCTGGTGGCCTCTAATTCAAAACGTGCAACTTTGAATACTGAAAAATGTCATTACATAGCATTACCCAATATGTATGAAAATGGAGATTACCATTTCCCTAAGTGCGTATTCCCGCACGTATTCTTCTACAGATGTTTCCTTTGGATTTGGTGTCTTTTCCAAAAAAGATTTCAGTTTACGAACATGGTGTGCGAAATTTCAATTTGTAAGAAAATTTCACGAGACGCATTTTGTTTTTAAAATGCTTTTAGGGCATGAATAAATTGCCTTTACCGAACTAACACTATATGATAAGTAAACGATCCGAACTTCGCATCTTTATGCCTTGGAAACACATTTCTTTGTTTTTAAATTATTAAAATGACTCAGTCACATAACAATGAAACTTCACTTCATTTTTGAAAACTAGATCGAACCCGTCTTTGCTTTCATAAACTAAATGGGTAGCAATGAATGGGAAATGCCAGTTTAACTCGGCTAATTTCCAAATTTGTTCACAATTTGTTGTCAAATGCGTTTTTCTTAGGATGGCATATACTGTGCTCCCTCGTCCTTTTCGCATCTAAAACTATACCTGCAAGGCAACAGTTTACGATCGTCAGATGATTTCTATCACCCTGCTTTGCTTTTAGGTTGCCTCCAGAATGTTTGACCAGTATTATAGAAACATTTTTGTAGAGAACGTTCATTAGCCAGTTGTAGGCCCACTCCGATCTTTCAAAACGGAAGACATTTTGCTTGGAAAAGACTCATAATGCAATTTGGAAATATTATTGATGTAAAATACGATAATGGAATTTGGAAATATTATTGATGTGAAATACGTCCAGACCTTGCCGTGATTTTGAAAGTAGAATGTGTGATCCCATCTTTTGCATGGAAACCAATATCGAATGTAAACCATGTGAAATACAGAAGTCTGGAAAATACGCCCACTCTGATGTTTGCAAAGGCAGAGCAGAATAGCCATAACAGTAATTTACGATAGAGATTACTCTTGCATTCGCTGAGAAGTATTGACCTTTATGAATGGAATGATTTAGGATAAGGTAGGCCAATGCTACGCAGTTTTTAAAATTCCTAAGTGCGATGGGTCGCATGTTGCCCAGCATATTTCATAAAGAAAGAAAGGTTCCAGTGTCCCGTCATTCCTGCATAAATTCTCTATGATGATCAGGTAGGCTGTACATTCATATTCGCAATAGTCTTTCGTAACCAACAGTTGCTATGCGCATTGTAAGAACCTTCCACATTGCAAATGTCTTTCAACACCCTAGGTATCGAATTCGACCATTGCTGATGACTTGTTTAAGTAGAATCTTTTGTTTTTTTCGAAGCTATCCTCACGTCATTCATAAAAGAAAATCCTTCATTGTCGTTCATCATCCACAACTGAAATCAAGGGTTCTATATGCTTAACCCTTTCAACGGCAGCAAGGGGTTGACTCGGTATGAGAAATTTCCATACAGATCTCTTCGAAATAATATTTTTTTCTTATGCAGTCGGATAAACGAATCTGGTTTGAGTGAGTTCGCATCAGCACTCACTGCTTAGCGCTGTATTCAAAGTGGTCATTTGCCGAACATTTTTTGAGGAATTGTATAATTCATTCAACTCATTTTATGAGTACTAATATTATAATTTCTGAATTTCTTAAATAATGTGTTGTTTAAGTGTCAGACTTTTCTTGTTTTTATCTCTCTACATTAGTTTCGACGAATATGTTCAGAAAATAACAAAATGATCGTGAGTAACAAGTACCATCATGTTTCAAACATTTGATGAAGAAGACGGACTATTTCTCCATTATTTTGGAAAACTAAAGTCATCTTTATGAAAAATAGGCACGAATATATTTATTTAAATTATAATAATTGTAGAATGCAATCCACGATTAGACCATGATAAATTTCATCGGATTTGGGAACATTTAAGGTCGTTGTAGCCGCTACTGTATTGTTTTCTGATTTCATGTCTTAGTAATTTTTAGTTTCAAAGTAACCTCTGTATCCAATAGGTCATTGTTATCCCGAATTTTAAGGTTTTCATAGAATTTGATTTATTTTAGATGTTATTTTTATAAATTTAACTTAAGATCACTCATCCCTACGGGAACGCAACAGCAGATATATTTGAGAGACGCTTTTTAGGAATTATTTCAGATGACGTTAAAACATTAAAAGTCTGTATAGTCACCGGAATGAAATATCGTCGAACAACTAGTAGCAGCTCTTGAAATTGGGATAAAGCATACGATTCACATTCCAATTCATCATTTAGCTGGATAATTTTCATTAAGAAACTTTCCCTCGTACTTTGCTTTTTTCTATTCCGAAGTGAGTGGCATTTATATAGAAACATCACTAGGAACAATTATTTATGCACAAAGTGCCTAGCCATGTAAAAATATTTCTTTAACTGGAATGTTATTTTTTTCTTTAACCATTGATATGTCCAAAACAAATCAGTATTTACTGTGAAATGAGAATGCTCCGTTCTACATCAAACTCACTTCGTTGTGAAAAACCACTGACTTTACAATATAAAGAATCAGACGATAGTTAATATTTAAGGGCATGATAACAATTTTACTATCAAGTACTCATGCAAAATAAATTCCTGAACGTTTATTGTACAGAAAGAATACTCAGTAGACAAAAAATGTGCGATAGGTAGGATGGGAAAAATGTACGATAGGAAGGATGGGAAAGATGTGCGATAGGGGAGTGTAGACCTGGACATCGCCTTCGCAGAGAAGAAGAGTCCCAAACCAAACACAGTCGATAAATAAGCGGACGGGCTTCCCAGCAATGTATCGCAAACGATGAACATGAGTTAACCTGGTGTTCTGAATGACTTTGATCGCGCACGCATTTTAGGTGCAAGACAGATGGATCGTTCTGCCCCCAAAATGGCAATAACCTTATGGTTCCCAAGAGCAACGGTGTCAAGGGCGTACCACAAGTACACCATCGAAGGACATACCAGCGCCCAAGGAGCAAGCTACGGATGATACCTCTCGATTGAATACTGGGTCTAAGTAGGTTATCCAAATTCATACAGACCGACTCATTGAAAACGTTTCCGCATATCACGTGTGTCGGAGAACCAATCAGCGTCAGCGAGCGAACGGCCCGGATAACGCTTCATACTCTGGCCTACGGAAGCCGCCTCTCTACTCGAGTGCCACTAGGGAGGGCGCGTCATCAGAAATGGGAACTTATTTGGTGCCGAAAACGTTTAAACTAGACATCTGCACAGTGTAGCAGCGTCGTGTTGTCAGATGAGGCTCATTTTCTGCTGTACGGAGCTGACATGGGAATGCGGGTTCGGCGTTCACAGCATGAGTCCATAGTGTGGTCGTCATAAGGCCTTGTTCAAGGCGGTGTTGTCCCTTTGATTATTGAGTAGCCTTCTTATGGGAAACATTAGGGCCATTATTGTGTCTAGAGAGGTGTGTATCCTATCAGTATGTGCTAACTCATCAATTACAAGCTTCCACAGCATTTGCGGGTAGTGGGAACGATTTTCTGTTCCCGAAAACAACACTGCACGCACAGCGTCGCAAACACCCATGAGTAGCTCGAGGAACACTTATCTGAGTTTGGAACCTTGCAGTGGCACTCTTGATCCATATCCTTTATACCTGTGGAATATTTCTAGGATGCCGTCAGGCGAAACAGCAGAGCCATGGCTCCTGGACCAACGCTTCGGGCGAATATGTGGATAAAGCTGCAACAAGCAAGGCTGGAATTACCTCCTGGAACCTTCCGACATCTGGTGGAGGTGATGCCGTGGCTGGTATAGACTGTTTTTTTCGCCAGTGAAGAATCAACACGCTTTTAATGTTTTGTCGCTTAAGTGTATACTTAAGGTATTATACGTACAGTGCAATTGTTTGTTTTTTTTTCCTTATTATTTTGTAGTTCTAATCAAGAGTTGGAGTGATTTGGAATGTGAATTGAACACTAATATAATGATAAGGTTTGTTTTTTTCCTGAAATCTTTATAGATTGCTGTGGGTAACATCCTGTTTTCTCATTCAACATACCTAAGTATATTACTCCTTTAAAACATTGAAGGAGAGATATTCGGTAGAAATTAGTGAGAAACTGAAGACTAAAATAAAAATATTTAATGACAAAATTGTCAATGAAAATAATGCTTTGTTTGATTCTTCGTTGAATAAGAAATAAAATTCTAATCATTACGTTCTAGTATTCCTGAGGTAAAAGATCAACGGAGACCTCGTAAACCTTACTTATATTACAAGATGCTTCAAAAGTTTCGTAAATATTTTACTGGCTCAGAGTTTTCTACAAGTGCCTCTGCATTTTCTAAAAGATATATTAAAAATAAGCAGTAGATTAAAGTGGATGTACACTGGTAATTATTCTAACCAGGATATTCACATTATATTTTCCTTCAGTAATATATTTGACAAAATTATTATTCATAAAATAATTAAATTTGAAATTTTATCCTTATGTAATGGAATGGGGAATTCTAAGAAAGCGAGTCCGTACTTGCTACAAAAAAGCCCAAAAAGAGACTCTCTTATTAATAAAATAACGGAATTTTTGGAAAGAGTTTCTGAACAAACTTCTGGAGTGTTTTTGGAATTTTTATCACTGGTGAAAATGAATAAATTCAGAAATTAAATAATTTTTGCCGAAGTTATGATTAGGAGTAAAGAAACGTGAAAATCGGTTGCCGATCGGTTTTACTCAGGGTGAGTCAAGTTTTTCAATAATTGCATAAACTCCTGTGCTGCGGCGGGTATGTCACGTGTTTAAACTAGATCAAGTTGCGCAGTGCAGTCAGTCGAAAGGGATATAAAGTGGTAGTGGTAGTCTTTGCTGTGAACAGCATAGCATGTCGTCTTTCTGCCTGTTATTGGGACGCCTAAAAGATGAACGCCACAACAGGCTAATTACGGAACTTTTGCTTTACGAGTTTGAACTCGACCATAACGCTGCTCAAGCAACTCAGAACATCTGCCGTGTGAAAGGGGAAGGTTCCGTGGAACACAGAGCTTCAACAAGATGGTTCGAAAAATTTCTCTCAGGTGACGGAAACCTCGGCGGTCAGCCGAGGTAAGAAATGCCGCCAACCTCATATTCAGAGGCCGTATTCCAGGACGTAGAGGCAAATCCGACAACCAGCACACGGAGATTAGCAGGCAAGCTGGGCACAGACGACAGTAGTTCGAGAGGCGGAGATCACATACGACAGTTGTTCGTCACCTTCAGGACCTCAGCAAGGTTTACAGGAGCTGCCGCGTTGGCCTTCCCTAACTGACACCAGATGAAGCAAAACGCCGGGTGTAAGTGTGAACGAAACTCCTAGAAAACCCGCGCGATGTACGTTTCATTAAGGATCTTTTGCCTTACGAGTTTGATCTCGGCCATAACGCTGCTCAAGCAACAGGAAACATTTGTCATGCTAAAGAGGAAGGTTCTTTGGAACACAGCGACGCAACCACATGGTTCAAGAAATTTCGCTCAGGTGACAGAAATCTCGACGATCAGCCAAGGTCAGGTAAGCCCGGCAAACTGTAGATTCGGAGGCCGTGCGCCAGGCCGTAGAGTCAAATCTGACACCAATCACTCGGAGATCATCATACGAGCTGGAAGTAACACAGGCCACCATGGTTCGTCACCTTCAGGACCTCGGTAAGGTCTATAGAAGCTGCCGCGTTGTCCTTCACGAACTAACGCCAGGTAAAGGAAAACGCCGAGTGTAAGTGGGAACGAATCTCCTAGAAAACCAGTGCGATGTACGTTTCATCAAGAGAACTCTTACGTGCGATAAGAAGTGGGCCTAGGTTTTAAATACTAACACACAACGGCAGCGGTTGAGCCTTGGCCACCTTCTAGAACCTATTACTAAGCATTGCCGCTTCTGCGTCTGGTGGAATTTGGTGGGGATAGTCGATCACGAATTTGTTCCAGACGGTCAGACAATCAACGCCAGACTCTACTGTGAAGAGATGGAGCATATATAGAACGTTTTGTAGGAGATGTAACCGGCACTGGTGAACAGAAAGCGCACTCTCCTACGGCAAGGCAATAATCGGTCTGAAACTGCGGGAACGACGTGGGTAAAACTCCAAGAACTTGGGGCAACGAACTGATGCTACACGCAGCATATAATTCGGACCTTGCCACGTCAGATTTTCCCTTGTTCCGGTCCATGGCTCACTTCCTTTACGGACGGCACTTCCACAACCAGGAGGAAGTGGCAGGTGGATTGAAGGACTTCTTCGCCTCGAAGGACAAGAACTGGTACCTTCGCGGCATCGTAGAACTGGCAGAGAGATGGCTCAAGACGGTGCAACCATATGGCTTATACACTGAATGCTAGTAAGATTTCATTGTGAAGGTAGGTATGAAGACATAAAGTGATCCAAATATTGCATACATTTCGGCTTAACATCTGCAGTAGAATACGATGTTTTCCTTTTTTGTTATTACTTTGCAGATCTAATCAAGAGTTGAAGTGAATAAGAATGTGAATTGAATTGAACGCTAACGTAATGCTAATGTTTTCCCAGATATCTTTAGATTCCTGTGATTAACTTCCCATTTTCTCATTCGACCTACCTAAGTATATCATTTCTTTAAACCACAGAATGAATAACATTCTCTAGATATTAGTGAGAAATTCAACACCAAAATAAAAATATATTTAGTGACAGAATTGTCAATGGAAATAATGCCTTGTTTGATTCTTTGTTGAAAACGAAATCAAATTCTATTAGATACATCCTGGTATTTCTAAAGAAAAAGATCAACGGAGACCTCGTAAACCTACTAATATAACAAAACGATTCGAAAAGTTTCGCAATATTTTACTGGAGTCCACAGTTTTGTATAAGTAAAATGACAGAATTTTCAATGGAAATAATGCTTTGTTTGATTCTTCGTTGAAAACGAAATCAAATTCTATTAGATACATCCTGGTATTTCTAAAGCTAAAGATCAACGGAGACCTCGTAAACCTACTAATATAACAAAACGCTTTGAAAAGTTTCGCAATATTTTACTGGAGTCCACAGTTTTGTATAAGTAAAAGGTATTGCGGTATTTTTCTTCAAAAGGTCTATTAAAAATAAGCAATAAATTAAAGTGGCTGTAAATTGGCAATTACTTAACAAGGATTATTCATAAAATATTTTCTTTCAGTAATATATTATAAAACATTATAAAACATAATAACTACATTCATTTTTTTGTGATTAAAATTGGTGCAGCGAAACTGCAAGTATGCGAGTTTGTACTTGCTAAAAAAGTCAGAAAGGAATGTTATCCTTGTGAGGATCTCTGCGAACGAGAGGCCCCTTTAAATACTTATATATGATTTTTGTATCTTTTTCGTGTGTATATGTATGTGTTCAAGTGACAGCCGTGTAAGATATCTTGTACGAGAACGAACAATTAATCCTTGCAAACTCACTGCTGGACATTTTGGGGTCATTGGTCCTCAACGACGCCATTTTGCTCGAACTCGTAAGATAGTCGTTGGTTGTCAAATACATGGGGATATTCGGTACGCCTTCTTACATGCTTGGAGGCGGAACTTAAAGAACATTCGTTACGAGGTGTCAACAATGCAACCCCCGAAAACGTTGGGGGGTTCGCGGAGGAAGGGAGACGAGGAGGACATTAGAGATTGGAAGGCGAGGAGAATGAGATGTCACGGTGATACACCATAATGGGTTTTTTTTCGTTGTATGGGATATAACCCATAAAGCATGTAAATAATGTAAAGTTATATATATATATATACCTTGAATAAATATTCGGATTTCTTGGCAAAATGGATTCCTGAACTGAAGGTATTTTCCTTAAGGCCGTACTTTGTGAAGGACGAAACGAACCAAACGGGCCTGGGAACCACAGGCTCGCTAAAACATGTCACACTGGCGCAGTCGACAGGATCCGTCCCGAACAAAGGACGAATAGGAACGGTATTCGCCCATCGCCCGGAATAAAAAATTGAATGAATCGGATCAACTTTACTTCACACTGGAATTAAAGGAATTGAAATTAAAGGAATTGGCATGGTCGCTGGAAAAAGAACCCTAACGGATTTTAGATGTACTAACAATTACCGCCAGAATTAGGCTGTAAAAGAAAGCTCAAATCCAAGCATGGACCGAAAGAAGGAACTGGTGGACGCATGTAAGGAACCAATTATTTATGGATGAGGTGTCACCCTGTTGCTGGACTAAATATAAAGTGGGAGCCAGAGACTGTGATTCCGTTTATTTGATGAGACAAGAACTGGATTGTGTGATGACTGTGGAAATGCTTACGTTGGATAATGGGGTAAGTTGCTTTTAGTCCCAATTTAAATAGAGCCATTTAGAAAAAAAAAAGAACATACAAGGGGGAACACACATGGTTAGGAATAGGAAAAAGTAGGGAGATTGTAGGATATTGCTTAGTGGTTAGGAGTAAACGTTTAGAATGAGTAAACAAGTGTTTCGGATGAATTATTTTTCTTGTATAAGCATCAGTGTTCTTTAATATGTTTATATGTTCTTTGTGGCAGAATATCGATTTATTTTGTGTTATTAATTTAAGTGAAGTGTAAGCTAGAGATGAAAGATTTTTATGTGGTATTTGTGAAAAGGAAAAATAAGTGTAGCCTGGAAATACCAGTATTTTGGATGAATTGATCTTATTTAAATCAGTATCAGTGCTCTTTAAGATGTTTTATGGTTTATGTGGTAGTAAATGAAGTTGTGTGGTGGTATTAATGTAAATGAAGTGTAGGCAAGAAATGAAATATTTTGGATTTGTGAAAAAGAAGAATAGATTCAGCCTGAATTCTTCTAGTTTAAATATAAAGCGAAAGTTTAAATAAAGAATAAAATTCTTTGGAAACTGGTATTAATGAAAATGCTGTAAAGAAAATGGTATAAACAAAAATGGTATAAACAGAAAGGTATAATGGAAAAAGTTGTAAAGAGAAGTGATCTAAAGAAAAATGGTGTAAAGGAAAATGATGTAATGAGAATGGTATAAAGAAAATGGTTTAAAGAAAAAGGTATTGAAGTAATGTACGTAATTTCATATTATGTTATTTAAGGTTGTTTGATGCAACTGATAAATGTTACGATAAGTGTAACGTGTAATCACAAGTGGTTTTATGTTCATTTGCTAATACTGGTGATCCATAATTTTATTTAGTTACTTGTTAACAGAGTGTATAACAGTAAATATTGTAATCATGCCTCCGAAGACTAGGAGAGCAACAGATTCAGAGATACAGGAGGAGGTATCTGATCGTGAAAGTGGTAGTGAGGAAGAGATTATGTCAGGTGGTGCTGAAACGATGGTAGCAAGAGCTAGGTTGCTAGAAATGGAATTGGAGAGGGAAAGGTTTTTATGGGAAAGGTCTCAGAAGGAAGCTGAAATGGCTATAAAGAAACAGGAACTGGAATTAAGATCAAAGCAAATGGATATGGATCATGAGGTAAGGTTAAAGGAGTTAGAGTTAGCATCGCAATCGGGTAACATGAGAATTGGGAATATGGTAAGTAATTCAGAAGCCATGGTTTCACAGAATAATGAATTTCTGAAATATGTAAATTTGTTGAAAGGTGTTTTGTTGAAACCTCCTTCTAGAGCAGAGGAGTGGCCATTTTTCTTTTACCATGCCGAAACTATGTTCAAGCTATATGAAGTGCCCGATGAGTATCAAGGGAAGGTGATATTACAAAATTTGCAGGGGTATGTACGTCATTTAGCTGCAACATTGGGAGCGGAAAAATTGGAAAATTATGTTGACATTAAAGAAATCGTGTTAAAGGAATTTAAAATCACTCCTCTACAACATAAAAGAAATTTAGAAAAATGTGTAAAGAAGCCAGAAGAATCTTATACACAGCATATAATGAAAGTCAAAGCCGCACTAGAATTTTACTTGGAATCAAGGGAAATAACGACCTTGGTAGAATTGAAAGATTTGTTAGTAGCAGACCAAGTAAAGGATGCTTTGCCAAGCCACATTAAATCACATGTGTTGCTAAAGGAGACCGAGAAATCGTTAAAAACGACCGAGCTAGCTAGTGAAATTGATAATTTTGTTGCTGCTATGCCAAAGGGAGGAGCTCAGAAATTTGATAACTGGAATAAGCCGAGTACGAAAGTGCAAGAAATTGGAAGATTTGGGAAGCCTGATTATAACAGAAATAGAAATGAGTTTCAAAGGAATAAGACTGTAGGAAATGCAAGCGGAGGTCGAGGGCAGACAAACGCATCTTTTGATAACAGGAATTTAAATAAAAGATGGGAAACGAGAGCTTCGAATAGCATGGAGAAAGATCAGTGCTTTCGATGTGGATCAAGAGGTCATGTACGCAAACGGTGTCCCCAGGATCCAGGTTCCGAAGTTACTCACCGATCGAGATACCAAGATGAAAGAATAAGTGAAAATAAGGAAGAAAAAGGATTGAATGAAGTGTGTGTAAAATTGAATATACCAGCAGAGCCTGAATGGATATCGGAAGGAATTCCATCGGGTAAAACAGAGTCAGAATTACCTAAAGTAAATTTAAGCATAGAAGGAAATTGCTTTAGAGGAGTTATTGATTCAGGAGCACAAATTTGTGTTTTAAGGAGAGAGTTTGTCCCGGATAGATATTTGGAGAATGGAGGAAAAATATTTGTGCGTCCGGCTATTGGATCGTCAGTGGAAGCGAAGCTGGTATCACTTCCGTTGAGCTTGTTAACGTCACCGAATGATATTCAACCTCATGTTAAAGTTTATGCTGCAGTGGTGGATGATTTAAACGAAGAAGCTTTAATTACACCACACGTATATAAAACTCTATGTGAACAGAGAAAGGCATACTTAGGAGTGTTTGAAGACCCTAGCGCATTAGTGAGGCAGGCAAATGTGTTAGACGCAGGAGGGGAGAAAGGTTCCATTCTACCAGCGTTAAGGATCAAGGAGGACCCGTCTACCACTCTAAGGGGTTAAGAAACTAGCGCATCCCCAAGCAGAACACAGCAAGGGAGTGATTCTCGAGCCCTGGACCACAGAGGGAAGAAAGTGAAGGCCATGGATGATAACAATCCCGAACGAAGTGAAGATTCATTGTTTGGAGACTGTGAAAATTTACACCCGGAATCTTCGAGCCAGAAGTTTAAGAGGCAGCAAACACAGTGCGAGGCTTTGAAAGGGAATTTTACTGACGCGCACCGGAATAAAAATAACTACTGGATTGAGTCAGGAATGTTGTATCATACGGGAAATTTAAATGGGCAGAAATTTAACCAGTTAGTTATTCCTGAGTCTCGAAGGTTAGAAATAATGAAATTGGCTCACCAAACGTTACCTGGGGGTTATTTAGCAGCGAAAAAGACGGCGGATAAAATAAAGATGTCGTTTTGGTGGGATGGATTGACCAAAGATGTGAACATTTTTTGTGAAGCTTGTGAGGATTGTCAATTACGCAGACGTGTAAGGGTATGTGATAGGGCACCGATCGAGCCTATAGGTAGGCCAGAGTTGCCGTTTCAATGCGTAAATGCGGATATTGTTGGACCTATAGAACCCATGTCTTCACAAGGACATAAGTACTTGTTATGTTTGATGGACCAGCATAGTAGATGGCCAGAAGCGGTACCTTTAAAATCATTATCAGCAAAAGCTACTTGTGAAGCATTTTTAGAAGTGTTCATGCGTACCGGTGTACCAAGTGCAATTATGATGGATAACGGTACTAATTTCAAGTCACAATTAACCCAGGAATTTTTGAAACATTTAGGAGCATCTCCAAGGTTTATAACGCCAGGTTATGCCCAGGCTAATGGGTTAGCAGAACGATTTAATCAAGTGATGAAACACATGCTGCATCATGCGATTCGAGCCCAAGGCCGTGCTTGGCATCGTCAGTTGCCCTTTCTTTTATGGGCGTATCGTGAGGTACCAAATAGCACGACAGGAGTATCACCGTTCATGCTCATGTACGGACGCATGCCAACCGGGCCTCTGACAATTTTAAAATCCTGTTGGGAGGATGGCTTAATTTTACCACAAGGAGTAGGAGAGTCGATAAGTGAATACCTAGAGCGACTGAAGGAAAATTTAAATAATGCAGAGAAATATGCTAAAGACCAATCAGAGGAACAACAGAGGAAGTATGCATACTATCACAATTTGCGGTCCACAGAGAGAAATTTTGAAGTAGGGGATGAGGTGATTGTGCTGATCCCTGATTCTACAAACAAATTATGTTCAAAATGGATGGGACCTGGAGAAATTGTAGATAGAAAATCACAACATTCATACTTAGTGAAACTACCAGATGGAAGCAAAAGGCATCTCCATCAAAACAAACTGAGGAAGTATATTCAACCAATAAATGCAGTTGGAATTATTTATGAAAATGATGAGGAGTTTGGCGAAATACGACCGGTTCCTGTAGGAGAAAGGACAAAGGCAAAGGAAACTTTGATTTCTGTTAAGGACAAGTGGACACATTTAGACGCATCACAACGAGAGGAATTGATGCAGGTACTTTTAAAATATCATGAAGTGTTTGACGGAGAGATAAAACGTGCTAAGGTTGGAAGTCATGTAATTCGGCTAAAGCCATTAGTAGAAAGGAAGCAGCAAAAAATCTATAAAGTGCCAGAAGCTTTGAAATCCGAAGTAGAAACACAAATAGAAGATTTGTTAAAAAGGGGACTAATTGAACCTTCAAATGCGGAAGTGGCATATCCATTAGTTTGTGTGTCTAAGGCAGATTCATCGATTAGATTATGTGTGGATTTCAGAGGGCTGAACGCCGAGAGTAAAATAGTTCCATTTCCAATGCAGAATGCAACAGAATTGCGCTATAAAGCTGGAGCTGCTGGATATCTGACAACCTTAGATATTTTGAAAGGTTACTGGGAAATTCCCATGGAAAAAGAGAGTAAGGAGTTAACTTCCTTCGTATCACCGAAAGGCCAGTATCAGTTTACTGTCATGCCCTATGGATTATCAGGAGCAGCAGGAACGTTCCAGAAAGCTATTAATATTGCCCTTAGACCTCACCAAGAATATGCTGAGAGTTATATAGATGACATAATAATTTTCTCAGAAACATGGAAACAGCCCTTGGATCATATAGCTGCAGTACTCAATACTTTGCGACAGCTAAATTTTGCAGGAAATTTAAAGAAGTGCTCTTTTGCAAAATCAGAAGTTAAGTACCTTGGTCATGTGGTCGGCTCAGGTAAACATGGACCTGATCCTGATAAGATATCAGTGTTTAAAAATTTGCAGCGACCAAAGACGAAAAGAGATTTGAGATCCGCTTTAGGATTGTTTAATTATTACAGGGAATATGTTCCAAATTATTCTATATTGGCTAAACCACTTACAGATTTAACAAAGAAATATGTGGCAAATAATATTCCATGGTCAGTAGAAGCTGACAAGTGCTTTATAGAATTGAAAGACGCTTTATGTAAGGTTACATATTTGAGTACTCCTGATTTTAGTAAGCCCTTCGAGATAAGCTGTGACGCGTCTTCAGTAGGAATCGCAGCTTGCCTCGGACAAAGGGATGACAAGGGAAATGTTCGCCCAATAACTTTCATTAGTCGAAAGTTAACAGAAGCACAGAGTAAGTGGAGCACCATCGAAAGAGAAGCTTACGCAGCTATTTATGCTCTAGAGAAATTTGAGATGTGGACCTATGGAGGACAGATTACTCTCTATAGTGATCACAATCCTTTGAAGTACTTGACAGAAGGCATTCCTAAAAATGCAAGATTGCAAAGATGGGCATTAGCAATAGCTCGTTTCAATGTAACAGTTCGTCATAAGTCTGGGAAGGCTAATCTTGATGCGGATGCTCTCTCTAGACTCGGACATGAGAATGCGTAGAGGTTACTGAAAAAAAAATAAATAGAGAATGTTCCATTGTAAATGATATTTCAGTAAACGTTCAGTGTAAATTAGTATTGTGTGCAATTAATGTAAGTGATAAAAGTTTACCAAGAGATAATCATATTTTCTTGTGTATTATTATTTTCGTGACAATGTTATATTTAATAGGTGCAATGTTTGATGCTATATGTATGTTACTTTGGTAATGCAAAGTTGCCACGTCTAATGCTAAGAGTAACGCCTCAATGGATGGAGAACGGGAAAAGAAGTTATTATTGGTAATGTCAGATTCTTGAAAGGATTAACTCCTGCCCAAGTGAATTGAAAATGTCGTCTGAGTGGAATTTAATGTTATTTGCGTATAACTATGTTTTAAAAATGAAGAAGTTAGACCATGGGACATAAACAGAAATACACACAGCACAGTAAGTTGCATTGAATATTTTAAATTGCTTTGGCTCTTAGTTCTAAAATTGTACTGGGACTAAAGCAACACCCTTTAGGTTTAAGTGGTTTCTATTTCACGACCTTGGTCGAGTAATGTTAAACCGGAAGGGGGGTGTGAGGATCTCGGCGAACGAGAGGCCCCTTTAAATACTTATATATGATTTTTGTATCTTTTTCGTGTGTATATGTATGTGTTCAAGTGACAGCCGTGTAAGATATCTTGTACGAGAACGAACAATTTATCCTTGCAAACTCACTGCTGGACATTTTGGGGACATTGGTCCTCAACGACGCCATTTTGCTCGAACTCGTAAGATAGTCGTTGGTTGTCAAATACATGGGGATATTCGGTACGCCTTCTTACATGCTTGGAGGCGGAACTTAAAGAACATTCGTTACGAGGTGTCAACAATGCAACCCCCGAAAACGTTGGGGGGTTCGCGGAGGAAGGGAGACGAGGAGGACATTAGAGATTGGAAGGCGAGGAGAATGAGATGTCACGGTGAAACACCATAATGGGTTTTTTTTCGTTGTATGGGATATAACCCATAAAGCATGTAAATAATGTACAGTTATATATATATATACATTGAATAAATATTCGGATTTCTTGGCAAAATGGATTCCTGAACTGAAGGTATTTTCCTTAAGGCCGTACTTTGTGAAGGACGAAACGAAACAAACGGGCCTGGGAACCACAGGCTCGCTAAAACATGTCACAATCCTATTAATAAGATGAGTGAAATTTTGAGAAGAGTTTCTTTCTTTAAAGGAAACGTTCCAAGAGTGTTTTTGGAATGTATATCAGTGATCGAAAAGATTGAAATAAAAAATTAAATATGTTTTGATAAAGTTATGATTGGAAGCAAAAAAATGTGAAAATCAGCTATTGATCTTGTTTCAGCTACGTATTTGAGATATTGTGCAAACACCAAAAATGCCCCACGCATGATAAATTTTATTTCAATTCCTCAGGAACACGAAATCAGAAAAGATAAACCGGGAAAAAACACTGCTCGTGAGTCACACCATGCCGTAAAGTTAGAAAACAGAAAGCGAAGAAAGAAAACGTCTATAGCTATTGACTCACTGATTTAAATTCCCGAGCAAATGTCAACATATAGAGACGAATAAAGAAACACTCCCAGACACATGGGAAACAAATGAATCAATATTTCAAATAAATAATTTTTATAAATCAATAGGCATGCAACCGTTAAACATGAGACCGAATATGAAAGAATGTTAACCAGGAAGTATTGAAGATGTTCTCGGAATCAAAGATGCTGAGATAATAAAACTTCCTCTCCATGAAAAACACCACGGACTTCACAGCAACAGAAACTATAGACAAACTATCGCACAATGTATGGATTGTGAAGCTGTCAACGAAACCAATGAAATTGCAGTACGATTAGAAGTCCCTTATAGATTAAAATATTTCAAGAGTGGGTCTGATTGTGAAGGATAGTTACTAGAAAAATGTCCATTTTACTACTTCCAGTTCTGAAGAAATCCAAACTTCCAAAGCATCCTTAAAATAGTCAAATGTTAAGAATATGCTCTGAGGTCTCTCTAATTTCTCAAAACAAGAAATTAATGCAGTTCATAAGAGAAACAGCGATGTCTTAGGTTGGTTGGTTGGTTGGTGGATTTTATTGGCGCAAGGGCCAGGTTTGGCCAAAGAGCGCCAGACAAAGAACTATCAGCCACAGATTTTTAAAAACGTGGAAAATGATTAAGAGCAGACAGGCTTGGTAAAAGTTGAAAAAGAGTATGATGAAAGCTGTGAAGACAAGGTAGTTAATTAGGTTTATATAAAAATTTATTAATTTACTATTAGAATTATATATATATATATATATATATATTTTTTTTTTTTGTTTTAAACACAACTACACAAAGGATGAGTCACTCTCCTCCCCCCACACTCCTCTGCAATGCTGGCAGAGGGCGGGGACGAACTGTCACTCTCCTCCCACCCATGTTCCTCTGCAATGTTGTTTGAGGCTGGGGACGAACTGTCACTCTCCTCCCCTATGTTCCTCTATAATGTTGGTTGAGGGTGGGGACCTCGCTGAGGCCGAGACAGTTGGATGGACACTGCACACCTTTGCGGATTGAGGGCCGGGTCTTCCGCACGTGCAGGCTGTCGGATGGAAACTGGAAGAGACGGTCGGCAGCAAAAGAGAAGGCCCAGAATCAGGTATTCGAAAAATCTCGAGCTCGGGGAAAAACACCTGTGTCGCTTGGTCAGCTGTAGATCGCTTGGCAAGGGCGGCGAGAGCTACAGGGCGCGGAACAAAGGGCTGCACGGGTTGTGGCAGAGACTGAACTACTGCGGCAAAAGTACGCTGTCGGGTGGTGGGTATACCCAACTTGGCCTTGGCAGCAGGGTACGAGAGGCCTTCCAGGGTCTTGAGCAGCTGGATCGCCATCTCGTCCTTCCATTTCATACAGTTGCGGGAGTAAGCTGCATGGGCCTCACCGCAGTTAACACAGCAGGCCGCAGAAGTGCAACCTTCCCCGTCATGTTCACTGGAGCCACAATTTGCGCAACGAGCGGAACTCTTACAGAAACGTTGTGAATGCCCGTACCTCTGGCACCTGAAACAGCGCAGAGGACTGGGAATGTACGGGCGAACTCCACAGACCAAGTAGCCAGCCTTGATTTCGGTCGGAACTTTTGGGAAGTTAAAAGTCAAGATGACATTTTTTGACTTAATCATGGAACCATCACGCCGGAACATCATACGACGTGCAGCAATAACACCTTGATCAGCAAGTTCAGTCACGAATTCGTCTTCACTGCATGGCAAGAGATCAAACTCCGAAATAACACCCCGAGAGGTGTTAAGAAACGGGTGAGGTGTCACTTTTACAGGAATGCCTTGAAGACTAGTGAGGTTCAGAAAAGTGTTACTCTGAGAAACACTGCAAGTTTGGACAAGCAGGTCCCCAGAGCGAAGCTTTCTCACAGACTTCAAGGGGCCAACCGCAGCGTCCAAAGCTTTAGAAATGAAAAAGGGAGATCTGGTGGACAGTCTCTCATGCGGATCGATGGATTCTACAAGCAAGTGAGTAGCATGCGTAGTCACAGCAATCGAGGGAGACGACGCTTCGGAGCGACTGGTACAGCTGCAGAAGAAGAGGTTCCAAATTCTTGGTCCAGGTCAAGGTCTAAAGACCGTTTACGGGTATGAGACTTGGTAGGTTGAGAAGACGAAGGACAGTCGTTGTCAACTATCATTTTGTCAGGTGACTTAAATTTGGAGTTTTTGTTCTTTTTACCCATGGAAAAAAAGGAGGAAGATTCGTCTGCAGACTACTCCACCCACCACCGAGCCCTACAAGGGAGAACTGGAGGTCTGCAAGCCAAGAAAATGACGCTGGACACAGTTCTGGAGCTTATACGTTGCAGATATAGTCCGTTGGCTGTGATCACACGCACTCGGCGGACACTTCGGCCTCCGGGTACCGTCATGCCAACGCCTTTGGCATGATCCCACAGCCCCCGGGCTCACCCTGCCGTGCTATACGACAAAAAGCCGCTAAAGCCGTGTACACAACTTGGTACAAGACTTCTGACTAGAGGTGGGTTAGTCTCTAGCCTCCCGTTTACAGCGAAGCCGGGGTCGAAGAGGAGTGTTGGTACACAGGAGGCACTTATCCGGTCTCCTGCGACCTCAGCCGCCAGACATCCCATTTCCGCCTCACGGGTCTCCGCACGCGGCAAACATGCAGGTAGGTCTAGCACCCAAACCAGCTAAAAGGAAAAAAAGAAATCCAAAGAAGACAAATCCTGGAAGGGAACCTAAACGGAATCTCAGCAACCTACGAACTGAGCGGTTAATATAATACAGTTAGTGGTGGAGGGTAACAAAACCTCAAGACCGGGGTGTTAGTGCATAACGTGGTAGCGATTAGGTAAAGTATACAACACGGGCAACTAGCCAGTGGAGAAACTAAATAAAAACGAAAAAGCGAGACACAAGACCAGCTCGGGATCGTGGGGCCGCGACTCCCCAACAGCTGGATGAACAGCCATCCCTGCAAACACCAACAGCAAAGCGGTGGCATGACATCAGATGTTGACCAGTCACAAGGTCAGCTCGGGCCGTGGGGGCGCCGCTCCCCAAATAACTGGAAAACCAGTTATCCCCGTGCGGGGAGCGATGTCTTATCAGCAAATTCAAGAAAGGTATTAATCATTTAAAGCTAGAGTAGCTTCTGTGATTTAAGACTGACATTCCGATGAATAGTAAATTCTTAAAAACTCTGAATTCTTGAAATGAAGTAATAAAGACATGGAACTTTTCCTTAATAGAAATAATTTATATCTACTTAAAAAGTCAGCACTGTTTTTCGGCAAAATTTGTTTTGTATTTAACTATTTCCTATGTTCGAAGGGCGCACGTTTTTTGCGTTGCCAAAATTATGGAGAAGAAAACAAAAAAAAATCGAAATTTAAAACATCTGATGCGTATCGCTTTCGTATTATTTTAATTAAATATTGTTGAGAAATTTGAACTTACCTCATCGCCGACGATATGACTCATAATACGTGCATACCAAGAACGTGGACGATCAACAAAAGTAGAAAAATACATCACTTATAGATCCGAGATATCATTCATAAACGGACGTAAGTCATCTAATGCGTTAAAATGAATAATCACATTAAGATGAGCTAAATTCCTTTCGTCATTATATTTTTGTGATTATTTAGGCGATAAAAATGTATGGGCAACCGCTCGGGATGAATAATTTGCATTTTCGTCAAAGATACGGTACTTTTACAAAAAGTAATAAAACCGAAAGGAAAGTTATACGCCTCGTAATAAGTACAACACGCACGTTCTATAATATTAGTGATTTAATTAGCATCTGAGGGAAAAAGTAAAAAAAAAAAAAAGATGTCAGAGATATGAAATGAATAAGCGTCTTGCTTTTTAAGTTAGCTCAATTGGGCAGATTATGCTGCAAAAAGATCTTAAATCGGCACATTCTTGTTCACAGTAACTGTACATGATATGATAAGGTGTGCTTGTATTTGATAATTGTAAGACATATATTGGGCTGCAGAGGCTGCCTCAAAAATTACTGTTGACGAGACTGCCGTGCAAAAATAACACTTCGTGGCACTCCAATGGATTGTGCTACCACCCGCTGTATCCGACTTGTTTCCAACCTGCCAATAATACTACACGCCATTGATTCTGGTAACTAATGCTGTTCAGGATACGTTGAAAGCTAAGACTTTCAGAAAATAAATGTCAGGAGAAACGCAACAGAATAAGGTAGCTCCCGGAAAACTTTTATTTCTATGCTATTCTGTGATTTATGCAATCTGACGTCAAAGTCGCTAATTTGCATTATAATATGCACAGTTCGAGCTGTATAAATTTCGTTGGTATCAGACGTCTCCTTCTTGGTGTTCTTTTTTTCACTTTCCGCCAGTGTATATATATAGCGTTAAAATCCATATAAAATCTTTCGACCCTCTCATGGGTATCCAATAGCGGAAGTCTTATATAACATAAAACACGATGCTACATATCACAAGAAAGATGACACCGAATTTTCGGGTGTAATAAGCACGTCTTTTGAATCCTTTCTGACGCAAATTAAATTTATCAAAACTATTCAAAGTCAATGAAACCGGTATGGAAAACAATAGTATCCGACGGAAAAAATAAGTTTTTCAATCGGGTTTTTAATCCCTCAGATATTGCTGTAAACGGAATCGTGAGCTTACGAACTCTTAGAAACAGAGTTATCGAAAAAAATAAGATCTGACTTTACGTCCCTTGGTGAGAAAACCATGCAATATTTTATGGAATAATGTATTCACAAAAGGTTTATCCATATGAGTAGTATCGGTTCAAGAAAAAAATTTAGCCGAGTTTTCAGGAGACCAGATTTTGCTACATATTCATCAGAAATAGAAATTAACACTTATGACCCCTGGTGGCCAAACCATTCTTTACCAAACATTAGAAATTACGTGAAAAATATTTTCCGTCAGGTCTTGTATGCGATACAGGAAGAATTTTTCAAATCGGAGTTTTTGGAGCAGAAAGCGCAATTACCATTGTGCGCCTTAGCAGAAAATTTATGATTTACTTGAAAATTTTGAATTTATAGGGAAAATATTTCCCATCGAAAACACTATCTAACAAAGTAGAAATTTTTCAAATCGGACTTTTAGATGTAGAGATATTGACCATAATAAGATATACATCTACGCCCCTGGCGTAGAAACCATGCATTATTTCAAGAAGAAAATGTTCCTAAAATATTTGTAGACATGAGTAGTATCGGTCCACAAAATACTTTTTTCAATCGAGATTTTAGAAGCTGATATTTTGCTGCAAATATATCAGAAGCAGAAATTAAGGCTTACGCCACATGGTGGTCAAAAAATGTTTTACAAAAATTTGAAATTGCGTGTAAACGATTTACCATCAGGAGCTATATCCGGTGCAGAAAGAATTTTTCAAATCGGAGATTTAGAAGCAGAGAGAGATATAGGGGAAAACGCAGTTTACATTTACGCCCCTAGAGGAAAGTATGAATTACTTGAAAATTTTGAATTTATCGGAAAAACATGTCACACTAAAAACACTATCGAACAATAAAGAAATTTTTTAAATCGGGCTCTTAGAAGTCAAGATATTGACAAAAATAAGATATACATCTACGCTCCCTGGCGTAGAAACAGTGCACTATTGTAAGAACAAAATGTTTGTAAAAGGTTTGTCGACATGAGAAGTATCCGTCTACAAACGATGTTATTTTCAATCGAGAATTTAGAAGCTCATATTTTGCTGCAAATACATCAGAAGCAGAAATTAAGGTTTACGCCCCCGGTGGCCAAACCATTTTCTTTACAAAAATTAGAACTTATGAGCAAACGATTTCCCATCAGGAGCTGTATCACGTGCAGGAATAATTTTTCAGATCGGAGATTTAGAAGCAGAGATATAAGGGAAAACGCAATTTACCTTTACGCCCCCGAGAGAAAAGTCTATGAATTACGTGAAAATTTTGAAATTATATGAAAAACATGCGACACGGCAAACACTATCCAACAAAGAAGGGATTTTTCAAATCGGACTCCTAGAAGTCAAGATATTGACAAAAATAAGATATATATCTACGCCCCCTGGAGGAATAATTGCGGAATATTTTATTAAGAAAATATTCCGAAAAGGTTTATCGATGTGAGTGACTTCAGTCCACGAAAGAATTTTTTCAATCGATATTTTAGAAGCTCAGATTTTATGGCAAATAAATCAGAAGCGAAAATTAACCCTTACGCCGCCTGGTGGCCAAAGTATTCTTTACCAAAAAATTCGAAGTTATGTGCAAGAGATTGCGCATCAGCAGATGTATCCGCTGAAGAAAGAAATTTCAAATCGGCGTTTTAGAAGAAGAGTTATCGGGAAAAATGCAATTTACTTTTACGCCCCCTAGCGGAAAATCTATGCGTAATTTGAAAAAGAAGCTATATCCAAAATACTCTTCGACATAAATGGAATCGAAAGATAAAAGAATTTTTTCAATCGGATGCTTAGAAGCAAATATGTGGAATAAAACGTATTTTTGAATTCGACAATATCTGCATTCACGCCCTCCAGCGGCGAAATTGTACATCGTAAAAAAAGAAATAAAGGATCATCATTCGCATATTTTAAGCTTTCGAATGCAAAAAAGATTTTTCAAATCGGACTAATATTTGCAGAGATATCGTGGGTACAGACGGACGGACGGACGGACGGACCGACGGACGGAGAAACGATAACATAAGCACGATCTTTTTTTACAAAAAACGTGTTAAAAACTGAAAAACTGAATAAGTTGCACAATACACACCTAACTTCTAGGGTTGCGATGCATATGGTAAGGCAAAAACAGTATACTGGTCAAATATCAATAAAGTAATAAACTTATGTTACGTAGAATTAGAGTTCAGTACCATCTTCCAACCTGGAGATATAAGGCTAGGAGGTTCATCGCTGCAACTTGATTCTCCAGAGGAATAAATAAATAGGCCTTTTGCGATGAAGCAGTCAAACTTCGAAGAGGGGGTGTCAAGACTGTACGGGAAAATGTGTTCCATTAGCAACGCAACTTCAAAAGCCGTAGATGTACAACCAACTTTAACGTTGTATCTATGTTTGTTAATACGGGTTCTTAATTTCCTGAAGGTAGACCCTATACAAATAAGATCCGTGTCATTTTGGGCCACCGCCTTAAGGAGGACAGCGTGAACACCAAATTTATCCCACAGGTTTAATGGATCTCTGTCACTCTTAACACTCGAAAAAATTTTCGAAGTTTTTAGGCCAAAATCCAAGTTGTATTTGACACAAATATTCCCCAAGTTGAAAGCCAGTGGAGGAAAAATGTTCAGGGACCCCACAAACTTTGGGGTCCCTGAACATTTTTTGGCTCTGTCGGTAGTCAAATTCGAAAGTGTCCGTCTTCTAAATTTACGGATGGTTGAGGTGACGGTGGAAGGAGGATATTCACAAATAACTGCAATGTGGACAATTTGCTTGAGTTCCGTCAAACGAATTTTTCTACTGGACGAATATATTATTTTTGGCCATCTTCTGTTTCTGATGTGAATTCTTTTGCTATCCATTTTTCTTCTTTTATCCTTATATTTCTTTCACAGGCGAGTTAGAGTAACAATCCTCTGGAGATATAGAATGTAAGTTGTCTCACATGCCTAATGCCTAATTCCAACGCAATCATTTTCTCAGTCTATCATAAGCCTACTTCGAGTTGTCCATTATCCTTTTACATTAGCCCACCCAAAAGATTATAAACTTTTTTTCATCAAATATTTAGTCATTCGTCCAGTGGAAAACACCGTTTTTGGACTTGCGAAGTTTGGTGAATTCTTAACAAAAATTATTCCATTCCGATTGTAACACTTCTTCAGAACTGTGCGCGTATTTCGGTTTTTGTATATTCTCTCTCATTCTGACAGTGGTTGGATTATTACGTTTTTAGACGGAATAAAACAAACATCCATGAAATTTAAACACACAACTTCGTGTTATAAAAAGAAATTTCTAATGAGTATATTTTGCTGAATCCAACATTCCTGATCTTATGTTTCTACCCTTGCATTATAATCGGGTGTTCGAGGTGTTCGGACGTCTGCCTACGTGCATAAATCTCAGTACGCCGGCGATTTTTACCTTTCTCCAACCATTGTTGCACATTCGATAGAGAATCTTTATTTTTCGATGCATTTTGAAAGCACGGGAATACCTACTAAAGTATGTCTGCTATGATTAAGCCTCTAGCAGAGGTGTTCCTGTGATAGTAAGAGGATTAGCGACGTCGCCCATACATTCTAATTCCTTTTAGTGATTTTATCATTGAGACCACTCAGATACAGTGGTGTACACTCCCAGATAAGTACGGAGGAGTAAATTTCAGCCGAACAATATTATTCGTTTACATTCCACAGCGCTCACGTGATTGTATCGCAAGTAAAGTAACATATCTATATGCACTGTCGACACATATCCACCAATTTATATCTCACGCCGACAAATACTTCTTTGTTTACGATTTTATACTTGTGCGAAAAGTATAAATCGTGTGAGACGCTACATACCTCGGGCAAATGTCAACCGGACTCGCTGGGCTGTTTCCTGTTCTATTGAAGGGGCTCTTTCCAATGTTCAATTATGATATAACTGTACCAAAAATATTAGATCCAAAGCTATCTCAGACTCAAAAACCAGTTTAGTTAGCTGATATCATTAAAAGGTGTTTGGTGTTAAGGCCAAACACCTTTTAATGATAACAGAATTATATGCCCTCTACTTCCGCTTCTTGGAATATACGTGTGCAAGGCATCTTCCACTGTGACAAACAGGCAGTGGATATAAAATAGTCCGAAAGCCAGACTCGTCAGCCTCCAGAATGTGACACTGACGTGTCGTACGTAATTGATGAATTCTGGCTCCTGATTCAAGACTCCCGGCATTACGACAAAAGCAGGGTGTATGAGCAGTAGATAAAATAAATGTCTCAATCTTACTACGTTGAATACTATTCCATTTAGGCTCATTGTGTTAAACAGTGAGGCAGTAGCACTCAGCTGCAACATTCTTGTGCTGCTTTGCGTTAGCGGCTTGGTTTTCTCACGAGTAATAACATAAATTGTGGGTTAAATCAGGGTCAGATCTATAGCATACACATTTAAAAAATGGTTCATGTTCACAAATTGTGTTCACCGCTGGGTATTGGCAGAAATAACAGCGCCTGTTATTCCACCACTGTTACTGCCGAATAGCAGTCACACTTTATTATTCAAGGGAAAGAATATTTTCAATATGAATAACGGATGTCATTACTTGTATTATACATTCGCTCTCCCAATTTGCCTATCTTGTTCGTCTTTTATCTAGTTGCATGTAACTGAGTCAGAGGAAAAGCTGTTGGTGAGGTGCAATTTTTTCGGTTACAACATCATAGCGAAAGCGGATGAATATTTGCAATTTTCACGATTATTGACGTGAAAATTTCAATGTTATGTCGCACTGCTTCATGTCAACTGTAAGTAGTAATTTCGTAAGTGTTGCTTTCCCTGTGCTTTCTTTTTAAATGTAAAAGAGGATATCCTCTTATTTGGATGTATCCTGTGATGAGCATAGCAGCTACGTGAATAGCAACATAAGATATATGAAGCCAAACTATTTCCATATTAAACCTCACTAATAAATTTAACAAACCATATATAAATGTTAACCCTTTTTTCTGATATTTAATCTGAAACATACTAAAATGAAGTATCATCAGCCTATTCACACTGAACAAAATGTGATTGTCAATGACCATCTCTTCGACGATTAGGAATTAGTAGCATTTATCATAGATAGAGATAGTTTAACCGAAGTGCAAGCTTCAGGAGTCGGATACAGTGGACACTGGCAAATGAAGTGTAACAAATTAAAACAATATGCTTTACATTCATATTTTGCAAACCAGATGGATTCAATTCAGAACTACATTTTGTGAATATTTAACAAATCACTTTATCAACATTTTTAAGCCCTTTTCAACAGTTCAGGGTTTATCTAATTTAACCAAGGCTCAATTGGATTAATATCTGTGGAAAGCGAGAGCTATGTTTTGACTTTAAAGTAACTGTTATGCTTCTGGAACTAGGAATTGACACTCAAAGTAATTTTGATATGACATATAATCCTGCTGAAAGCCGCCGTCTGCATCACGAAATATTATGCAAAAAGTGTCTTTTGCGTAATGTGCCTGGTCCACAATTACACTGCTGGCTACCCAAAATGCAACAACAAGAAGGAAGCATCCGATTGCCCTGAAATTCGCAGCATGCGTCGCCCGCGAGAGGATATGCAAACGGCGCATATGCATTGCAGCGCATATGCAAATCATGTGCGCCCGGCACGTCACCGAGTAGCAGCATATATAACAAGAGTGCGGAGAAGGCGGAGTGTAAGTACTGCAAGTGAGTTGTGCTGCCAGACCTGTTCGTGGGAAGCTTCCTGATGCCTCGTCGCAGAAATCGGCAGTCATTCCAGTACGTTTCGGAGTTCGACAGAGGACGAATAGTGGCTTATCGAGACAGCGGTTTATCGTACCGAGACATCGGCGCCCGTGTGGGACGACATCCAGCCTAAGTGAGGCGAGTATGGATTCGGAGGGTGCAGGAGTGACGGGCAGACGGAACGACGTGAGCGATTGCTAGAGCCGCGGAAAACCACCAAACGAGAGGACCGGCATGTTGTGCGGCGGGCATTGACGGCTCGCACCACCACATCACGAATGTTAGCGCAGGAATTAGGGTGTGTTGCGCAACAACAATTGTCAGCACGTACCGTTCGACGTCGTCTGCAGAAGCGGGAACATGTCGCGCGGCACCCATTGCTTCGATTACTATTGACGTTACACCACCGGCGAGTGCGGCCGCAATGGGCCGTTGAACGCCACACCTCTACTACGAAATAGGACGACATTGTCTCGTCAGACGAATTCTGCTTCTGTCTTCAACACCACGATAGTTGGATCCGCGTGGGTGCGGCACCGTGGCGAAAGACTGTATGACGCCTGCATTATTAATCGCCATACCGGTCCGTCGCCTGGCGTTATGGTTTGGGGCGAAATTGGATATGATACCCGCACCCCTCTGGTACGCATCGCCGGTACACCCAACATCCACTGCTGCATTTCTGACGTTTTCGAGCCTGTAGTCCTCCCTTAACTGCAGGACCTGCCAGCGGCCGAGTTTCAACAGGACAATGCGCGCCCGCACGTGGAACGTATCGTGCAGTAATTCTTCACGGCCCACCAGGTGTCACTGCTGCCGTGGCCCTCCTGTTCTCGCGATATGTCGTCCATCAAACACGTCTGGTCGCTGATCGGCAACCGAGTGGTCCGGTAAGCACTACCAGCGGCTACGCCTTATGAACTGTGGCAACGACTGGTAGCAGCCCTGACGGACATACCCCAAGCACACATCCAAAGCCACTTCCGTTCGATGCCGTGGCGTATAGCGGCCGTCATTGCCAGCCATGGGGGCCACACGAACTATTAATGTCAGCGTGTTCCGCAAGACGCACGGGCCTGTAAGCTCAATGGTTTTACCTTTGTATCAGTTGTTCTGTGTCCAGTAAATCTGGCTTTGCTATCTCGGTTCCTTCGTGGTGTTCCATTTTAGGTGGTTGAAGTTTATGTTAGTATACCACGTGATATCCAAATTGCTGATGCAGAAGCCATAATGAACACAATGCCCGCAAGAGGACATACCTTAGATACTTTCATCGCCTCCATCCGCTTGTAAGGTGAACTCTAATAAGACGAGAACCTTCAATTTTTGATATGTCCTGTCGATCGATGCGTATTAAGTAAAAACTTGATTCATTGTACTAAGCGACATTTTTCCTGTCCTCAAGAGTAGATTTCTTGCGACTGCAGACGTATTTGTCTGTTTTTAACAGTGACGAGTAACGCACGAAGGAATCATCTGATATTACAGCAATTTGGTCCAATGTGCAGGGGGCAACGCATATTGAAATTTCATTTTTGCTAGGATTTGTTGTACTGCGCAGCTGTTTGACGCAATGGAGCTCTTCTGTTACCTCATATAATCTTTCCAAACATCTGTTGCCATCGGTCGTCGAACAGTGGTTTGCATCCAGAGAAATACCGCTAATATCGTTTTGTTGCTGTTATTTGTTACCACTAAGTTGACGCACTATATACAGTTGCTCATACTTAGCAAAAGAATGTTCATCAGTACTTCAGGGCTTGCGGATGCAAGCTTAGATGACAATACCATGATATTTTCAGTCACTTTACTCCCATTGATTTCGCATATTGCCGGTAACTATGATGTGTACCAGTCTCAATCGGTTTCTCAGAGAGCGTTCGGTTAATATATTTCAGCGTCATTGTTGCATACGTAAGTTGAGATCTCATGTGCCTGAGTGCTATTATTATTGGCTGTTCCTACTAATTTGCGACTTCTATTTACTTGAATAATAAATCATGTTGCTTTCTTGCATATCGCCTTTTACAAAACAATTTATTTTGGGAAACTATGAAGATTTATTCCTGAATAAGGGCGAAAATAATAATAAAATGTGAAAAAATTAAATACAATGAAAACACAAAAAATTATTTAACGTATGTGATGACCCCTACATGAATTTGCACTCTCTTTGCAAATTGATTGAATCGCATCGGGTTTTATTCAAAAGTATTTACGAATAACCTCACTTTTCGTTGCAATTTCCAACATTTTATGAAGCAAACTTTAATGTTAAGATATAGAGTAATTTTTGTCTCACTGACAGAAATTACTTTCTAATTGAGGAATCCTTCAACACACAGAAAAACGTTTTTGAATTTTGCAGTACTTTGTTAGATAAAAAATGAAAAAAATATATGTGATATTGAAAGCTGTTAAAATTCCCAATGGTGCAACTGCAAAAAGTGTGCAAAACATTGAGTGATATGAAGATGCTTTTACTCGTTGTATACGTTCTTCTGTATGCTTTTCAACCGCAATAACGCATGAATGTTGCACACACATTTATCGTACCACAAATGTTGGTCGAGTGACACTATTCAATGCTTCGATGCTCATTGTTGTTACCAAATCCAGAGGAAAAATCCGGATGAAAAAGTTTTGAAGCACACACGACTTGCTGAGAGACGTTCTGGGCAGTTCAGTCTGTGAAGCAGTTATTTATGTAGCGCGATAACGTGAAACCATATACCTCCAAAATAACTTTAAACCAGCTTTCTCCAAGATAACTTGAAACCAACTACCTCCTAGATAACTTGAAACCATTAACCTCCAAGGTAACGTGAAACGATCTACCTCATTTTTAAAGGCCAACTTTCCTATGAGTAGCTTGCATCATTATTCTCATTGTTGGTGATTTCGTGAAAGATTAAAAATGCAAGTTACTCTATTTCTCCATTAACCTTTTCTTACACGAATCTTTAGGCCTTCAAGTTTCCAATGAGCTCTTTACGAATAAGTTTTGCGGGAATATAAAACATTAACCTTTACATACCATAAAATCTCCTTATATGTTAATGAAAACAAACAACACTTATGAAAGATCTGAATTTCAAACGTTTCTCAAAAAATAAATAAAAAGAAGACGCAAAAAATGTTATATAACCGTTCAATAATTACTTTCCAGTAGTCTGGATATTTTCTAAGAGGGCACATTATTCACAGTTTCTTCTGTACTTAATCAACATTCGTTGAAAAGGGAAGCTCTGAGAAATATCTTTTTAATCAAACGATTTTTTAACAGAAATATTTAAAAATAACACAAACGAAAAACAATATTTCTTTAAAAAGAATATGTTTTCAGAAATAAAGGCTCTTATTTTACAATCAAACTGTATATTTCCAATGCTTCTTTAATGGCATTTGTTGAAAATAATTCTCAGATGCGCAAAATCAGTAAATTTTTTATCGCGCTTCTTTCAAAAATTTTAACACCCCATAGTCTCTATTTTTCTCCACAATTATTTCATAGTTGTAGAATTGTTATAAAAGACTGGGCTGAGCTGTTATATGTGTTGCAAAATTTAAAAAAAAATGGGAAGCAAAATATGTAATACCTCGATGTTTCACTTATTAGTAATTAGCAGTTTCGGAACCCTAGAAATTATAACCACGTGGCTAAATTACTGGTGGAAGTTTAGTGCTTTGTCAGGTGCAGGTAAACGCCATCAATGTGCCGAGCGAACACAATGAAGCTGTGTAAGTGAGATGCCGCAATAATGAAATCCTTGAACAAGCATGATATTTGAACCTGAAAGCTGTTACGCACTGTGCAATCTTCCACAAATTTTTTTAGGAAAGCATTGACATTTGAAATCAACTCTGTCGTCAGTGTAAAATATCTGTGTTTAAATCGCGTTCTGAAAGAATAGCATTCGAACACACAAGCAAGCAGTTTGCAGCAATTTATGTTGAAAATAAAATACATTAACTGTTTGAAAAAGTTTCAGTTGAATCTGTAAAAGACCGTTTATTATCTTTTTTGAAGGTGCATAACGCACCTTTCACTGTCGAATTATTAGGGTAAGGTATATTTTGTGAAAGCATGCAATGCATAGTGTTTGAAACAACTGAGACGCATTTATCTTCTAATTGTGAAATCAAATACGAAAATTATTCCGTCTGTACTACTAAAATTTTACACGATGAAAAACATGAAAATGATAAATATAAAACCTGGATTTGCTCATGCACATAGCAGTTTTACCAGGATCTATAGGTATCTGTAAATCATGTTCAGTGTTTTGCACAATATACCTGTGCGCTATTTGGGATCACCTCCGATTTTCAATACAAGTGATTGTTCTTTAAGTAAAGTTATTCGCGGTATATAGATGCTACCTAAACCTGACTCTTATTAATGAAAATATAATATTCCAATAAATGTAAAAATATTGCACAAAATACCCTACCGCGCACAGGTAAACTTCTGCAGTTGTTAGCCGCTGTGGTTTTTGTCCTCTTTAATCTTTAAGAACAGTTAATGTTTTTAAAAGTAAGGCAATTTTTTGGTAATACTTGAATGAACGATTGATTTAAAATTTTTGGGCAAACCACTTGATATTGATATGAGAGTTTCGTTATATTATTTTTCCCAATTTCTTTCTTCATTTTCTAACTTTAGGAATAACCAAATCTGAAACATGCTGTTAAGAAGAATGCGTCGTTCTAGATTTTAGATTTTTTTTTTTGATTGGAGGTTTAACGACCACCGTGAGCAACTCAGTGGGCTATAAGTAGTCGCCCGTCCCTAATTTATGGTCACCGGTTCCAAGTAAGGGAGGAGCCAGTGCCGTAAGAGAAACACAACATCCATTCCTCACTGGGATTCGAACTCGGACCCCTTTCGGACGAATGATCAGAGGCCATCGGTTAGACCACTGCGCCACCGGGGCGGCATTTTTGATTTTGCAACACCCATCTGGGCAAAACGGTTTCTGACATGTTTTTCTAAAGATCTCTAAAAGAATAGAAACCTATCAGCTGCATACGTGAACAAAACGTTTTGTTAAATAAAATTGAGCTAATGAGGGAAAGGTTAGAATTTGTATTTTGATATTATCTAATTTTCCCGTTAGATTAAAATGAACAGAATATTTCACTGATTCCAACCGTGTAACCTGAAAGAAAGTTTATTTGCGTTTTTCTGTCTGTTTCTCAAATTCTAAATACGCACCTATAAGCATTTGTTAACTCAAATATTACTAAAACAGGTACAGTGCTAATTGCATAAAACCGATTACTTTATTTCTAAGAAAACAAAAATCGATTTTAATTACAGTATTTGTTGTCTGCAAAATTTGGATATCAATAGCACTTCTTTTTACTTGACAGCAATTTGTTCTGCCCAAAGTAACATTATTTGAGTGCACACTATCGAAAAGTTTTAAGATCCTTGGATGAAGTTTATTGGTCCTTAGCAGAAATGTACCATAATGGGAATGGTAAAACATACATTTTTATCGGGAATTTAAAAGTACATTTAATGAAATGGTGGAAACTTACTTGTTGCCCACTGAAGTTAAAGGGAACAAAATACGTTTTAAAACATTTCTAAATTTGATATGGATAAAATTTTCCGACGTGATGAAAAATGTTTATCTTAATTAATTTTGAGAAAATTACAGGAATTATTAATTATATTATGTTATAATTTGTGTGGGGGCTATTTAAAACGGTGTATGTGCCAACACTTTTAGCAATGCGTTGCATGCCGTAGTCATGATTAATGGTGGTGAATGTATGCCATTAGAGTTTGCTATATGGTCCAAACACAAACAGCTTGTTGCTCATTCCAATGTAAAAAAATATTAAACAAAAAACCTAGAAATATAAATCCCTTGAAAGATTTATTGATTTATATGAACGTATAAATTAAAATACTCTATATTGAAATGATGTAAAATTCATATCACACCAATGAAAGAAAATGTAGAACAACACAAATCCTAAAAAACGAATTCCTTATAATTTATAATTTTTAACGAATTAATCCACAAATACAGTTTTATGAAGTCCCAATCGTAGAAACTTATTTCACTAAACACTTTTGTTGTAATTTCATAGGAAGAATATACCGTATTTTACTGCAAGAAAAAAAAGTATATAAATGAGTTTTTAACTTAAAAATTCGGTAAAAAGAATATTAAATATCTGTATGAAAACTGGCTGGCTCTGGGTGTCGGTTAGTGGTAAATGAAAATTCTGCAGAATTGTACAGTATTGGAATGTTTGCCCAGTCTATGCATAAATTAATCCAGTTGATCACATATATAGGTGAAATTCGACGATATGCGCCCTCCCCATACTGATATTACTATTTTCGCAATTGTCTTGTAAAAAATATTGCAAATGCATAAACAAATGAAGAAATGTACACTGCCTGACAGAGCAAATGACCTGAACGCAGCGCAGTGCAAATTACAGGGTGGGTTCACACATACAAGTTATGCATATGATTGCATTTGCTGGCCAATCACACGAACGGTGCGCGGGATATAAGCGGACAACCATTTCGTGAGGCTATCAGTCAAAACGTCGTCACGGTAGTGAGAAGTGAGTGGTTCCGCTGTAACCGTGTTTGGACAACGAACAAGGGGCGCCAATGCTGTTAAAACGCTATCGTACGCGATTCCGTCAAACGGATGTGTTCAGCGTCGGTGTTATGGTAGGTCTGCGTACCGCCAGATAGATTTTTCGTAGTGTTGCGGAAGATACGCAACGTAATGCAACAATCGTCTATCCCATTTGGAGACAGTGGTCCCAGAAAGTATCTGCGCAATGTCGTAGGGTACCGGAGCCCGATCTTCGCATCCAACGCAATGGGTAAGCGGACCCACAGGGCACAGCGGGCGACATTTTCGGAATGTACGGGAAAGCTTGGATCTGATATCAACGCAGACAGTTTGACGCCGATTATCTACGTCTGGTTTCCTGTCCAGCTGTCCGTTGCGAAGGCTACTCTTAACAGCAAGCTATCGTTGTCACTGCATAGCGTGGTGTCACTCTAGAGCTCCGTGTACGTTGCGAAGGCTACTCTTAACAGCGAGCCATCGTCGTCACCGTTTGGCATGGTGTCGCTCCAATGCTCCGTGTCCGTTGCAAAGGATACTCTTAACAGCGATCCAGCGACGTCACCGCTTGGGGTGGTGTCGTTCCAGAGCTCCGTGTCCGTTGCGAAGGCTATTTTTAACAGTTAGCCTTCGTCGTCACCGCTTGGCGTAGTGTCACTCCAGAGCTCCGTGTCCGTTGCGAAAGCTACTCTTAACAGCGAGCCATCGTCGTCACCGCTTGGCGTGGTGTCACTCCGGAGCTCCGTGTCCGTTGCGAAGGCTACTCTTAACAACTAGCCATCGTCGTCACCGCTTGTCGTGGTGTCACTCCAGAGCTCCGTGTCCGTTGCGAAGGCTACTCTTAAAAGCGAGTCGTTGTCGTCACCACTTGGCGTGGTGACACTCAAGAGCTCCGTGTCCGTTGCGAAGGCTACTCTTAAGAGCGAGCCATCGTCGTCCCCGCTTGGCGTGGTGTCACTCTAGAGCTCCGTGTGCGTTGCGAAGGATACTCTTAACATCGAGCGATCGTCTACACCGCTTGGCGTGGTGTCACTCCAGTGCTCTGTCGGGCGACGAATCGCGATTCTGTCTCACCACGGATGATCGCCGTGTGAGAGTCTGGAGGTGATGTGGCCAATGGGAGGATTTCTGCGCCACTGTAAAGCACTACACGGCCCGGCAAAAACGAATCATGGTGTGGGGTGCTATTATCCGCAGCATCCGCTCACCGCCTGTACGCATTAAGTGCATATTGACGGCACACTGCTTTGTTGTTAAGGTGCTGCTGCCCACTGCACTACCGTATTTGAAGGACATCCGAAACGCCATTTTTAGCAGGATAACACAAAGCCGATTACCTCTGGGATCAGCCTGAATGCTTTACACCATTTGCGGATGCTTCCGTGGCCAGCACGGTCCTCGACGTCTCGCCCATTGAGCATCAATGGGCGGTAGTTGGACGTCGGATGAGTACCCGCCCACAGCAGCAAAATCTAGATGAACTGTAGATTCGGACAACACCACAAGGAACACTACATCCCACGACTCTGTTCGGACACTCATTGTCTCGATGCCACGTAGGATTCAACGGGGTATCGCCAAAAATTTGGCTGCACTGCTTATTGATAATCCTGTATATTCCGTCTGTAGGTGAGAATTAAATCATTTGTTCAGGACCTACTTGACAAGCTGTTTGTGCAGTTTAGTTGGTTGGTTGGTTGGTTATTAGATTTTATTGGCGCAAGGGCCATGGTTGGCCAAAGAGCGCCAGACACAAGACAAACAGACAAAATTAAAAAACGGGGCATAAATCGCAAAATCTGGCTGACCAAGTAAAACCGAACCATGAGTACAAAGGAAGGGCCAAAAAAGACAATGAAACAAACAGTATGAAAAACATGGTACAATGGTGAGAAACAAGCCGATTAAGTAAAACTGAGGAATGAGAATGATAAAACACATTACGAAATCGAACACAACTACACATAGGATGAGTCACTCTCCTCCCCCACACACTCCAATATAATGCTGGCCGAGGGTGAGGACGAACTGTCACTATCCTCCCCCTCATGTTCCTCTGCAATGTTAGTTGAGGCTTGGGACGAACTGTCACTCTCCTCCCCCGATGTTCCTCTATAATGTTGGGTGAGGGTGGGGACCTCGCTGAGTCCGATACAGTTGCAATGTTGGTCAGGTGGACCGCGACAGTTGGATTTACACGGCACACCTTTGCGGATTGAGGGCCGGGTCTTCCGCACGTGCAGGCTGTCTGCTGGGAACCGGAAGAGTCGGTCGTCTTCGAAAGAGAAGGCGCAGACTCAGCTGGTCGAATAAGCTGGAGCTCGGTGAAATCCACCTGTGTCGCTTGTTCAACTGTAGATCGCTTGGCAAGTGCGGCGAGAGCTACAGGGCGCGGAACAAAGGGCTGCACGGGTTGCGGCAGAGACTGAACCACTGCGGCAAAAGTACGCTGTCGGTTGGTGGGTATACCCAACTTGGCCTTGGCAGCAGGGTACGAGAGGCCTTCCAGGGTCTTGAGGCGCTGGATCGCCATCTCGTCCTTCCATTTCATACAGTTGCGGGAGTAAGCTGCATGGGCCTCACCGCAGTTAACACAGCAGGCCGCAGAAATGCAACTATCCCCGTCATGTTCACTTAAGCCACAATTTGCGCAACGAGCGGAACCTTTACAGAAACGTTGGGAATGCCCGTACCTCTGGCACCTGAAACAGCGCAGAGGACTGGGAATGTACGGGCGAACTCCACAGACCAAGTAGCCAGCCTTGATTTCGGTCGGAACTTTCGGGGAGTTAAAAGTCAAGATTACATTTTTAGACTTAATCAAGGAACCATCGCGACGGAACATCATACGACGAGCAGCAATAACACCTTGATCTGCAAGTTCAGTCACCAATTCGTCTTCACTGCATGGCAAGAGATCAAACTCCGAAATAACACCCCGAGAGGTGTTAAAAAACGGGTGAGGTGTCACTTTTACAGGAATGCCTTGAAGACTAGTGAGGTGCAGAAAAGTGTTACTCTGAGAAACACTGCAAGTTTGGACAAGCAGGTCCCCAGAGCGAAGCTTCCTCACAGACTTCAAGGGGCCAACCGCAGCGTCCAAAGCTTTAGAAATGAAAAAGGGAGATCTGGTGGACAGTCTCTCATTCGGATCGATGGATTCTACAAGTAAGTGTGTAGCATGCGTAGTCACAGCAATCGAGGGGAGACGACGCTTCGGAGCGACTGGTACAGCTGCCGAAGAAGAGGTTCCACATTCTTGGTCCAGGTCAAGGTCTAAACACCGTTTAAGGGTATAAGACTTGGTAGGTTGAGAAGACGAAGGAGAGTCATTTGGAACTATCATTTTCTCAGGTGACTTAAATTTGGAGTTTTGTTTTTTGTTTTTACCCATGGAAAAAAGGAGGAAGATTCGTCTGCAAACTACTCCACCCACCACCGAGCCCTACAAGGGAGAACTGGAGGTCTGCAAGCCAAGAAAATGACGCTGGACACAGTTCTGGAGCTTATACGTTGCAGATATAGTCCGTTGGCTGTGATCACACCCACTCGGCGGACACTTCGGCCTCCGGGTACCGTCATGCCAACGCCTTAGGCATGATCCCACAGCCCCCGGGCTTACCCTGCCGTGCTATACGACAAAAAAGCCGCTAAAGCCCTGTACACAACTTGGTACAAGACTTCTGACTAGAGGTGGGTTAGTCTCTAGCCTCCCGTTTACAGCGAAGCCGGGGTCGAAGAGGAATGTTGGGGCACAGGAGGCACTGCTCCGGTCTCCTGCGACCTCAGCCGCCAGACATCCCATTTCCGCCTCACGGGTCTCCGCACGCGGCAAACATGCAGGTAGGTCTAGCACCCAAACCAGATAAAAGGAAAAAAGAAATCCAAAGAAGACAAATCCTGGATGGGAACCTAAACGGAATCTCAGCAACCTACGAACTGAGCGGTTAATATAATACAGTTAGTGGTGGAGGGTAACAAAACCACAAGACCGGGGTGTTAGTACACAACGTGGTAGCGATTAGGTAGAGTATACAACACGGGCAACTAGCCAGTGGAGAAAATAAATAAAAACAAAAAAGCGAGACACAAGACCAGCTAGGGATCGTGGGGCCGCAACTCCCCAACAGCTGGATGAACAGCCGTCCCTGCAAACACCAACAGCACCGAAGCAAAAAACAAGCGGTGGAATGACATCAGATGTTGACCAGTCACAAGGTCAGCTCGGGCCGTGGGGGCGCCGCTCCCCAAATAACTGGAAAACCAGTTATCCCCGTGCGGGGGTTTGTGCAGTTTGGTCTGTATTCGAGTATTCCGCATTCCTTCATGGTGTGGCATTTTCTCTGTCAGGCAGTATATGTACACTAAAGTACCAGTAAAATTGGTACAGACGAGCGCATGCAAAATACATAGCCACGTCACCTATGCGCGTACTCGGGTGCGTCCGCAAGTGCGTGTATTAAGCGATAGACATCCTTGCCAGCTGTCAGAGCTGCTTTCGGCATGAGAATGACAAGTAATAACGATTTAAGCGATTTTCAATGCGGTGTCATACTTGGTGCTCGTGAGATGGGCCATAGTATTTCGGAGGTAGAAACGAAGTTCGGATTTTAACCGACGACCTTTGCAAGGGTGTACCGTGACTACAAGAATTCCGGAAAAACATCCAACCTACGATACCAGTGTGGCCGTAAAAACACATTGGGTGAACGTGACCATCGTCAGCTGTTATGAATCGTTTCACGCGATAGGCGTTCAACACTATCGCAGGTATCATCGGATCTCAATGCTGGAGCCTCAACAAGCATTAGCTTCCGGACTGCGCAAAGTAACCTGCACGATATGGGCTTTGGGAGTTGACGTCTAACTCGAGTTCTCTTAATCGGTGCACGACACAGGGCTATGCGCCTCGCTTGGTCACGGCAACACCGCCACTTGACAGTTGATAACTGGAAACAAGTAGCCTGATATGACGAGTCGCGTTTTCAACTGTATCGGTCAGATAGAAGGATTCCCGTGTGGCGCAAACCACATGAAGCCATGGATCACGCCTGTCAACAGGATACTGTACCGGCTGGTGGGTGGGGGGGTCAGTAATAGCGTGGGGTGTGTTTTGCTGGACTTATCTGGGACCCCTGGTACGTCTACAAACGTATGTGACCGGCCAACGCTATGTTCGCATCCTTTATGATGAGGTACACCCGTTCATGTCCTGTATTCGTGCTGATGGGTTGGGCCTGTTTCAACAGACAATGCACCTCCACGCAAGTATTGGGACGCCACATTATGGCTACAGGAGCATTCATCTGAGTTTGTGGTGTTGCCATTCACACCCAAGTCCCGGTATCTGAACGTGATAGAACACATTTGGGATACCATCCATCGCGCTATCGAACACAGCAATCCGAGACCTCGGAATACACCCGAATTGTGGAACGCTCTGCAAGAAGTATTGTGTGCATTGCCTACAGCATATGTCCAGAAGCTGGTGGAGTTCATGCCCCGTCGTATTTCTGTAGTCCTGCGCTCCCGTGGGGGACCTACCAAGTGCTAGACTTGTGTAACAGTTTTTCTGGCCCTTCAGTGTAAATAGCTTAAGAATTAGGCTATATATATAGATCTTAAGAAAAATTCTTGCACGAGACCCATTGCTTTTGAAAAGAGTGATTACGTATTAGACTAAGCTGGTAAATTTTATGAGAGAACAAACATTTGGCAAACAATTTTCAGTTGGTCAGGAGGCTTTTCCCGTCTCTCCTGTATATACCAAGCATTGTTGCAGGTATGGACCGACTTTGAGCCTACAGTAATTGAATTACAGGGATGTCGCAAAATTCTACATCATTGATACGGCCGAAGTTTTTTGTAATACAAAGCTTTACTCAAGATCTGTTGACAATTATTATGCACAATGTTTTGACGTGGAATTCACACAAATGAACCATTACATAACGCCACAAAAATCCATTATATTAGGACTTTTGTGACATTTTACCTGATCTTCTTTATTGTTACAATTGCTTTCACTGTTTGTTGTATTACTTTGAAGTTTTGGTCTTGATGCAAGAGCTAAATAAACTGAATTGAATTCAAATGAATAAATTTAGTAAAATTTTAAATAGTGTTGATTTCAATGTATCATAAATACCCTTATCATTTTCATTGGCGAAATTGAGATGGTGTCTCCTCAAGTAGAATTCCAAGAGAAGGACAGCACAGAGGTATGTGTCTGTTCCTAAAATAGAAGAAAACGTAGTAAGGCCACCATGAAACGTCTGCGACGTTGTGAGAACAGAGAAAATCCTTTTCCACGATCAACAATTTAGATGCCAGATTTAAAATTTCACATATCAGAATTGAGAATGAAGACTGTTAGGAAGACCACTTGTGATTACCGTTTCACAAAATGTTGAAGGAGTCCAAAAAACGGTATAGGAACTTTAAACAATTTTTGAAAAATAGAGATCGGAAATTTTATGAATGTCCTGTGAATTTATTTGACTCATCGTCCTCGAGATGCTGAGCATGTGGATGGTCTCGGACAAATATCTTCCGGAATAGCTGATTCCGGATTCATAGAGTAAGCGTTTGCAGCACCAAAGACTGTGTTCCAGAATTTTCAGCTGGATGCGCACAGTTTTTTGACAGACCTCATGCGCATTTTTGAAAAGTAGATACATCTGTTTGATCCGGGGTCCAAACACTGAAAAAATTTCTTTCACCCCCAAAAAATTATTCAAGCAAATAAGTCTGCAGCAAAAGTTAGCGCGTTTAGGTTTTATGATAAGGGCGACGGCTCACTGAAAAAGAGTGCTGTCATCAGAGAAGCGTTTTATGCGTGTCTTTTGGGCAAACTGAAGCAGAAAGTCAAATCATTACGCAGGGGGAGATTTTAAAATTGGGTTGGTTTTTCCAAGAAAATGATTCGGCAGGTTTCACGCCGGCAGGGAAAAATTTTATCTGTAGAGAAATCGTGCTTACATTCCGGATTTAGCACCGTCTGACTTTCATGCACTCTTCTTATTTAAGAAACATTTAAAGAAAACCAAATCGATGTCCACTAGCGAGTGTATTTTAGCTATTGAAACCCGGTTTCTGACTATAATTTGGGAGGTTTATAAAATTTGAACATCGGTGTCTGAACTGTATTAACCTCGGAACCAAATATTTATGATAATGTACTAAATCCATTTACATGACTAAACTTTTTCTAGCAAAATTCAAGAACTTATGAAAACTCCATCCTATTCCCCAATATTTGGTTATCTGTGATTTCCCCGTGAATTATTCTGACAGGAATTCCTTCTCAGGGTAATACACAAGCTAAAACACCCACTGGTGAATTATTCTGACAGGTTCACTTCACACGTGGTGAAATTTCGAGAAACTAGCTAATGCTATAAGTAAGCACAAACGTTTTTCAAAATTACATTTATTATAATTTATTTTCCTAAACAAATAGTGAAAGCAAGTATGACAAAACAACCTTTCAATGTCAAATAGGCAGTGGAATAAACAGATCGTTTATAATGACATCATTTATTCTTCGGAAACTTCAAGATTCGTGTTGAGCATTTACAGACAAAAGAAAATATAGATTATTTCGACGTAATTTTACATTCCTTGATTCTTTATGAGTCCCTAATTTAATCCTATACACTGCTGCCCACCCAAAATGCAACGTCAAGTTGGCAGCATCCGTTTCGCCTGAAATTTGCAGCATGCGTCGCCCGCGAGAGGACACGCAAACGATTAGCATTGAAGGCCATATGCAAATCATGTACGCCCGGCAAGCCACCGAGAAACACTATAAGAAGGGTACACAGAAGGCGGGGTGTAAGTAGTGGAAGTGTGTTGAGCTGCCGAACCTGTGCGTGAATACTTCCTGGTGCCTCGTCGCAGAATACGGCAGTCATTCCAGCAAGTTTGGAGTACGACATAGGACGAATACTGTCATATCACGACAGCGGGTTTTCGTAACGAGACATCGGCGCCTGTGTGGGACGACATCCAGCAACACTGAAACGAGTATGGATTCGGTCGGTGCAGGAGGGATGGAAGGACCGACGTGAGCGATTGCCGCAGCCACGGCACACCACCGAACGAGAAGACCGGCATGTTGTGCGGCGGGCATTGACGGCTCGCACCGCCCTATCACGAACGTTAGCGCCGAAATTGGTGTGTTGCGCAGCAGCCTGTGTCAGAACGTACCTCTCGGCGTCGTCTGCAAGAGCGGGGAATCGTCACGCGGCGCCCATTGCTCCGATTACCATTGACGTTACACCACCGGCGAGTGCGGCGGCAGTGGGCAGTTGAACGCCGCACCTGGACTACGGAGTGGCACGACATTGTCTTCTCAGATGAATCCCGCTTCTGCCTGAAACACACGATGCCCGGATCCGCGTGTGGCGGCACCGTGGTAAGAGACTGTATGACGCCTTCTTTATGGATCGCCATACCGGTCCATCGCCTGGCGTTATGGTTTGAGGCGCAATTGTATATGACACCCGCTCCCCTCTGGTACGCATTGCCGGTACACTCAACAACCACCTCTACATTACCGAAGTTTTGGAGCTTGTAGTCTTCCCTTACCTGCAGGACCTGCCAGCGGCTACGTTTCAACAGGACAATGCGCACTCACACGTGGCACGCATGTGCAACAATTCTTCACGGCTCACCAGGTGTCACTGCTGCGGTGGCCCGCCTGTTCTCTCGATATATCTACCATAAAAGACGTCTGGTTTCTGATTGGCAACCGAGTGGCCCGGCAAGCACCACCCACGGCTACGCCTGATGAACTGTTGAAACATGTGGAAGCATCCTGTACCGACATACCTCAAGCCCACATCCAAAGCCTGCTTCGTTCTATTCCGCGGCGTATAGAGGCCGTTATTACCAGCCATGGGGGCCACACGAACTATTAATGTCCGCGTGTTCCGCAAGTCGTACAGGCCTGTAAGTTCAATGGTTTTACCTTTGTATCTGTTGTTATGTGTCCAGTAAATAAGGCTTTGCTATCTCGTGTCATTCGTGGTGTTGCATTTTGGGTGGCTAGCAGTGTATCTTGGTATACCACGTGATATCCAAATTGCTGATGCAGAAGCCATAATGAACACAATGCCCGCAAATGGACATACCTTAGATACTTTCATCGCCTCCATCCGCTTGTAAGGTGAATTCTAATTCGACGAGAGCCTTCAATTTTTTATATGTCCTGTCTATCGATGCGTATTAAGTAAAACTTGATTCATTGCACTAAGCGACATTTTCCTGTCCTCAAGAGTAGGTTTCTTGCGACTGCAGACGTATTTGTCTGTTTTTAACAGTGACGAGTAACGCACGAAGGAATCATCTGATATTACAGCAATTTGGTCCAATGTGCAGGTGGCAACGCATATTGAAATTTCATTTTTGATAGGATTTGTTGTACTGCGCAGTTGTTTGACGCAATGGAGCTGTTCTGTTACCTCATATAATCTTTCCAAACATCTTTTGCCATCGGTCGTCGAACAGTGGTTTGCATCCAGAGAAATACCGCTAATATCGTTTTGTTGCTGTTATTTGTTACCACTAAGTTGACGCACTATATACAGTTCCTCATACTTAGCAAAGAATGTTCATCAGTACTTCAGGGCTTGCGGATGCAAGCTTAGATGACACTAGCATGGCATTTTCAGTCGCTTTACTCCCTTTGATTTCGCATATTGCCGGTAACTATCATGTGTACCAGTCTAACTCAGTTTCTCAGAGAGCGTTCGGTTAATATATTTCAGCGTCATTGTTGCATACGTAAGTAGAGATCTCATGTGCCTGAGTGCTATTATTATTGGCTGTTTCTACTAATTTGCGACTACTATTTACTTATATAATAATAAATCATGTTGCTTTCTTGCGTATCGTATTTTACAAAACAATTTATTTTAGGAAACTATGAAGATTTATTCCTGAGTAAGGGCGAAAATAATAATAAAATGTAAAAAAATTAAAAACAATGAAAACACAAAAAATTCTTTAACGTATGTGATGACCCCTACATGAAGTTGCACTCTCTTTGCAAATTGATTGAATCGCATCAGGGTTTATTCAAAAGTAATTACGAATAACCTCACTTTTCGTTGCAATTTCCAACATTTTATGAAGCAAACTTTAATGTTAAGATATAGAGTACTTTTTGTCTCATTGAAAGAAATTACTTTCTAATTGGGGAATCCTTCAACACACAGAAAAACGTTTTTGAATTTTTCAGTACTTTGTTAGATAAAAAATGATAAAAATATATGTGATATTGAAAGCTGCTAAAATTCCCAATGGTGCAACTGCAAAAAGTGTGCAAAACATTGAGTGATATGAAGATGCTTTTACTCGTTGTATACGTTCTTCAGTATGCTTTTCAACCGCAATAACGCATGAATGTTGCACACACATTTATCGTACCACAAATGTTGGTCGAGTGACACTATTCAATGCTTCGATGCTCATTGTTGTTACCAAATCCAGAGGAAAAATCCGGATGAAAAAGTTTTCAAGCACACACGACTTGCTGAGAGACGTTCTGGGCAGTTCAGTCTGTGAAGCAGTTACTTATGTAGCGAGATAACGTAAACCCATATACTTCCAAAATAACTTTAAACCAGCTACCTCCAAGATAACTCGAAACCAACTACCTCCTAGATAACTTGAAACCATTAACCTACAAGATAAGGTGAAACGATCTACCTCATTTTTTAAAGGCTAACTTTCCTATGAGTAGCTTGCATCATTATTCTCATTGGCGATTTCGTGAAAGATTAAAAAGGGCAAGTTACTCTATTTCTCCATTAACCTTTTCTTACACGAGTCTTTAGGCCTTCAAGTTTCCAATGAGCTCTTTACGAATGAGTTTTGCGGGAAATAAAGCATTAACTTTTACTTACCTTAAAATCTCCTTATATATTAATGAAAACAAACAACACTTATGAAAGATATGAATTTCAAACGTTTCTCAAAAAAATAAATAAAAAGAAGACGCAAAAAATGTTATATAACCGTTCAATAATTACTTTCCAGTAGTCTGGATATTTTCTAAGAGGGCACATTATTCACAGTTTCTTCTGTACTTAATCATCATTCGTTGGAAAGGGAAGCTCTCAGAAATATCTTTTTAATCAAACGATTTTTAAACAGAAATATTCTTTAAAAATAACACAAACGATAAACAATATTTCTTTAAAAAGAATATATTTTCAGAAATAAGGGCTCTTATTTTACAATCAAACTGTATATTTCCAATGCTTCTTTAATGGCATTTGTTGAAAATAATTCTCAGATGCGCAAAATCAGTAAATTTTTTATCGCGCTTCTTTCAAAAACTTTAACACCCCATAGTCTGTATTTTTCTCCACAATTTTTTCATAGTTGTAGAATTGTTATAAAATACTGGGCTTAGCTGTTATATGTGTTGCAAAATTTAAAAAAAATGGGAATCAAAATAGTTAAGACCTCGATGTTTCACTTATCAGTAATTAGCAGTTTCGGAACCCTAGAAATTATAACCACGTGGCTAAATTACTGGCGGAAGTTTAGTGCTTTGTCAGGTACAGATAAAAACCATCAATGTGCCGAGCAAACACAATGATACTGTGTAAGGGAAATGCCGCAGTAATGAAATACTTAAACAAGAATGATATTTGAGCCTGAAAGGTGTTATGAACTGTGTAATCTTCCACAAATTATTTTAAGTAAAGCATTGACATTTGAAATCAACTCTGTCGTCAGTGTAAAATAACTGTGTTCAAATCGCATTCTGAAGCAATAGCATTCGAACACATAAGCAAGCAATCTGCAGTAATTTATGTTGAAAATAAATTACATTACATGTTTGAAAAAGTTTCAGTTGAATCTGTAAAAGATCCATTATTACCTTTTTTGAAGGTGCATAACGCACCTTTCGCTATTGAAGGATTAGGGTAAGGTATATTTTGTGAAAGCATGCATTGCATAGTGCTTGAAACAACTAACACGCATTTACCTTCTTATTGTGAAATCAAATACGAAAATTATTCCGTCTGTACCACAAAAATTTTACACGATGAAAAACATGAAAATGATAAATATAAAACCTGGATTTGCTCATGCACTCAGCAGTTTTACCAGGATCTATAGGTATTTGTAAATCCTGTTCAGTGTTCTGCACAAGATACCTGTGCTCTATTTGGGATCACCTCCGATTTTTAATACAAGTGATTGTTTTTTAAATAAAGTTATTCGCGGTATTGTAGATGCTACCTAAACCTGACTCTTATTAATGAAAATATAATATTCTAATAAATGTACAAATAGTGCACAAAATACCATTCCGCGCGCAGGTAAACTTCTGTAGTTGTTAGCCGCTGTGGTTTTATCCTCCTTAATCTTTAAGAACAGTTAATTTTTTTAAAAGTAAGGCAATTTTTTGGTAATACTTGAATGTACGATTGATTTAAATTTTTGGGCAAACCTCTTGATATGAGAGTTTCGTTATATTATTTTTCCCATTTTCCTTCTTTATTTTCTATTTTTAGGAATAACCAAATCTGAAACATGCTGTTAGGAAGAGTGCATCGTTCTAGATTTTGTATTTTTTTTATTGGAGGTGTAACGACCACCGTGAGCAACTCAATCGGCTATAAGCAGTGGCCCGTCCCTAATTTATGGTCACTGGTTCCAAGTAAGAAAGAGAGCCAGTGCCGTAAGAGTAACACAACATCCATTCCTCACCGGGATTCGAACCCGGACCCCTTTCGGACGAATGATCAGAGGCCATCGGTTAGACCACTGCGCCACCGGGGCGTCATTTTTGATTTTGCAGCACCCATCTCGGGAAAAAGGTTTCTGACATGTTTTTCTAAAGATCTCTAAAAGAATTAAAACCTGTTAGCTGCATACGTTAACAAAATTTATCGTTAAATAAAATTGAGCTAATGAGGGAAAGGTTAGAATTTGTATTTTGATATTATCTAATTTTGCCGTTAGATTAAAATGAATAGAACAGTTCACTGATTCAAACCGTGTAACCTGAAAGAAAGTTCATTTGTGTTTTTCTGTCTGTTTCTCAAATTCTAAATACGCACCTAAAAGCATTTGTTAACTCAAATATTACTAGAAAAGGTACAATGCTAATTGCATAAAACCGATTAGTTAATTTCTAAGAAAACAAAAAATCAATTTTAATTACAGTATTTATTGTCTGCAAAATTTGGATATCAATAGCACTTCTTTTTACTTGACAGCAATTTGTTCTGCCTAAAGTAACGTTATTTGAGTGCACACTATCGAAAAGTTTTAAGATCCTTGGATGAAGTTTATTGGTCCTTAGCAGAAATATACCATAATGGGAATGGTAAAACATACATTTTTATCGGGAATTTAAAAGTACATTTTATGAAATGGTGGAAACTTACTTGTTGTCCATTGAAGTTAAAAGCGAACAAAATACGTTTTAAAACATTTCTAAATTTGATATGGATAAAATTTTCCGACGTGATGAAAAATGTTTATCTTAAATAATTTTGATAAAAATACAGGAATTATTAATTATATTATGTTATAATTTGTGAGGGGGGGGTTGTTTAAAGCGGTGTATGTGCCAACACTTACAACAATGCGTTGCACGCCGTAGTCATGATTAATGGTGATGAATGTATGCCATTAGAGTTTGCTATATGGTCCAAACACAAACAGCTTGTTGCTTATTACAATGTAAAAAATATTAAACAAAAATCCTAGGAATATAAATCCCTTGAAAGATTTATTGATTTATATGAACGTATAAATTAGAATACTCTATATTGAAATGATGTAAATTCATATCACACCAATGAAATAAAATGTAGAACAACACAAATCCTAAAAAACGAAGAAATTATAATTTTAATTTTTAGCGAGGTATTTCGCAAATACAGTTTTATGAAGTCCCAATCGAAGAAACTTATTTCACTAAACACTTTTGTTGTAATTTCATAAGAAGAATATACAGTATTTTACTGCGAGAAAAAAAGTATATAAATTAGTGTTTAACTTAAAAATTCGGTGACAAGAATATTAAACATCTGTATGAAAACAGGCTGGCTTTGGGTGTCGGTTTGTGGTAAATGAAAATTCTGCAGAATTGTACAGTATTGGAATGTTTGCCCAGTCTATGCATAAATTAATCCAGTTGATCACATATATAGGTGAAATTCCTCGATATGCGCCCTCCCCCATACTGATACTCCTATTTTCGCAATTGTCTTGTAAAAAATATTGCAAATGCATAAACAAATAAAGAAATGTACTCTGCCTGACAGAGCAAATGACCTGAACGCAGCGCCGTGCAAATTACAGGGTGGGTTCACACATACAAGTTATGCATATGATTGCATTTGCCGGGCAATCACACGAAAGGTGCGCGGGATTTAAGCGGACAACCAGCCCGTGAGGCCATCAGTGAAAACGTCGTCAAGGTAGCGAGAATTGAGTGGTTCTGCTGTAAACGTGTCTGGATAACGAACAAGGGGCGGCAATGCTGTTAAAACGCTGTCGTACGTGATTCCGTCAACCGGATGTGTTCAGGTTTGCGTACCGCCAGATGGGTTTTTCGTCGTGTTGCGGAAAATACGCAACGTGATGCAACAATCGTCTATCCCATATGGAGACAATGATCCCAAAAAGTATCTGTGCAATGTCGTAGGTTACCGTAGCCCGATCTTCGCATCCAACGCAATGGGTTAGCGGACACACAGGCCACAGCTGGCGACATTTTCGGAATGTACGGGAAGGCTTGGATCCGATATGAACGCAGACCCTTTGACGCAGATTATCTACGTGTGGTTTCCTGTCCAGCTGTCCGTTGCGAAGGCTACTCTTAACAGCAAACTACCGTCGTCACTGCTTAGCGTGGTGTCACTCTAGAGCTCCGTGTCCGTCGCGAAATCTATACACTGTAAAAATTTCAGTGTTACATTACGGGAAATGGCCGGCAACTGGGGGCCCGGCCCTTGCCCAGAAAATTACGGCTTTGCCCATTTTTGTAAAGGCCCATAAAATTACGGTCTCAACCGTGAATACTAAACCCGTACAGTGAAGAGCAATGCCAGTAAAAATATAACTTGACCGTATTCAGTGAAGCCTAACATTCATTGCAATGCCCGTAAAAATATAATTTGACCGTATTCAGTGGAACCTAAATTTTAGGGCGATGCCCGTAAAATATGAATTGGACCATATTCTTTGACGCCTGAATTTCAGGGCAATGCCCAAAAAAATATAGTTTGTCCGTAGTCAGCCAGGTGTAAATTTTAGAGCAATGCCCGTAAAAATATATGTTTGACCGTATTCAGTTATGACTGAATTTCAGAGCAATGCCTGCCGTTAGATTAATGGCAACGGCGGGTACTGCTCTGAAAAAAAGTTGTTCTGTAATTATGCCTATATATCACAAAATAATTGACAGCAAAAAGTAATTACAATGTATGCAGTTAACCTAATTTTTCAGAATATTGAATATTTGTGTGTGTGTGTGTGTGTTGGGCAGAGCTGTAACTATATGAACATAGAAATAAATTTTCATGTCATACAATAGCCAATAATGCATAATTCCAAATTAATGACTTGAGAATTTGTTTATTGTATATTTTCAGTTCCTTGATTGTACAGCAATATTCGTGAGAAATATCTTAGTTTTCAAACACTGAGTTGTACAGCCTCATGCTGAAAAAAATAAATAAATTCCATTACCCTCACCTGATGGCAGGTTAATTTATTAATGTGTAACTGCTATATAATACTTTTCAAATCTTTGTGATTGAAATTTCAATGTTTGTACTGCCAGAATGCAACTTAACTTGAATCCAAATACATAAGGTTAATAATCTGCACAATAAAGAAGAATTTTATTTCATCTAAATTCTCATTTTATATGAAAAGTGACAGACACAAGAAAACCAATGTACCTGCCATGTATTGAAAAAATCCAATACATTCAGAAATCAGTGGTGGATAGAGAAGTATGAGATTATAAACTATTTATGTAAGTAGAGTTAATGATTGTCAAAACATGTGAAAAGTAGAATGTTAAGTGAAACATTCACTCTGTGCTCATTTAATTTTGTTAAGGAATACATTTAAAATGCTAATCAACATTGTAACTAATCATATACAAAAGAAACCTATTCCTGCCATTTTTCTCTTTTGTCAAAATCCATTCGAATAATGGTTCAACTGTTGAAACTTTTTACTTGTTTTAGTTCTTTTGTGTGAAACCCAATTTCTCAATTGAAAATTACTATTAACTGCGAACAAATATTTAGATAATTAAAAAATCTTTTTACGTGCCTCTCTGTTCCAAACTGCCGTAGTTCAAATCGTCTGTGCGTTTGTTCTTACACTAGGTTCTTACTTTTTAAGCAGTTGAGATGGCACATTTTTCAGAGGAAAAATATGCCATCTAAACTTTTTAAAGTTGAAACTCAAGAAAAATGTAAGAACAAACGCACATACAATTTGAACAGCGGCGGTTTGGAACAGAGAGGTATATAAAAAGATTTTTTAATTATCTAAATATTTGTTCGCAATTAATAGTAATTTTCAATTGAGAAATTGCATTACACACAAAAGAACTAAAACATGTGAAAAGGTTCAACAGTTGAACCATTCTTCGAATACCTTTTGACTAAAGAATAAGTTTCTAAGCATGTTTTTCCATCTCGATATGTTGAGAAATACGTACATTTTATATAAGTCTGTATCATCCTAAAAAAGTACAATTGTATAATTACAGTTAATGTATGTTTTATGACAATGTTTCATGTATTTACAAATACATGAAAGAATTGAAGAATCAATGCTACAAGTTATGTGAAAATGCAATAAAGCTGAAATGCGGGATGTTTCATTAGCTACTTGAGCTTCATCAGCCATGATAGAACTTAAATAAGGTGTACATGTGGAAAATCAAACATTGGATTTTAAAACGGTTTTCCAATTAATAGGAATTAAATGAGGCATATGGATTATAGGTATTATGGGATAGGAAAGTTTCTGTACCTCCAAAATACCTAAGATTTTCTGTATTGAAATTTTCCTTTCCCAAACACCTGAAATTTGTACTCATTTCAAAGTCCTATTAATTGGAAATCCATTTAAAAATCTGGCAACATTTGATTTCCCATGTGTTATATCATTCATTTCATTTTTGATGAAGGTAGCAGCTCCATAAACTTCCCTATTTCATAATTTTATTTTATATCCACATAACTTCAGCGTTGATTCTTCAACAGTACTTTCATGCATTTGCAATTAATTGTTGTTAAATGAATTTTTCTGGTACTCCTTTTCATTCAGCTTTGTACAAAATACATAAGCATTTGGTATAAATTTTCTCAATATGTCTGGTGGTGATGTAGAATTTAAATCTATGTACTGCTTGGTGCATAGTCTGAAAAACAGGAAAACCATTGCTTGTAAAGTAATGTAAGTGCCTGAAGGATTTATTCAAGTAAGCATCAAATGGGCATATCCATCTGAGTAGTTTTTTTCTTAAAGCAACCATTCATGAAAACTTTAAGAGAAAAGCTTTCCACCCTAATTTCAGCCAAGGAAAGCAGGAACATTTCTTTGTATTAGCATTACACTAAACTAGTGTTGCACTTATTGTTTTATTATATCGAAGTCCTCACATAAAATCTTTTTCTCTACTATATATTTAGAAAGACAGCAACAAAGCAAAGGTTTCATTCAAAGAAATTCAGGATGCAATTTTTTTTCCATTCAACATTTATTGCATAATTCTGCAAAAAGAAGCTTACATTTTTACTGTCGTTTTCATGACTAGCAAAAAACAGTTTAATACATGCTTATAGAAAAGCAAATTTTTATTATCATTGAAATGACTACATGAAAGATAACATTGTATTTCACAAAGCGATTTTACACTTTTCCAAGTCAAATAAAGGTTACAACCAGACTTCTTTCAATGGACCTTGTTCATGTGACGTCAGAAGTGGATTTCAGCGGACGACCAACATGGCTGCTGATTCAATACTTTCGCTATCTGATTATCCCTTACTGTTGGCTAATTTTTACAATCCTAACGTTATGGATTATGCCAAGGAATTAATAGGGCGAAGAAGAGGAAATTAATTTCTTAGAACAAATCAAGGTTGGAAAAATATACCAATACAATTTTGTGTTCGATGTTTATTTCGCATGATGCAGGAGAGCATCACCGTTAGTTATCATGAAGTTTTTAATGTAGCATTTCTCATACATGCTATATTAAATGTTCATGTTCATATTGTCAGATATTGGTGAAATATCTGAAACATAAAATTGAGTACCCTGTGTTGTAAAACAAAAACAGTTAGAAGCTCGATACATAATGAGAAAACAAACTAGGGTTTGCACGCTAGGCAATCTGCTTAAAAATGAAATGAATGCGTGACATTAAATAAAAGAGAAATTATAGACATGTTTGTTTTATTCTTTGAGGAAGTAAAATTTAATTCGTAATTTACCAATCCAAATATTTCATTAATTTTCTCTTTTTTGAAATTAAAATCTGAAGAAATACTACGAGGTTTCAACTGCCTTTGATTTGTAGTGTCATAATATCCAAATCATTTTTCATTAAAGTGGACAGAACATATTGAAGAGTCCACATCGGAATGGAAACTACCTCGTTTTATTTTACACTGCCATTGCTTTAATAATTGTCTTTTTCAGAGGAAAATTAAAAAAAATGTTTTTCTTTCGTCTACACAATTTAGGTTGCAGGATTTATTAGCACAACCATACGACGAGCAAAAGTTATACATGTCCTTAATAAATTTACGAAAATTGCGGTTTTCCTGAACCCTTGCATTGTAACGCCATGTTAAGCAATGGGAGAACGCATGTAAACGCACTGTTGTTGGTCCTCGGCCACGGAAAGGCTTTCCGATGATGCAATGCGAGGTGAATAAGGTCCATTTCCTTGAAATTTGGTGATTGTTAAGTATGCAGAATGTGTGACCCCAAATTTAAATTCTGTTTACCTACAAATTGCATGAACTTGAAAATATGACTGCCCAAAAGTCTCCAAATGGTGGTTTGACTGTTTTTAAATTTGCCAAATGGAGTTGTGTGACTTTAATTTGCTGGCTAATTGCAGAACTTTGGGATGCACTGTTCCACGTTTTCCACACCTTTTCGCCATTTTTGTCCCTTTTTCTGGATTTATGCCAAGAAAAATCCTACATAAAGGGTAAAAACTAGGAATTAAAGATTTGAAAAATTTCATTTCCATAAAAGTCACACATAATAACTGAGAGCAATGTAATTTAGGCATTAAAGCAAGCACATGAGGATATAAATATGGATGCAATATACATATAACAAATAAATGACAGTAGTTGAATATGCATGCTAGTTACATTAACAAAGATACCAGCTATATTTCAGGTATTTGGTTGCGTTCATAGTGTAATTACTTACAATTTAAGAAAGTTAAATTTTTTAATGTCCAAAGAAATTTCGATCAATTTATTTTCTTTCTTCCTTTCTTTAATACACTGAACTTGTTAAGTACATTTCATTTAGCAATTTAAGTTACCAGAATATTATAACTTCATTGAATCAAGCTAATACAGGAACAAAATAGATCATAAATTTAAGTACTATGACTGAAATAAATATCTGGAGAAAAAGGCTGAGAACCATTATTATTAGCTAATGAAAAAATATATTATATAAGTTGATACATAAATGGCATACATGTTGTGTGCCTCATTTTACAAGATTTAACTGTCAGTATACACAGCCTTTGGTCAAAGTAGACCATGCAGACTTTCAAAAGCAACTTTTAATTTATTTATTTTTTACTTTTATCAATTTTCAAAGTTACTTAATTTATGACAATTTTGATTGAGTTATGGGATTCAGATGCTAAGAACATTAAGTTTTTATTTAAGTACTGTTTCTTCATTCCATACAATTACGAGCATCCTCTGTGCGAATAACACAAATTGGTTACACTGAATACATGTGACTTAATCTCTGGTTTTGCTGAGTTTATGGGTGAAAGTAAATTTCTTTTGTGTGCTTTTTGTTTTTCGGTTTCAGAGGTTTTAACGACAAGTGTGTTTATCTAAGGCCATCAGAAGTTTTCTTAGTCCTGATATGGGATTACTGGGTCCAGGGAAAACACCATACACGCCTCTTCCAGGCTTGGTGACTCCTCTCCTTACGGGCGAGGCCATCGTTTTTGTGACATCACGCTAAGTGACGGAGTTGAGTTGTGCACCGAGAAGGTTACAGTACTATACGTTTCTGGGCACTCAATCGTACTTAACTGCTTGAAGGAACAGCTTAATAAAGCCCATATTTTAGTTTTCTGCAAAGTATTATATGACACAGCAAATCTACCGAAAAAAAATTGCGCCTGTTCTACCTTCCTCAGGAATTACGCTTTTTCGCTATTTCTGTTTTGTACGAGTACAAATAGTTATACCAAAAAAACTTTGTTAATGCAGTTTTAAACAGACACAGAAAATAACTGAAAGGCAGTCTGTTAGTATGCTGATGCACTGCTACATTGCAATTTCCATTTATAAAAGAAAAACTGGTGAAATATTAATAAAATAGAATCCAAAATTGCGCATTTAGACCCTAACTTTTTCTGATCAAATAACATTGCTTTCATCCATAAAAATAACAAATCTGAAGAGGCAAACTGTTCTAAAATTAATATTCTGAAAATAAAGGTAAGTCAAAGAAGAAAAATTATGATAATGCTGCACCAGGTCAATGTTGCAGTACATACATAAATTAATAAAACTTGAAGGGAGCCCAACTATATATTAAATTGATACTGAGAATGTATTAAGTCACAAAAAAATGCGAATAATGCTACTACAATCAATATTTATGTGTGGTTTTAACAACTTAGCCTCTTTCCTCCCCTAGTCTATTTTGAAATTAAAGGAATTACAGATATAATCTTACTATTTATCTGCACAATGTTGTACGGTATAAAGATATACATAAAGTTTTGAGGCTGCCAGCTAGACTAAATTTGATACTAAGAATGTGTTACTCTCAGTACAATGTACACACAAAAATAAATACCTTGTACCGCTTTTGCCCCCCCCCCTCGGTTACGAACATGTGTTAGAACATGCATACTTGATAATTTTTACCAACACATGAAACGAAGATTGAAATATATTTATTTGTCTGGATTTTAGGGTAGTTAGACTGAGGTTTAGGATTTAGTTTCCCTATAATGATGATTATCAAATGTATTTGTCAAAATTTTGAGATATTCTCATTGTTAGTGAGGCACGCAGGAAGACCAGATTCATTAAGTAACCACTGCAAACGTAGCATATTTTCTTTTCCCTGATGTTATTTAAGCAGTGATTTTTAAACTTTGAGTAGTTATTTAAAAATATCTTTAAAAACTCAAACGCACTTTAGTCCCAGTTCAAATTTAGTTTGATTACATTTTGAACATTATCCGTTAACCACATTCAACTGTTCAACCTTCTCTGCCACTAATTTTTTTAACAAAAATTTTACATTTTGTACATGGAGTAACTGCTCACAATCATCAGTCAAAAGGAATTTAAATAATTTGAAGCAAATAATGAATATTTTCACAATGTATTCAGCTACCCATGGATGGTGCCCGTCCCTTAGCGTGATGCCACAAGCAAGTTCTTAATCTGGTGGCCAGGCCCGTAAACATAGAGAGGAAGAGAAGTCCCAGAGCCTGTGCTTAACTTCTGTGATTAGGCAAAAGTAGTACCTCCAACTATTTGGCCACCAGATGTGCCTTTTGAGTTGTCCATAACAGATTGGAGAATGGGTTCAGATGATTAATTTGATTGGAGGTCACAAGTTTAGTGTTCCCTTCTCAACTGTAAAACACTTCACTCTATCAAAACGAGTGAAGTATTAATACGCTCGTGATGTCACCCGCGTTATTTCAAAAATCGTCTTTGTTCCTTACGTGTTCCAATTCCCTGCATTTTTATGTCTACCATTGCCTTGAGAAAGCCCTGCAGTGGAGTGTGAAAGCTTGGAAAATCCTTGTACTTACTACGCTGCAAAAATAAATGGATTTAATACGCTCTTTGAGTCTCTTAAGTATAGTGTTTATTATTTATTGTTTGATGATTTTTCCTCCATAGTAGTTTCCTTTATGTGTCAACACCCCAGAAAACTGATTTGACTAGGTGCATACGTGTTTTCTATTCTAATAAAGGTCTGCACGTGGCATTATAATTTCATCTAAATCAATCCAATGGCACCCATAAAATTAAATCTGCTGTGAAATATACCAAAAAAAAAAAATGTAGAAATACTTAAAATACACAGATGCCAACACATAATTTACTAGGGGTAGAAAACAACTTTATGCAGGAAAAGGCACATTGTATTAAAATTGCAATATTTTTTTATTGAATACTATTAAATTCAGATCAATAGACATGTCTTACCTCTGAATAAATTCTAAAGTTGCAGAGCAGCTTGAAGGATATTGCAGGTTGAACATATTGTAGCTTAAAAACCACACCATTAATGCATCTGACAAAGAAATATTTTCTCCCAACAGGTAATTTTCCACTACCACGGAACATACATTATCATTCTGGTGAGGATCACCTACAGTGAGTATATATAATACAGCATTGAGAAATAAAATTCAATTTAATACATGTTGACTGAATTTCTGCAAAAAACACAATTTTTTTTACATACTTTTAACATTTTTTTTGGGAAGGCTAACATCAAGGACTGCATATAATGGACATGAAAACACACAGTGCTTTAAATACTCAAATACTTTAGGTTACTTCTTTGAGTATCCCCTTACCTATTCAAAATTACATAATTCAATAAATAAGAATTACCTGTATTTGAAATTTTCTCTGTTTACTACAGTACGTTAGGTGGCAGGTCTTTAACCAGTCTACCTTACTTAACTAACCCCATCTGATAAACTACTGAAAAATGTCATTTAAAACAATGATCAGTAACAAAGCCTAAATTTCTTGTGAAAGTGATTTGCAGTTAATACCATTTTGAAATGGCCTTGAATATTCAGCAATATTTGCAATGAGTTTTTAAGGATGCTATTGCAGACATTAGGGTAGTGCAAAGCTAAAGCACCCTTATCGGGGCGCCTTTCAAGTTACGCTACTAAAGTCAAAATACCTGTAAACTGCCTGTAGCAGCAAGATGAGGCATTTTTGTTACCATCAGGGACTTCTGCCGCTCTCAAAAGCAGCCGAGGTCAAGACTTCACAGCAGAAGAGAAAATTGAAGAGAGAAAATGCAAGAGAGTATTAGTTATTTTTATTGAAGGTTTAATTGACCACTGTGAGCAACTGAATGGGCTTTAAGCAGTCACTCGTACCTAATTTAGGATCACTGGTACCAGGGAAGGAAGAGAGCCAGTGCCATACGACAAACAACATCCATGCCTCACCAGGATTCAAACCCGGACCCTTCTCGTACAAATAGTCATAAGCCAGCATTTAGACCACTGCACCACCGGTGTGGCAAAAAGAGTACGACTGGACGCCACCAAAGAAAAAGCGTGCCGGTTTGTTGCTTGGAGTGGTTTATTCGAGGGCAGTAATGAGCATGGAATAGCCCGTGATTTTCATATACCACCTGATTTGGGCTACTAATGCCCTACAATTCATTGGAAGACAGAAGTCATTTTCAGAAAAATAAAAGAAAGCTTAAGTGTACAGGTTACAGCAGCAGCAACAGACGAGGAAAATCTCCCTGGATATTGAAAGAAGTCCAGGAAGCTCTCAGTGGCAAACCTACTGCAACCAGTCACTTCCTTGCCGCAGAAGCTGCAGCTCTGTCAGCAATGATGTTTATCTGCCAATTTAAGGTTTACATATGTCATCTAAAGGCCAACTATTTTTAGCAATCCCCACTAAGTACTTCCTTTTAAGTATTTGTCCCCAATTGTGGAATTATCCCACAACAGAAAATCATAAACACTGTAATTGCTTTTACTTTTACATGCCAATCGGTTGAACAGAACTGGGCAGTCCAGACTCATGTTAACGGATGCAGAACTGGGTTTTAGAAATGCTTGTTTTAGAGTGTGTTCTTCCCTTTTCAACTCCCAAAGAATGTGTAAATAGGTGTTATTTTTTTCTGCTGTATATGATTTGTAAATACTGTACATAATTAATTCTGCTTGTTCTCCCTTGTTCTGGGCATGTTAATGCTTGAACAATTTCTCTTTGCTGTCGTTTGATCACGTTTGGATCTGATGCTCGAAATTCTCTTGCTGACAGGAGTAATCTACTAGGATAAAAGTGTTAACAATTAGATCAGCCAATTTGTCACAAAATCAATCTCAGGTTTTAGATTGTTATGTAGCCCCCCCCAATACCTGCCAATTTACATATGTTGATATTAGTACAGTTACTAGTTAAAAACTAGTAAAATTCTTCATTCAAATAGGCACAGTATTTCCCCACTACACAAGTATATTATTATCAATAATAAAAGTTGTAAAAAAGCATTGAGCTTTTTTAAAGCAAGTACTACTTAGATGTTATGATAATTTAGCAATATGATCTTTTTGGATGAGTAACTTTTTTCATGAGTGAAAATGATCAAAAAAAGACTGACCTTTTTATGTACAAGCACATGCAAAAACATTTATCTGTGGCGTATTTACATTTCTAAAAAAAACTACACACAAAGGAACAGCTTCAGACACTTCTAATGTCCATGTGCAGCAAAGAAAGAAACTTGCGCTTCTGTGCAAACATTTACATTTCTTCGAAACTGTTGAAAAGTTGTTTACTTGGAACTAACACCTGGGGAGATCACATGATTTTATTTAATCCTGCCAATGCACAAACATTTGTTTCGGGTGAGGTTAGACTCTTAAGCTCTTCAACTGTGGACTGCCACTTTTGGGGCTGCATAAGAATGTAAATAACCACGATGAGTAACTCAAAGCGCTATAAGCAGTTCCTTATCTGTAAAGACAAACCGTCACTCAGGCCTAATTTAGGACTTAAATCTAGGCTTATCTCTGATGTATGGCAAGATGCTAGTGCCTCAAACCACCATGGTGGCAGATATTTCGGTTTCACTTTAAGTTCAAAATAATGATGCCCTGAAGATGTGGGGTGACATGCATTTAGCCTTGACAAATATTTGTTTTATTTGATTGGTTTATTAGACATATACATGTGCTGTTGATGCTAAATTAGAGGATTCAACAAATGAATTTAGAATTAAACACTCACTCAAATTTACTTAATATTATTTTAACTTTAATTTTCCATTATTCTTCACATCTTTTTCCAGACATTTATAACAGGCCTTGATAAAAAAATGTTGAGGCCAGAAACATGTGGGTAAATTTAGAAACTATTAAGCAAATATGAGCAGAATGTAACAAAGTCTCACAAAGTTTTTTTAAATGCATCATTATTTTTACAGCTGCACACTAAACCACAACCAGCTGGGTAATATATGTGCACTCTTAGTCATTCTAAACTGCAGTTCAGTAACTACATTATGGAGCCACTGATCTTACTTTTTGCTCATTGCCACATTTGGACATTTTGTAACAATGAATTATATCACAGTTGCAAATGTATTCAACAAACTTATCACATATGTATTTACCCATTACCTAGCCTGATGCTAATCTTTTTTCCATGAAACATCAATCTTCAAAATTAACTAAGTTCTTTTGGCACATTAAAACACAAAATTCTCACTTTAAAAGTGAAATAGCAAAATATGAAGTTTAAAGCAGGATGGCTCACTGAAAAATTGGATTTGCAAACATTTTCAAACTTAAAAAATTTAGTATAAATACAGAATCACTGAATGACTCACCTAATGATAAAATAAATGGCGTAACTGGACAAATGCCCTGCTGCCCAATTTCTTACGGGCTTGTGGTTTCCTAAGTGTTAAAAGGAAAAAAATAGTTTTGATTTGTTCATACTTTAACAGATGATGTCCAAATAGATAAAGTACTAATAGCCTGATGTGACAGAATAATTTATTTGAGAAATTATAACAGAATAAAGAAGTTACTAGCATTTTAGGTGTTGGAAGATTACATAGTCTGTGAGGAGCTAACCTCTTAATATCAGAGAACAGCTAAGTGATATGTATGTACTGTACATAGTTATATTTGCTGACTTATGCTCAGCAAAGACAAGTCAGTGTTACAAAATAACTTTATTACTAAAATCAAAAAAGCATCTGAACTGCCAAGGTACACATCAAGCTGAGATATCAAATCAACATGTTAAAACAATGGCAAAACTAAATGAAATTAGCAAAATTCTTGTAAAGTAATAACTAAAACATGCCATAACTTTGACAGACTTTGAAAGTAAGTTTCAAAGCATTTTACATTTTTTTAACTCAGGATAGGCTCTAGGAATATGAACAACTCATTCCTTTTAAGAAATCAGCTAAATCTTTTCACTTGGGAATTGCTCTAAACTAATTTTCTACTTGCCACCAAGGTTAAATGTAAGATTACTACTTAAAGACAGCAAACAACTTTTATATATATCACAATTCCCATTTTGCTAAAGAATAAAAAAAATACATTTACCTCAAAAACTTGCATAATTTGCTTGTAGTTTTCTCCAAAGTATGTGCAGAGGAGCTGCACATAGCCCAAATGGGCAGGATAGTCGCAACTACAATTTTTAAATACCTGGCACTCTGGGGTATTGAAAAAGGACACAAGTTCAGGTAATTTTTCTGTCACGGCAACCTCCATTTTTTGTTGGACGCAAAACTCTAACAATGTGCTAGCATGGTCAAAAAAAAACTTCCGTTCTGCTAGCAAGGGCCAATTTACTAACACTGCAGAAACGGGAGACTTTGTCTTAATACACAGTCTCTGTGACACATATGTAGCACTCATGTACTCTGCAGCTTTTTCAATATTTCTTATTACTTTTTTTGCCTCCTCTACTAACCACGCTTGTTTTTCCTTCTGAGATTCCTCAGTCTCGTCAGTACGAAAAGCTGCAGGCTGATAGTTTTCACACCCATAACTATCAGACAAGCGTTTTTTCTTGTCGGGTGCATCAGGATGAAACAGCTGTAGTGCCCTCTTAACAGCGGTATTTAGAGACCGTGACACATTTTCAACCCTAGCAATAAGCTGGCTTAGAAGTGATGCATGGCCTAGCCCAACAACAGCACCATTTATTATATCTCTAAAAGCAGACGGGTACTTGTTTACCAACTCTCTAGCAACAGGTTCTAGGTGTTTTTTTGTGGTTTGGGCACACATTGCAAGATCTGAGCTGCACTTATTCGTACAACTTCTCTCCTATCTGCAGGAGATGGAGAACAACCTGAATCTAATTGTGCCAAAACTGTAGTTGGAAACTTATCATAGGAAACTGAAAAATTTCCAGAATCACCATTTTTGGGTGTGCAGCTCCCCACTGATTCTTCACTCAATGATGAAGATGAACTTGTAGGCAATTCCCGGATGGGAAGTGGCATGTCTGTAACAGGTGGACAAACTACACAAGTAAAAAGAAAGGCATATTAAAGGAAAATGTGCAAAAGTTATTTTCAATGCAGAAAAATTCATAACAGAAACTTCACAACAAAAAACTGATTAAAAATGTGAAAAGTAAAAGGAAACAGTTTGAAAAAACACACTCTAGTGATTTTATGTATGTGATATATGAAACAATAAAAAAAAACTTAAATAATAGATGTATGAAAACTAAATAATCCAATGCATAAGTAGAAAACTATTTAATACATTCACTTACAGACTTTATTTTAACTAACTAAATTCAATTTTAACTTTTGTATTTTCACACGTTTCTGGGCTCTAAATCGTTATCAAGGCATGTTCTCAATCATTACTAAGCCTTTGCTAAATTTCCTAATCATTGACAACAAACAGACCTTAATAAAGTTCTAGACGCCAGAAACTTCTGGAGAGGAGTGCTCAGAAGATGTGAAAAACTGAAAGCTCTTCAAGTTAAAACATAATTTAAATATTACATGTACTTGTTGTTTCAGAAAATTTAATTTAGACAGCCATAAAAAACAATAATAAAAACTGCTTAGAATCATAAAACTTGCACGTAACTCTTTTCGTCGAGAAATTTAGGTGTTGTGGCACCCAAAAAGAGTGGAAAACTTTAGAAACTAAGTTTTAGTTATTTATGCATTGTTCTAAACACTTATCTGAATTAACTTTATTTGTAATTTCATTATGTGTACATAAGTGTAGTATAAGATATCTATTTGCACAAATCTTTAACAGTACTAGGCATTCACATATTGACATGTTTTATGCTATACCGCAAAGAAAGAAGTACAAACAGTGATATAACATCCGATTACAAACCCTAACAAAATGTCAGTGTAGAATGTATGTAAACTAAAATTGTTTCGAGGATTTAAAATAAGTAGGCCTTTGATATTTGTATTGCAAGAGGAATATACAGGAAGTTTCTTTTAGTGTTCTTTTCATGAAAAAGCCTCATCTGCAGAAATTCTGAAAAAACAGGTTTATCATGTTCTACTGGTACAATTTTTTTATTTATAGATGGGTTTCCTTAAAATCCTTTAAGAAGTAATGTCCTTGTAGTTATGTACTTAAATATTGTGTATGGACACACAAAACGAAAATTTGCAATTTGCGTGGTGCTTTCAAAGGCAGAATGCACCATCACACACACACAAAAAATGGACCTAAGCCAGGACTGAACTTGGACAAATAATCACAAGCCAGCACCTGAGATCATTCAACTGTTTACTCAGCCATATGGCTTTGCAATGACTGATGGGAAAACTGACGCCATAAAGACAACCTCAGTGGTTGTGCTGCCGATCACATTGGGCTTAGTTGTCCACATTCGTGACTGCCATGGAGGGAACCTCAGGTTCAATCCCAGCAGGTACGAATGATTGAACCTCTAAATATCCGTTGTGCATTGGATGGGCAAGTTAAGCCGTTGGACCCCGGGTACTGTGGTCCGTTGTAGCCCGCTTCCGTGTCACTTTACTCTATCGGGCACTCTAGCACAAATCTCCCGAGCTTTCTATTTCTAAGGGTTGTTTAAGACCTGGGGTCAGACACAGCCTTCCTAAAATCTTCTACATATGATCTATGACGATATAATTCTTCGGAATTTGCGAAAACAAAAAATTGTTCTGGCGAAAATACTGGCAATTACCTTTTTGTACTATTTGAACACTTTGATGAAGAAAAAAATGAATTTGGCGAACGGATTGGCAAAAACTTAAAAAAACCCAGAGCAACCGCTACTACCTGATGGGAGATCATTTCATTAAAACTGCATATATAAAATATACCGTTCCTGATGGCATGTTGTAAATCTGTACTGTACACCCGACTTTGAAATTTTTATGAATGACAGTCTAAAACATGTGTGCTGCTTAATTTTCTGTCAGCTGAGTTCTAAACTTGTAGACTATGGCTCAAACATATCAACAGTTTATTTCATATCAGTTAATTTTAGCTGTACAAATTTTCTCCAAATAAAAAATCAAAACAAACACAGAAAAAAAACTTACCATTTTCAAAGGAATCTTTAATCTTTTCTTGGAGCTTACGTGCTTCAACGATTTCCAAAATCCCCTGAAAATCTTTTTCGCAATGTAAATACTTCAAATCTTGTAAGCTTTACACTCCACTTTCTTCAATTGTCTGCATAACCTTCCCTAATGAGTCGTCAGATAATCTTGGAAGTGACTTCTTGATAAAATCTTTGATTGCATCCATCTACATTTCAAAAGCATACAGAATAAAAAAAACAATAGAAGGAAGGTTTGCAGAGGTATAATACTATTGCACTTCCCATGAAATACAAGAGTATATGCAAAATGTTTTGCATAGCAAGTGGTTTTGAGTATTTTTATTTAGGTCACTTCAAAACGGTATACTTCACAAGGAAGAAAGCTGAATTTTTTTTCATAATTTCATAGTGAGAAGGATTGGCAGTAAAGCACATAACATGCTGAAAATTCATGCATTGGTTACATTATGCAGACATGTCAACTCTCCGGATTTTCAGCCCTTCCTCCCGCTCTCCGGATGAATGTCAAATTCTCCTGATTTTCACCGAGAATTAGCCATTAGGATGGTCAGCATTACATCAACCACCACGATTCCGAATCGCCTGTGAAATATTTTTCTTTGTGCGTCGATGCAAGGCGACAGACATTACAGTCATTGGTTTCGTACTTGTCCTCTCCTCCTATGTGCACAAAGAGAGCCACCCAGGTGGCACAGTGGTCAAAGCGCTGGCTTCCGACCAATCGTCCGAAAAAATGTGCTTTTATTGCTGCTGTTTTTTGACTCAATGATACAAAGTCAAATACACCTAAAAGTGTTTTCTAGACAGATTTAATGTACTTAACCATTAATAATATTTGGAAGCATAACATTGTGTGATGAAACATATATACTTATTATCCTACGTTCTTTGTAGGAATACCACTATAACCAGCACTGTTTTGTCAATTTGTGATATGAACATCATTTACCTTATTTTTTATATTACAAATATATATACTTTAGAAGGATCGATTATTTAACAAGTTAATATATTGTAATTAAATTACACTATATTAACTTGTAAAATATACTGTAATTAAATTAATTACAATATATTAACTTGTTAAATAATCGATCTTTCTAAAGTACATATATTTGTAATATATATAAAAAAATGTGGTACACGACATTCCATAAAGAGAATTAACAAAAACACACTGAATATAGTGATATATCTACAAAGAATGTATGGTAAGTATAATAAGTTTAATCACACAATGTAATGCTTACAAATATTAAATCCTTTACTTAGGTTTCAGACTGATGCTCTCTTATTAGACCCTCAGCTACGTTGACCCCCCCCCCCCCCCAACACACACACAGGTGACGCGATACAGCTGAGGACATAACTAATCTCAAAATGAACAGCCTGTGGTATAAACCTTAAACACACCCATTCAGTCATGGGAAAGTTTTTGTGGTAATGTTTATATCACGTAATGACACCCTCAAAGCCAAAGTTTGAAATGCAAACGCTATAGTGACACCAGTAGCATTTAAAGAACTTCCAAATTATACATAGAACATTCTAAACTATGAACTACAGAGGGAGAATCGAAAGTTTTGCAAAATTTGCATAAACCCATGTGCCGCAGCAGGTACGTAACCTATTTAAACTGTTCAAGTAGTGCACTGCAGCCAGTCAAAAGAGATATAAAGTGGTAGTCATTGCTGTGAACAGCATTGCGTGTCGTCGTTCTGTCTGTGGTTGGGACGCCTAAAAGATGAACAGCCACAACCAGCTAATTAGGGAACTTTTGCTTTATGAGTTTGAGCTCGGCCACAACTCTGCTTAAGCAACACGAAGCATTTGTCATGTGAAAGTGGAAGGTTCCGTGAACCATAGCACTGCAACCATAAGGTTCAAAAAATTTCACTTGGGTGACAGAAACCTTGACGATCAGGCAAGGTAGGTTGCGAACCATGGATTCAGAGGCCATGCACCAGGCCGTAGAGGCAAATTCGACAACCAGCCCTAGGAGATTATCAGGCAAGCTGGCCATATTGCAGACCACTGTGGTTCGTCACCTTCAGGACCTTGGCAAGGTCTACAAGAGCTACCACATTGTCCTACAAACTCGCACCAACTGAAGCAAACCGTCGACTGAAATTGTGCACGAAATACCTAGAAAACCTGCACAAAGTATATTTCATCAAGAGAATTGTTATGTGCAATGAACAGTTTGTTCCGGATGGTCGGACCATCAATGCAACGCCAACCTCTACTGTGAGCAGCTGGAGCAGATGTATGCCGTTTTAGAGAAGTACCCCAGCCTTGGTGAACAGAAAATGAGCTCTCCTGCAGAAGGACAACGCTCAGCCTCATACCGTGCAAAGTCCAGGAACTTGAGGGCTACGAATGGCTATCACATCCAGCATATAGTCCGGACCTTGCCCAGTCGGATTATTACTTGTTCCGTTCCGATCCATAGCCCACTTCCTTCGAGCGCGACGCTTCAACAACCAGGTGGAGGTGGCACCTGGGGTGAAGCAGTTCTTCGCCTTGAAGGACAAGAACTGGTACTACTGCGGAATCTAAGAACTCGCAGACAGATGGATAAAGATGGGGCAACACAATGGCCTATACTTTGAATGCCAATTAGCTTTAGTCGTAAAGGTACATATGAAGACAAAGTGATCCAAATATTGCAAAACATTCAACTCACCTTCTTTATCTGACACAAAAAGAATTTTTCAAATGTGACATATACGTCAAAATTACTGACTTTTCTGACCAAAATACCAAAAATACTGACAAACGTAATTTTTTTTTTAAGGTTTGACGACCACCGTGAGCAACTCAATGGGATATAAGCAGTCGCCCGTCCCTAATTTAGGGTCACTGGTTCCAGGGAAAGGCGACAGCCAGTACCGTAAGACAAACACAACATCCATGCCTCACCGGGATTAGAACCCGGACCAATTTCGGACGAATGATCAGAGGCCATCGCTTAGACCACTGCGCCACCGGGGTGGCACAAATGTAATTACAGCCTATCAATAAATTAGCATTTTAAAAGTAAAATTGGGAATTCATTAAACAAAATTATCTGGCCTCTACCATCCCAGTAGCAAGCCACCGCACACCTTTTTATTGAAAACAATTTAGTTTTATAAATACAGGATAATATTTTCATTGTTGTATTATAAAATGAAAAAAATTATAAAAAATTTCAGATTGTGAACTTGAAACACAAAAGACAAATAAGATTAATTCACTGAAAGCAAAGGTGACATGATAACATAACATGGCGAATAACATAATACAAAGTAGAGAAGAATGCATGGCCCTCAGATATCATATTTTTAAGCAATTAGGGAAAGCCAATGCTCAGGAAACACTTTCATCACTGGGCCACTTGGCCAGTACAATAATAATTATTACTAGGTTAGGAAAAATGAGAAAAATAAATTGCGTTGAACTGAAAAAAACTAAAAAAGAAGTACTGTCTTTACTGACCAATTTAAAAAAAAACGGACAAATTACTGACCAATTTAAAAGAAAACTGACAATTTACTGACCAAAATACCCAGACAGATGGACGGTGATAGAAAATAAAACATGCCCTTTCTAATCAAAAGCAGTGAAAAACATTCTCATTAGTCATAAAGGTACATATAATGTACATTGTGCTTGAGAACTATATACTTTTCCCTTCCCACTTCATAAATAGGAAATGGAAGCCCTATAATTACTTTATGGTCAATGCATGAAAAGGTAGAGTTGTTCTTATTGGAACACAAAAACAAGTCAAAAAAAGGAAGTTTTTTTGCAGATAACACTTCGAGTACAAAATGAACATTACTTCCACTGAACAATATCAAATGGATTGTTCCTACTTTCAGAGTATACATATCAGCACTGAGAACATCAGCTTCTCCTGTTCTTATTTTGGTGCCACGTATAGTTGCCCACTGTCCTACTTAAAGGTGAGATAGGTTACTGAAACACTGTTGTATTGCTGTTTGTATACTATCTCCATACAGCTCTAGCAAGATTGGGAAACAATTTTCTGTTTCAATAGGCTGCCCAAAATATGACCCTGCTTTCAAATAAGCCTGGTAAAGTTGGTGCTGCCTAGATAAGGCTGAGGTAACATTGACAAAATTTTTAGAATGTTGAATGTAATTTTTTAAAAAGAAATGTTTGCTTTCAAAACGCATCGTCCACAACCATATTAGTGGACCACACTTTAAAATAAGCTCGGGATAATGCAGCATGTAATGATGTTTTGGTCTTAGACGTACATCAGGAAACAGAAATTTTCGGTAAAACAGATATTCTTTTATTAAAGCATCTAAATATTCTATTTGAGTTGACTAATCTTTGATGAAGAAATTAGAACTACAATTTCTTGTAACATACAAATCAGATTCCAGACTTCATCATTTTTATCTATAATTTTATACCGAAGAAAAGACTCAGAAATCGAATCATTGTCCAGTTCTGAACTGCATGACCACCAAGCTTCTTTTTATTTGGTAAGACAGTGCTTGGTTTGTTCGTTGAGTCGTCTTCTTTAAATCTAAATGTTTGAATGGCATTGTTTAAGTATTTATATGTGAACCATTTTTTTGTTTTCACAAAATATTTAATAAACAGTGCAAGGTCATAGGACATGACTCCCTCAAAAATATCATGACCAAGACAAGGAGGTAAACCTGGAGAACAAATATGATAATAGCTTAACTCATTAAAAATAGAATTAAACTTGATTCCCTCAACAGCCTCATGATTCCCTTCTGATAACACCTGCACAGCTTCACAGTATGATCCTATGCTCCTACAAGGAGAGCTCAGTTTATGGGGAGAGTTCTGGAACTCAGAACTGGTTATTGAGCAAAATCTGCAAAAATACCCATTACCGAAATGCTCTATAAAACCTCCAATGCCATGGCTACCAAGGTTGTCCCCAATGATGAAAGCCACAGTTCCTTTATGAAGTTCATCATCAATCTGAACACCGTGCTACTCCAGGTGTTTTAGATCATATATCAAAGGTCGAAACACAGCCTCTTGTCCAAAATATTTGTAATCTTGCTCTCTGCACAACAGAACCAACTGGATTGGATTAACTTTAAATCTATTATGTTTGTATATATTACCCAATGTCATGTACACAGTAAGCATTTTATGTTTTGTTTTTGCAGAACCTAATGGATTGACAATTTCAAAACTATCTTGATACAATATTAACTGTAATGATCGTTTATTTTCTTGGAAAAAAATATTATTCTGGAATACAGAACCATCGGTAAAATCACATAATAAATTTTTTCTCTGCAGGTATTGGTTTTGAAAATTGCATTTTAATAGAGTTATCACTCAAGAGGGATTGCAGTGTCTTTTCAATTGGAATATAATGGAAATGGAAAGGCTGATTAGTCTGATTGAACCCCAATCTAATATTAAGTGGCTCAATATAATCGAAGTTTTCTTTATAAAACTTGTTGCGCAGATAATGTGAACTTAAAGCTTTTTGTGCATTAGTGAATGGGTTACTTTTTTGAATATCTGAAAGAAGAGATTGTGACAAATTAGTATGCATTCCAAGGCCTAGATTTTCTAAAAAAACACATGAAAGACTTTCTTGGCAACCTTGTTGCAATTTGCTGATTTCATCAAAGATTACGTGAATTATTGACCCAGGAATGTTATACTGGCATTGCAAACGTAAGTAAAACAGACCAACATCTTGTGTAATAGCGTCCTTATCATTTTCTAATGACTCCATATCCTGGGTGGATACATGGTCAAAAGGTGGGATCATTTCCCTAAAGGAATTTGATGGCTGATTTACCTGGGTCCCACCTGGGGCAAAAGTGCAATGAATGCGTGAAATATGGGACGCAAAAGAGGCAACTTTTGAAAAAGTTTAAAACATGCTTCAAATGGGCAGGTAAGTGTTACACGTGATCCCAAGTGCTGCTTTAGGTGTGCAATCAATTGACTTGGAGAGTGACACACTTTCTGGCAAGAGACAACACCACATGTACAACAATTATCTTTTGTTTTCTCATAACTGCGAGTGCTGGGTCTTATAGAAGCATGATTTCTTTTGATGTGGGACTTAAAGCCTTCATAAGTCTTGAAAATTCCCGAGCAGTCATTAAAACCACAGCGGAATCTTACATTTGGTACATTTGTATGAGCACGATAATGTGCCAAGTACAGTTTTGCCACACAAAATGTTTTAAAACAGATATGACACTCTAACATTACCATTCTTCTAGGATCTTCAGGAAGATTTCTTTGCCCTGTCCAATTATTGTACCTGACAGAGAGGGAAAACAGAATTTATATTGTGTTTGCACATACAGTGTTAGAATTAGAAATAAATTTCTACTGGCGCAGCGAACCACTAGAATTTGCAAACCACTGGTCCACAAAAATGCCCACTGATCCGCAAAAGAAATAACTTAGACATTTACAATATATGTAGAAAATAATGTATCATTTCAATGGAATTATATCCAATATTTGTTTTTAAACCTATCATTAGTTTGCAGCCTAAGAAAACCGTACAGCAAGGTAAACGAAATTCATTTTTTAACTTGACAAATTCGAGGTAAAAAAATACAACTTACTGGTCATCCGGGCCAGTAAAATCAATAGTTCAGTGGTCTGACTGAAGTTTTACTGGCCAGTGGCCATCGGACCACTAGGTAATTCGAACGCTGCATGCATGCATACACCCACACACAGTGGAACTTCAGTCGAATAACAATTTTTCGGTTGCTGTGCGTTGCTTAGCGTGGAAAGAGCGATGGATTTATTTACTCGATTTTCACAAGAGTGGAACCTTAGTTATGCGCTTTTCAATTTTATTTAGAATTTTGCACTACTACTATTTTATTGTAGTTTCTATCACTTTTTCAATGCAGTTATATGCAATTCATTTTAAGTTTTTGGCAATTATAAATTAAAATTTGAATTTCAGATTATCAAAGAAACACTATTCTTTGATTTTTTATGCATAATCCTGTATGCGACTTTGAAAGAATCAAGTGTTTTTTGAAGCCACAAAATAGATGCAACTAAAAATTTAATTTGTTTTTTTTCTTTGCGCTTTTACTACTGCTGTGAGCACAAAATGGGCTATAAGCAGTCACCCATCCCTAAGTTAAGGTTCCAGGAAAGGGAGAGCGCCAGTGCTGTAAGACGAAAAAACATCCATGCCTCACCGCGATTCAAACCCGGATACTTCATGAATGAATGGTCAGAAGCCAGCGCTTAGACCACTGCGACAACAAGACAGAAAATTCACAGTTCTGTTTCAACACATTTTTCAGGCCATCACCTACAAAGAGAACTGTGAATTTGCCACTGGGAAAGCAAATTCAGTTTTCTTTTTACACATTTTTCAAGGCCATCCCCTACAAAGACATAACTGAAGTTCCACTGATGCAAAATAACTATTGTTCAACATAAACAGAGAAGGATGTTATTTACACTCGCGGACAATGAAATTTGCACACCTAGAAGAAAACATGCTACAGCCACAAAACTTTGCAAATAGCTAGAGTGCACGCTGGTATGTAAATGATCCACGTTTGGTGCGATTGAGCATAACCGCACACACTGTGGTGGTGCTGCAAGCACAAAATAACGTGTAGTCGATGCCCCATCAAAGCGAAAAGCACCGGCCAATGCAAGGAAGAGTACAAAGTGGCAAGAATGCCTACCAAAACCAATATGATGACGGTCAGCCAGACTTGTTTTTATACCGTTTGCAGCTGTACCGCGCATCTTAACAACGCGGTGGATCCATTCATTTGCTTTTGAGGGGGTGTCTGGTGACTTTTGTTAAAATAGCGTATATATGCAATTATTCTGGACCCCTGTTAACGGAAATCCTAGATATGTGCCGGTACATAAATAAGTATGTGGGTTAGAAAAAAAATTTGCAGAGACACAAAGTTTTTCTTGTTTTGTTTTTGCTAACTGTCCTTTAGAAATAATTCACACTACAAATGCAGAAGTTGGACATCCTGCAATTAATTTCAACTACATAAGACAACTGTTACTAGGAGGTAAACTGTTGTACATGTACCATACATATGTAATTCTCCACTCAAAATATCGATTTTGCTGATTTTACTCTAAATTGTGATCAACACTAGGGACAAAATTTAACAGCACATATAGAGGGACAAAAAAAATCAACACCACATACCCTTAGGAAAAAGTTCTATAGAATTCTATAAATTTTTTTATAGAAATATGTTTAAGAAATCTTTAGATTATGGCCCATTTTTTTATAAAGATCGTTCTATAAGTTCTATCAGGCGCTCTATAGAAAGGTCTACAGAATTTCTATTGCAATAGTGAACACAATTCTGTAGAAATCTTGATAGAAATTCTATAGAAACTTGACTAGTTTTCTATAGATATCCTAATCGAAACCTCAGTGGAAGCTTATAGAATTTCTATAGAAACTTATAGAACTGCTAAAATAATGTCTTATAAAAAAGTGGCCATAATTCTAAAGGATTACATCAAATCACTGTTCCTATAGATTTTCTATAGAAACTGTTGTTTGATACAATCCACAGCATTCCATAAATGAATGCTAAGAGTTTGCCATTCAGTCTGTTCGAAACATTTTCTGAAGTAATGTGAAAAATTCCTTGGCTTCCGATTAATTTGGACATAAGCCATGTAACCATTAATAAAAGGTACTAAAACTTTAAATACATACTTCAGCTATGTAAAAGTAAGAAAGTTTTCAAATGACAGCTTCAGTCTCTTTGAATATAGGAGTGGATGTATGATAGTGTGGTTGCCAGAAAAAAGTTATGAGTGCATTTTTAAAATGTATGCAAAATCTGTGCAAAAATATTCAAATAAATATGACTGAAAATTATTATTAGTATTCTTATTACCTGTAACCTTATCACCACATAATGGTTGACCACTTATATTTTGCCATTTATCTATGCAGGAAACAAGTTGGGAAAAGTGATTGGAATCTTGATAAGACCGATTTGTGTGTGAAAAATATATTTTCCAAAGCACTAATAAAACTAATATACATGTCTAAAAGTGGTACATAAATTGAAATCCTGTAACAGTCTTCTGGGTTTCGGTACAGCGTTGGTTTTGTTTTAATGTGATTCTTGGTTTTTTAATCAAAACTCCTTGCTTTTCAGCATGCTTTAGAGTAATCTGAAATAAGTCATGGGACTCAAATTTGACATTGCCTCATTACCGCAGAAACTTTTGGTATACTCATGTATTGGCTTTTCATTGCAGTGGAACATTCTGGTCCTTGGCTTCTTGCCCCTTCCTCATTTTGATGAAGAAAACACTCAGTTGCTGTCATAAGACATAAAAACAATTTCAAATACTAACAAAAAATTGACTTTTAAAATATCGAAAGGTTCTAAATTTTGGAGTGTTTTAACACTCGACCTCCCCGTCCCCTCTTGGGCACAATTCTGAAGCTGCGGGGTAGATGATGAATTTCGCTTTTTCAGAAAACATTTGTTGAGTTCCTTTAAAAGTTATTTTATTTTCTCTTATTTTTAATGAAATAATAAAGGGTTATCTTATTTAGAATGCCATAAAAAATCATTTTCATAACATGATTGCCCCCCTTAACAAAAGTTGTCCTGTTCTTAAAAGTTATTTTACTACCACTTATTTTTGACGAAGCGTTTATAAGAAGTTGTCTTTGTTAGGGGAGTAATGTTATAAAAAAGAAAGCATTTATATCACAGTGATTACTGCAACACAATCTCTAACCGTTATATTATTTTTATTGTTCACAAGGTACAGGACTTTGTAAAATGTTTTGAGTCGACATGTCCATTTTAGTGACCACTGCGGCTGTTGCAATTTTCTTGGGAATTCAGTTACTCAGATTTAACTGGCATCACGAAAAACGGCGGTAACATAAGGTAGGTATTTTGATATAACTAACATCCGTAGTATTGAAACACAAAACGGTGTCAATTGCATTGTCATTAATAACAGTTTTTCAGACACGTTTGGAACTTTGCTGATTAATTATAAAAGTGAGATGAAATGCTGGGAGATAAATCAAGTAGTGCTTTCAGAGCCTTGTTTTTAATTGTTCTTTTAAATGTAGCTAAAGGCTATCTGTGTTCCACCTGCAATCTGTGCATATTATATCCCAGTTTATATTTATCTGTAATTTTTTCTGTATTTTTACCAAAAAGAGCCTTATTTTATTTTGGTATGCGAGTTGCTTTGTATTTTTTCAACGTATTTGGTCTTTAAACATTGAGGGTGCAGTATATCATATTTTTCACTATTTTGTGAATTTAAACTTAATTTTTGGTCATGATTGTCTTAGTATTAGTAGAGGGAAGTTTGTTTATTTCGTTATTTTATAGGCTTCGAACGCAATTCATGTATTCTAAATCATAAGAGAATATATATATAAATAAATATAAAATCTGTTCGTTATAAATTAACATTTCCTTTTTTAATTGCAATGTAAAATTTGGATTTCTTTTGCATTGTTTTTCAGGTTTAAATTCTCTCTCTAACGAACTTGGAATTTCGTTATAGCTGAAAATCATTTCTATTTATTATGTCACTCTCACAGCTTGAGTTCTCTTTAATCTTCTTCTCTCTGTTTAATAGTAACAGATGAAGAGCATGGGTCGGGCCATGAAGGTTAATGGATGCAAGCGAAATTGTTAACTAGTGCTAGGTCATGCTACTCTACGGAGGACATGACTTATATATATATATTTTAAACTATTTTAGGTGGGAATGTTACTTGCATCTATGGCCTTGCAGAAACCCATTTCCAACTAGGTCTTTGTGGAAGTGAGAAAATGCAGAGTTTTTGCTGGTCCTTGATAAAGCCAAGGCTCAGTATTCTCGACACCTTCTACATTCAGTTGTTTTATTTTATTTTTTTATCTTTTCTCCTTTTACTCACACAGGTAGATACATAACCTTTTCTATGTTGTACTAGGTGTGAGTCAAAATTATATATGTATTTTTTTGCTTAGGTATCTTCTTTATAGAATGTGAATTCTGAATTTTCAAAACTGCTGCGTTGCGCGTTTTGATTTTCAGGTTATTTTGCACCCTTCGTTTTAAATTCTAAAATTTTTTCCTTAGTCTTCAGTTTTGCTCTTAAGTATATATATAAATAAATATATATATATATATATATACAGTGGTCACAAAAGTTAGGGGTTATTATGGTTTCAAAGGGGAAGCATGGTGATATGTAAATTTGGGAGTACTGGAGATAAGTTATCAGCATAAATTAGCATCATGACAACACAGCACATGGTGTGCAAGCTCCGACATCAATAGCCTCCAAGGGGTGGAAAATGGGAATTCACAATTAAATATTTTGTTTTAAGGTCATTTATTCACAATAAATATTTATTTTAAAATCAACTATCGTTTCGCTGAGTATTTGGCTTGGCGTCATCAACATAAATGGAGTGCAAACGTTCAAATCATTGAGACATCAGTTCTGACGGTCCAAAATTTTGGCGAGTTGTTTCTATACCCTTGAAAAAAATGGAGTAGATGTCATATCGATGACAAGCCGTGAAGAGTTGCAGTATATGTAGAAAGCTAATATATTAAACTTGATAGTCAAATCTGTTTTATCAATAAGCATAGTGTTTAAAAAAAATGGTTGTTTTCATGACAATGTGGGCTATAGACTACTTCACTTCACAGTTCCATACGTAACACTTTTGTTCCTTCACACGAAAACTTAAAAGTCCTGTGGGCCTGTCCTATATATGAAAGTCCACATTCCCAAGGGATCTAATTAATTCTCTAGGAATTTGTCTTTACACTAGTCTTTTAATCCGTAGAAATTCTCATGTTTACAGATTTGAAAATAATTGAAATTATAACATTTGAGAATTTCCTAAATTTTTGAACAGCTTTGCCACAACAGAAGGACTATATTCTCTGTGTATTATATTCAATTCCTTTAAGAAAATTGAGCTCTTTTTAAAAGGAATCCTCAGTTGAGCATATATGTATAACACGATATATGTATGCATTGAAAGTATCGAATTCTTGTTGACTTGGTGCACCCGTGACACAATGGCTCGTGAAAATCTCAGTGCCTGCACGACTTCCAAGATGGAGTGACCCACTCGTCGGGCCCCGAAAATTGGCCCACAATCAAATGCGCTTAGATCCTACGTCTTACCCATACTGCGTCCGACTCTTACTGATTCCCGTCGCATCACTCCTTATACTGTTGGATCGCTGCATACGTCATGTCGTTTCCGTTTACAGGGCCTCCCACAGCACCATATTTGCATAACTCCAGCTGTTTCTAAATCAATTGCTCTTCAGTATAATACGTTGACGAGGAAACCAAAAAGTTGGCGCACCTGAGCTTAGTTATTCTTTCTGATTGTATGGTGCATGATACAGTTGCTGTTCATTTGTTTCAACCACTCATGATTGACTTTCTTAAACAGAATCTGCCCCATAAACCTGAATTACTTTTCAGATGGAGCATCATCACAGTGCAAACACAAATCAAACTTTCTCAATCTCTGCCATCATGAGAAAGATTTTGGCATCAAGGCGGAGGGGAACTTCTTTGCATCGTCACATAGAAAAAATGCATGTGATGGTGTCGGAGGAACTGTTAAACGATTAGCGGCATTGGCCAGTCTGCGAATGGTCTACAATGATCAAATTATGACTCCTCGCCAACTTTATGATTGTGCTAAAGACAATATTGTCAACATTAGTTTTTTTGTATCCCACTACAGACGAATACGAGGCAGAGGAAAATACCTTGAAGAGTAGGTTTGAAACAGCGACAACAATAAAGGGTACTCTACAATTTCACAGTTACAGTCCTGTGAATGAGACTAGAGTTTTAGTGAAAAGCTACTCATTTTCAGAGGAATCAAGTTTAGAAATAGTTTCAGCTGATGATGATCTGGACATTAATGACATTGTTGGCTTTGTTACATGTCATTACTTAGACGGTGGTTAGGTTGTGTGTTAGGAATAGAAGGAGATGAAGTAAAAATAAGTTTTTTGGAACCACGTGGCTCTTCTCCATCTTTCAAATACCCACAATTTACTGACATACTAGCTGTGCATAAAAGTGAGGTTTTAACAAAAGTTGATCCTACAACAGCTACAGGAAGAAATTATTGACTTACAGACTCAGAAACCAAAAAGGCAAACAAGAACTTATTTGTTTAATTAAAGAAGAACTAAGAGGTCGCTATTTTGGCGTAACTACAACTCTGAGTGCTAACTAAAAAAAAAATTATTAATTTTACCAGGTAAAACTTTTAGCCTGTGGGGACCGTCCTTCCCTTGTTTTATGTTTGACTATGTATTAGTATGATGTATTTATTAAGTAGATTTTAAAACTCAGTGTTTGTTATCATGTAAACACACTAAAACGAGAATTATAATCCATTATGACTTGTACAGTAACTTTAAGATTTTTGCCATAACTCCCGATCCCACTCTATAAGTTTCAGGATTTAAAGCTTATAATATTACAAAAAACATATTTTTCAAGAATTAAAAAAAACACTATATTCATAATTTTGTTTTAATATTTTTTTTCACCAGGCATGGTCAAGTGGCATACAAATTAAAACTCGTGAAATTCTTTTTAAAATGAGGGGTCAAACAAATCTTTAGGTCTTATAGAACTTGAAACATTCAAGATTGAAAAAGTTTAGGCAAGCCAAAAAACGATTTTTCAAAATTTTAAAAATTAATTACACGAAAACCCAATGATATAAAAAAAATATTTAAATATGTATTCCCATTTATATCATTAGGGAGAATGATTCCTGACGGTTTCATTGAAATCTGAGATGGTCAGGTTGAATATTTAAATTTTTTGGTTGATTTGGCATGGAATGTTCGAACACCTTTGCTGTCTGCAGCTAAAAAGAGAAAACTCTCCAGTTCGCACAGGAGCACAGAGATTGGACAGTCGATAATTGGAAACAAATTATGTGGTCCGATGAATCACGTTTTCACTTGCAACATGCTGATGGTCGAGTGAGAATTTGGCGGAACCAGCACGAAAGCATGGACCCCAAATGCATTGCTACAACCTTTGAAGCTGGTGGAGGCAACGTTATGGTTTGGGGAATGTTTTTCTGGCATGCTTCGGGCCCTTTAATTTGTGTTGATAAACGTCTGACTGGCGCATCATATTTAAACATCGATGCAAACCAAGTGCATGATGTCATGTGGATGGATTATCCCAATGGCGATGGCTGCTTTCAACAAGATATTGCGTCCTGCCATAGTGCTTGTATTGTACAGGATTGGTTTCAGGAACATGCCAGTAAGTTTACTTTGCTTAGGTGGCATTAGATCTCAATCCCATTGAGAATTTGTGGGATGAAGTTGAACGAGCCATCAGACAGCTGGATCCACAACCCTGCAATCTTACACTCCTGGAAAGTGCTATTCATCAAGCATGGTCTCAGATTCCACAAACCACCTATCAACATCTTGTGGAGTCCATGCCACGAAGAATCGACGCAGTATTAAAAGCTAAAGGTGGCCCAACAAAGTACTGAGGGGGGGTCATATTAAAGTGGCCATTCAGTGTAAAAGACACCAACTTTTTTTTTCTGAGTGTCTACGCTCCAAATATCAGTTAGGTATAGCATTTCATATGAACTGGCGTGCCCCACGAAAACGACCGTTCAAGTTTATGGGCAAATGTGGAGAAAAAAAAAGTCCAAACAAAATAAAAGATAAGCACTCTTTGCTCGTTTTGGGAAAATATAAGGACTTTTAAGCACCCAAAAGAAATATAAGCCCTTTTTAAGGATTTATAAGCACCGTGGGAAGACATGATTATCAAACAAAACAACCCACTACAATGACATTTCCAGTGACAAAGAACTTTCTACCAGCGTTACCGTGATTCATGAAATTATACTCATACAACAGCAAACTAATGTTCTTCTAAAAAGGCTTTGACGACTGCCAATAGCGGTATAACTATACCATCGGGATTAGAGAAAATGCTATCACACACTAACCAACCCGCTTGGCCAGCGTGGTGAGTTATGGACAAACCCCTCCAAAATGACTCCACAACTTCAATCTTGGCCCTCAGTCTACGGCAACTGCAATGTACCTGGCCAAGGCAGCGGCCAGTGTGACATGAAGGCAGAGGGTGCTAAGAATCCCGGGAGAACCGGACTAGGTTGCCATCTGATGCTGACCTCGGCTACGTACAATGGACGTTCCCTGTTTTCTGATTCAAGGCTTCTTGAATTGGAAGAGGAACTACAAAGTATAAGTGGGACATCGTCGGGCTAAGTGAGGTGAGGAGAAGATCTCATTGAACTAAAAAGTGGACATCTCTTCTACTATCGTGGCACAGATACTGGCAGAACTAGTGCTGGTGAATTTATAATAAACATGAAACTTAAGGATAAAGTTGTAGAAGTTGAAAGTTCCTCTGACAGAGCTGCACGACTCGTTATCCAACTCTCGAGAAGATACCAGGCTTAAATTATTCAAACTTATGTACCCACCACAAGTCTCCCTGAATAAGAAATCGCAAAATTTTATGAGGAAATTCGTCATCTAAATAATAAAGGTAAGCAGCACTTGAAAATAATTATGGAAGATTTCAATGCAAAAATAGGGCAACGGCAACAGAATGAAATTTCTGTAGGTACATTCAATCACGGCAACAGAAACCAGCGTGGAAATACTCTCGTTGAGTTTGCAGAGGCAGAAGGGTTTTTACTCTTGAACTCCTTTTTCAAGAAAAAGCCGCACAGGAAATGGACATGGGGACACCCAAATGGGACGGCAAGTGAAATTGATTTTTTTATGTGTAACAAAAAATTCGTCATCGAAGACCGCAGTGTGCTAAACAAGTTCAACACAGGTAGTGACCACAGATCGGTGAGATGTAAGACGCACCTCAACACTAAACTCGAACGTGGCAAGATCATAAGACAAACAAAATGTATTGACATAACGAACCTTAAAAGACACCATAATACCTTCAAGTTGGAACTGAAGAACAGATCCTATGCTTTAGAAGGCCTAACATCGGAAGAAGTAGATATTTCGGAAGTTTACAGAAAAGTAACCAAAGCTCGTATGGAAACAACAAGAAAATTAGACGAGTCTAAGAACAAGTTGCATGTGAACAAGCTTTCAGGAAAAACCAAAATGTTGATGCTAAAAAGAAGAGAGATGAGGACAACTAAAGACGACGTGACTTCAAAAGTGGAATACATAGAGCTATGCAAGACAGTACAAAAAGTATCACTGAAGATGTAAGGAAATTCAACTGTGAACTTGTGAAGAAAGCAATTGAAAACAATCAAAGCCTAAAGACAGCAAACGGACATCTCAGTAAGTGAGGAAAACAGATTATGGCACTGAGAAAAGAAGATGTTTCTGTAACAAGAAATAGAGGCGAAATTTTGACAAGAGTGAAAGATTTCTACTCCAAGATATATGAAGGGGATAATGCATGTACTCCAGACATCATGGAAGGTACCAGAGTTCTTCCAGTCCTCCCAGCAGAAGTTGCCCATGCAATCAAGAACATGAAACGGGGTAAAGCTCCAGGAGAAGATGGAATTACAGTAGACTTCATACAAGAAGCAAGTGGAGAAATCGAAACAGTACTCGCCCAAATTTTCACTCGATGCTTTAATGAAGGGAAGATTCCTGAGGATTAGAACAACGCTATAATGACCTGCTACATAAAAAAGGTGACGTTGAGGATCTCAGGAACTACAAACCTATCAGCCTCCTGTCAGTGGTTTATAAAATCTTCACTAAAGTTCTTTCACACCGCTTGAAGGTAACACTGGACATGTCTCAACCGAGAGAACAAGCTGGATTCAGGAGTGGCTACAGCACAATGGATCATATCCACGCACTGAGAGCATTAATTGAAAGAGCGAGGAAATATGAACTTCCATTGGGCATGGCTTTTATCGATTATGAAAAAGCCTTTGATTCGGTGAAACCAGCAGCAGTTACAATGGCTCTGAAATCCTGCGGTATTGAAGATGAGTACATTAATATTATTAAAAACATCTATGAAAGTTAAAGTGCAAAGATTCGGCTGTTTGAAAATACAACACACATAAACGTTGGAAAGGGAGTGAGACAAGGTGACAACATATCTAACCCTCCTTCGTTCTGCTGATGACAAAGTCATTTTTGCAACTACCCAATCACAGCTGCAGAATATGATCCAAGAACGTGCTGACTAGAGTAAAGAAGTGGGATTAAAAATGAGTATTCACAAGACAAAAGTGATGTTCAATGCTTTTACATGAAATGAAGATTTATCGATTGATGGAAAAAAGTCAGATATAACAGACACGTACGTTTATCTTGGACAGCAGATATAAAGTGAGGGTCACATTGATGAAGAAATTAATCTGTGGACAAAGCTTGCCTGTAGAGCTTTTGGAAGAAACAGCATGATTTTCAAGAGCAATATGACATTATGTCTTAAAAGAAAAGTGTTTGATCAATGTATCCTTCCAGTGCTTACGTATGGTGCAGAGACGTGGACCTTAACTAAAAGAGACATACAAAGACTGCAGACAACTCAAAGAGGCATGGAGAGGTGCTTGCTTGGTGTAACCAGGAGAGATAAGAAGAGGAACTCGTGGATCCGAAAAATGACAAGAGTGGAAGGCATCATGATTAGAATTAAAACTCTGAAATGGCAATGGGCTGGGCATACTGCCAGAAGGACTAACCATAGATGGACAGCAGAAATTTTAGATTGGATTCCAAGGGACGGGAGAAGTTCCAGAAGAAGACCACTTCGGAGATGGGTGAATGAATTTCGAAAGTATGCGGGAGTGACATGGAGGAGACTGGCACAAGACAGACCGTTGTGGATGAAACTTGGGGAGACCTTTGTCCAGCAGTGGATTGATAATGGTTGACAATGATGATGATGATGATGATGATATCTCTTAATTCTTCTTAAGCTATATATATATATATATATATATACATATATGTAATAACAAGTAATTAAACACACCTGCAATCAACGATATCTGCTGTCCTGATACACGTCACGGCCGCCGCCGTTAAATATCATGTTGAAAACAACAACGCAACCAGTGGCATGCAAGATGCCACGCAGTTCGGAGCTCTGATTTCGAGAAAGATATAATCGTCGTGTATCACAGAAATGGCTGATCCATACGTGACATATCCAGCGAGTTGAAGTACACAAAATCGACAGTGGCCTACGAGATTGGCAAGTGGAAGATGAGAGGTGACTGTCGGATGGTGCCCCGACCCGGCAGACCCACAAAACTTGGAGTTAGAGACCGACGGGTGCTGGCCAGAGAAATTCGGACGAACCGCACCAAATCCGTGGGCCACATCCGCGAGGTGTTTCAACATCGATCCGGGTGTTCTTTTGATGAATACCATCCATAAGGACGCTCATCTACTCGGTTTTAATGGACGTGCTGCGGTTCACAAGCCTTTTACCACCAAGTCCAATAGCGCTGCTTGGCTAACGTGGTGCAAAGAACGTCGACAGTGGACCGTTGAACAGTGGAAACAGGTTCTCTGGAGCGACGAATCAAGGTTCACCCTCTACCGTTCGGATGGCAGGGTTTGGGTTTGGCGTCTACCTGGAGAACGCCTCCTGCCGGAATGTATTGTGCCAACTGTGAAGTTCGGCGGCGGTGGATGTAGGCTATGGGGGTGTTTCTCCTGGTATGACACGGGACTCTTGGTCGCAATTCCTGGTAGACTCAACGCCGAGACTTACTGTACCTGTGTGGATGACCATGGGCTTCCTACGTTGTGGCAATTTTACGGGTTGGACCCATGTTACTTTCAGGATGACAATGCTACGTGTCATGTCCCGAAGTCCACCGTGGCTTGGTATGGCGACAATGGGGTTAATCAAATGAACTGGCCTGCGTAGAGCCCGTATCTTAACACAATCGAGAACCTCTGGGACGAGTTGGAGCGTCGACTTAAGGGGTGCCCCCACCGTCCGAAATCGGTGAAAGAACTGACCTGTCTTCCCCAAGCCGAGTGGAAGAAAATACCGCTTGCCGTCGTGCAACGCCAGGTATAGAGTATGCCCCGGAGGGTCGCAGCTGTAATCGCCGCTCGTGGAGGGTCCACCAACTATTGAAGTAGAATAAACTTCGTTTTCCTTAGCTATCACAGGTGTCGAATTACCTGTTGGTAGATAGTGTATATATATATTAAGAAGAATTATTGCTCGAGACCATGTGCTTTTTAAAAGATTGATTACCTATTGGACTATGCAGGTAAATTTTAGGATAGAACACCTATTTGGTAAACCATTTTCAGATGCTCAGGAGGCGTTTTCCATCTCTCCTGTAAATAGCACGCATTGTTTCGTGTATTTACCGTCTTTGTGCTTACATTAATTAATATACAGGGATGTTGCAAAATTCTACATCTTTGATACGGCCGGAACTATGTTCCCCTGTTATTGTAATACAAAGCTTTCCGTAAGATTTGTGGACGATTATTGTGGACAAGTTGTGACGGGGAATCCACACCGATGGAACATTAATTATACCGCAAAAGTCCATTACATTAAGACTTTTGCTAACTATCACTGGGTGTTGTATTACTTTGTATTTTTCGTTTTTCAGCTAAATAAACTAAATTGAATAAATTTAATATTATTTTAAATAGCATTAATTCCAATGCATTATAAATACCCATATCATTTTAATGGGCGAAATTGAGATGGTGTCATCTCAAGTACAGTTCCAAGAGAGAGACAGCACAGAGGTATGTGTCTGTTCCCCCAAAAAAGAAAACGTAGTAAAACCACCATGAAACGTCGGAGACGTTGTGACAACACCGGACATCGTTTCCACGGTTAACAATTCGGATGCCAGATTTAAAAAATCACATCTCAGATTTGAAAAAGAAGGCTGTTATGAAGACCACTTGTGATCATCGTTTCACGAAATGTTGAAGAAGTCCAAAATAACGATACAGGAACAATAAAATTATTTTGAAAAATAGAGATCGGTGATTTTGAGAAAATCCTGTGAATTTGTTAGACTCGTCGTTCTCGAGATGCTGAGCATGTGGATGGTCTCGAACAAATTCCTTCCGGAACAACTGATTCCGGATTCATAAAGTCAGCGGTTGCAAAACAAAAAACAAGTTAGTAAAATCATGCAATGCACTAAATATGATATGCTTTCCAACAAACCAGAAATCATTACTCAAGTTATGAGGAAAATGGCTGTGGAATAAATCTCGGTTCTGTGCCCTGACCTTTGATTCGATTTTGATGCTATGCAACATAACCGGTTCAGTATACCTCCGAAATAACATGATAAAGTTGTGTCGCAATCAAAGCACTTTTACGTAAGTTATGATGCATAAGGACTATAGAATAGATCCCGCTCCAGTGTCCTAACCTATGACCCCATTTCACCCATTTTCAATAGGATTCGTTCCCAGGTAGGCCCCTGCAACATACTGACAGTTCATCCACATTGAAGCGTTTTTACATAAGTTATGACCTATGATGGCGATGGAAGTGATTTCGCTCCTATGTTCTGACCTTTGACCCCATTTCGCCTATTTTCAATGGGGTTTGTTCCCAGGTGGTCCCGTACCACATACTAAAATTTCATCGAAAGCGAACGATGTTTACGCGAGTTATCGGGCAGACGGACGCACGCACACAACGTGTGACGTAATGGACAGATGGTCGCAAGAGTGTGGCGTCATAAAACTTTAATAGGATCCACAAACAACGCGTGACGTAATGAGACAGATGGCGTGACCGAGCGTCAACATCTCAATCGCGAGAGTGTGACGTCATAAGATTTTTAAGAATGGGAAACATTAATAAGAATGAGATATTTCTAAGAATGGGAAACATTAAAAGTAAAAACGTGGTAAACCGGGGTTTTTATTTAACCCACTAAACGAATTTTTTTAAATTCTAGATCAAGCTAAATTGATTTCTAGTACTAGAAAACGGTAGCTTAACCACTTTCATCAAATTCCTTAGAGCCGTTTTCAAAATAAAATTTACATATCTACAAGAATTGGTCCTTTAATAAGATGTGATGGAATGCATCCAGCTCCTATGCCTGACCTTTGACCCTACGTTACCCGTTTTCAACAAGGTTTGTCCCCATTTGGTCTTCTGCGACCTATTAAAATTTCATCGAAATCGAACCATATTTACGCACGTTATGACGCATAAGTTCAATGGAATGCATCATACTCCTATGTCCTGACCTTTGACCCCAGTTCACCCATTTTCAACAGGGTTTGTCCCCAGGTGGTCCCCTTTCACATGATAAAATTTCATCGAAATCGAACCATTTTTACACGAGTTATCGTGCGGACAGGCGGACAAAGCTGGAGCATATACGCTTTTTCAACCTACGGTTGGAAAGCGTAAACAATGTTTCAGAATTTTCAGCTGGATGCGCACAGTTTTTTGACAGACCTCCTGCGTATATTTTGAAAAGCAGATACATATGTTTGATCTGGAGTGCAAACACCGAAAACCTTCACTACCTACCCCCAAAAAAATTGGAGCATAGAAGACGTGCAGCAAAAGTTAGGACGTTTAGGTTCTATGACAAGGGCTATGGGATGGTTGCTGACTCACTCGAAAAGAGTGCTATCACCAGAGAGTCGTTTTGTACGTGTATTTTTGGAACACTTAAGCAGAAAATCAAATTAATACGCAGGGGAAGATGTTAAAAATGGGTTTGTTTTTTAGGAAAATGATTAAACTGGTTTCACGCCGGAGGGAAAGATTTGAACTGTAGAGAAATCGTGCTTACTTTCCGGATTTAGCACCGTCTGAGTTTAATGGTTTTTTTCTAATTCAAGAAATATTTAAAGGGAACAAAATCACTGTCCACTACCGATTATGCATTAGCTGTTGTTACCCGGTATTTGATCCTTTGGTGAGGTCTAAAGAAACTTAACCAACGGTGTCAGAACTGCATTTACCTTGAAAGCGAATATTGATAATAATGTGTTAAATCCATTCGCATGACTAAATGTTTCCAGCAAAGTTCAAGCACTTTTAAACACTCCATCCTATTCACAATATTTGGTTATCTGTTATTTCCCCATGATTTATTCGGACATGAAGTCCTTCCCTGGGTATTACACAAGCTATGACACCCACTCGTGAATGATTCTGACAGGTTCACCACAATTTTGGTGACATTTTAATTTCACATCATTTGGCTGTTTGCCAAATTTTGGGGAAAATACGTGTCACTCCATTGCAGCTCCAAGAAGTCATCGAAAATTCATTTATTATAATACATTTTCCTAAACAAATAGTGAAAACAAGTGTGACAAAAAACGTTTCAATGTCAGATGGGCAGTGGAATAAACAGAACGTTTATTCTGACATCATTTTATCTTCGGAAACTTTAAGACACGTGTTGAGCTTTTACAATCAAAATAAAACATAGATTTATTTAGACGAATTTTTGCATTCCTTGATTTTGTGTGGGTCCCTAATTTAATATGTACATAAAATAAATCCAGTGCACTGTAATTTACGGTATTCTATACCCAGCATATTCTATACGTGCAAAAAGCATTTATGTTGAGCATTTATCTTTGAGGAAGGCAGTTGTTCGATAGCTTGTGCTTCCGTTCAGGAAGAAAACCCACTTTTCGATTCATACATTAACATATCTAATAAATGATACCTGAGATATTTTCAGTTGATTAAACTACTACGGTTTCATCAAATATATTAGATATTGTGGAAATAAATACTGTACTTTAAACGAACCAGGTAATAAACGATATTATTCATTAATATAACTACAGATTTCCCAGAAATCCAACTTATTGGCGTAATAAAATGTAAATGAGAGTTCCCAAGCTTTCGTTTGTCAACCAGATGGCTTTTTCAAGGAAGACAGACAGAAAGTTTAACCTGAATAAGAGAACGCTTCAACAATTTGAACGCGATTACTTGACTTGACGATAAAAAGATACGAAGTAATATTCATTTAAAGACATGAAGCAGCCCGTTGGCTGTGCACGTTGGTTGTTGGTTTATTCTAGTAGGAAACAAAGGAGTTATTTGAGCAACTGGTTCCAAATTCGTGGTAACTCCAGAACGGAGCTATCATTGAAATCTTCACTGTTGGTAATGATCTCCAAGTTTCTAGAATAGCTGTCGAATTATGGGTAGAGTAGGTAGCTGTTTTCTTAAAATCATGCCATATAAGAGCAGTGGATTTGAATTCGACCTCTCTGGAGAGAGTCATGGTTACTTTACCATATTCTGTGTCCCTTTTATGTTCGTAGTCCCGGATTCAAAATGAGCGCTAGATCATTTCAATGTAATATCGTCTAAAGCCGTCCGAATAATGAAGGCTTGTCGCATAAACGACTGCGTCGCTGGTAAGAGGGGGTTTGTCACTATTTCTCTTTAGCATAGTGTATTCATCTCATTAAATTATATTATTCACCTGCTCTACTTAAACATTTATTCATTCTTCTGCCATTACTGGACTCTTCTGAATTAAAAATATTCAATGCATTAAAAATTTCCCGTTTTAAATGAATTCCGTGCAAATACTTATAGCACTTCTACGGCATTCCACAGGCTCTCAAGTGTAATGCAGAAAGAGTTCCTCACATTTTAACTTCATGTCTAAGTAGAAACAAACCCTGAACATTACACCACTCCTAGCAACCAAAACATTTCCCGATTGGCAGGTGTGACCCATGAGCACGTGTGGTGTACGCTACACTAATTTTACTTTAAACCCAGAGACTTCGTTCGCACCTACCAGACTATTTAAAGACTTATTGGTTCCAGCGGCAATAACATTTCGCTCACTCCAAAGGCACAGCACGGTGATGTGCTCTTACAAATGTTACTCTATGTGGGAGTCGACGTACCGAGACTAGTTTTTGAGTAGTATGACTAATATTCCCTGGAACATTGGCAGTTTTATTCTTGTTTTTTATTTGCCGATGTTGTTTTATAAATTGTATCTTTCGGTTCCGAAGTTTCAATCATCCAACTCAAACATAACTGTGTTTACAACTACATTTTTTGCACAACCAGTTCCTGCATTTTCCGGCTTAGATTAAGCGGTGGCTTACACGTTCGATGCTCGGCCGCCTATGTTCGGTGCATTCTGCAGTCGTGGTGCATATACACAGGCGGAAAGTGAAAAAAGAACACCAAGAAGGAGACGTCTGATACCAACGAAATTTATACAGCATAATAACGGAATACAGAGGATAACGTGATCAAAACATTATGGAAAAATACAGCTGTATTTGCTGGTAAACTGAAAAATAACATTTCCATGTAGCATGGCTAGTGCGAGGTTGATCCGCCATGAACTGCATCACACTGTGCAATTCTGGCACGGAGTCTGTCGTACAGATGTTGGATGTAAGTTTGGGATATTGAGTTCCAAGCATCCTCAAACTGGACGCGTAAATCGGGGATGGCGTGGCTGGCCATGGAGACCGGATAAGTCGTTGTCCCATAAAATTTCACACGTGCCCAATGGGGGACAATCCCGGTGAACGTGCAGGCCATGGAAGTTGTCTCACACCCTGAAGTGCATGTTGCGTTGCCCGTGCCATGTGCGGGCGTGCGTTGTCTTTCTGGAAAACACCATGATGGACCGACCTTACAAATGGCACAACAACGGGCTGAATGATGTTGATGTATGAGGTGCTGTTTAACGTACCCAGTACAAACATTAGTTGTGTACGGGAGTGATACCGGATCGCTCCCCACACCACGAGGCCATTTGTAGGCCCTGTGTGTCTTTGGCGGATGCGAAAAGGGTGGAGACGCTCCCCTCTGCGTCTGCGAACGCGCATACGGCCATTGGAGGCTCCTAAGCAGAATCTGCTTTCATCGCTGAACACGACAGATCACCATTGCGTTCTCCAGTGCAGACGTTGGCGACACCACTGCAGCCGTTCATGACGGTGGGCGGGAGTCAGAGGTGCACATGCTAGAGGCACATGTGCACGTAGTCCTGCATCCAGTAGAATGTTGCGGGATGTTTGCACAGTTACCTCAGGTGCAACGGCAGCTCGGATTTGCGTCGCAATGGATGTTCTGCTTGACAACGACGCTCTTCTTACGCGTCGATCGGTCCGCTCATCAGTCCGTCTGTGACTACCGGTTCCAAGTCGTCTCGTGTGGAAATGTTCCTCGGACCATCTACGCCACCATCGTACACCCACCGATACTTCCCGTCCAATTCGCTCCGCAATACGACGATACGACCACCCGGCCTCGCGAAGTCGACTAGACGTCCTCACTCAAAGTCCGATAACTGCTGAAATCGTGCACGTCTTCCATGTCCAGGCATTGCAGTTTCTTTAGGGCCTTTGCACGTGTCCGTACGCCGACGACTGATTACATTCACTTCGCCGTACTCCTTAAATACCACCGACGATAATTTGCACATTATGCCGTGCTGTGGTGTAAGCGCTCCCCGGTTGGTCCCGAAATTAACATCACACCTACGTAAACTCGACCCCATTAATATATGTATATTTCATGATCGTCCGCCAATTCCTTCTTGGTATTCTTTTTTCACTTTCCGGCAGCGTATTTGACGGTCACATGGGTAAATACCAAGCATTCCGAACGTCCTAAAAGGAAGGTGCAGCTCATACTTGCTTTTTACTTCATGCTCCGGGTCTAATCACCTCATGTTGTAGCTTTTATTTTCCATCACATTTTTTATTGAAGGTTGAAGGACCATCGTGAGCAACTGAGAGAGCTAGAAGCAGTCGCATGTCCATAATTCAGGGTCTTTGGTTCCAAGAAAGGGAGAGACCCAGCGCTGTAAGACAAGCAAAACACCCATGCCTTACCGGGATTCAAACCAGGACCTATCTCGGACGACGATTGATATCAATCCATCGCTTAGACCCGAGCGCCACTGTATGGGTCTCATCACATTCGAGGGTGAGCTTGCAGGAGTATGGCAGATTTATGCTGCTTAAGGGTTCTCCTCTGAAGGCGTTGCTGACGTACGGTACTAGAGTTTGAAGCTGTTGCATCATGTATAACATTCACTGAAGAGCAATTTAATTAGAGGTACCTGTCTAGTAACGTGTAGCACCACCTATCTGCCTGATGACGGTGGCGATTCGTCTCGGCATGGACTCGACAAGACACCGGAAGCTCTGGGAAGTCATACGGATCCACGACCCCTGAACAAGCTCCCACAGTTTACGAAGATTTGATGGAGGAGGTCAGAGCCTTGAACATCTCGCTCGATGGCATCCCAGATGTGCTCGATGGGATTGAGGTCAGTGACCTAGCTGTCCAAGGAAGCGAGGTCACGTCGGTGGTGTGTTCATACTACTGTTCAGATACAATTTGGGAGCGATGGCACGGTGCATTGTCTTGTTGCAAGATGAGGTCCCCAATGGGATGTTGAAAACACACAAACAGGAGCAAATGGTCGTCCAGGATATCTCGGTAAAGTTGACCTGTGACGAACGATGTCCCACGTACCAGGCGTCCCATTTCAGCACACGTAAACAGTCCTCAGACGAGAAAGCCACCCCCACCAGCTTAAAGAGTACCCTGCTGGCAGGAAGTATCCATCGCTTCATGTGGTTTGCGCCGTACTCGTGTCCTGCCATCCGCATGTACCAACGTAAATCTCGACTGATTAGTCGAGGCAACATTTTGCCACATGTATAAGGTCCAGTGGCGATGTTCCCGCGCCCGTGCTAATCTTTGCAACCTCTGATGTGCGGTCAGCAGCGGTATACTCGAAGAACGATGGCTTCTGTACCCCATAGCGCGGAGATGGTTCTGGATGGTGTGGTCGTGACAGAGTGGCTCGTGAAAGTCCCAGTGCCTGCACGACTTCCGAGATGGAGTGACCCATTCGTCGGGCCCCGACAATTTGCCCACGATGAAATGCGCTTAGATCCTTCGTCTTATCCATACTGCGTCCGACTCTTACTGATTCCTGTCGCATCACTCCTTATATTGTCAGATCGCTGCATATGTCACGTCGTTTCCGTTTAAAGGGGCCGCCCGCAGATCATAGAATATTCCTAATCACACAATGTTTATTCAACAAAAATTGCAGGTTCCTTAAAACAAGTAATACTAATGGAAAGAAAAATTTGAAGCCGCCTTAATAGTAATTCGGAGTAATTTATCCTAGATAATACGTGTATCCGTGTCTTAGTTTGCTTAGACAATTGACTGCGAGTGTCGAACTTAAAAACTTACGAAAAGAAGCGTCATTTGGGGAAAGCAATGCACAATACAATACGAATGGATTGTGAAATTTTAATACGAAATTTATGATGGATATCTTTATTCTTTTTGAAGATTCGACTAAATTTCGGCTATACATCCATCTGTGGATGGTACTGTGCGAATTGTTTTGATTTCTTGTGATTACAAATCGACCGATTAATGGCAGCACTTGAGCTATTTGATTGTCGCACGATGTCTCTCATAGTAGCTTTTAGTTTCGGTGTGTGTTTTAGCAGGAGACTCTAAGTTCTTTTTGATTGGGACGTCTTCTTTTTTTGTGCTATAAGATTTATAATTTGGATGATATTTTTCGAAAAAAAAGGAAGGAATGAGGCTATGTCTCTTTCGTGGTGGAAACGTTCAGTGAGTCATCCAGTGACAATCACAAGAAACATGTCTCACCGTTTTGGACAATTCAGGCGACGGAGGAAACACCTTTCATTGAAGGATAAGCTGTGTTCTCGTATACTTGCGACCTGGTACAACAATGCTCTTTTTCTATATATCGTAATGATTCTGGTGTATTGCTTCTCCGAAGAATCGGCCTACGATGGGTAATCTATGAATCAGCGCATGGTGGTGTTGCATCGCCCACTAACACACTTATCGAAAGGTACCAGTATTGCAGAAAATTTGTCTCAGAATAAGTGGCATTTTCCAGTGTGACGAAGGAAGTCTTGGTGACCAAGTAGTCATCAGACAGTTCTTCCCTGGCACGTGATTAATTGATTTTAAATTCACGTAATAAATAGATTTATTCTGCAAAATAGGCTCATTCATGAGTAAACAAAACTCTTCGGTCATTATAAATCTTTAGGAGTAGGGAGGCAATTAGCATTCATAAAAGTTTTTTAAGAGCCGGTCAAAATTGTCACGAAAAGAGATTATTACAGAACTCACACATATCATCTTTTGCACCTACCGTTCAATGATTGCACGTCAGATGTGGTTCGTAAATCTCGAACAGCGGACCAGGGATGGAAGGATGATCTAATGTTTTTCAAAACAAAGCATAAATTTCATGAACAGTGTTGAAAATTTAGCGTCTAAATACGATACGTTCACTGTTGTAGACTGCGAGTGTCAGACATCTGAACCATTTGTTTTTGCATTTATATTACAAGCCAGCACGGCACGATGGGGCCATTGTCTCCTACTGTCTATGCCGCACCTGCACCCTCCCATCATCTCCGTACATCGTAAAACGAGAATCGTCTAAGCATACGACAAAGCGCCATTCTGAATAAGACCAGTTTTAAAGTACAAAAAAAGGAATGATTTGCAACAATTGACTTTTGTCAACGAATTTCTATGAGGAACCTATCCTATTGATTACAGTTTGTACAGTACTTGATGAGCATGATTACTGTGATATAGGTATTGTACCTGAACATCTTATCAGGCATGAGATTAAAATCTTCGAGAATTGTAATATACGATGATTAATAGTAAACAATAGTAGTACACGATTAGGGCGTCTTCTCCCGTTGTCCAGGGTATACAGCGTAGGACGAATTGTTCGGTCGCTGACGCTGCTTCGTCCTCCGAAAATAAATGTCTATGTGATTGGCGCCGCTGCTGCCAAGTTGTATGTCTGCACGGGCTGGTGCTCAGCTACTGCACGCTCTGTGGGCACTGGTACTTCCGTTGATGGTACATTGCAGTTCAATTTTGAAAAGGCTGCACTCGGAAATCTTAGGATTCTTACCACTTGGTTAATAAAATGATAACTTTGTCTTACGGCGACAAAGCGTGCATGACCAGAATTCGCTGAAATCATGAAATCACCACATTTATCCATGTTCCTAGATTTCGGTACACTGTTGGAAAGTCATGCTGTCCTCATATTTTCCGTTTATGCTCGGTTCATGTCTGCTCAAGAAACAAAGCGCTGGGATATACTTGTAAATTGTCTATCGCCCTTATATAGAAATTTTTGTTAATTGACTGAATAGCTCCGCACATTTCAAATGGATCATTTGCGTTTTTAAACACGTACAGTCATATGCACTTATGTACATAAATGCGGTAGGTATCCGTTTCTCTTCGTTTGAACGCTATGAAATAAATGTACTAAAGCTAAGGAGAAGGAAGCATAAAAATACACAGTATTGGAATCAATCCGGGAATTAATACTATAAGATTACGTTGTCTGCTCTAGCTTTTGTAAATTATATAATGCTGAATACCTGTTGTCTGAGACATATGTTGTCTTATTTGACAAAGAGGTTCCAGATTAACGTGTGTTCATTTTCTGTATTAAAAAAAATAATAAATTAACTCTTCAGTAATTTTTTTCAGAAAACAAAATTATTTACTATACTCCAAGTTTTCTATTAGAACAGTTTAGGTAAACATTTGGTGCTTGAAGCTGTAGGAAACTTCTGCAAATGTGTGAGTAACGAATGGTGCTGCCATGACATCATTTGCCAGATAATAAGCCAAACTATTCTGTCGAAGAACTGCAGTTCTTTAGATTGTAATGCCAAAGGAAAAACTCTCTTCTATTGAAAGGACATATTTCCTGCTGGAGTTCTTCAATTTCGTAGAACTTCAATATGAAAAAAAAAAACCTAGAAGGTTTGACATTGAAACCCATTGTTTGAGCATAATTCAATTGTTATGTGAACCTGGTTCACTGTATTTGGCCAGTAGTTTGGAGAGTCGTTCCAAATTTCGACCTAATGATGCTTCTTCAACTGCAAAGAAAGTAACTTGTGTTACTCAGGGTAACACATTCCTTATCCTATCAATATTAAATATAAGTCAAATCATTATCCTATCAATATTTAATATAAGTCCTGTGAACAACTTATATTAAATATTGATAGGATAATTGATTGGAATTTCACTTCTGTCTAGTGCGTTATTATATAATGTGTTACTACGTGTATTCAAGAATCACTTCAGCATATAGGTTACACAGATGCAGGGATTTTCAGCCAGTATTATGGCAGAATTATCCAGCCCGATTTCTTTCAATTATTCTGTCGATATTGATCAGTGTTGGAGTCCCAGCTGAGGCATGGTTGATGATCCTCTGCACGCGCGAGGACTCTGTTGCTTACCGGGAATCTCTGGCCTTATATTTGGGACACGAATTTGATTATAGCTCTGTGGTTTGATTACGCTGATATTTTAACCTCTTAACAAAATATAAGTGTTTTCGTCAGGATTAGCTTTATGTCAGTATCGTTAAAAATGGGACCAAGAGAAAATCAAGTAAAATCAGCAAACCCTTCCGAAATATGTAGCAAGTACAAGAAACGCACTTCGCCATCTATGTAGTCAAGTGGGCAAAATGATTGTTCTCCGACTCGTTCTTCAAGCCAGTCCTGGGATCAGCCCAATACTGGCATGAGAAATGGGAAAATGTATGCATTTAGTAACATCCGAAGTTGGCACGTACTTTTCTTTTCAAATTATGTGTAAAAAGTCGATACTAAGATATGGCATGTTCATCATCTTCTTATATTTAACGGAATAATTTAAGCTGCAACTTACCATATATTAGAGAAACTCAAATTACATATAAAAAATAACTAGGCTTTAATAATCATATTTTTTTAAAAATAAAAAAAATCATTATGTTTTAATAAAACCCGTTATTCGTCATTTAATAAATTAGTTATAAGCTGAATATTAAATTCTTCCGTGCCGTTAAATTTTAAGCATGGAGCTTCAGCTTTTGATTTTTTAAATTCTGCACGTTAGAAACTTCTGATTCTAATTAATTCTTTCAGATTAACACTGGTTTCGCTTCGTGCAGTTCGCGGAAATCGGAGAAGAAGATGAAATGGTCATTGGAACCAGCCTATATTTAATCAGTTACATGAAAATGTAGTGCACATATATTTTATTGTTTCTTTATATTAACCTCAAAAAAAGCAGTCTCCTATGCTTTTGAACATCTTAAATTGTTCATTGCAAAAATAACTATATTTACTCCATGACCTTACACAAATATACGGATCTTCAGGAACTTTCCTGTAATTGTAAAAAGGAAATTAAAGTTACTTGACTTTTCCAGGAATCCTGGCGCCGTGCGAATTCTCTCACGTAACATACGTTTAAGACATCTAAAATATATCGAGGCACGTGGATATTGTAAATGTACAAGGAACACACATAACATTTAATACATCTTAGAAACTTGAAGAAACGACGACAAAATTTTCATATATATTTAATAAGGTTTTCTCACTGTTTTTGATTTTCGTATAATAAAATTCAATGCCACTTGTATACTTTACGGACGATTTCCGTAGTGATCAATGAAAAACGGAACACTTGAAGTCTGCAACGACAAATAAAACATCGCAGGTACAGAATTCATTCAATCAAAGAGGTGTGCATTTCCGTTTCATGAGTGAATAAATGGAAAATTTATTAATTTCATAAGATGAATACCCTGTGTTAAAGATAAATACTGAAAATCCCCTCTTTCCAGCGAGATAGGTGTGTATATGATCCGCCTAAAATATGCGAACGGTTTTAGACCATAGTACATTGAAATGACCAAGCGTTCATTTAAAATCCGAGTAAACGAACATTCATCAAAATCAAACCATTTTTACGCTAGTTATCGTGCGGACGGATGGGAAGACCGACGAACAAAGCTGAAGCATATACGCTTCTTCAACCTACGGTTGGAAAGCGTAAAACATAATAACGCATTTTAAACACGGTGACATACGAACAAACATATGTATGAGTTGCATTACGAGGTAAAATGAAGATAATGCACGGGGAAACGTTTGCCGTCTGAGAAGTTGCTAAGCAAAAAGTCACGCGCGATACACTTGAGCAGGATATATACTTATTGAGGCCGTATCGTGCTTCGAAAATCAAACAAACAACAGGCAAATTTTAGCATGTTGTTCAAACAAATAGGGAGATACAATGGCTACAGGCACAAAATAATTTATTACACGGCCGAATATTTCCACCCACTGTTTGAGACTTTGATATCTTACATACGTACATCGATATTACTAAGATTTTCTCAGAGACCCAGAACTCAGCTTCTATAGCAAAGGTCATCCAACAAATTAAACATTAAAACTGAACGCAGGAACGAGATTTTACTTACTCCAGATATATTGAACGTTCCCATTTAACGCGATCTTCGTATACAGTAGGACCCTTAAAGACTTCCGTCATACATCTAATAGAAGAGCTTTCATATGTAGAAGAGCCTTGAGACGTAGTCTTTCTCTCCCTCCCATACATTCCTGAATGTGATCTTCCCATGATTTTTCGGCTTTCCCGAACCTTTCTTTCTTGCAAACGGGGCTCAGTAATTTCTGGTATTGAGCATATCTATACATATTCTTTCAACATATCCAAACCATTTCAGATTATGCGTCTCTGCCCTACGAACAACATTTTGCATCAGATTACACATACGAAAAACATCCTTCCCTACATGATCACATCTGGGTTTACACAAAACTTCCAGTTAAGTACCATGTCCCCAGCATAGAAACTTCTCCTGTGCCTATTCTTTGGTTCCCAAATTTCGTGATAATTTCAAAATACAATATCCTTCCTCATGCCCTGATAAGAATAATTACCTATTTTTTTGCTGCCGTCACGAACCTTTGCGAGGAATTGTCAAAAATGTGAAATCCGCCTAAAACAATTATTACTTCTAAAGCTCAATTTTCCTGCCTAGTAATTTCAAAATACAATATCCTTCCTGTTTAAAGCACGCTGCCTATAAATAATTGTCGTGATTTAATTCTGTGATATTTAGAATAATCTTCCATTCAGCACTAACAGTGTATATTCTTGTAAACAATTTCAGCGTCAAATACTAGCGGCTGGCTGTGCATATCTATCAAGAAATTTGATCACTTAAAATGTCAATTTAAACAAAAGGAAGAAATAGAATACCACTAGGTTCTGAAGCAACGACGAATATTTCAAACACGTTTAGAAGACTTTTTGTTTTAACCGTTACGCGCGTTCACGCACAATGGCCTGTGTGTAATAAACTCATGATATCTGTATTTCTTAATATTTTGCCAGACGGAAATATGAATTTTTCCAAAGTGAAAGGAAACCCTATGGCAGAATAAACATAATAACTAATGTTTGGTGCATTCTACAGATCTTTTAATGTCTTACAAAATATGCAGTGTTTTGTTGCTATGCATTGAAATTAATAGGTAGCATATTTTTGGTCGTTTAGGGATAATTCTTTCATTTATGCCAATTAGAAAACAAATGTATATGTACATTAAGCGTGCAGTAACTAAATCGAAAAGTAAATTTCACATACATAGCTAAATTCAAGTATTTGGCTACAACGTGTAGTCGACTTTCGTTCCTGAATGTGATGAACACCACTGAAATTAAAGTAAACTAGTAGGTGTTACATGCAATTCTGTTGTGAATCTAAATCTATTAAAATATTGCTTGGCTTTAATGGATTTAAATCACTTTTTAATAGAATCTAAATATCCGCTGCAATTGGTTTCGTACCTAAATTATTAGCAAGATATAGAAGTCTGAGCACTTAACGATTTGAATGTTTCTTTCTATTTATTTTAGACATCTGTCTGATTCTCTTTCTACACCAAGGGAACTTACTACGCTTGAGTCTTCCACGATTTTCATGCGAATGCTTTCCATTTGACAAAAAAAAAACGTAATTCCAGGAATTTATATTAACACTCACTGAACAGATTTCAGTTACACAAATGATTCTCTAAAAGATTCGAAAGTCACCCCTGTCCAGTACGTTCTCATATCAGATGTTTTACGCAAAGGCCGATCTCCGTAAATTATTAATTTATTTGTACTTTATTTTTTGCACAGGCCGACCTAACCTCTTCATTTTTTACACCAGCAGACTTCCGTAAAGCGCCGCCCCGGTGGCGCAGTGGTCTAAGCGCTGGCTTATGACCATTCGTCTGTCAAGACCTCGTGTTCAAATCCCTGTGAGGCATGGATGTGGTGTTTGTTTTACGGCACTGTCTCTCTCTCTCTTCCCTGGAACAGTGTTCTTAAATTAGGAACGGGCGACTGCTTATAGCCCATCGAATTGCTGACAGTGGTCATTAAACCTAAAAAAAATGCTTAAAATATTGCCGGTACCAGGTACATCAGACACTGATCAATCATAGAATTTCAAGTACGGCTCGTTGGTGTCAAGGCGATTTCGACACCGAAGTGGCGTTACCGCGTATATATATGGTCTCCGAATTTGCCATTTGTCTATATTGCAGTGTTACCTTGTGGTGTGCAGGAATTGCACGATTAATTGGTTTTGTAAACGCACTCCTCATTCTTTTATTACGTACTTTTCTAACCAGTGTATAAGGTTTCGAATTATTATAAGATAAAACATATACTAACAGAGACAATGAAATTTCCGCACCTAGAAGAAAACATGCTACAACAGCAAAACTTTGCAAATAGCTACAGTGCCTGCGTTATGCAAGTGATCCAAGTTTTATGTGATTGTGTATGAGCACACACACTGTGGTGGCGCTGAAAGCACGAAACGGCAGCCTTAAAAACAGCCGCGTAGTCGATGCCCCATGAAAGCGATAAGCATTGGCCGACGTAAAAAAGAGTAGAGTGACAAGAAATGGCGGGTAGACGTCAGAGACACCGAATTACGCAACTTACGGACTTTGAGAGACGCATGATTATTGGGCTGAAAACCGCAGGGTAGTTCGGCGCGGCGTACAGCAGCCACGTGGATCGTTCTGACGATACCGTCCGACTGAGGTGGGAGCACTGGCCACGTTAAAGCACTGCCACACGGCGGAGTGGCTACGGACAGAACAGGAGGATCACCGGTAGAGAGGATCGACGGATCGTGTGCCAGGCACGAACGGATCCCACGGGATCCGGTCCACTATACAGGCAGATGTAGCGGCTCCTGTGGACCGACGAACCATTTTCCGACGCCTCGCGAAAGTGAATCTGCGATCCCAGCACCTCTTACGTTTTCTGCAATTAACAACGGAACATGATGGATTCATGTGCAGTGGTGCTAAGCTATAACGAAGTGGAATGCCACAGTCTGACGACGTGTGATATTTAGCGATGAGCGCCGTTTCCTTTTTGGAACAGGTAATCATCGTGTCAGGGTGTTGATGTCCCCGGGTGAACGGTACAATCCCAACCTCACTCTCGAGTGCCACCCGTCGCCCACTGCCGGCATTATGGTCTGGGGAGCCGTTACAAACGATAGCCGATCAGCTGTAGTAGTAGTACGTGGATCATTGACGGGCCAGCGGTATGTGGATGAGATCCTTCGGCCGCAGGTGAGCTGTATCAGCAGGATAATGCCCGCCCGCACACACTACTCCTGTTGCCCAGTACTGCGTACGTCATGTTCAGACACTTCCATGGCCTGCCCGCTCCCCGGACATGTCTTTTATCGAGCATGTGTGGGACCAGTCGAAAAGTTTGCTGGCACCGTGCCGCACTATCCAGGATTTGGAGCACACCGTCCAACATGTGTGGGCCAGTCTGCCGCAGAACATCAGACATCTGTTCGTCTTCATGCCAGAACGTATTGCAGCATGTACTGACGCACGAGGCAGTCCGACGGATATTGAAAATGATAGGACTTCGTGCCAGAGATCCGTCTGTAATCGACCAGCAACTCTGTTTCTGATATCAGGTGCATCTTTCACCTGTATCGTTACGTCATAAATATTCAGTTCAATCCGATACCCTATTCTCAGTTGAAACATTCGCTGTCCGTGAGTGTAAAATTATGGATTTCTTTTAATACAATGTACTTCAGACTTTTAGTCAGATATTTTTATTAAATTTTCAAAACACTGCATGCCGAGAAAGTTTCTCCTTGTATTCCTGCCTTTTTTTTCATTTAAGGATTTGTTTGGCACCTGGCTGATATTTTGGACGAAATGCACCATATGCTACGCATGTAATGAATTATTTGTCTTCAAATATCAAAGTAACCCATGGAACACACTATAGATACAGGGTGTCCCACAAAGGACTCCCTGATTTTAAAATGAAATAACTCGTAAACGGAGATCGATAGAAGATTAAAACAAGTGGTATGTCTATTTTTGTCTATATAAACAAGTGGTATGTCTATGTCTATTAAAACAAGTGGTATGTCTATATATGTCTATACGTCTGTATCAGATTATAAAAATCTGATACAGACGTTTCAAAATTATTTACAAATGTTGCCGACAGGTGGTGCTGTACGCTTTAGTCGCAGTAGGGCGTCGGAGAAATAGTCTATAAACAGTCCTTTGCAAGCAGTCGTTGCAATGACATGACAATCGATTCAAAATGTGCACCTTTCGCAGCACAGAGATGTCGCAAACATAGAATGAAATTTGCAGTCACCCTCTGTAGTGTGTCAACGGAAATGGACGCACATGTCTCACCGATCAACTCTTCAAGCTCGTCCAGTGTTGCAGAATTGTTCTGGAAAACAGTGTCTTTCAATGTGCCCCACAAAAGGTAGTCGCAGGGGGTAAGATCGGGTGAGTATGGAGGCCGATCCATGCCTGTTCCAGTAAATGTGGAATATTTCAAAGCAATGGCTGTATTCCCGAAGTATTCCTCAAGAAAGGCAAAAACCGCTGGGGTACGGTGTGATCGGGCCATATCTTGCATAAACCACGAAGTCCCTGATACTCGAGTACCAGAAACACACGTTGCTTCACGGAATACATGACTTCATCCACTTCCTTCAGTACGTTAACCTCCTTTCACGTTTCGACAGCGAAACTGTCCGAAGACTGATCGCTCTGTGCTTCACAGCATTATTTATAGGACCGCACTGCGACTACAGCGTACAGCGCCACCTTTCGGCAACATTTGTAAGTAATTTTGAAACTTTTGTATCAGATTTTTACGGCTTTTCAAACAAACATACCACTTCTCTTATTCTTCCATCGATCTCTGTTTCCAAGTTATTTCATTTAAAAGCAGGGAGTCCTTTGTGGGACACCCTGTATGTGATCCGCTGGGGATTTCTGAAATCACCGTAGTCCTCTCCCCCGAAAGCGAGGGGTTCAGAGAGGTTTATACAGAGAAACTACGGTAAAACCCTTTCAAACATTCAACAATTCGAACGACCTAGAAGGTCAAAACTTTGAATATTACACAGTTCCTACACTCGTTCATTTACGCTCAAAATATACTTCAGAAAACAGGACAGAAAAACGTATAACATTGGCATTCCATCGCAGCTCCGAAAGCAGGCAGGCTCTTTCGGTCTTGACTCCTGAAAATACGCACAGCTCCAAAGTGGATTGAAAAACCTTGAAGGCAGTAGAGGGGAAATCCCCTTCCACAACACAAGGAAACTTCTTACGTGCACCACTGGCCCACACTCTTGAAACACTTACTAGTCAGTGGAAATGCAAAACATATCAAATATTACATCCACAATATTGTTTGTGTATATGTTACTGACCCCATTAGCCCTTTAAAGAACCACAGTAGATAAACCAAATTGTTCTGACTTTCTGCGCTCTTCAAACCCAAGATACCAGGGCGATTGGAAAATCATTGCCGTTTTTTCACAGTTGATGTAAACATGTATACATGCAAAAACGTAACATTTTAATTTTCGCAATTGAGAACGTTGTGTTCGATGATCCTACATCACCGTGTTGCTATGTTTTGGATCCCACTCACAAAACATTTCTTTGGTTTCGACGCGAAGACGTTTTGAACCCCAATTTCAACATCCTGAATGGTTAGGAAAGATTTCCACGTAGAAAAGTTGCTATGAACCGGCGTACATGTTAGTACGTGAGCGCAAGATTCCGGCTATAAGCACTGTGGGACATTAGCTTAAAACCTTCTAGTTCCTGTGCATTTTTTGCAGTTGACCGGGTTACGATGAGAAGCAATATTATGCTGTTGGACGATAATTTGTTTGTGTTTAACTAGAGCAGGGTACTTTCAGCTTAAAGCGGCATACATCCTCTCCAACTGGCCACACTGCTGATGCGTACTAATGCCTTGGACATCTGGAACTAATTCTCAGTGAGTGGGGCCCACAGAGTACCACCATACGCATACCATGACTTTGTGCTCGAATACTACCTTTTTTGGGACAATTTCTGGTTGCTTTTTGGAATCTAAACATTGTTTCCTAATGTCAGGATTCCAGAAAGACATCACATGTCCCAATTTAAATAAAGAAATAGTCGTAATCGGCGTTTTCAAACAATGGGTGCCACAAATGCAATCAACGCTGAGCTTGATCAGCAGTCAGTCTATAAGTGTACTTCCCGACAGCTTCTGTGCGGCTTCTCTAACTTATGCAGTTCGCGAATAATTGTGGGATATGTATTCCAAGCTCATTTGACACTTACCGTGAGCTTATGCGTGGATCTGGCTCTACTGCTTGGTATACGACTTCTGATTTGACCGTCGGCTGTCTACCAGAACGTGCTTTGCTTTTAAGGCCGCAGTCCTCGTTTCTAAATCGCAGACACCAAAATCTTACCGTTCTGTCAGGATTTGCCCCTTTACCTTTCACTGTACAAACATCCCTCTTTAAAATTCCACTGGTTAACTTTTTTTCAAAGAAAAAACGTAAGGGCATGGAATTTTAAAAGAAAATTTCCAACAGCACTCGTATTTCTCGCCTTTAGCACTGGACAGCTGAAAATGTTCATATAAGTCACCGCAGGGTTTGCCGTATTTATAATAACTGGACGATACTGGTTTTCTGGACAAGTGTTCTTATCCGCGTTCCGCATGCGTACCAAGTAATTGCCTGACACAGGACGTTTCCTCCAAACGACAACGACTTTTGAATCATCTTAATATCATCGGGATGGTTATTTCCCCTAGTACGGTCATGATTCCTGAACAAAACAAAAAACTCAAGCATGTTCTCTCTCCTTTCGTATGTTCATCGCCATTTCCGTAGAACTTTTAGCAACCAATCAGTCAGAAAGGATTAGTTGTAATCATTTCGATAAGTTACTACTTCGCATAACAAAGCAAGGTAAAGAGCACTACTTTCTCCTGCTCGCATTCATTCGTTTAAGCGGGAAGGCCGCCCCGGTGGCGCAGTAGTCTAAGCGATGGCCTCTGATCATTCGTCCGAACGGGGTCCGGGTTCGAATCCCGGTTAGGCATGGATGTTGTGTGTTGTCTTACGGCACTGGCTCTCTCCCTTCCCTGGAGCCAGTGACCCTAAATTAGGGACGGCCGACTGCTTACAGCCCATTGAGTTGCTCAAGGTAGTCGTTAAAGCTCCAATCAAAAAAAAAAAAAAAAAACAAGCGGGAAGCTGCCCACTTCTTAGACTGCGATTGTTTATTATTTATAACTCATTTCAAACCATTTTGTTAACCCCGAGTTCATTTGTAGCTCCCAGTCAAATAATTACAAGAGCACACACAGTGTTAAGGAATCATAGAAAATTTACACAAATAAATATGTTATGAGGTTTTAACGAAATAAAAGTAAAGGTGTTGTTGAACAGCAACTTTGTAGTGAATTGTTGAGCTTCCATTTTGTCATGGTGTAACAGCTGCTGATGTCAACCCAAACTTGAATTCTATTTAAGTACCATTAAATGATGATATGAATTTCTTTGAACATATGGAATTATGTAGAAGAACCGAACTGAAAAATTCCATTAAGATCAATTTCAAAACTGCGATTACATTACTTCTTTCCCTTAACGCCATCAAGATATCCACACACTTTCCACTATTAAATCTGTCAGGCATGATGTACCAAAAGCTACTGAAAAGCATGGACTTTCAATGTTTCAGCAATTTCAATCAATTATTTAAATTTTCCCATTCCTTTTTCGGGTCTGCAGTCTTTGAAAAAGAATAGGAATATCTATTAAGTGTACATGCAGCCATTGAAAATTAACTGTGCATGTACATGGAGCCATTGAAATGAAAACTATGTTTAACTATGAAGTATATATGGGTGACTAACATATAGATGCTTCTATTTCAATAAAAAAAGCACAAAGGGAAATCTATTAAATTCATTAAAAGTGTACTCTTGCCAGATGCCAGAAACTCTCCGACATGTGGGAGAGTGAGTGCCTCGGCGTGTACAGACCTGTTTCGTTTTTCCCGGAAGCAAGCGAGACGAAACTTCCAATGACAAGCAGTCAACAGTGGCGCATGAGAAACGCATCGGCTCCGATTGCCAACGGTATACTGCGTGCTCCATACCTTTCGATTGCTGACGCTGCTTTGGCATCCGATATTTAACCTGGATGTGGTTTGCATCACCGTTACCAAAAGGTCGGTCAGTAAGATCATCGATAACCTTGTAGACCCCGGTCAACAATGGCGTGTGTTTTTCCAACGTTTGCTCCCTGAGAGCTGGTACGTCCGTCGATTGTGCACGCGAGATAAGCACTTGACATGTTTGCCCTCGAAAACCCCAGAGGTCTGACCAATCATGCGTTGCAATGACACACACGTTCTGCACTAACTAGGCGTTCACGATCAAAGTTGTTCAGATCACCACGTTTACCCAATGGTATACGATTGCGATACACTGCTGCAAAGCTATGTTGACCTGTTGTCCTCCTATTTATCGCCGTCACTCCGGTTTGTTCCCCTCTGTGCTGTGGCTGCCCATGTCACCTGGTCATCATCACTTTTTCTAATATTTTGTCATTTTTTTTGGAGGAGGGAGTTTAAAGACCACCATAAACGACTCATAGCGCTATAAATATTCTCCCGTCCCTAATTTATGGTCACTGGTTAAAGGAAAGGGAGAGAGCGCCGTAAGACCGACAAAACATCCATGCATCACAGTGGTTAAACTCGGACCCATCTTGGACAAATTCTCAAAGACCACTGGGCCAGCAGAAGGGCTCCCGCTATATACTCAGATGTGTTCCAGCCCCTCTTATGGAGGAACACCTATGGGTAATAACTGTAACGGATGATTATTCATCTCTCCAGACATTGTAGTAAATGCTGCGCCTTCTGTCAACGAATGGAATACGTACGTCTATGATACAGACAATGATCTCACACCGATTACGTAAGAAGAAAATTACTTCATAAACCTTCCACATGCCTTTGCACCTATTTTAGTCGAGTATTGTTGAAATATTATACATAACTTATATGTATTCTGGAAAAAACGCAAGCCGTTTCCGCATCTCATTGTTGAATTGTTAATATCGTGTAGTGGCATATGTAGAAAGCCGATCTCATAATTAAACAATCCTGTGTGCAACTAATGCGGTAGGATTCACGTGAAACTTCCGAATTACTTTCTAAACTTGTTAGGGTTCCTCATTCGTTCGGTTCGTTTAGCACTAAACAATGATTGTGAGTTGAATTACTGGGAACAAACATTTGAGATGCAGAATTTAAACAACTCGAGCAACTTCTACATCAGAGGAAATAAAAAAATGTGCTTCACAGTCATAAATATTATAAGCGCAGTGAAGTTTCTCAGTTGTTTATTTTTGTTTCAAGTTATATTAAATGCTAATTGACAGCGGAAATCGTGCATGATGCATTTGGATGAGCTTGCTTTATGAGATGAATTACTTCTTCTACTTCTACGTTGTTTGGAACTTAGACCAGAAGACAGTTCAACATACTGTATAAGGCGAAAATGTATTATATTAAATAATTTGACACAACAGATATAAACGAGGAGAGAGAAACAATTTTTTGATTTAACTCAACAATTTTCAATTTCACAGGAAGTGTGAGAAAACCACTGAATAATGTTTTCCTTTGCCACGTATTGCTTTGTGTGTACATATTAAGAGCCGATTCTTTTTCCTTCCAATTGATTATAAAAGTTTTGTTGTAGATGTAACAAAGTTATCACAAAAACGTGCAGTACAACACAAAACTGATAACACGACTGTGCTGCGTTTTTTTGTTGATTAACTAAAAACGTTTGGTATTCTAGCAAAATCAGAATTCAACGACGAGAGGCGTTTGCTACGACAACCGGCTGGTTAAGTGTAACTCATTAGTTATCATTACGCACATTCATAACATGTTACAATCACGTCATGAATTGACTCCGCAGAATGACAATTTGAAACATTATCTTTTACTAAATTTATCAAATGTATTTATGCAAACAATTTACTGAAAGCCTTTACTATTTAAACCTGATATTTCAACATTTCCCTGCAAGATTCTTTTCAGGGTTTCTCATGCATGAACAGGTAGGGAAAATTAAAAACAAACTACACTCTTTGTATGCTTTTTTTGAGGTATTATATTTCCATACGTAATTCTGCGTTAGTCGCGATATTTACTTTGGTTTCAAACGCTGTTTTAACTCCGTTACAGTAATTCATTTGTAGGCTTTTGCGACTACACATTAAAATTTATATTGCATAATATCATAAAATACGGTTCTTTGTTTTCATAGCTAACCCGCTATGTTAGATATCTGAGAGAACTGAAATAGTGTCCTGGTTTTCCTTCTTGCTCCATCCAAAATCGAATGATGATCCCATCAGGAAATCGTTGTATGTTGTTTACTTTCAAGTTATATGGAAAAATTATTTGGAATTTCATGACTCACACACATATGCGATATTTAAAAATTGATAAATTCATGGATGTAACTCTAAGGTTTCACTATTTCCCGTGGTGTAATGCAATCCTAGACATTTCATCATTATTAAATGTTACAGTTTCAAATACATGCACTCTGGTGCCGTCGGAAAAATAAGCTGTTAATACAACAGCTCCATACTGAAGCACTGGTCTCAGATACTAAGTTGTAAGGATTTAACTTTTCTGGAATCAGGAATATTGCAGACATATAGAGACACAAAAAAGAGTAGTTTGATTTTGACCGAGTTTATAGATTTTGCGATCTAAATATACACTGAAGTTCGAAAAGGCAAATAGCATTTTGCAAATACTAACAAGTTATGCTGTGGAACAGGGGCTTCGGCGCAAGCCGCGATTTTATCAGCTGCGAATTCTTGTCTCGTGAACCAGGCTGAACAACCGCCAGTAGGATAATGGCAAGACTTCCTGGATTATCCAAGTTTGAACAAGGCATCGTAGTGGGAACCAGACAGATAGGACTTTCAACTTCCGACGTGCGAACATTCAACTTCCGACATGCGAACATTCCACTTCCGACGTTTGAACATCCCACTTCCGACGTTGAGCGAGTATTTAACATTCCTCGATCCACGGTGTCACGTGTGTACCGAGAATACCTCATGGAACATAATACTACCCACTGTGGACAGCGTAGTGGCGGACCATTGCTCCAAAAGCACGTGACCAAACTGCTCTGACCAGGAATATTCATGCCTACAGATAAGCGAAAGTGGCTCAAATAATATCCAAATTAATGCAGAAGGTACCAGAGATATATCTATTAGGTCAATGCGGCGTAATATTGCGTACATGGGGTATGGGAGCAGAAGATCCACCAAACTGCTTTTACTAAGACCACGACATAGTGCACAGCTCCTGACCTAAGCTCGGGAGTGCAGTAATTGGACATTGGAAGACTGGCAAAATGTGGCGAGGTTCAATGAGTCACTTTGCCAATTTTTACGAGCTGATGATGGAGTTTGGATGTGGCGCAGACTATTTGACGCACGGATCCTAGCTGCCAACAAAACACTGTGCAAGCTGGTGGCTGTTCTATACATCTGTGGAGTGTCTTGACGTGTCACTGTTTTGGTCCTCTGGTCCTCGTAAACACATCATTAACCGGTAATCGCTTTGCTGCTCAGCCGGACAACCATTTGCAGCCCTTCATGGACTTCGTATACCCCAACAACAATGGGAATTTTTAAACGGACAATGCACATTTCATCGGACCCAAGTTGTTCAAAATTGGTTCGTGGAGCATTCTGAACCGCCCCGACGAATGGTGTGGTCTCCACGTTCGCCCGACATGAACCTAAGAGAGCTCTTATGGGAAATGGTGAAAAGAGCCATTCGCACCGAAGATCCAGCACCTAAATATACCAGGAATTAGGCAGAGGGTATTCATACGGCCCGGCTCAACATTTCCCAAGAAGCCTTCAGGTAACTTGTGGAATCCATGCCACGTCGAGTTGCTGCACTTCGGCGGTGTAGAGGAGATCCTACACGACACTAGGTACGTATCCAATGACTTTTTGCACTTTAGTATAGATTATAACCTGTATCTCCTTGATTTCTTTCGCAGCCAATTCGACTTTCAATAGATCATTAAGGAACGCCCCATATTCCTAATAAATGGGATGATCGGATTTAAAGTTTGAAATTTTGTTTTATAATTTTTTGTACATTTACATGGTGTTAAGGCCATTCGGTAGAAAAACTTATAACCGCGGTTTCGCTGTATTATCTGTGCCATTTCTTAGGCTTATAGCAGTTGTTATAGCCCAATCAGCAGGAAATCAATCTCAGTAGGTTTTTGATAAATCAGTATCTGAAATGGCCACTTCGAATAACAATGCTAAAGGAAAATCAACGCTTTCTGATAAGCACGTTTACTTTTTCCACCGGTATAGCACCGACGTTTTATTCACTGAATACGTTAGTTTGTGCTCATGTAAGCAGATTTTCCTGTCACTGAGTCATTTATTTCCAGCTAGTAAGAATGGTCGTCGATATCAAGTCACCTGCTAAAAACCTAGTTATTCTAGTATCAGATATTAGTGCAAAATATTTAATAACAGAGAGTGAGCATTTCTACAGTCCTGGAGTAACTGCTGTTCAATTGATTACTGAGATACCGGTCCGCCAGATAAATCACGATACTTTGATCTCAGATTATATGTAGTCGGAATACTTGCAAAATAATAAACTTTTTATACACTGACGGTAAAAAAATCCCAACTCCACGAAAAAATAGTTGTAGAGGAATAAAATGGCGGCAATACATTTGTATAGGTAACATATTTAATCGATTAAGGTTTCAAGATCACAGCTTAATGTAAGCGCGAGAAGAGCCATTTTAAATGTGAAATGCTGGCACATTAATAACCGGTGTGACCGCCAGAATGTTGAATGCAAGCATGCAAACGTTCATGCATTGTGTCGTACAGCTGCTGGATGTCAGTTTGTGGAATAGAGTTTGTAACGTATACTCTAGATTAACTTTCCTTTTGATTTTTACTATCTCTGGTTATTTTATTTTTCTATGTAAATTATCTTCTTACTGAACGAGATGTTATTTCACCCGCTGAATGAGATCTGGCAATGAGTGTAAGTCATGACGTGGTGGTAGCCAGTATAAATAGGCGCGTTCAGCGATATCTAGGGAGAGAGCGTTGTTGTTGCACGGAGAGCGTTTGTTGTTGTACGGAGAGCGTTTGTTGTTGTACGGAGAGCGTTTGTTGTTGTACGGAGAGCGTTGGTTTATGTGAACTAGAGAGTTTGTTGTTGTTGTTGTATTGAGAGCTTCGCTCTATGTGATTAGTTTGATTCTTCATTATTGTGAAACGAGTTGTGTCTGTGCGTTGGATGATCCAGAGATATCTAATAAAAGAGCTTTTCCGTAAGTACGTCTTTCTCAATTCATAGTTTTTGTCAGATCTCTGTCTGGCTGTTAGGTTTATGTCATTAGATTAATATTATTAACAACCAGCGTTAAGACTTTATTCATCCTAATTACTGCTACAACATTACTACCAGTTATAAGTTTGTTCAATACTATTACTACACTACTAGCAGGAGACTTTATTCATGATCTTAATTAACTAGTAACAACAACCATTTGAATTCACTATTTGAAGCTTAGAACAAGCATATAATTCAGTAGCAGAAGCATTATACTTAGCTTAGTTGAAAGCTTTATTCATTATAATTAACTTAGCTGGTAGAAGAAGTATATTCATTATAATTGGCGCCCGAACTTTTTTCGAACACGAGATCTTGACAATTATTACCCATGTCTTCACTACCTGAGACAACTTCAATTTTCCACCCTAAGACAAGTTTCGGTGGTGATGGGATTAATCTCGACCATCTGCAAGAAGCCTGTGGGGCTCACTTTGATATAAGTGATTTTCACGTACCCAGGCATTCTTCACAATTTCGTAATGCACCAGCTTTTTATTACTCTGAGTCGCGGGTCGTACCTGAGGGAGTTCAATCCTCTCAGCGAAGCAGAATGCTTGCCCATTTCGTGCCGCATGCAGGAACAATTCTTTTTAATGGTTTGGAGGGATCCTTAAAGTTCCTCGAAGATCTGGAAGATCATTTTGATCTATACAATATTCCTGAAGACTGCAAAGTCCAAATCGCAGGCACTTGCTTGAAGGATACCGCTAAGACCTTGTATCGGCAGTGGAGAGTGTCGAACCCTGATTCTCATTATGAGAATGTCCGTGCAGAAGTTTTGGAAGTCTTTCCTTTCGGCCTCAGTCGAGCTAGCCTTGCACAACAGCTTTTTTCTCGTCAGCAAGGACCCAACGATAGCTCTGTTGCATTTGCGTTGGAAACAACACGCTTATATAACCTATGGGATCCACATGCCAGTCATGTTGACATGTTGGATACCCTATTGCAGCAGCTCGACCCATTTTTACATGATTTTCTTGAGGTTCGACACCCTACCACAATTCATGAATGCCTTCGCCTCATACGAACGTATGAAGAGCGACATGGCAAACATGGTTCCACTCACCATGCTCGGGCACCCCGCGAGGCTTATTACGAAAACCCTCAGCGGCATAATAAGTATAATAACTTTCAGCGCGAGCATACACAAGTGCACACCCAAGCTTCATACGTTCCACCACACAGAAGAGTGGCAAACCAACAGCGAGTTTCTGAACAATCTTCGGGATATCGTACAAATGCACAGTATGCTCGACCCAGTTCCAATCCGCAGCATTCGGAACGTTTTCATGCTCAGGGCAATGTTGATTTTTCTGCCCGTGCTGAGGGAAGAAGTAATAGATATGAAAATGTCAACAGACACGCGGAGTGCCCGACGCAGGTTTCACGCAGTTTTCCTCATCGTGAAAGTTTTCCCCATACCCGGCAGGGTCGAGGTTTCAGACCGCATGATAATCCAACCAGGAATCCTTTAAACTTCCAAAGGAAGTAGACCAAGGGTCGGTCCTGCTTCCTGATACCAAACATTCTGACCCTAAAACAGTATTAGTGACTGTTCAAACTACTCAGTTGCCTGATGTATTCTTGACAATTGAAGATATTATTGTCGAGACAAAGTTCGACACTGGTTCTGAAATATCAGCCCTAAATACGAAGTTTTGCACTGACAATTTTCCTGCAGTCCTCGTTCAGCCTGCGACGCAGTATTTGCGAGGTGCAAATAACGAAATCTTCAGTATCACAGGAACTGTCACATTATCTTTAGGGCTGGGAAAGGCTCGTTTTACGCATTCTTTCCTGCTTATAGACGAACTACCTGTGAAATGTCTAATGGGCATGGACTTTATTCATACGTTTCAAATAACTTTGAATTTCGTACAACATGTGATTTCCTTTCCGGAACCTGTCGAAATGATTCCTACGATTCATATGGATATAACGAGTCTGTTATTGAGTAACCAATTGAATGAGTAGCAGCGAAACCAGCTTTCTCTCCTTTTACAGGAAAGCCCTGGTTTATTTTCTGATCAACCTGGTTTCACACAGGTGGTTTATCATGTCATTGACACTGAGGGTTCGAAACCAATTGCGACGAAATCTTACCCTTGTGCTCCACATAAGAAACGGGAAATGCAACGTCAAATTTCTGAAATGATTAAACAGGGCATAATCAGGGAATCAACAAGCGCCTGGGCTGCTCCTGCCTTTTTGGTTCCAAAGAAACAACCCAATGAATTTCGTTTCGTGACAGATTTCCGCAAGCTCAAATAAGTCACAAAAACGATCAATTATTCACTACCTGTCATGTCGCATATTTTACATGATCTGTCGTCAACCAAATGGATGTCAACCTTGGATTTGGCGAGTGGATATTGGCAGGTGGCATTACATCCGGACTCTGTCGATAAAACAGGCTTTGTGACTCCTTTTGGGGCTTATGAATACCTACGTATGCCCTTTGGACTAGCGTCTGCACCTGCTACTTTCCAAAAGCTTATGGATACGGTTCTCAGACCTGTCCTGGGTCCCCATGTGCATGTATATTTGGATGACATTATTATTACATCCGAGACTTTTGACGAGCACCTTTCTCTACTCAAACAGGTGTTCCAACTCATATAAAATGCTGGCTTGACGTTAAAACCTAGTAAATGCCAGATAGCGAGGGACGAGATTGTATATCTGGGGTTGAAAATCCATCCCCACGGTTTATTTACGGATAATGAAAAAATTAGGCCTATTGTTGACTTTCCTCGGCCTAAAACAGCAAAAGAACTATCACGCTTTCTGGGAATGACCGGATGGTATCAGCAGTTCGTCCCCGCTTATGCTACAATATGCGAGCCATTGTATGCTTTGAAACGTAAATACAAGAAGTTTGTTTGGACACCTGAGGCTAACGCTGCATTCGAAACACTGAAGTCTGCGTTGACTCAGCCTCCGGTGTTGGCTTTCCCGGATCATACTAAGGAATTTGATATTTATACTGACGCATCCGGAGTTGGTCTTGGTTGCGTTTTGTCACACGCTGGGCATCCAATAGCTTTTGCGCCTGGTACTTTAGCCAGTACCAGTTTGTTTAGACACCTGAAGCTAACGCTGCATTCGAAACACTGAAGTCTGCGTTGACTCAGCCTCCTGTGTTGGCTTTCCCGGATCATACTAAGGAATTTGATATTTATACTGACGCATCCGGAGTTGGTCTTGGTTGCGTTTTGTCACAAGCTGGGCATCCAATAGCTTTTGCGTCTGGTACTTTAGCCAAAGCTGAACGCAATTATTCAGCTACGGAACGTGAATGTCTTGCTGTTGTGTATGCTCTTAATAAATTTCAATGTTATCTTAACGAATTGACAGTTAACATAATTACGGATCATTCTGCCCTTCAGTATTTGAATTCTGCTAAGCACCTATCTCAAAGACTTATGAAGTGTGCTCTGAAGTTACAAGAGAGCAATATCAAAATTTCCTATCAGCCAGGTCATAAGAATCAATTGCCGGACGCATTGTCTCGCGTTCCGATTAGTGGGGTCCCCACCGAAACTACTCCTGGATGTCAGCCTTTACTTCTAATAGCTGATATAACATCCAGAGAGCAGATAATGGCAGAATTAATAAATGATCCAGATTTTGGGGATATCTATAATTTTTTGCTTGCGGGTTCGCCCCTACAAAGTGATCCTTCTCTGGCTGGAAGGTCACAATATTTTGAAGTAATAGAGGGTCTTCTTTACTATACGAAATCTAGGACTACTAGGGCAGAGTTTCGCCCATGTATTCCGCGAACCCGTAGAATGGCCCTTTTACACGAATTTCATGACAAACCTCTTGCAGGCCATTTAGGTATTCGTAAGACCCGTTGTAAATTGCGGGATGTTGCCTATTGGCCTGTCATGTACCAAAGTGAGCTCGAATACGTTCAATCATGTCACTTGTGTCAGATTAATAATTACCGTAATGTAAGACCGGCCGGTCACTTGAAATCTAGTTCAAGTTCTCATGTGTTTGACATTATTTCAATAGATTTATTGAGACCTTATCCTTTATCTGTTAAAAACAAAGCTCGTTACGTTTTAGTACTAACTGATAATTTTTCTAAATGGGTTGAAGTTTTTCCCATTGAAGCCGCTACGGCAGAAGTTATTTGTAATGTATTAGTTAATGAAGTATTCTCTAGATATGGTGCACCTAATAAAGTAGTTTCGGATAATGGTCCTCAATTTATTTCTGACATTTTTGAAAGAATGTGTGCAAGACTACACATTAAGCATAAATTCATTTCCCCATATCATCCCCAGAGTAATACTGCGGAACGCGTAAACCGCACGCTAGTGAAAATGATTGCTACATTTGTAATGGGTCATCATGAACGATGGGATGACCATTTGGAGCTTTTTCGTTCGCCCTCCGCTCGTCTGTCCTCGAATCTACTAAAATTACTCCTGCAGAACTTTTTCTGGGTCGCAAAATTAAAACCCCTTTTGAAAATTTAACGGGGATTATGGACGAACTAAACCAGCGACCAACTCCGCAATCAGTACGAATCATGGGTGAAAAAGCTCGTGTTGCAATGCTAGGAGCACAAGCGGCTCAAGCAAGATATTATAATACACTGCCGGACAATTGCTAAGGACGGATGACAATAGCAACGATAGCAACCATAAAGTGGAAGGCAGGAAAATGTGGAAATTAGCATAAGTGCGGGATACAGTAAGACGTGTTGTGCGTATGCAAATTTTGAATTGCCGAACTTGTTCGTGACGTCATAGCGCTGATAAGAGATATAAAAGATTTGACGCGTATTGACCGTTGTTGTTCAAACGCAAAGTTGAAAGGGAAGGAATCAATTGACGAACTTGCAATTTTCAGTATGTCTTCCCGACATCACCTAGATGATTTTACGCGTAGCAGTATTATTGGCAAGATTGAAGAAGGGCGAAAAATAACAGATGTTGCCAGGGAGTTCGACGTCAGCCACAGTGTTGTTTCAAGGCTTTGGAAATCATTTCAAACAAATGGAGAGTGTAGCAAACGTCACGGGGGAGGTCATGTTCGCAGTACGACACCTGCAGAAGATCGGTACATAGTGCTATCAACAAAAAGACACCGGCGCAGCACAGCTAGTGAGGTAGCAAATCAGTTTATGGCTGCTACTGGCAAGCGGATCTCCCGAAAAACTGTCGCCAGACGTTTGCATGAAGGAGGAATATACGCCCGCCGTCCTGCTTTGTGCATCCTATTGTCCAGACGTCCCCGTACTGCCCGTTTGCAATGGTGCCATCAACATCGCAATTGGACTGATAACAACTGGTCTGCTGACTTCTTCTCAGATGAGAGTAGATACAGTCTATCGTCTGATTGTCGACGACAACTGATCTGGCGTGATAGTGGTACTGCATGTTGTCCAGCAAACATACAGGAAAGGGACCGATATCCGACATGTAGTGTCATGGTATGGGCTGGCATCATGATCAATGACCGTACGTTCCTCTATGTGCTTCCAACTGGGACTATGACTGGCCAACGATACATTAATGATGTTCTGCTACCTCATGTTCGCATGTTCCGTGGTGCGGTCGGTGATAGATTCATTTTCATGGACGACAACGCAACATTTCATCGAACAGTTGCTGTCCAGGAGTGTCTTGAGAGCGAGGATATTCAACGCCTCGTATGGCCAGCGCGTTCTCCAGATCTGAATCCCATTGAAAATGTGTGGGATGCTTTGGGGAGGAGTCTTGCTGGTAGCCAATGTCCTCCAATAAACAAGGACACCCTCATCCGTGCACTGACAGAGGAATGGGATAAATTACCCCAACAGCTGCTTGATAATGTTGTGCAAAGCATGACACGACGTGTGGAAACTTGCATCGCCCTCCATGGTGGCCATATCCCGTACTGACATCTTACGCCGGAACGCCTGCGGACGGTAATTGCATTTTTTTCACGTTAACGTATTCTGCACAAAATGGCCTGTTTGTCCCTTGAACACGTTCCAAAGCCTTCTGGATTTCAGAGCACAATAAATTGTCTTTCTTGCAATGTCCTGGCATTCTGACATTATTTTATTTCACTTGGCATCCAACCACACTTACTTTTTTATGCGCTATATAGCCGTTTATGATCCGTCCTTAGCAATTGTCCAGCAGTGTACTAGGCGTAGGGAACCAGATCTTGTCGTTGGAGATCTCACTCTCGTGGAAACGCAGTTCCAGTCTTCTGTTTCTCATACTTTAGTGAAGAAATTTGCACCCAGCTACGAAGGTCCATATCGGGTGGCAAATGTGTTTGAAAATAACATTGTTCTTGAAAAACCTGACAATCAATTTCAATACGTACACGTTGCTCAGTGTCGCAAGTATCATGAACGAAATATCGATTTAATAATCAATCCTACTCAACCTTTCTGTTCCACAGACTCAAGAGTCTATATATCACGATCAACCGCCAGAAATTTTGGACGAACCAACAAACATTTTTGAAGAATCTCCAGTGATTTTTTCTTCACCCTCCCCTCCTCAAGACGGGTTTCCAAACACGCAACCTGATTCTCCCATGAGACCAAGGCTCGAATCAAGTTCTTCGAATACTAGTATCGTTCCTTTCCCTCCAACCATTGCCAAGACTATTGCTGCGCCGTTTCCTGATAACTCTGCACCAACACAGGCTCCTACTTCCTTGAATACCTCGTCAGAAAGCATTCCTATAGGCAAAAATAAACATCGCCCTGCACGACCACTAAATTACAGCAGCGACTCAGAGGCTTCGGACATTTCTGATTTATCAGTTATGGACAATAATTTGACTATTACAAACCGTCCAGAACCACCAAAAGCTGGGCGAAAACGTAACTTGTATCCCCAATCTGCTTCGCCGCAACAGCGACGAAGGCAGAGATCCTTGCATCCGCCCGGGTTTCGCCCCTGGAACCTACGCTCAGGGCAAACAGGGCCGATGCCTGCTGCTACTCTCATGCCACGAGGGCGAAAGGGAAAGCAAACGATGTGGCCGGAGCCACGTCCGTTCAAAATAATACTGGAAGGACAAAACGGGCCCCAGCACAAAGGGACTCCATATCAAAAGCCTGGGGGAGCCCGTTCCTATCAGCCGCAAGGATTTCCGGACCGCCAGACTTCGGCCGTTCCTAATCGACGGACTTCAGCCATTCCTGACCGTTCTTATCAGCCGCAGGGATTTCCGGACCCAGAGACTTCAGCCGTTCCGGACCGACGGATTTCAGTCGTTCCTGACCTTTCTTATCAGCCGCAGGGATTTCCGGACCCACAGACTTCAGCCGTTCCGGACCGACGGATTTCAGCCGTTCCAGACCGTTCCTGTCAGCCGCCGGGATTTCTTGACCGACAGAATACCGATGTTCCAGATCCATTCAAGTCCTTGAAAAGATCTAAGCCACCTGAATTTACCAGTCCGATTAGGCCTGGAAATGGAAAACGTTATCGTACTAGAGTTTTTTATGCGTCCTCGAGATAAGTAAGTTCTCGTCGACAGGTTCTTTTCTCCGTTTGTTTTTCCTGCACGACCAGTTGGCGTGTCAGAATTTCTTTTTTTTTTCGTGTGGGCCTATGCATTCTTTTTTGTGTATATATGTGTTTTTTTTTTATATTTCTTCTATGCCCATCTACTAATCCAAATTTTTTTTATATATATCTATGTGCTTAGGGGTAAAATAATAAAATTGTTACTCTTAGGCAGCTCCAGGCAATCTTCGCTGCTGATACTGTTGGTGTGTATTCAACGAATAATGAGAACGTAATTTGAAATTAAAAGTGATTCCTGCTAGGCAGAATAAAAGGAAGGTATGCCGATGCAGGTTTGTTTTGTTCAAAAATACAAGTTTCACAGACGAATTCAGATTTCTGGATTTTGTCATGCCAAGTTTGATATTGTACATACTGCTGCCACCAAAACAACAGCAAAAAGAGGTCGATAAACGTCATTCAACGAAGTGTAAGACTTACACTCCAAAATTGATAGGTTTTTCGAAAAAAAAAAAAAAATTAAGGGGAGATGATGTAACGTATACTCTAGATTCACTTTCCTTTTGATTTTTACTATCTCTGGTTATTTTATTTTTCTATGTAAATTATCTTCTTACTGAACGAGATGTTATTTCACCCGCTGAATGAGATCTGGCAATGAGTGTAAGTCATGACGTGGTGGTAGCCAGTATAAATAGGCGCGTTCAGCGATATCTAGGGAGAGAGCGTTGTTGTTGTACGGAGAGCGTTTGTTGTTGTACGGAGAGCGTTTGTTGTTGTACGGAGAGCGTTGGTTTATGTGAAGGAGAGAGTTTGTTGTTGTTGTTCTATTGAGAGCTTCGTTCTATGTGATTAGTTTAAATCTTCATTATTGTGAAACGAGTTGTGTGTGTGCGTTGGATGATCCAGAGTTATCTAATAAAAGAGCTGTTCCGTAAGTACGTCTTTCTCAATTCATAGTTTTTGTCAGATCTCTGTCTGGCTGTTAGGTTTATGTCATTAGATTAATATTATTAACAACCAGCGTTAAGACTTTATTCATCCTAATTACTGCTACAACATTACTACCAGTTATAAGTTTGTTCAATACTATTACTACACTACTAGCAGGAGACTTTATTCATGATCTTAATTAACTAGTAACAACAACCATTTGAATTCACTATTTGAAGCTTAGTACAAGCTAATAATTCAGTAGCAGAAGCATTATACTTAGCTTAGTTGAAAGCTTTATTCATTATAATTAGCTTAGCTGGTAGAAGAAGTATATTCATTATAAGTTCCATGCCTGTTGCACTTGGTCAGTCAATACAGGTACAGTTAATGCTGGTTGGGGGAGACGCTGGAGTTGTCGTCCAATGATGTCCCATACGTGCTCGATTGGAGAACGATCTGGTGATCTAGCAGGCCACGGCAACATGTCGACACTCTGTAGAGCATGTTGGGTTACAACAGCGGTATGCGGGCGAGCGTTATCCTGTTGGAAAACACCCCCTGGAATGCTGTTCAGGACTGACAGCACAACAGATTGAATCACCAGACCGACGTACAACTGTGCCGTCAGGGTGCGTGGGATAACCACGAGAGTGCTCCTGCTGTCATAGGAAATTGCTCCCCAGACCATAACTCCAGGTGTAGGTGCAGTATGTTTCGGCCGTAGACAGGTTGTTTGCAGGCGCTAACCTAGCCTCCTTCTAACCAACACACGGCCATCACTGGCACCCAGGCAGAACCGTCTTTCATCAGAAAACACAACAGATCTCCACTCCGTCCTCCAATGAGCTCTAGCTTGACACCACTGACGTCGCAAACGGCAGTGGTTTGGAGTAAGTGGAATGCACGCTACAGGGCATCTGGCTTGGAGCTGTCCTTCAAGTAACCGATTTGTAACAGTTCGTTGTGTCACTCTGTTGGTAACTGCAGCTAGAATTGCTGCCGCAGACGCGGTACGATGCGCCACGGCCATACGCCGTACACGGCCCGTCTTTCCTCTCAGTAGTGCCACGTGGCCGGCCGGAACCCGGTCTTCTTGAGGCAGTACCTTTCCTTGACCACCGCTGCCAACAATCATGCACAATGGCTACATTCCTCCCTAGTCGTTCTGCAATATTGCGGAAAGAAATTCCACCTTCTCGTAGCTCTATTACACGACCTTGTTCAAACTCCGTGAGCTGTTGATAATGGCTTCTTCGTCTTCTTAAAGGCATTCTTGACTAACATCAACACACTACGTCGACTCTCAACGATAGCTAACGCTCACGAACGTTACAGCGCATATTTACAGCAAACCTGCTTTGCATGTTCCGATGGGCGCTACTAACGCCACACGTATGCGCCGAGCGCGAAATTTGCATAGACGTCATCTTACAGATGTACTCTCCCCGCCTACCAACTGTTGTTTATCTAACACAAACCCTTCTTGGTGTTGGGACTTTTTTTCCGTCAGTGTATCTTCATTCGATCAGATCTCCAGTTTTTTTAGCTTCTTCGAAGTTTGAAGTGAAAAGGTCGCCAACTATCATTGTGAATTGCTCGGTATTTCTATTCGGATATAGCCAGAGAAGCAGAAAAAATGTGAAATTGCTTTAGAGTAGAACTGAAGAACGCTGAAAATGTTACTAGTTCACATGCCTGAAGACTACTCTTTAAGAGTATTTGGAAGAAAGCCAAATTCACCGCTAATAGAACTAAAAACAGATACATGGTAAACATTTTATTGTGGACACATAAATTGTATATTTTTAATAAATTACTGAAAAATGTGTTATACAAGATGTTGAAATTTAAAGATGCAGTTGGGCTTCCAAAGCAAATTACATCTCATGTTCATGACTGATTTGATGTCCACAAATTTGTTAACAGCTTATGAATAACTTAGATGCAAACGGCAATTTACTGAAACTTTACTGAATGATGTTATTTCGGCGTATAACTTAGAAAGCTCATTTTTTCAGTGATATAAGTATGTGTGCTTAACAGACCAAACACACTAGCACTGAAAGTCGAATTTTAGAGGTTTCATGTATTTTTAGACAAACAACGGACGAGCACTATCATACTGGATCTTCTGTGTGTTTCGTTATTTTGCAGTAACAATTGATTTCCAATTAAAATTACGTACAAAGCAATAGTAATTTTAAAACGCAGCATAAAGCTGAAATCCAATTTCATATATAAATTGTCATAATGTATCATCATATCATTATGACAATTTATTATTTTTTTGCTTACAGAAGCAATTAATAGCCATGGTTGCTCCTGAAATTTAGAAGGTAAACGAATCTACACATTTCACGTGAGAAGTCTAAATTTAAGGTATCCTATTTAGAAATTTCAATATATTAAATAATTTGATACTTGTTTGGTGGTAGAATTATTCAGCAGCCAAAGCTGCACATGGGCATATGAAACAAATAAGTCTGTACAGTTCTAGTAGAAAATAGGAATATATTTTGATATCGTTTAGAATCAGACAACTATTTGTAAAACGATTGTTTAAAGTCGGCGACAGATATGTATGAAATATATTTTTCTATGTAATTTTTTTGTATGCGTTAATGAAATAATTACACGAAGAAATGAGTCTGTTGAGCAGTTCAGTTTTCTTACACAGCATACATGTTCGTGTCGATTGTTTGACGAATAAAATTTCAATTTAGTTCAACTTTGCACATTGATATGATAAATTACTTCCGCAATTATATATTACTCCCGCAGAGCGATATCTTGATACTTCCTTTTTGATTCACACGGCTTGCTCATAGCCATATTCAAAACATAGCAGGCACTACAATTCTAAGAAGACTGAGGGTGAGGATTAAAGCTGCATAAAGGGGAAGCGTATCGTGATTCCTGCTGCTGCGCATACATAAAAAAAGGAAAAAGAAAAACACGCGAGCATTGCGATCGCCTGACCTCTGTCGTCTTGACCTTGCAGGGAATGGGAGGGTGGCGGATGAGTGTTTTCGAATGAAAACGGTGAAACTGCTATGAGCGTTGGGGTGACAACCATGGCGTTGATGAGCCGGTTAGCCGGGTAGTTTAATAAATTATTAAAATCTCAAAAAGTGACTTTGCGCGCTCATGCCGTTTAGAAAGCCTCTGCGATCATCGGGTTGGCCACTTCTCTTCTAGATAATGTGAACTTCTCACCACTAAGGATCTGAGAGCCTTTGCTGTGCAACACCCGAATATAATTTTGTTTCCTGCTAAATCAGTGTACATATATTTGAAACCAGAATGTTGGATATTGATGAGAAATGTAGGATACTATTCACTGCGACAAGAAATAATTAAGCCACAAATGTACGTACCATTGATTTTTCAAGTTTTTGATAGTGCAGATGCGCGCGCCTGTGTGTGTGTGAAAAACAAGAAATTCGACCCAAGTTTTTCATGCCTGCAGGAAATATACTCATATCTGATGGGATGAAGTTTCAAATTTGGCTTCACTAAAAACGATCATTGTAAGGTTTCTTCCATTCTTTCAATGTTGTCAGCTTATATATTACGTTTGAAAGAGAAATAAAATCAGTGTATCATTGCATTATCTAAACTTTTATTTTCAGCTTATAATCGCAAGAAGCGTATAGATGAATGACGTGCAGCAGAATTAAACAAAAACGACAGAAACCAGTAAAATATCAGGACTAACGCAGAATTATGCATAAAACAGAAAAACGTATAAATGAGATTTGTATATCTGAGGTTTAACTATGTACCGCTATTCCATTACTACTATTACATGCATACTCACAATGGCACTCATACGTGGTAACTACGAACATATATATCGAGGGAGAGGTATAGCAATACATTGCCCTTCGAATTTCTGTTCAAGGCGTTCTAATCAGTACTGACGCACGCATTTCAGCCGCTGAACGAGAAACATTTGTTCAATACGGGTTCGAACTACATATTGCAGCACGCGTATCCGGTGTGGCTAAGATCACACACGGTGTTGGAGTTCCTCTACGTCTAAAGCATATCAGGCTTTAACTATACAGTCCTTTAACTGGATAATATTTGGCAAAGAGGATTTTGTCCCTGATCTGCTTTTTAACATGTTCCACGCATTCTCAATGGGGTTCAGATGCGGTCATTCTGGTGTCCAGAAAATGTGGTGGAAATCGCTATTATGCTTGGTGTATCACTGCTGAACACATCGTTGGGAATGGATAGTGGCTTTGTCATCCATGAAACAGCCGTCACCTGATGGATAAAAAGTCAACATTGCAAGATGGAGTTAATCAGAAGCACTATTCAGATACACGTTGGAAGTAACCAGACATATCGTTAGCATTATGGGATATGTGCTCTCAAAACGAAATTGATAAAATCTAATAGTTTTCTCGTGGAAAAATAATTAATTTTGTCCGCTCTAGCGTAGAATGTTCTTGAGGGCACTGAACGTGAATAACGTTTTATTATCCTAACATGTAGACAAGAAATCTCGTTTCACGCAGTAAATGGAGATATTGCTGTGGTTAAGCATCATTTTCGGTCTGTGGAAATCAGCTACTTCCTTGGAAGGGAATTCTTCATTTTAATAAAATTGAAAGTGCAATATACCTGAATCATTTATGGTCAGAAAGATATACGTTTTGGAACATAAACATTTAGGAGAACATTTCACATCGCTGAGACTGAAAATCACATATCTTCAACTTTACGATCTTTAATTAATTACCTCAGTGCAAAAATGGGTTAACCAACATCATAACAGAAGCGGTGATAATGGTGGGAAATGGAAGGATAACCGCGCCCTGGATTTGCCACATTAGTTGGGATAACCCACTGTTATTGCTAGGTATCTCCTAATCAATAATAGTACAATTAAGAACCTAGTTGTTTCTTCTACCAGCGTGATGACTGATTTTCAAATTGGAGGGAATAAGAAAAATTGCGTCAAGAGAAATGTTCTGTTTTTCCCTCTTTCGCTGGGAAATTCTGTAACTGTCTATCTCTGCCTCCAACCATAGCAAAAATTAAGGAAACTAGCAAAATTAAGGAACATTTAGGTTTCAGGAATCTTTATTTTTCTAACAAAATTAAGATTCCTGAGTCCTAAATATTTATGTTACATCAGTTTTTAATGGGCTGCGTTACGCGCAAAGGTTTCTGAGCGGTAAAGAATGGTTCCACTGCGGATATAAAATACATCTGTTCGGACAGCAAGGTATTGATAACAAGAAAAAAGAAGCGCAATTTTTATTTGATTTCAGTACTTTGCTAAAATATTAACGGGAAGGAAATGATTAAGTTGGAAATTCTGTAAAATTTCACTAAGCATTCGGAAATACCAATTACCACATAATGTAGATTGAACTCACCGCTCAAAGGACTACATACTGTGGTTGGAAATGATAATTCTGATATTTTAAATATTCTAAAACAACAAGTCTTATCTTACGGTGAAGAGGACTTTGAACTACAGCTTTCCTCTAGTTTACTTTACCATACAGACTGACGAGAGGGACGATGTTTGCATGATTAAATGTTCACGTAAGTTTAATTTTCTGTAACAGCATGTTTGGTACATAAGTTGAAATTGGAAAGCTCCAGATTCTGCTCACTGTGGCGAAACCATTTTAAATATTAGAAATTGTACGCAAAAGATTTACCATCAAATGCTGTATCCATTTAAAAAAATGTTTTCAAATAGGGATTGTAGAAGCAGAGATATCGGAGAAAATGTAATTTACTTTTACTCCCCCTAACGGAAAATCTATGCCTAATTTAAAAACATTATAGTACCTAAAGCAGCTTTCGATATAAGTGGAATCGAAACGTAAAAGATGTTTTTCAATCAGACGATTAGGAGTAAATATGTGGATTTAAACGAATTTCGAAATCGGTATAATTTGCGTTTACGCACTCCAGCGGTAAAATTGAGCATCGTGAAAAAAACGGAAATGAAGGATCATTATTCGCACATTTCAAGCTTCCCAACACAAAACGTATTTTTCAAATCGGACTGTTAGTTGCAAAGATATGGTGTGCACAGACCAACGGACGGACAAGCCGTAAACATAAGCACGATCTGCTTTAAAAGACTTGCTAAAAATAGGGAGGAATCATTCATGAATCCTGATACTTCGCAACGCTTTAGGAAGACATATTTGAAAGCTTTCAATTGTCTGTCGTCATGGTTCTTATCATTTTTTGCAACTGTTCGAACAGTGATTCTGAAAGAAACATTCGCGAATGGTCCATTATTATCTGATAGTGACTTTAGGTTTAAATTTATGGTATGGTAATAGGATCAGCAAAAATGTTGAGTCTGCATGCTGTGTCTTTCTACATCGTTAAAGAAATTTCCACAGCAGATTTACGTTTAGCGTGGAAAAACTTCTTTCCGCTAAGTTATTGTCTGTGACTCATAAATGATAGGGTAAATAAACTTTTAATTTTTTTATTTTATAATAAAGTGTTTAAATAATTTAGTGAAAACTTTGCATTGCTATTTCCCTATTAATTTATTTTTCCTGTACTTTCTGCAGCTTGATACATGAATGCATTCCTTTGTTGAGTGCTTTAAAATGAATTATTTCCTCATTACATGTTATAATAAAATTAAACCATTAAAGAAATTAAAAACCTTGTGTATTTCAAATACGTTCTGTGATTGTAAACTTATATCAACTCTGATTTTCATTCAAGCAGTCAATGGATTATTTAATTACAGAATATTGTCAGCTTTGAAACCTTGCTAATTTTGAATAGAACAGGAAACTTCAAATTACTGCTTAAAATTTCGGAAAGGAATAATCAATAAATTCTTTGAAATCTTAAATATCAACAGCCAATGTACAACGAAGTGTAACTAAAAACAACATTACAATCACCGGAATTTATTCGAGAACGCAGCTGTGAAACATGTCTTGTAAATTTTCATTCATAATAAATATAACATTTCAAAAATAATTTTGCTAAAAATTGGTCTTTATACCTAAAATAACTGGCCACAAAAAAGTTTGGGGTATAGCATTAAATGATAGATGTAATGTATGTACCTCACTTAGGTAACATGCATTGAAATAATGAAAGTGAAGCTACCTAACACAAATGGCAAGGTGTGCGTGTAAAAAAAATGTATAGTATCAGTGGAATACAGAGAAAATGTTAAAACATTGTAAATTCAGAGAGATTCCAATACCTGGAAACACTACCTGTGTGCTAAAGAACCTCTTGACACTTATGAGACTTACATACAATGACATTATTCATAAGTGTCTGGGGCAATTCACACCGTGTAAAAAGTAACACGTTACGGTGGTCTACCTGTCCACTGTGGTATGGAACTCAGTTATCCAAACGTCACTGCTAAGTGTCCTTGATATAAATAACGGTAAGTTCAGGAAACTTATGAGGCAGCTGTAACGATTCAATCACATTTAATTTAATTCAGAAAACATGGTTTATTAATGCACATTCCACAATTTAAAAGCTACTATAGGTTCGCTGAAAGCTATGGTTCAGCTTCGTAAGGACTAAGCGTTTTCATTTCTTGCTACTGAAGATGTATCCAGTTTCACGTGTAAAACGTCTCATGCGGCTTTCAGATTGCAGATTAATGAGTGTTTTCCATGCGCTTGATAGGTATGGAAATGAAGATAAATCATTTACCAGGTTATTACGTTTTTGAAATATATATACAAAAGGTTTCTAAAAAGTCTAGGTCAAATGTTGATTTAGGTATATCTAACAGTTTGGCGTCATTAAACTGAAATTGGTGATTATTTTCCCAACAGTGCTGGCTGGGCTATGGAAGATTTCTTGATTTCACACTTTTTGATACATGGTTGGTCTTCTTTTAACCTGAATTTACGTGATTTTCCTGTCTGACCTATGTATGACAGACCATATTGGCACTGGATGCGATAGATTTCCCGAGAATTTATGTCAGAAATTAGGTCCCTTTTTGCAGAGTAAATTATCTTTTGCACATGAGTGAAGATGACTTTGAAACGTGATGACTTAAGAATTTGGAAACACATTTTATGGATGCATGGAAGAACCGCCAAGTTTCATTGGAAATCGGGAGTGATACGGGTCAAGGGGGATTTATACTGAGGTTTAACACATTTTTTGATAGCTGAGTCCACTAATAAATGTTTAAAGCCTCTGTTGATAGCAATATATCTGATGTACTTTAGTTCTTTCTCGAGATCCTCCTTTGTAGAACAGACATTTAAGGCTCGTTGGATATATGTGTAAAGTGCACTGGTTTTATGTTGGATGGATTAATTTCATTTTGCGTGAGGCGGCAATCTAACAGCAAACGGATTCCGATAAAGAGGGGTAATGAATGATTTTCGAATCGTGTAACTAGTACTTCTAGAAATTGAAGAGAACCATCTAGTTTCAATTAATAAGTAAATTGTATATTTGGATCCAATGAGTTTATCGTTGGTAACATTTCGAGAAATTTCGAAATTTCACTATCCCAGAGAATGAAATGTCATCTACGTGGCATACCCAAAAGCTAAGGAGATCATATTGAAAGGTTTGTCTTGAAAATGTTCCATATAAATTTGACAAAGAATAGGGGATAATGGGCTTCCCATTGCTAGACCACAAATTTGTCTGTAATACTGGCCTTGGTAAACAAAACAGTTTTGAGAAAGACACGTAGTGACCAGAATTAAGAGTTCTTCTACTTCGGGTTGTGCGAAATGGTGGACTCAACTTTTAGACAATCAATTGCTCCTTCTACTGGAATGTTGGAGAGCCTAAAAACTATAACAAGTGATGTTAATGATTATTTTTCTGACAATGCCTGTAGTTCAACTATTTCAGTTATTCAATCCCAAGATTTTCGAGTTCCTGCAGCAGCCTCCAGGCACAGTCACTGATTCCATTGTCATCGAGAAAAAGGAATGTATGTCATATTGCAGCGTGAAAATGCTGCATAGTGGACATAATGCTCCAAGGCTCTAATTTTGGTACAATGCGGCATTTGTGCTACAGTACCTTGACAACCATAAAAGGAAGTACGGCCGTTAAAATACATTCCTGCACAGACGAAAACTGACTGCCGCTTGTGAAGGCGACAGATCAGAATGTAGAGTTGTTCCATTCGTGTGCCGGATCTCCTCTACACTTGTCCTTGTCGAGTACTAGGGAAAAGACCGAAACGGGATTCGTGTATAAAAAGTATATGTTGCCATTCTGTTTCCATTCTGTTTCCATGCTATGTCTCCACGGCCAGCCACGACCATCCCCGATTTACGCGTCCAGGTTGAGGATGCTTGGAACTCAATACCCCAAAGTTACATTTAACATCTGTACGACAGAGTCCATGCCAGAATTATCAGAATTGCACAGTGTGACGCAGTTCATGTCGGTTCAAACTCGTGCTAACCATATTACATGGAAATGTTATTTTTCAGTTTACCAGAAAATACAGCTGTATTTTGCCATAATGTTTTGATCACGTTTTCTTCTGTATTCCGTTATTATGCTGTATAAATTTCGTTTGTATCAGACGTCTCCTTCTCGGTGTCCTTTTTTCACTTTCCACTAGTGTATAAATAAAAATGTGACTTTTTATAAGTTTATTTCTACTTTCCAACTTGTTCCAGAAAATTTGGCATTCTGCCAAACAGCGCAATTCGAAATTTTGTGTATGCTGCGTTGTCTCTTTCGATAGCAAATTGTTCAAGTACATTCATTTCAGTTATACCAAGATATTTGCTATATTGGAGGAATATGTACATTTGTATATCGATTTTATTCAAAAAGTAGAATTTTATGTGCCGTAACGAAATACGAAGCATATGTAGTGTCCAAGTATTTTCTCTGGAACTCAGAATGTTATTGCGTCAGCGTACATGACAAAGAATTTTGAAAGCACACATTTTTCGTGGAACGATAAGAATTGAACATAAGCGTAACTAGGTTAAAAAAAATACTAATGAAATTGTTTTCACTAAGAAAAAGTTTTAACCAACATATTTTCTGAAGTATTTCTTCCTATCGAAATAAAACTTTTACCATTAGAATAAATATCACCAGTATTTTGAAGATATTTTATTCCCAAATTATGTGCTTCGTAAAAGTAGCAGTATTTAAACAAAGTTGCTTTGTATAGTAGCTCTACCTTAACAATGTTGATTAGCAATGTGGCCGTACTTAATTAAATAGCGACATCAGTTATACTACAAGGAGTGTTGTCCGTATTAACCACATTTTACTAAACAGGAAAAAAGATCATCGTATACTTAGTTATTCTCTCAATATCATAGGATTTCCGCTGCAAAATAAATGCCACATTTTCTGCACTGCTCCTAATGTGCTGCCCAGCAGTGTATACTGATCCATGTGTTTGTCTAGCGTCGAGGAAACCATTTATGCCCCCTAATTTATAAAATTTGAATAAGTCCTGTGTCTCTTTATTTCGGAAATAAAAATGCAAAGTCATAAAAGGAACCAAATCAACTTCTCTGATTATAGGCATTATCGATCGTCAGAAAAATATTGTACCTGATATTTAAGCCATATATATTGGTTTCCTTTTTTAAGTTATAATTAAATCTAAAAGACAAGAGGCTACGTTTCTTTCAGAAAATATTTACTTTACTACGAACTGTTACATATTGAAAATCGTATGATGAGGCGGTCGGGTATTCGTTGTCTTCGGTACATTTTGTCAACGTGAAAATTTTAATATATATCACCATTTTAAAAATTCTGTCTACAAGCCATGATGTTGATTTCCTACCATTTCGGTGTTTCATTGCTTCCAACAAATAATATATTCGACCTTTTCCTGGCCCCGAATCCTTAAATGGTTTTCTTGCAGCCACGTATATGAACGATAACAATCTGGAGAGTATGTGTAAACTAATTTACTTGCCAGAATGTTGGAACTCTTGTGTTCATTGGTGTATGTAAAGTCCTTGCTCCAAGTGAATAATAATGGTAGGAATTAAGGCCACACCCCACTTTTTCTGCTACAATCCGAACTCTTATCAAGTTTAAAAAATTTAAAACGGTGTACTTATATGTTAATTTTTGCAAAATGCAACCTCCATCAAGAATTACTACATAGCAAGGTTAAACAAAGTTTTTCACTCTTAGCTATACTGTATATGAAATGCATTGATGAAGTATTCGTCGTATTTCATTGAAAGGGCAGATTACGCGTTAAAATCCATTACCCAGATAGGGACCATTAACATTAACATTAAAAACATATTTTGTTCCCAATATTTTTAAGCATGTGGGTTTGATATGAGATTACTCTTCGCCCAATGAAGCCCTAAACATTACGAAATATGCATCACGGCACAGAGAAAACATTCGTGAGGGAATAGATAATTTTAAATATATAGAAATGATACACCTGACCTCATGAAGAAAATGGCTAACTCTAGCAGGCGGCGATATACTACACACAGTTTATCACGTTGACCGTTAAGTTTACGATTCGTTAGCGTTTGATTCGGAATCGAAATCGACAACATCCTTGTTCTGAGCCATTTTTAAAAATAACGTGACAGTTGGCACGATCCATACCGGTCAAAGAATCTCCCAAAAACCACCGACCCTGGGATTTTCCTGCAGAACCGAAGCAAGTTCCTACGTTGGGTGACACGGTGCGCCATAATTTCCTCGAAGTGCCTGGTCCACACTAATATTATATTACTTGAGTTAACATCTTAATATCGTTTGACAGCTTTGCGAAGTTTCAGTCCTTGTGACATGGCACATTATACTGCTAGAATTATTCTTCTCCCTCAAGAAAATCCATGCCTATGTACTGATGTGCCTGGTCCACAGTAATATCACATTCCATGTGTTAATATCCTAATATCGTTTGAGAGCTCTGCAAAAAAAGATACGAGCCTTGTGTCATGGCCCATTATCCTGCTGGAATTAGCCTCCTCCATCATGAAAATCCATGTCTATGTACTGACGTGCTTGGTCCACAATAATATTATATTACTTGATTTAACATCCTAATATCTGTTGACAGCTCTGCAAAGAAACGAGTCTTGTGGCATGGCACATTTTCCTACTGGAATTAGCATTCTCTTATAAGAAAGTTAAGCGTTTTTACTGACGTGCCTGGTCCACAGTAATATTATATTATTTCAGTTAACCGAAATGTTGTTTGAGAGTTTTGCGACCAAACTGGCATTTCGACGTGACAGATTATCTTGAAAGAATTAGCCATTTCCATCAAGAAAATTCATGTTTATGCACTGTTCCGCCGTAATATCCCCGCACGGGGATAACTGGTTTTCCAGTTATTTGGGGAGCGGCGCCCCCACGGCCCGAGCTGACCTTGTGACTGGTCAACATCTGAGGTCATGCCACCGCTTGTTTTTTGTTTTGGTGCTGTTGGAGTTTGCAGGGACTGCTGTTCATCCAGCTGTTGGGGAGTCGCGGCCCCACGATCCCGAGCTGGTCTTGTGTCTCGCTTTTTCGTTTTTATTTATTTTCTCCACTGGCTAGTTGCATGTGTTGTATACTTTACCTAATCGCTACCACGTTATGTACTAACACCCCGGTCTTGTGGTTTTGTTACCCTCCACCACTAACTGTTTTATATTAACCGCTCAGTTCGTAGGTTGCTGAGATTCCGTTTAGGTTCCCTTCCAGGATTTGTCTTCTTTAGATTTATTTTTTCCTTTTAGCAGGTTTGGGTGCTAGACCTACCTGCATGTTTGCCGCGTGCGGAGACCCGTGAGGCGGAAATGGGATGTCTGGCGGCTGAGGTCGCAGGAGACCGGATAAGTGCCTCCTGTGTACCAACACTCCTCTTCGACCCCGGCTTCGCTGTAAACGGGAGGCTAGAGACTAACCCACCTCTAGTCAGAAGTCTTGTACCAAGTTGTGTGCAGGGCTTTAGCGGCTTTTTTGTCGTATAGCACGGCAGGGTGAGCCCGGGGGCTTTATGATCATGCCAAAGGCGTTGGCATGACGGTACCCGGAGGCCGAAGTGTCCGCCGAGTGCGTGTGATCACAGCCAACGGACTATATCTGCGACGTATAAGCTCCAGAACTGTGTCTAGCGTCATTTTCTTGGCTTGCAGACCTCCAGTTCTCCCTTGTAGGGCTCTGTGGTGGGTGGAGTAGTCGGCAGACGAATCTTCCTCCTTTTTTCCATGGGTAAACGCAAAAAACAAAACTCCAAATTTAAGTCACCTGAGAAAATGATAGTTGACAACGACTCTCCTTCGTCTTCTCAACCTACCAAGTCTCATACCCTTAAACAGTCTTTAGACCTTCACCTGGACCAAGAATGTGGAACCTCTTCTTCGGCGGCTGTACCAGTCGCTCCGAAGCGTCGTCTCCCCTCGATTGCTGTGACTACGCATGCTACTCACTTACTTGTAGAATCCATCGATCCGCATGAGAGACTGTCCACCAGATCTCCCTTTTTCATTTCTAAAGCTTTGGACGCTGCGGTTGGCCCCTTGAAGTCTGTGAGGAAGCTTCGCTCTGGGGACCTGCTTGTCCAAACTTGCAGTGTTTCTCAGAGTAACACTTTTCTGCACCACACTAGTCTTCAAGGCATTCCTGTAAAAGTGACACCTCACTTGTTTCTTAACACCTCTCAGGGAGTTATTTCGGAGTTTGATCTCTTGCCATGCAGTGAGGACGAATTGGTGACTGAACTTGCAGATCAAGGTGTTATTGCTGCACGTCGTATGATGTTCCGGCGCGATGGTTCTTTGATTAAGTCAAAAAATGTCATCTTGACTTTTAACTCCCCGAAAGTTCCGACCGAAATCTAGGCTGGCTACTTGGTCTGTGGAGTTCGCCCGTACATTCCCAGTCCTCTGCGCTGTTTCATGTGCCAGAGGTACGGGCATTCACAACGTTTCTGTAAGAGTTCCGCTCGTTGCGCAAATTGTGGCTCCAGTGAACATGACGGGGAAGGTTGCACTTCTGCGGCCTGCTGTGTTAACTGCGGTGAGGCCCATGCAGCTTACTCCCGCAACTGTATGAAATGGAAGGACGAAATGGCCATCCAGCGCCTCAAGACCCTGGAAGGCCTCTCGTACCCTGCTGCCAAGGCCAAGTTGGGTATTCCCACCAGCCGACAGCGTACTTTTGCCGCAGTAGTTCAGTCTCTGCCACAACCCGTGCAGACCTTTGTTCCGCGCCCTGTAGCTCTCGCCGCACTTGCCAGGCGATCTACAGCTGAACAAGCGACACAGGTGGATTTCCCCGAGCTCCAGCCTTTTCAAATAGCTGAGTCTGCGCCTTCTCTTTCGAAGACGACCGACTCTTCCAGTTCTCAGCAGAAAGCCCGCACGTGCGGAAGACCCGGCCCTCAATCCTCAAAGGTGTGCAGTGTCCATCCAAATGTCGCGGTCCAACTGCCCACCATTGCAACTGTCTCGGACTCAGCGAGGTCCCCACCCTCAACCAACATTATAGAGGAACATCGGGGGGAGGAGAGTGACAGTTCGTCCCCAGCCTCTACCAACATTGCAGAGGAACATGAGGGGGAGGATAGTGACAGTTCGTCCTCGCCCTCGGCCAGCATTACATTGGAGTGTGTGGGGGAGGAGAGTGACTCATCCTATGTGTAGTTGTGTTCGATTTCGTAATGTGTTTTATCATTCTCATTCCTCAGTTTTACTTAATCGGCTTGTTTCTCACCATTGTACCATGTTTTTCATACTGTTTGTTTCATTGTCTTTTTTGGCCCTTCCTTTGTACTCATGGTTCGGTTTTACTTGGTCAGCCAGATTTTGCGATTTATGCCCCGTTTTTTAATTTTGTCTGTTTGTCTTGTGTCTGGCGCTCTTTGGCCAACCATGGCCCTTGCGCCAATAAAATCTAATAACCAACCAACCAATCCGCCGTAATATCACATTATTTCCATTAACCCCCAAATATTGCTTCAGAGCTCAACATCATATTTGTGTTCGTAAGTGAGCTTGTCTCTGAACTAAATTGCATGTTTCTAATTATGTTCTTCTGGGTATATATGGATACAAAATCGCAAATTTGAAATAAATGTATTTTTAATATCATGATTTTCTTTTTTTGCAAATGTAAAAATATAATTTCCAGTTCCCAAAGATTTAGGGTTCATATTATTTGGTGCATTTAAACGTGTGTGTCATTTTGCTGCTCTTTGAATGTTTGACTTTTTTACGCGAAATGCCTACGTGGATTACCATAAAAGTGTCTTCTATATAATTATAGAAGTATTACGGATCAAATTGGCGTTCCGTGAATACCTATTATTCGATATCAAGACCAAAGAATAAAGCCTTTCTGATATAATAATTAGTTTTTTTCAATACATAACAGACACCAAAATTATTGACAAAGTGATGTGTATAAAAAAGTTAGGTATGATGTTTTTATTTCGAGCAAAGAAATGAACGCTGAGAGAAAGTGTCCCGCTCTTAAAAAAAAGGTAGAACTTTTATTTAATTCAATATATAAAAACATATGTAACTCTTTCTTTCACGAAACATATATCATGAAATAATATTTGCAGCAAAAATATTTAAAAATAAATTATACATAAATATATTTTTTTAACAAAGCAGAACAAAGAGTCGCTGATCAAATTTCTAATAATGAGCTAATGCTCATTTTTATTGAAAATATTATTATTAAACTTAATTTTTGAGGTCGTTACATCCCATCGGGAAAACACAAATCGTTTACATAGCGGAAACTTCTAAGGCAATCGAGTGATGTTACCTACCGAATTATTGTACGTAGCGATCGAGTATGCCTGACGCAAAATAACTTTCAATCTCTTTAGCCAGATATGTTAGAACATAAAAAGCTCATATCGTCTGATAGTGGTCATTTCCTTACCTGTAGACAACGGAACATGAGCACGGATTGTTCAAAGCGACGAACTGGATTCTGTTCGTGCGGATCTCACAGTCGCTTGATCCTCTAAATATCTGGGCGCATTCGGCCGTCTACTGTTCGCATGAGGCTGGGGTTTGCCTTCCTGAACACAAGCGCGAGCATAGACCAATTGCCGCGTTGCTCTATACCCAAATGCCTGGCAACACGGCAAATTAACCAACCGGCCTCTCTCTCCCCAATTATACGTCCTGTCTCAAACTCTCTCAATTTCTCGTGTTGTGCACGGTTCGGATGTAGGGGCATACTCACACTAAGTGGAGGTCAAAGCAAATCCAGTCTGCTATCAATCCTCTTTCAGAAATTGCGAGCTTTGCTCCTTGTATACCCTCCTCAATGCCCGGTTCTCATGCGTTGAGGTGGGCCACTATTTCGTTTTTGGCCTTGATATTTTAAATATTTTCATATTCGGTCCAGAGTTATTTGCGTGATGTGATTCATCAAGATCTAACGATTTTCTGGTGCTGTTTCATTTTTTTGTTTTTGTTTTTTCTTTTACCAAAGAGTATATTATTTCAACGCGATCCCGATACAATTTCTATTTGTGGTTATGTTCTCTCTCGCTCTTTCTCTCTCGTTTTCTTTCTTTTGCTGTTTCGTTTCTTTTGGTGATACATAATTTTTGTATCGTACAATGGCACGTCAGGAGTAATATGGTTTTTCAATGAATCTCACATCCGTCTGAGTAGAATCAGTAAATCCATTGGCAAAACAAATCCCCACAATTCAACAGCAAATTGCCTCATAGTCAAATCACTACGTAAAACGTGCTATATTTCAATAAGACCGCTGGTGGGCCTTACTGCTTGTCAAACTAAAACTAGTTTGCTAGTCTCTGTCTGACGTTGTATAAAAATTGTACCTTCCACCAGTGTCTGCTAATATGCTGACGAAATTGTACCAGTTTCGATGCTCAAAATATTTACCACGAGCCTGGAATTCTCACATCGTTTCCATTTTGAACATTATTTGAGTTGTAGTTAGGGTATCAAATTTCACTGGAAATCATGGAAACGAAATAATTCTCTTGGGTCAAAAAAACTAAGTGAGCCGAAAATCGGATTAAATCCAGTAGGAAAAGTATTGGAAGGAAAAGCATATTGGTTAAAACTTTCAAACGTATATATAAAGATGATATTGAAAAAAAAAGAATTATACTTACTGAAAGTAAATATTAAAAAACAAAGAAAATTTGTTTCGGAATTTACTGTTTATTATTAAACAAAAACCTGTGTCGTTATCAGATCATTTACGATTCTTCATAAATAAGTAAAATATTCTATGAGATGAATTGTTAACTACTGCTTAATGTGGATTTCAGATTTCACTTGAAGATTGTTTGAGTTATAGTTAGAGTATTCGTTAAAGAACGGAATACGATTCTGTAAAAATAATTAGCTCAGGAAAACGGATTTAGCGCCGAAAATAAGTAGTTCATTTTCGCTTTAAACAACCTAATCACTTGTTTCGGTAGTCACTATTTGTATTGGGAACTGTAACGCTTCATTTCAGATTAGTACAAAATTGTGTCTGGTTTCCGCAGTCACTTGCATTCGGAAATGTTGTAGCGAAGTGAATCAAATGCACATAGATTATCACTTTTTAAGAATAATATATAGAGACAACATTTTCACATACGGCCCCTTAAGATGCATCTTCTCATAATGTGATTAATGTTAGTTGCTTTCCATTCTTTTGTTCACAGGATTTGTGTTATCCTGATTCCTTTCTGACGTATTATTACAGTTATATTCAGCACAAGTTGACATATTTATCTTTTTTCCGTCGTATGTGGATGGCCGCAAAAAAGGGGACACCAGAATATACCACCTTGGCCTTAGATGACGGAAAACATTTCTGTTCACGGACTGCTCATAAATATTCAACAGATCAAAAATTTCAATTGATAACTTCTCCATAACCATCAGCATATTTCAGGTTTTGAAATACTGGTGTAAAATACGAACTCCTACGCACAAAAGTGCGGAATTATACATTGACACTTAATGACTTGTGCGTGTGGTGAGTGATGTAGAGGAGTAGCGTTAGAAATATTGAAGGAGTAGGATATGACCAGCTTTGGCTAAGACAACAAGTTTAGTTTGTACCGCGGAGTGTATTCCAGTTTATGTTGTTGTGTGAAATAGTAAAGTAATAAATGTTCTGCGTTGTTATCAAGTGCCTGTGATGTTACAGACAAAGAAAGAAATGGGGCCACCGACGAGATCCGAGCTTGGGGGCGTTTTTAGGACCGTGGGAACGCGATGAGTTGGAAAACCTTGCAGCGTGAGAACGAATCGACGCGACAGGGATATTTTTTCCCTCTTTGTTATGGGAAGAAAAAGGATGGTGATTCTTGTTTATCGAAATTAGTTCGTAAAAAAACAAGTTCCGTATCGGATTTACACTTACGTTAGATGTTTATGTAAGTACTGTTTTTGTTGTTGTTCTTAGAGAATTATCCAAAGGAATAAAAAATTAAAGCAAGTTTTTTAGAAGTTTCCGGGCACGGAATTAAATAGAAGGAAATAATTTGTGTCAAGAAATAGTGCATTCCGATCAATTGTTTGAGCCTAGAGTATAGGTAAATGTAGAATATAGTTGTAAACAATTTCTGTAAACGTATACACATATACGATAATAAATAAACATTGGGTACACGTAGAACTTGTTGAAATGGCTTTCTTAGGAAGAGCTCGCAAAGAAGAACTTCTGCAGTTGGCGGAAGAATTGGGTATAGAAGTTACGCCCAATATCAAAATTCTGGAATTAAAAAATAAAATTGTCAACTTTGAAGATTATGAAGAGGATTTCGTGACAGAACTTTTGACAGGTATAAAAGAGCGTAGAGAAACAGAAAGACAAATGTTTTTGACCTTGAAAACCACAGAATAGAAGCTGGACGTCAGCCGCTGGGAGGCAGTTTGGAGCTAAATAGAAATTCTTATAAACCGAGCTTGGAACTTCGTCATTTGATGAAAACATTTGACCTAAAAGACAGTGATATAAGTATTTACCTACTTTTATTTGAAAGGCAAGCACAGCAAGCAGAAATAAAAAAGGAAGATTGGGTCAAGAATTTCATAGGACTTTTGCCCTACGAAATAGCACAATTGCTTGCCAGAAAAAATGTGGAAGATGCTAAAAACTATGAATATGCTAAAAGGTTGCTTTATAAAAGATATAAGTTAAGTCCAGAGAAATTTAGATTGAAATTTGTACAACACATGCGTACATCAAAGAAGACCTGGAGAGATTTCGCCTTCGAGTTAGAAAATTATTTTAATGAATGGATTTCAGGATTTAAAATAGGCGATTTTGAAGGGCTAAAAATAATAATGATTACAGATGAATTGAAGTGGAGAGTGCCTATAGAAATAAGGGAGCATTTTATTGATAAATGGTCAAATATTGTCTCATTTTCAGATTTGGCTGATATGGTGGACAATTATGAAAGTGTAAGAGGAGGAACCAAGAAAAATTCGTCGAATGAATTTTTGCTTCAAAGAAAATGCAAGGCAGTGAGAAAAAATCTAGAGATAAGTATGATCGGGTAAATTTTAGGAAAAATGGATTTTATAGCAGTAATTATGTTAAGTCAGATGTAGGACAATAGTGGTCCAATCGGAATGTATCTCATAATGAAGAAAGATATGATCGCCGGCGGAACATTCAATGTTACGAGTGTGGATCTTATGATCAAATTCGACCTCAGTGTCCTAAGCTAAAATCACAGAACTCAGGAGCGTAAATAGAATCAGAGAGGAAACTGAAGGGGATCTCTTGGCACCCTATACCTTTGAAGGAAAAATAAATGGAGTTACCATGCCTATTCTCCGGGATACAGGTTCTTCAGTTGACATCATTTGTCAAGAGTATGTGTCGCCAGGTGAGTTTACTGGAGAACATGTGTGGGTACAGCATCTTCTGGATGAACAAAACGCTTGTTTACCATTGGCAGAAGTTGAACTGGAATGTGCATTAGGTCATATTGTAACTAAGGCTGCAGTGATTAGGAAGTCGCTAGGTCAAGAAAGATATTTACTTGGAAATAATACTGCCGCTTTGTTAAAAAAATCGATATGAAGGGGCCACTAAATTCAGAACAGCTAAACGTTGTGGTTACTCGGTATCAAGAAAAACAGAAACGAAACAACGAAGAGAGAAATTCAGTAAAGGATGATTCAGGGAAGAGAGAAAAACAAGCCCTTGAAGGAGAGGCTGTGGGTTCAGAAGAATCAGGTGAAGTAGAAAAAATTCTGCCACTGAGGCATAATGAAGATAAAGCCATGTTAGGGTTGGTAAAAATGGATTCAAAAAGTTTCATGGAAGATCAACGGCAAAGTTAGGAATTGAGAAAAATTCTGAAAGAATTAGAGAAAACAGATTTTAAAAAGGCAAATGCTGTACTAAGAAATGGGATGTTGGTGAAGAAGAAGATCAACAAGATTCGCGAAGAGGGAGATCTTATAGTTGTTCCAGAACAATATAGAGAACAAATAAAAAACATGTGTCATGAGGGAAATTCGGGGCATTCAGGAGTGACAAAAACCAAAGACAGACTAACGAAGTATTTTTTTGGCCTAACTATTATAAAGACATTTAAGAATTTGTAAAATCTTGTGATCCATGCCAACTTGCTGGAAAAGCTGGGGACAAAAAGAAAGCATCTATGAAAATAGTTCCAATTATTCCTGAAATTTTTACAAAGATCAACGTTGATGCCTGTGGGCATTTGCCCGAGACTTCAAGCGGAAATAGATACATAATTACAGCTATGTGTTTGTCATCCAAATATCCAGATGCGGTACCAGTCGCAGACCTAGGATCCAAGTCGGTAGTTGACGCTTTGTTACACATTTTTGGCCGCATGGGATTTTCGAAAGAAATTCAAACTGATCAAGGAGCCAGTTTTGTAAGCATCTCGACACTAGAATTTCGGGAGCGGTTTGGAATAAAAGTTACTCATAGTTCTGTATATCATCCCCAAAGTAATCCGGTAGAACGATTCCATCGAACTATTAAAAGGATGTTGAGAGCTTTATCTCTTGAATCTGCTCCGGATTGAGAGAAACAGTTACCGGCGGCGCAGTTTGCTTTGAGAACTGTGACACATGAAAGCACAGGGTTTACGCCTGCTGAATTTGTGCATGGAAAAAATTTGAGGACGTCAATGACACTATTGTATGAAAAATGGATGTGTCATCCTGAAGAAGAAAACTATGTCACTGAATACGTATTTGAGTTAATAAATAGGATGAAAAGATGTCAAGAACTTGTCATTAAAAACATGGAAGTGGCTCAATTGAAAAGAAAATATTGGTATGACAGAAATGCGGTAAAACGTGAATTTCAAGAAGGAGATTTAGTATTGGTTTTTGTTACCAGCAGGCCAAATAAGTTAGCGGAACAGTGGAACTAACCAGGGAAAATTGAGAAAAAAGTTCTGAGACTAATTATGTAGTAAGCTTTGAAGGCAAAAATGTAAAGCATCAAGTATATCACAGTAACATGCTGAAACCATACCGTAAACGACCAGAATTTGTGAACTTTTTGCCCGTTTGTGAAAATGGTGAAATGGATTTAGAGATTAAATTTTCGCAAGTTGAAAAAAATCCAAATATATTTAACTTCCCTGATACCAAGGAGAACATTAAACTTCGAGTGCGCCTAAATGGCCCACAAATTCAGGATCTGAAAAAACTATTATGTCATTACTTAAAAATGATTTCTAATATCCCAGGAAAAAACTCATTTGGTCGAACAGGATATCGAGCTAGCCAGTAATGCTATTGTAAGAGTTAGGCCTTACAGAATGTCGCCCAGGCAGATAAATATTCTTAAAGCCGAGATAGATAAAATGCTGCAGTACAAGATTATAGAAGTTGGTGAATCAGACTATACATCACCCATGATTTTGGTAGAAGTACCCGGAAGAGATCCACGCCCATGTATTGATTACAGGCGATTTAATGAAGTGAAAAAGACCCGGTTCTATCCATTGCCCAACATAGAAGAAAGAGTCGAAAAGGTTTCTGGAGCGAAGTACAGTATTAGATTTAACAAAAGGGTACTGGCAAATTCCATTAAATGCTACAGCTCAACGATTGGCAGCGTTTGTGACTACTTTTGGAACGTATCGGCCCTTAAAGATGCCATTTAGCCTTAAAAACGCACCTTATTTCTTAAGCAAAATGATGCCGGAACTTTTGAGAGGCTGCGAAGTGTTTGCCGTACCATATCTAGATGATGTTGCCATTTTTTCTGAAAACTGGGGGGATCATTTGGTACATCTTGAAGAAGGGCTACAAAGGTTGCAGAGGGCTTCCTTGACCATAAAATCTCCCAAGTGTAAGTTTGGTCAAGATCACGTCTTGTATTTGGGCCATATTGTTGGACAAGGATATCGGAAACCAGCGGAACGAAAGGTTCAAGCCATACAACATTTTCCTGCGCCAAAGAACAAGACGCAAGTAAGATCTCTTTCTTAGGCCTGGCGGAATATTACAGCAGATATATTCCAATGTTCTCTTCGATAGCAGCTCCCTTGACAGACATCTTGAAGGGTAAAAATCGTAAAGAAAAAATTATATGGTCAGAACAATGTGAGAAAGCTTTTCTGGAACTAAAAAAATATTTATCTAGTTTTCCTGTTCTGTATGCCCCTGACTATGAACGTAGATTTATTTTACAAATTGATGCTTCTGATCAAGGAATGGGAGTCGTCCTCTCGCAAGAACAAGAAGATGGCGCTGAACATCCTGTACTCTATCCAAGCAGAAAATTTTCGACCGCAGAGAAGATATACAGTACCAGTGAAAAAGAATATGCCGCCATTATATTTGTGGTGCAGAAACTGAAATGCTACCTGGATGGTCAAAATTTCCTCATACAAACTGGTCATAACCCTCTCGTTTGGTTACGAACCAACGCAAGTTCAAATGCTTGTCTGATGAGATTGGCCCTTGCTTTACAAGCATATGAGTTTGTTATAATTCATCGATCGGGAAATATGCACAAAAATGCAGATGGACTGAGCAGGATTCCAAATTTAGATGATCCACCTTGATCATGCTATGTGTCTGCTAGTGAAAACATTTTTTTTTTGTGTGTGTGTTTTTGGTTGTGGTATATAATACATAGAAATTGTTGGAAAACACGTAAAGATAATTGTTCAATTAACTCATATATTTCTCTTTGTAAATGGATTATGACTCATTATGTGAACTGTGACTATTGTATTGTAAAATGACAATAACTTTTTACCACTGGAAAAAGTTCCTCCGGAGTAAAGAGGGGTTATAAAATACGAACTTCCACGCAAAAGTGCGGAATGATACATTGACACATAATGACTTGAGCGTGTGGTGAGTGATGTAGAGGAGTAGCGTGAGAGACATTGAAGGAGTAGGACATGCCGAGCTTTGGTAAAGACAACAAGTTTAGTTTGAACCGCGGAGTGTATTCCAGTTTATGTTTTTGTTTGAAATAGTAAAGTAATAAATGGTTTGTGTTGTTATCAAGTGTCTGTGATGTCACACTGGAAATTACGAATATCAGGGATAACATTTGTAATGTTTGGACTAGCGGCCAATTGTTTCCAGCTGCCCGGGACTGCACAAGATATATATATATATATTTTTTTCTGACGCAAATTCTTCTCTAGATACGGTAATATACTTTTCTTCCTACTGTTCACGTTACTACATCATTTAAGTAGCACTACGCTATTGCATTAAGAAGATATCCGAATTCCCTTTTAATACCCAACCACTAAAAAAAAACAAAAAAATATAGTAGGACTACATTTTATGATCCACATTGCTGTGTGTTTCTCTAATTTCCGTATGCAAAAGCGCTATGTATCACATAACTAAACATATTAAAAACAAATCGGGTTAAGCGGAACATCTTGCTGAACTTTAAAATAAGCGGAAGCAGCTGAAATTCCTTTGTGTAATCACATAGATAAAATTAAATGACAAATATATAAATACTATTTGGCTTTTATATTTAAAATAAATTACTAGAAACTAAACAGCAAAAATATTTTTTTTAATATTTTAGAGTTTAAATCTTAACTACTTGTTATAGCTCCAAAATTTAAATTCAGTTCTATAATCACTAATGCGTGCTACAGATTTGGGAATGTAAAAATAATCCTAGAGTTTCCATGCAACATTCTGAAGAACTATTTTACAGAATATTTTCACAATACAGAAGAATAAAAATAAAAGCATTAGCTAAAGGTACTGAGAATGATTTAGCGAAATGAAATTTTTGTTTCTTTTAGGTATTCGCATTTTAACTTAGCACCATACACCTATGTATCTTTTACTCGAAAAATCGAAATTCTAAGCAAAGTGCAAACTAAAGCTTTTATATCAGTCGTCTAATGCAAGATTTTTGCCATCGAGCATCAACGGTTTGGCTGTTTCTAAAATTTCGATTTTTAAATCATAAAGATATATTTCGTGGATAATAACCAATTTTACTGGAAAGTAAAGTTCATATGATAAGCTCTAAACGAAGATAATCTCATTAGGTGAAATCAAAACCATGAAATTGTACTATAAATAAGGACGTTTCCTTTCCACTGAGGAGGGATATAACTTAATTTCAGAAGCGAAGTGCATTTAACTTCAAATTTGAATTTAAACGGAAAAATTTCTTGAATTTAAAGCATGCGATTTTAATCCCGTAGGGGGTAAGTCATTCATATGTAATGCAATACGAAACGTTTTAATTATGCAAATCAACAAAAATTCCACATATGTAATTTTTCGTAAGGAAAGAGCTGATTCCGAGGATTTAAAAAAAAGTGCCTGTGCATGTTAAGTTCCTTGCATTTCATACATTTTGGTTTAAAAATGAAATATTTTGATTCCCTCTCTCTCAATTAATTTCATACTGCTATGCATGCTTATGCTGGGCTCGTACATAATTCCTAGGACTTCTCATAACGGCCGACAGATGTATAGTCAAACACCGCATATCAATTGTCGACTGTTCTGAAATAATTGAAAAGCAAGTCAGTATCTTATCAAACAACGATTCGTTTCATTCATTAGACAAAACTTCACTGACTTAGTTCATCTTTGCATTGACAAAATAATTCTACTGTTCTTACAAGCAATAATAAGAGTTCTTACACTGCTAAAATATTTTTGCTGTGTAAAACGTGCTCTATTATAAGTTTTCTTGCATACTAACTCAAACAAGGTCAACTTTAAATTCGTGAAATGTTATCATTTAACACTATTTCTCAAGAAATGTAGGCTGAATGTCCTGAAAGCCAGTTTTCCTTCATTTTGCACTATGTTACCAGAAATGTGTATTGACTAAATAGAATGAATCTTAAAAAGTATGTTACACATAGCCACTAGTTTCATGTCAAAAATCCTGTACGAGTCCAGCATAAGAATGCATGCAGAGTATATGGAGAAAGATAAAATTCGGTTGTCCGAAGGGCAGGAATATTATATTTCCCAGGAAACAGCAGAAAGTGTTCGACATATGCGACGAAATACTGCTTTTGCAAGAACAGCATATGCGCTGTATATACAAATGAAAAAGGTGCCACAGAGAGACCCTCATTTGGGCAAAGAAGGTTCCTTTTAAAGAATTTAAAATAATGGAAATCGAGAACCAGCATTGTTAATACAAAAGAAGTAATCGCAACTTGTTGATTTGCAGGCAATTCACATAATTGATCCTGGGATATTAAACCACTAGACTTTTTCAATCCATTAATACCAAGGACAACAACGAACACATTACACACATGCAAACTGCCTCAAAAAGTAGTAAAATTGCTTTAGGGAGGCCCTTTCAAAAAAATTCAGTGCTGTTCAAACTATGTTCCGAAAATATGTATTAGGAACATGTCTAAATTGAAATCCAACTTTTAGAGTGCAAATACACCATTTTCAGAAACGCACAATAAACTAAACAGTAGAGGTGGAGGTACTATCGATGGCACTATCGATAGTCTTGCCCAACTCAGTACATCGATAGTTTTCCGTAACTATCGATATTTTTTACGTTTTTCAATGCTGTAATTGTATATGTAAATCACTATGGTGTAAACTATTCAGCTTCCACCGATAGTTTTAATGACTGGAACGCTCATTTTCGCCTCATTTATACTAGTGTCGAAAACATTGAGTCCTGCCGCGTTGTTATTGTTGTTTGTACTGAAAGTTTAAGGATGCATCAGGAACTAAACCAGTCTTTTGTTTAAAGTAAGTAATTAGTAATAATGGGTAAACATAAAATATATTTTGGGCAATAGTATTTTTCTTTTTGTAAGGATAAGATCTGTGCAAAATGTAGCCTCTGCGGAAAGAACTACAAAGCGTCGGGCAACACGTCAAATCTTAGGGTAAATTTAAAACAATTGCATCCAGCTGCTGTCGTATTAAATGATCCCAGAAAAAAACAATTTAGGATCAGCCCCACTCAAAGCTTTATTTAATCGATTTCTCACGAAATGTTATCAATATTTTGCTAAACATTATGGAAAATATTATTTTTGAATACTAGACGGCATAACTTTCTTCTTTGGCTTTTGTGAACAGAAACATAAAACAAATTATAGAATACAAACAGAAAATCAGAATTAAGGGGTCACGAATTTTTTCGATTTTCAGGAAAAACATTTTTCCGTGATTTTTCGTACTCACTTCGGGAGCATATCGTCAAAACGTAGATTCCGTGCCACAGTGGCGCAGATGTCTAAGCGCTGTCTTATGACCATTCGTCCGAGGTGGGACTGGTCCTGTGAGGCATGGATGTTCTGCTCGTCTTACGGTACAGGCTCTCTACCTTCCCTGAAACCAGTGGCCTTAAATCAGGGACATGCTAATGTTTACAGCCTATCGTGTTGCTCGAGCATTAGCTTTCTTGCATGCAGAACTCCTTTGTCCAGACTTCTTTAAATTGTTTATTTCGATATGGTCGTTATCGTAGTGGAGATCTCCAGAGAAAGTTGCCTGGCTGTCGACTTCCTAAAGCGGCGAGCTGTTAGAAAGAAATACCAGTGGTTTTGATTTGTTATTGCTCATGAGTGCACTTGTCCTGTCCTTCTGCTTATTGCTTCACTTTCCTGGTATTTTCTCTGAGATTGGAGATCTCTTTCCTCCACACATTCAGCCATCTTGTTACTTCAGCTTGCGATTATCCTGCTTCCAATTTACTGATTGCTGTCCACCGTAAAGTGTCTTTAAAGTCATGTGCGGAGCCATTCCAGAACTACAGTCCAAGACACATTTCATTTGCCGCACACCGCTCAGGACAAAGTTTAACAGTTGGGCTTGCCTGCCAGCTATAAGACGTATAGTTGTGATTTGCATATTTCCCCAGGAGCTAGCACAATATTGCTTGGTATGTGGACTTATCGTTCCCCATCCACATATCGCAGAAAAAAATTATAATTTATACATTCGGCCATTTCATTTTGGACTTATTCACGAATTTTTATTAGTCGTTTTAATTCTGCACACCAGTGAACATATGTATAATAGAGGTCACTGAAACGTGAACTTTCAGAGATTGAGTAGTCAGTTAAATGCAACATTTTTTTTTGCCAGACAAATATTTCAAATAACACTCAATATAATATTCGTACATAAATTTATACTAAAATTAATTTTTCTGTTGTGGTTTGACTTCTTAAAACTTCAGTGTTCTAGGCAAGAAAACTTCAGTGCTCTAGTCAGGTGTGATTTATGCCGTTTCATGATTTTCACACGAGCAATCGTTCAACACCAGTCTGATCAATTTGCATGAAGGAATGCTGGTCATAGTGTTTTAACTCTGCTATGTCCTTTTGATTGGTTATCATCCTTCTCCTAAAAATATTGACACGTATGACATCCACAGACCATGAGTACAAAAGAGCTTTTACTCTGCTCATCTTTTCTTGTGACCCTAACCAGGAAACGTTTCTTCCCATTCTTAAGAGATACATTCATTTAATATGCTAACAGAAAGGAAAGAGTTTTGTGTTATATAAAATTAAAAAATCTACAGAAGCAATTTCATTTCTATATTAGCCTTTTGATTTTTACATTTACATTTTATGTTCCGTGACATAAATATTAATGAAGGTAGCCAATATATATATATAAATGTTTCTGCTATCATTAGAAAACATGCGTTTTAATAGTTTTCCAAAAAGTGGTTGTTAAAGCACCAGACATAATGACGTTCGGCACTTACTTTCGTATTATTTAAAGTTTTTTAGGGAAAATGTTTGCTTCTACATTGTATCTGTAACGTTCAAGTGGTATATGGTAAAGATGGAGAACGTGGTTTTACTTGACATTTTGCAATGCGCTTAATTTCGATTTATGAACATTTGAAACGTTGCCAACTATGTGTTGTCTGAATCAATTGCGAAACTGATAATTTTTAATACTTTTTGGTATCAGTTGGCGTAGCGCTAGGCTGATTAAACTCGGTTGAATTTGTGAAAATAAGGATTTTCCATTCCAGCGACGAGCTACCTTAACGAAGAAAGAAAGAAAGGAAACGATTTTACTATTTTGAAAATGCATGTAAATTTATTTGTATTCTATTATTTAAGAATTGACGCTCAGTCGAATAATTCCGGTAGTAGAGAAAATAAAACGTGTCATATAATATTGACGAATATGTAATCGAGTTCGTTTCAAATGAGGAAACCAATTTTACAAGTTGTTGAATCTAATGATATTACGTTTTTGCTGATAAAATGTCAGAAAATTGATGGTAACTGTAAACACTTCAAAAGAAGATGAAAATTATAAACCAGTGCTTCAGAAGTGATTACTATGACATTGGGAAACCTTTTCCTCAGTAGAAATCAGGTACTAGGCGGCCGAAAATGCACTAAAGAAGAATTTGATAACATTTAAAATCTGTTCAAACATCTGAATTCGTGACTTTTTTCATGCATTATTGTTCCTTTTACTAAGCAAAATTACTTCAGTCCAAAATTTGGCCTGGTTTCACAATATGGGAAAACAATAATATTCAGTAACACAAAAATTTGCAGTATGCACATAATCTTTTTCAACCCCATTGTTAAACATGAAACACATCTTGAGTGTTTAGTTTCTTAAAAATTTGTCGTGCTTTACACACTTTGAACATAAGAAATGCGCCTAATAAATCATTATTTCTTAGCCGTTTAGCATTATATTTTAAAAATTGATTTTACAAATACTATACTGCAAATTTACTTTTTAGATATAAGTAAATACAGTCATTGGGCATAAATAATTCATTCCATCTTAAATTCATTCTGTCACGACAAAGTCGAGTTCAGACAATAACGCAAATCTCAGCATTGCATAAATGGTTAAAATAAAACCAGCAATGAGATATGACCGTATTAATTGCTAGTTTTTTTCAAAGATATGTGTATGATGTGCTTTGTTCTTACCAGATACTATTACATTCTTACACAGATAAAGATTTTTCGCATGAAAATCCAGTTCTATGAAATTCATGTATATGAATGTAACGTGTGCATAAGTACTTTAAATGTGTAAATGTTTCATATAAAACAAAAAACATTACTTATATTTATGTTTTATATATAATAAATGTAAATGCCTTAAATTAAATGTTTGTATGTGCTGAAAATGCTATTTATTAATTTGAAAATCGAGAAAAGTTATATCTTTGGGTACATTTTTATCTCAAGTTATATTTTTTCACCACAAATAAGGCACACAAGTTTGGAACAGTGCCCCTATAGAAATAAAGCCGATGAGGGACGTCACTTAACATTGTACGTAATTAAGGCGCTTATATACAAAATGACAGAGACGGCAAATTACGTGACATTAAAACGAGTATATTTCGGTGAATAAAAACAAACATGTACGGAACAAAATACTGGATTGAGAAATGGGTGCTTCAATAAGAAGCGCGTCACATGGCGGAGAAATGTGCTGTTGCAGCGGAAGTGGAAGAGAGAAGAACATCGCCAGAGAGACGAGGAGGATGCACAGTGAAGTCTACTTTGTTTTCCCTAATGACATTTTATTATCTCTCGTAAGTAAAATTTATCGGAAGCCTTTCGCTGTTTTCTCCCCTCCACGTGCCAAGTCAAATCACGCTTCGTAACAAAAACTCAGTGCCCTTTACAGTTACATATACAGCAACATACAGATCTGTTTTTAAAAAAAGTTCCTGATTTCGTTAAACGTGTTCCAGTAGAGCGAGGATACAACACTTCCCTTATACAGAAGACTAACAAATTTCCGGAAACCGAAGCCTGTCTGCACGCTAATCCATGTGATGCGTCCATTACGAGAGAATTTTGCTAATATTCCATTTTTCCGTGACTTTTCCTTCACAATTTAGAAAATTTTCGAAACTTAATTTTAAAGTGATTTCTAAAGTCATAACAAAATGAATTTTTTTGGACCAAAGGAATATGTTACAGATAAAATTCGTGAAGAATTTATCGAATCCCATGTGAATGTGGCCCTTCGTTTATTGGACAGACCCTTAGAGCCACGCGTTATGGTTGACGGAATGCATGACCTACATTCAGAAATGTGACCTAAAGAACTCATCGACGGATAAACACTGCAACGAAATGACTATAAATTTATATTTGCAAAAGCGAAACAAATTGACAAGCCAGATTCAACCACCAATCTTGAAGTTCTGAAAGCTTTCCAGCTTTCTAATCATATCAGAATTCTTCGCAACTTATTAATGACATGCCATGCACACCATGTCTATCAAGCGCGTGGAAGCAACAAACCAAAACTACAAACCAAAACTAGTGATTTTGAACACTGTTGCTGATGTCATATACGATTTGAATATTTACATGCCATTAGTCCTGGGAAACTTGGTCTACTTGAAGAATAAAATATTTGTGAGAAACCTATTTTCTTAATATACCTAATCGCCACAAAGATTGTTGTGACCGATTTGGTGGTACTTTGTCTATCGTTTTCTTTTAAGAAAACCTCCCAGACATTTTGTCGTTCCTCAATGTAAAAAAATAGTGTTACTTTAAATCTACGGCCATCTTACGCTTTTTTAAAATCACACGCTTACGTGCTGAATACTGGACAACTATGGTCAATGTTATATATACCCAATGTGTTAAGTGCTAGATTTGATCGTTATGAATCTTCGGTGGCGCGGAAACAGACAGAGACGTTTAACAAAATTTAACCATTTCCTGTTTAAAAGTCCACTTCCTCATTCTCATCTGTCCTTCGCGGGTAGTTCGATCCTCAACCGACGAACTAATATATCTTATCAAGGGGTCGACCTCCGCTGTGAATATAACAACTTGTCCTCGGCAGCAAAAGATCTTCAAGCTCTTCTGTTGAAGTACAGAAAATAACGACATTCTGGTTGGAAACTGTCCAGAAATTAAAATTCTGAGAGCAGTAATTGAAGAGATTATGCACCGATATGTATTTTAGGAAACAAGCAAAATTATGGAATTTACCTTGATTTACAATATTTTAAAAGTACATCATACTTAGATATAATGTTCTCCCAAATTCATTCCTTGTATACCAACGAAAACATCATAAATATTTTATATATCATTTTGAAATCAGTAGTGATTTCAACATGTTTGTAGAATGTTTTTTTAGTTCAGTAGTGGCCAGTTTTAGAACAAATTTCTTGTTAGGCATCTTTAACTATTTAACTTGAGTGCATTTGGGTAGGATGTTGAAAAAAAACAGCAAGAAAATTCGACTCAAAATATCCATTTAGCCTGAATGTGTTTGTTATGATTACGAAAATTAAAAAGAAAAATGATGGTTAAAGATATGAAAAACAATGTTGTAAAAGAAAAAAATAGCCTTACTTGTTTGTTTAAGGAAATAAGTCCTAAAATTAAATTTCAGTTCGATAATACTTGTGCAACATCAATGAAGACGACTGGAAATACGTTTCGTATGATTTTTAAACAGAAGAGTTTTAAATTCAAAAATCTGATGCTCACAATGTGTTAATCTTCGTATGAATCTGGATCTTCGAAATTATTGTTTTAATTCCACAAACTGCAATGCTTCTGTTTTGCGGTATTTCGGAATTTGGTCATGTTTTGGGTATTTTCACGTTGAAAATTAGAAGAAAATAACCGATTTCATTTGTATTGACGATATCCTCAACAAAATTTGGATTTACTCATTATTATAAATTGCTCATTTTGAAAAAACCGTTTTGCCTGATTCATCAGTGCAGCTATTTCGTTTCATGACAACTTGTATGAAGCGAATGGAAGATTGGATATTATGGTACGTAGGAATTCGTAAGTTTTTAAAATGTGTACGCTTTAAAAAAATCACCTTTTTGTGCTACTTTTAAAGCGTATAATTTTATACCGGCTGGTTTCAAATGCATTTAACCGCTTGGAATAAATTAAAACCATTTATGAGAGCAGAGGTATGAAACGTTGATGCCAAAAGTCGTGACTCAGACATAGGTAAAGCTTTAAAGGATAGGAAAACCCAATTTTTCCTACTGAAAACTATGATCACAGTGCTTCTCTTGTGCAGTTCGAATTTCCTTTATCAAATTAATCTTCAAAAATGGAAGCAAGTCCCTGAAATACGAAAAATTTTCCAGGAATAGAATATCACTGGCTAGAGACTATTTTTTTCATCGCAGTTCACCTTTGCCTTACTTAAATAGAATAAGGCCTAACCTGACGATAACAGTAATCAACTAAAGTTGTGTTTCCATTGTCAGTTACTGAATGTCAACGTTCAATAATTCTCAAATTTGCGACATTGGGTATTTCTTTAACTTAGCGATCCTGTTTTAGAGAAAAATTTCCTGAAGAGCACCCTAAATCATGATCTCGTTTTCCGTATAGAACAGATATCAGGCTGATTGTAAAACCAGAAAATATTGGTAATAACGTTTCTCTCGCAATTTAAAGACAGGCGTTGGAAGCACACTTTACTGTAACTCCATGTAGTTGTCATATTTAACATATGCTTTATTGTAATTAGTGTTTAGAATTTCACAGAAATGTATCTTCAAAATTGGCCAACCTTGATATTGATGTCGACGTAGTGCTCAAAAGCATTCCAGTATTTGATAACCCGTCAGTAAGACTTAAGATTGATTCATATAACGAGTATGCATGTTAATGCACGTTTGCAGATGTAATCAAATTCTGGAATGCAGAGGCAGTTTCAGAGGGATTCCCACGATTAACACGAAAAGCAAAGCAAGTATCTGCGGTGTTACCTTATTCTGTAGACTGCGAAAGAGGAATGTCACGTGACGTCTAAGTATTTACAAAACAAATACAGAGTTTACAGGAGTGTTCGCCTGCTGAATGAATTTATTTTTGTTTTAACAAACTATGATCAAAGCTGTCGTAATGATTAATATGTTTACGGAAATATTCTATCACTAAAATAGTATATTTTTTGTAATCATAAGAAGAAAGCAAATAAAGGCTCTGCAAATGGACATTCCATTAAATGTCGATTTTCTTTAGTATGTGCGTATACAAGTACAATTTTTTCCTGGTCTGCAAATTGTCCACCAGATTTCAATAAATTGCCCGTCAATACCGTACAAATTTAGAAAATATTGCCCCCAAATTTATAGTGCCTTCTTTATTACCGATGTTCCGTTGGAGAAGGACATTTTTTCTGAATTATTTAACTTCATAAAATTATAATTATAATCATAGCAAATGAAAGTTTTGCAATTTGGTTTAATTATTTGCAATTCAGCAAACGCTGCAATCAAATTGCAATTCAGAGATGTCTTTCTTAATTGCGGAACTAAACGCTAATTTTTTTTTTTTTTTTTTTTTTTGATTGGAGGTTTAACGACCACCGTGAGCAACTCAATGGGCTATAAGCAGACGCCCGTCCCTAATTTAGGGACACTGGTTCCAGGGAAGGGAGACAACCAGTGCCGTAAGACAAACACAACATCCATGCCTCACCGGGATTCGAACCCGGACCCCGCTCGGACGAATGATCAGAAGCCATCGCTTAGACCACTGCGCCACCGGGGCGGCCTAAACGCTAAGCTATGCAATGTATGCAAGTATTAGATTGGCTAAACATTTTGCAGAACCTTAAAAAAAAAATTTATATGCAGATGCACTAATAAAAAGGTACCAAGTTTTAAAACGATTAAACCAAAATGCACGAACAAACTATGTTTCCTGGTAATTCTCGGAAAGAGAATTCGGCACATGAAAATTAAATCTCGCCAGAAACTAGATAGATCTTCTCATTTAGCAAGATCCTCTGCTTCCATTGCGTGTGGTACTTGATAATCACGCTAAAGCCAATGCATCTCGCAAAGTAGCTTACGACTGGAAGTGAATTTTCATTCACTTACCTGGAACTGTTAATTTTTGTGATGACGTCATTCTATTTTGGTGAAACTAAAAAAATAAATTTACGAACAATTTAGTAAAAGTATCGTTTAAATTCCTAGTAGAAACTGCATTAAATTTATAATTGACTCGCATTCCTTTTAATATTAATATAGCCTATCTTCTTATTATTGCACTACCGATACATGAATCACTTTTTGTCTAGAAATTAAATTTTCTTTCAGAATATTCTTTAAGCTCTGCTAATTAAAATATGTTAAATACCCATTAAACTCAACTTATTAAAAAGAACCATGAAAGAGAAAGAAAAACGCGAGGTATTTCGAAAAGTGGAAGGCAGAGTTTGGGTACATAACAAACACACTAGAAAAAAGTGGCTTTGATTCCAAAATGTATGATATAACCTATGTTACCGCAGTTTCTTGGCGAATTCCAAAACATCGTTGTATGTCTAACGTGAAGGAATGTTACAAAGGGTAAGTCGAAAGTTTTGCAATATATGGATCACTTTGTGTCTTCATACGTACCTCTACGACGAAAGCTGACAAGCATGCAAAATATAGGGCATCGTATTGCACGGTATTTTGACATCTGTCGGCCAGTTCTTCGATTCCCTTTGGGTAACAGTGCCTGCCCTTCGACGCAAAGAACCTCTTCTTCTCAGCAGCCACCTCCTCCTGGTTGTTGAAGTGCCAGCCGCGAAGATAGAGGACAATGTACCGGAACGGGCAATAATTCGACAGCGCAAGGTCTGGACTATATGCTGGGTGTAGCATCAGTTCAATGACAACAAGTTCCTCGAATTTCTCCCTGGTCGTTCTCGCGGTATGAGGCCAAGGGCTGTCCTGCTGTAGGAAAGCGGGCTTTCTGTTCATGAGTGTCGGTACGTCTCATTCAAAACGTCATACATCAGCTCCAGATCTTCAGAGTAGAGGTTGGCGTTGATGGTCCCATTTTCAGTAACATATGCGTAATGTATTATCTCATCGAAATTCCGCCAGACGCCTTGTGCTCGAAGCGCCCACGTCTTTTCAAAGGTTCTGGACACTAGCCCGGGTTCAACCACTACCGTTGTATGTTAGGATTAGGGAAATAAACCCACATTACACGTCTCTTGATGATACGTAAATCGCGGGAGTTTTCTAGGAGTTTCGTGCAAACGTCCATTCGGTGGTTTGCTTCAGCTGGTGTCAGTTCGTGAGGGACAATGCGGTATCACCTGTAGACATTGCCGATATTCTGACGGTGACTAACCACGGTTGTCTCTGATATACCCAGCTCGCCTGATAAACTCCCAGGGCTGGTTGTCAAATTTGCCTCTAGGGCCTGGCGCACCACCTCCGAATCCATGGTTCGCAGACTACCTGACCTTGGCTGGTTGTCTAGGTTTCTGTCACCTGAGATAAATTTCATAAACCATCTTGTTGCGGTGGTATAATCCACGGAACATTCAATTTTCGTGTGACAATTGTTTCGTGTTGCTTGAGCAGCATTATGGCAGGTTCAAACTCGTTAATCAAAAGTTTTCTAATTAGCCGCTTGTGGCTGTTCATCTTTCCAGCGTCCAAACCACTGACAGAACAACGACATGTAATGCTGTTTACAGCAACGACAGCCAATATATATTCCTTTCGACTGATTGCATTGCCGATTTGAACTTGTTTAAACACTTGACCTACCAACCCCAGCATATGCGTTTATGCAAATATTGCAAAATTTTCGACTTACACTCTGTACGTCTGTAACTTCTTTTTATGAAATTTACAAATGTGAAAGACTCATGCGAATTTCAGCTAACTACAATATTTGGTTTACGTACGCTAATTATATAGTAACAGCTCTCATTTCTTCTTTTATCAACTAAACTCTCTGTTGTTGTTTTCTGTTCTCATAGTAACAAACACCATCACGTCTTGTGTAATAACCGTCCGGTGATTTCTTATTTAGAAAAAATACCTGCTGAAAACGGCCTATTTGACCTAGCAGAGATTTATGCAGGTGATTGTTTAAGTTGATTGATTTTCTGAACAGCGCATCTGACGGAAAAGGAAGGGTACTTTTATTCTAATGACAGTGAAGAGCCGTGGTTTTGTTATAGGCCAGTTTCTGACATTGCATCGGTAAGGGAAGCGCCGGAAGAAGGAGTCATTAAACGGAAAAACCTGAGGATGAAGCGAAGGTGAGCGGAATGAATTGCAAGTTCTTGTATTCAAAATTATTGTACAGGATTGTGGTTATTGCAAAATTAAGTACTATCGCATAAGCTCTAATCTGGAGTCGTAAAAATTTCAATATCGAAATAATACGTAAAGAGCAGAATGTGCTCAAGATAATCATTTGCTATTTTGAAGATATTTATGTACGTAACTGCACAATGACTGATTATGAATATTTTCAACATTTGTACAAAACATAATGCCAGAAAGAGGTAAATATCTAAATGTGGCTGGAGGAGGGTAAACACCACTAATCATCAGCAAGATGTAGATCGAACATAGCTCATCGGTGCCAGAGATGAGCAAAGGCTGTACCTTATGGTATACACTAACAGAAAGGAGGATAGTGGGGAACAACTCTCAGGTAATTTCAACGCTTGTGGCGAGAGTAATGTGCCACAGAACCCAGTACATCGGAAGCCTCTGAAAATGGGGCTGCGTGTTCGCAAGCCGCGACGAATATCGATGCTAATCTCGGTACGCCGTTGAAAGCGCCTGAAATAATCCCGCGTGGATCAAATCTGTACCTTGTATTGTTGGAAAAAATGTGCCTGGTCCGAAAAATCTCGTTTGCTGTTGCACCATATAGACGGCCTGGCACATGTGCGTCGTTCACCTGAGAAAATGTTTGCACCAGGATAAACCGTGGGACGAAAGCTAACAGTTGGACAAAGTGTAATGTTTGGGCAACATCCATCTTAGAAGCTCTGGCTTACGTCATTCATGGGAAGGAAACTATGACGTCTAGCATCTACCTAAATATCATTGTATACCATGTGCATCCTTTTATTGAAACGATATTTCCCTCTACCAGTGCCTTTTCTCAGCCAAATATAATGCGCCATGTCATACTGCAAAAATTGTTCGAGAAAGGTTCGCGGAACATAAAGAAGGATTTCATGTTTTATCGCAGTTCCCTCATTCAACAACTCCCCAATCGAGCATCTGTGGTTCCTGTTGGAACAGAAAATTTTATCAGCGCGGCTGAACTACGTATCTTACAATAGTTTAAGGAACTAATAGTAGCATGTTGATACTAAATACAACAACACACTTTTAGGAACCATACATCCTATATGCTTTGAAGGGTAAGAGCTTTTTTGGAGACATGTGGAGTCAGAAACGTGTTAGGCATGTGGTCATAATGTTTTGAAGTTTTAATAATTATACTTACTGTAAGGAAACGTAAAATTTTCGTGGAAAAGTGAAAATGTATTTTTGTAGAAAAATCGGAATACACATTTCCATTCTTTGAAAGCTTACAGTTATCTATCTATCTATCTATCTATTTATCTAACTATTCCTTAGTTCAGCATTGTTATAGAAATGGAAAGTTGTTCTAATTGAGAATAAGTGCTGAAATGATAAGTGCGACTGTAAGATAAAGCTACTCACCTTCTCAAATAAGTCCTTTGCTTTTTTTAAACACATGCACCTATGCCCAACTATGGTAAACATTTTGATAGGTATGTGTTTCTCTTCGTCTTCTCGCCGTGCGAAAGAATAAGGAGAAAGCAGCATCCAAATATAGTTGAGAAACATAAGAATTACTCACCCTGCAGTCACTTAAATCCACATTAATTAAGCGATTCAAAAAATGTTCGCGATGTAGGAAAGAATTCCATTTAAGTACGATGTGATTCTTATTGCTGGTTAATCTATTGTGTCATGCATTGGATTCTGAATTTTAAACTTTCGAAACAGGAAATTGTGAAATAGGGAATACATAGGGGTGTTAAACATGTTGTAACCGAAAGTCCGGAAACAGCCACATAACTCGTGAAATAAGCCTAATAGAGGAACGAAACTGGTGGCTAGGCAATGGTAAAGAGCGATGGATGATCGAATGGGACCAACAGCGGCGCCCTCTGGCGCATATTTGCGGTAGTTATGAACTCTAGCTTCGAAATATAGCGAGACAGGGCAAAAAAAAAAACAATTGCAACGTTGTAGAGCATCCGCTGGTAAGTAGGAAACCAGCAAGGAGACGTGTGTAGACGCAACGAATGCGAACGTTCGCCGGACGGTGTCAGTCGGAAAACGGTGTTTAGAAACCGACATGCAACACGCACGATGCAGCGTAAGGGACAAAGGATGTTGACGCTATTCAAACAGAATAAGCATTTTTTTATGTAATCATACAAAATGCAATTACGTACCAATAACGAAGGTCAGACATGCGTGCATTCAAAACCCACGTATTCCATTTATGCGCTTAATACAAGGCTTGTTCAATGTGTATGCGAGTATACCATCAACGGAAATACCAGATCCCAGTGTTTCTTGGATTATATATGGGTTTTGGCTGTGCTGAGGTTATTTCGACTCACAATAGTAGTACTAAATTCCATTGATGCACAGTCTGTAATTTTTCCAATCCGATAGGCAGTGACTGTTTTTCCTGAAAACTGAAATATTTCTTGTATGCTTGTCGCCCTCAAAGTTAATTCTTTTGAAAACGTCATTGGGAATTAAAACTTCAAAGTTCTCAACCAAATGGTCTAGAAATCCTATGCGTAAAAGGGTAACAAAATACATTCATTCTATTTCAATTGTGCCATAATTATTATACCTGAATTTAGAAAGGCAGGACATTCTGATGTCCCAAAATGAAGCTTTCCTTTGGCTTCGTAGAACTTGTGTTTAAACTCCTTTCTAAGAAAAAATTGACAAAACCACAGAAAATCCTAAGTTATGAAACTGCCATGCCACACTATGCTGCATATCTGCGCAAATGTGAAGAAAAATGTTTAATTCAGAAATAACGGTACGATCCTCATGGTTGTCGAACTACATCTCATTGGTATACGTAGAAAATAAAAAGTACAGCATTAAGGAACCAAGAAAGTCATCTTAAATATGCGTTCATGATTTTTGCACGTGGGTTCTTTATTGTAAAATACCATAATAACCATTACGTTTTTGAAATACAGATTTTGTGCAAGTTTAATTATGTTAACTGTTTCCATCTATAGTGAATAAGAATGTATAAAAGCTATTTTAGCGGATAGCTAAGACAATGAATTTTCAGATGTATTTTGTCATTTCATGGAATGCCGGTTGCAAATCATTTTATATAAAAAATACTGTCAATATCTCTTTTACTTTAAACATATAGATTTCGACGTTTGTAAAAAAAAAACGAGGTAGTAAATCGCTTCATAATTTTGTACCACAATTCATAAAGTACAATTTCCGCAATAATTTTTAATTTTTTTTAATTCTGTTGGACTATATGAAATTACAATAGATTTTAGTTTCACAAATATACACAAGGAAAGCGAACATGCCTAAACTTTATTTTTCAGGTATCGGTTGTGAACGTTGCTTTCAAGAACTGCCAGCAGTCGTTCCACTTTCAGAAATTACATGCTTGCAATGTATGATATGTTCATATACTACTATATCTATCAGCTTTTCTAATTTAGCATTTGAATTCCTGCGATTGGGGAACTTAATTTGTACATTCATCCTGTGCTCTCACGGCTCGGTCATTTTTTTTTTATTGAGAAGGTAACCTATTTTGTGCTGTTCTCAAAGCAAATGCTTCATTAAGTCGCAAATAGCTAATTTTCTAAAAATCAGGAAGCCATTCTTGTTTAGCTACAAGAGAAATTTTGTTGTACAGTAGTATTTATTTGACTTCTCGCTGTAGTAAATGTCTCGCTAATTGAGGAAATGTCAATGTTAATTCCAGATGGGTATCAATTTGAAATAAATCAACGCGCAGATACGATTGCTTGTGCATTTAGAGAAAAACGCACGCTTAAAACCATGGCAGATATTTTCATTGTATTTGAGATATATCCAAATGTTGATAGACGATATGTTCCTTTCCTTCACTTTTGACAGAAAAATTGTTTGTGAGACACAGAAAGTAATACGCAGAGTGGGCGATGCGCTGCCGCTTTTGACAAATTGAAAATGTTCGAGATAAAAGCTTACACTTTATAGGTATCAGAATAATGTGTAGTTTTCCGAAATGTACGGTCTTCTGCAGAAGAACCTAGGACGTGTTGCCCCACGATCTGAATATTTTGTCAATCGGTACAGTTTCATCTGAAAATTCAGACATATTGGGTGAATGTATAATTGCTGCTCCCTTCCACCTATAAATCATAATCATTCTTATTGATCCTTTTATCCCCAACAAAACTAATTTCCTTTAAAATATCACGTTTTTACTTAACATTAGGGAATCTCACGTAGTGGTATATATCAAGTGTCGGCAACTGACTTATATATTGGGTTGATGCATAAGTTCATGCCGTTTGTTTCACCGTACTGCAGGAATGTATTACATCGGAAGAGAAAACGGGATCAATCAACAACGTATTCACCTCCAATGTTTACGATGTTGTCCCAACGTCTGAATAAGTCTACAATGCCATTCTTGAAAAAACCCGCAGGTTTTGCTGCGAAGAAATCATCAAGGAAATTCTGGAGATCAGCATCATTGTTGAACGTTCTGCCACGGAGTTCAGTCGGCAGAGATAGAAACAGGTGATATTCTGAACGGTCGGCATCTGGGGAATAGGCAGGATGTGGAAGGACCTCCTATTTCGTGTCCTGAATGGCCATTGTGGTCATGTATGCACTGTGTGGGAGTGCGTTATTATGTTGGAATAGGACACCATGGCGCCGATGTGGCCGTTTCTGCTGGATTGCTCCCTCCACACTGCGGAGTTGCCCACAATGGAGTGCAAATTTGATGGTCCGATTCCACGGCAGCATTTTCCAGTGAATTATGCCTACCATGTCCCACCACACACACATGATCTTTGCAGGATGAAGGTCATATTTCATACGTTGTGTGGGTGTCTTGTTTGGACTGATGAGGATTTGTCAGGAAGATGAATGACAAGGAGAAGGCAGCATAGCTCTCTTTCGTGGCAGTTATACAAAATTTTCTTGGTAACAAAGAGGCAGATAACTATGTGGTTCTGCTTACTAGAATGTTATTGGCTTTTCGCGATCTTGGATGCAACATGAGTGTCAAGCTCCGTTTCCTGAATAGTCACTTTAATCAATTCCCCGAGAACCTTAGGGCTGTAAGTGATTGACAGGAAGAGCGTTTCCATCCAGAACTCATGACGATGGAACAGCGCTATCAAGGGCGATGGGACAAAAATATGATGGCAGAATAATGCTGGAGCATCAAACGATATTGCCCTGAGAAAGTCCACAAACTTCAGAGCTACAAGCAAGCGCAAACTCTTGCCTGGATAGGACTCAATTGAACTTTGCATCCCATCCGTATCAGTTGTTCTGAATCGCCTGTCATCTTTATGTCGAGATATATGTTAATTTAAAGTAAAAAGCATTAGTGCATTCTTATATTTGACTGTAACGGATAAATCATTCCGATTTGACAAATGACAATAAATATTTTACTATACAAGTGGTTTTTTTTGTTTTGTTTTTTTTGCTTTCTTTCAAACTTTGATGCATATTTTGATGCACCTAAGCGTTTTTGTGAATAGATAACGAACATATTTGCCAAGATGGTTGTTTAAACCTAATTTTAAGACTACGGGACCATAAATTCCTCAGATAGACCGTGTCGTTATGCGAGAGGTGTCAAAATTTCGCCGAAAATAGAAATGTTGAATTGCAAAAAATCTAGATCTTACATAAAAAAAACTAAATTCCGATTTGAATTCAGCGCACTCGAATTAGGTAAAAACAAGTATCTGGAATGGTGCTGGTATCAATCCAACAAAAACTTTGTTCTCCAGTGTTATCGAAAGGAATAAACTTTGCGCTAGTTGGCTTTTAAAGAGCGTTGCTGTATCGATTTTTTTCCTGTTAATTAGTTTTTGGGTTTTGGGAGGTTAGTTATTATTCAGGCTGTATTGTTGCGTTTTTACATACTTATCTGTGTGGGCCAAAGTTTAAGAATGGAAATGCAATTATCTTGAATGGTTGTTGCAAGTGGAATATGAAAGATATACAACAAAGCCCGCACGGGGATAACTGGTTTTCCAGTTATTTGGGGAGCGGCGCCCCCACGGCCCGAGCTGACCTTGTGACTGGTCAACATCTGATGTCATGCCACAGCTTGTTTTTTATTTCGGTGCTGTTAGTGTTTGCAGGGACGGCTGTTCATCCAGCTGTTGGGGAGTCGTGGCCCCACGATCCCGAGCTGGTCTTGTGTCTCGCTTTTTCATTTTTATTTATTTTCTCCACTGGCTAGTTGCCCGTGTTGTGTTCTCTACCTAATCGCTACCACGTTATGTACTAACACCCCGGTCTTGTGGTTTTGTTACCCTCCACCACTAACTGATTTATATTAACCGCTCAGTTCGTAGGTTGCTGAGATTCCGTTTAGGTTCCCTGCCAGGATTTGTCTTCTTTGGATTTCTTTTTTCCTTTTAGCTGGTTTGGGTGCTAGACCTACCTGCATGTTTGCCGCGTGCGGAGACCCGTGAGGCGGAAATGGGATGTCTGGCGGCTGAGGTCGCAGGAGACCGGATAAGTGCCTCCTGTGTACCAACACTCCTCTTCGACCCCGGCTTCGCTGTAAACGGGAGGCTAGAGACTAACCCACCTCTAGTCAGAAGTCTTGTACCAAGTTGTGTACACGGCTTTAGCGGCTTTTTGTCGTATAGCACGGCAGGGTGAGCCCGGGGGCTGTGGGATCATGCCAAAGGCGTTGGCATGACGGTACCCGGAGGCCGAAGTGTCCGCCGAGTGCGTGTGATCACAGCCAACGGACTATATCTGCAACGTATAAGCTCCAGAACTGTGTCCAGCGTCATTTTCTTGGCTTGCAGACCTCCAGTTCTCCCTTGTAGGGCTCGGTTGTGGGTGGAGTAGTCTGCAGACGAATCTTCCTCCTTTTTTCCATGGGTAAACACAAAAAACAAAACTCCAAATTTAAGTCGCCTGAGAAAATGATAGTTGACAATGACTCTCCTTCTTCTTCTCAACCTACCAAGTCTCATAACCTTAAACGATCTTTAGACCTTGACCTGGACCAAGAATGTGGAACTTCTTCTTCGGCAGCTGTACCAGTCGCTCCGAAGCGTCGTCTCCCCTCGATTGCTGTGACTACGCATGCTACACACTTACTTGTAGAATCCATCGATCCGAATGAGAGACTGTCCACCAGATCTCCCTTTTTCATTTCTAAAGCTTTGGACGCTGCAGTTGGCCCTTTGAAGTCTGTGAGGAAGCTTCGCTCTGGGGACCTGCTTGTCCAAACTTGCAGTGTTTCTCAGAGTAACACTTTTCTGCACCTCACTAGTCTTCAAGGCATTCCTGTAAAAGTGACACCTCACCCGTTTCTTAACACCTCTCGGGGTGTTATTTCAGAGTTTGATCTCTTGCCATGCAGTGAGGACGAATTGGTGACTGAACTTGCGGATCAGGGTGTTCTTGCTGCACCTCGTATGATGTTCCGGCGTGATGGCTCTTTGATTAAATCTAAAAATGTAATCTTGACTTTTAACTCCCCGAAAGTTCCGACCGAAATCAAGGCTGGCTACTTGGTCTGTGCAGTTCGCCCGTACATTCCCAGTCCTCTGCGCTGTTTCAAGTGCCAGAGGTACGGGCATTCCCAACGTTTCTGTAAGAGTTCCGCTCGTTGTGCAAATTGTGGCTCCAGTGAACATGACGGGGATGGTTGCATTTCTGCGGCCTGCTGTGTTAACTGTGGTGAGGCCCATGCAGCTTACTCCCGCAACTGTATGAAATGGAAGGACGAGATGGCGATCCAGCGCCTCAAGACCCTGGAGGGCCTCTCGTACCCTGCTGCCAAGGCCAAGTTGGGTATACCCACCACCCGACAGCGTACTTTTGCCGCAGTAGTTCAGTCTCTGCCACAACCCGTGCAGCCCTTTGTTCCGCGCCCTGTAGCTCTCGCCGCCCTTGCCAAGCGATCTACAGCTGACCAAGCGACACAGGTGTTTTTCCCCGAGCTCGAGATTTTTCGAATACCTGATTCTGGGCCTTCTCTTTTGCAGCCGACCATCTCTTCCAGTTTCCAGCCGAAAGCCTGCACGTGCGGAAGACCCGGCCCTCAATCCGCAAAGGTGTGCAGTGTCCATCCAACTGTCTCGGCCTCAGCGAGGTCCCCACCCTCAACCAACATTATAGAGGAACATAGGGGGGAGGAGAGTGACAGTTCGTCCCCAGCCTCAAACAACATTGCAGAGGAACATGGGGGGGGAGGAGAGTGACAGTTCGTCCCCGCCCTCTGCCAGCATTGCAGAGGAGTGTGGGGGGAGGAGAGTGACTCATCCTTTGTGTAGTTGTGTTTAAAAAAAAAAAAAAAAAAAAAAAAAAAAACATTATCATTATAATAGTAAATTAATAAATTTTTATATAAACCTAATTAACTACCTTGTCTTCACAGCTTTCATCATACTCTTTTTCAACTTTTACCAAGCCTGTCTGCTCTTAATCATTTTCCACGCTTTTAAAAATCTGTGGCTGATAGTTCTTTGTCTGGCGCTCTTTGGCCAAACCTGGCCCTTGCGCCACTAAAATCCACCAACCAACCAACCTATACAACAAAGTAATTTTTTCTGAGATTTGCATTGGTGAAATGCACATGCCATAATTTATTTTTGTCACGTATCAAGGAATAGATCCAAGGAGCGCGAGAGCTAATACCTATCTCGTGCAACAAATAAATGATATACGAAGCAGAGCTCTTTAATAACCAACAGTCAAGCTTCGTTCAATTTTGGGTGACTACTATTGGAATGAGCCAGTGTTCGTTTAGAATTAGGGTCAACGAGCATAAATAGAACACCAAATATGATACAGTAACCAAAGCCCTTTCCAGAGAAATCAGATTCAAGTCCGCTACTCATATGTGAGATGTTATATAAATAAATTAGCTACCTGCTCTACCCCTAAATCTTCAGCTATTCCAGAAACCTTGGAGATCATCAAGAATGACAATTGCAATGAGAGCCTCTCTCTGGAGTTGCTACGAGTTCAAAATCCAGTTCTCTAAGTAACGCCTTTTTACTACCGGTATAACTCGTGCACAGCTATCGGGCCTTTAAATGTATATTACACGCCATCTATTTACTGTCAAGTTAAGTCACCGCGTTCCAACTGTTGAAGCGTTCTATCATTCAGATTGTAATTCATGTCTGTCTTCCTTCGAAGAGCCATCTGGTAGATCTGCAAAAACTTGGAAGTGTTTATTTATATGTACTTACTCCGGTAAATTGGATTACTATTACAGTTTTTCTATTTTCTACAAACTGCCCTTTGTTAAATAAGGGTTATCCTCCTTAGCAATGAAGCTAAACCATGAATTCAGTAGAATGTGAACCAAGTTTGTGTTTCTGTGTGTGTTTTCAGTGAATGCAGGAAAGTAAGGGATACCACATTCCATTGAGAGATTTATAATATCATCTGTGTGGAAATAAAAGTCATGAGGCTAAGGCTAAGGCGTCCTTCAAAGAAGATCAAAATAAGGTTTTGTAATAGGAAGCAGTCAAGCCTCGTTTAAATCTTATTGACAATGACCCTTACCTCCGCCTACTGCGTTCAAGAAATGAATACTCTTGTTTTTCACAAGCAAAATATCCTCGTTTTGTATTAAAATATGCAAAATTTCGAAAATTTATATTGCCGCCCGCTGGCTCAGTAGTCTAAGCGATGACTTATGACCATTCGCCAAAGTTGGGTCTGGGTTCGGAACCCGCTGAGGCAGGCATGGATGTTGTGTTTCGCTTATGGCGCTGGCTCTCTCCCTTCCCTGGACTACTGCTTATGTCCCATTGAGTTGCTTGCGGTGGTCGGTAAACGTTCAACTAAACAAAATTGTATCTACCAATATATCGTGAATAAAATACGGAAACTTCGGAGATTTCCATGTTTCGGGGATATATACTTATGCAAAAAACAATAACAAGAAAGACGACACCGAATTTTCGGGTGTAATAAGCACGTCTTTTGAATCCGTTCTGACGCAAATTAAATTTATCAAAGCTATTCAAAGTCAATGGAACCGGTATGGAAAACAATAGTATCTGACGGAAGAAAGAAGTGTTTTAATCTGGTTTTTAATCCCTCAGATATTGCCGTAAACAGAATTGTGAGCTTACGAACTCATAGAAACAGAGTTATCGAAAAAAATAAGATGTGACTTTACGTCTCTTGGTGGGAAAACCATGCATTACTTTAGAAAGAAAGTATTCACAAAAGGTTCATCCATATGAGCGGTATCGGCCCAAGAAAAATAATTTTAGTCGAATTTTTAGGAGCCCAGATTTTGCTACAAATAAATCAGAAATAGAAATTAACACGTATGACCCCTGGTGGCCAAACCATTCTTTACCAAACATTAGAAATTACCTGAAAAATAATTTCCGTCAGGTCTTGTATGCGATACAGGAAGAATTTTTCAAATCAGAGTTTTAGTAGCAGAAAACGCAATTTGCCATTGTGCGCCCTAGCGGAAAGTCTATGATTTACTTGAAAATTTTGAATTCGTAGGAAAAACATTTCGCATCGCAAACACTATCCAACAAAGAAGAAATTTCTCAAATCGGACTTTTAGAAGTAGAGATAATGGCAAAAATAAGATATGCATCTAGGCCCCTGGCGTAGAAACCATGCATTATTTCAAGAAGAAAATGTTCCTAAAATGTTTGTCGACATGAGTAGTATCGGTTCACAAAAGACTTTTTTCAATTGAGATTTTAGGAGCTCATATTTTGCTGCAAATACATCAGAAGCGGAAATTAAGACTTACGCCACCTGGTGGCCAAACAACTTTTTACAAGAATTTTAAATTACGTGCAAGCGATTTCCTGTCAGGAGCTGTATCCGGTGCAGAAAGAATTTTTCAGATCGGAGATTTAGAAGCAGAGATATAGGGAAAAACGCAATTTATCTTTACGCCCCCTTGCGGAAAGTCTATGAATTCCTTGAAAATTTTGAATTTATAGCGAAAACATGTCCCAGTAGAAACACTATCCAACAAAGAATAAATGTTTTCAATTGGACTCTTAGAAGTCGACAAATTGACAAAAATGAGATATACATCTACGCCAACTAGCAAAGAAACTGTGCAATATTTTAGGAAGAAAATATTCCGAAAAGTTTTATCGATGTGAGTGGCATCAGTCCACGAAATAATCTTTTCAATCGATATTTTAGAAGCTCATATTTTGCGGCAAATACATCAGAAGCGGAAATTAAGGTTTACGCCCCCTGGTGGCCAAAAATTTTTTTTACAAGAATTAGAAATTATGTGCAAACGATTTCCCATCAGAAGCTGTATCCGGTGCAGAAAGAAGAGATATAGGGGAAAACGCAATTTACCTTTACGCCCCCCAGCGGAAAGTCTATGAATTACGTGAAAATTTTGAAGTTATATGAAAAACATGCGACACGGAAAATACTATCCAACAAAGAAGGAATTTTTCAAAATCGGACTCCTAGAAGTCCAGATATTGACAAAAATAAGATATACATCTACGCCATCTAGCGGGGAAACTGTGCAATATTTTAGGAAGAGAATATTCCGAAAAGGTTTATCGATGTAAGTGGCATCAGTCCACGAAATAATTTTTTCAATCGATACTTTAGAAGCTCAGATTTTATGGCAAATACACCAGGAGCGAAAATTAACTCTTATGCCGCCTGGTGGCCAAAGTATTCTATACCAAAAATTCGAAATTATATGCAAATGATTGTGCATCAGGAGATGTATCCGCTGCAAAAAAAAAAATTCAAATCGGAGTTTTAGAAGAAGAGTTATCGGTAAAATTGCAATTTACTTTTACGCCTCTTAGCGGAAAATCTATGCGTAATTTGAAAAAGAAACTATATCTGAAATACTCTTCGACATAAATAGAATCAAAAGATAAATATTTTTTTTCAATCGGATGTTTAGAAGCAAATATGTGAAATAAAACGTATTTTTGAGTTCAACATCATCTGCATTTACGCCCTCTAGTGGCAAAATTTTTGATCGTAAAAAAACGAAATAAAGGATCACCATTTGCATATTTCAAGCTTTCGAATACAAAAAGAATTTTTCAAATCGGACTACTAGTTGCAGAGATACCGTGGGTACGGACGGACGGACTGACGGACAAACTGATAACATAAGCACGATCTTTTTTTACAAAAGACGTGCAAAAAATGGTGACTAGTGAAAAGTATTTAAATTTCTTCTTAATTGAAACTCAATATTCTGTGACCCAGGATGATGCTTCACTAGGAATCAGAATTTATCGTTGGACACGAGTTAATTATTCCCACAAGAAATTAAAAGACAAAGCTGGGCGGTGTGTGTGTGTGGGGGGGGTCATCTATTGTCGTGAACAGCCTTCATTGCTGTGGAAAATAAGTACTTCTTTACTTTACCTTAAAGCAGAATATTCGTGTGTATGATGACGACGGGAAGACAAATGTCCGACAGAACATCAAAGTTTGATATTTGTAACGAATGTAATTCGCCCTGCAAAATGTATTGAAGGTAACTCGAGAGACAGCATTGTATTCTTGTGATTTTAAGGAACATGTTTTTTGAATATCATACTTAAATAAAAGTTAAACTCCTGTATTCGAATTTAATAAAACAATAGGATAAGTTTCATAATTTGACAAAGAATATGGTCACAGCGTTGAAAAATAATTCACGAAAAGCAGGAGGCATTTTGGGTGGATTGTAAGTCGGAAAAGGAAGTATTGAGTTCCTCAAACCGCTAAAAGTGGGAATCGAATTAGGGATGTCTCCTGAAACATTTTCTGACTTTCCGGGCTGTTTGCGATATTGAATGTAGTGTTTGTTGCTTTACATTAAAATGAATATCACAGTTGGTGACATCTTCTCTTGCACTGCAATACATTCTCTCTATAGAGATTTCGGTTTTCAATGTCTGCTAAAGGAAAAAGTGTACTTATGCCATATTGCATTATGTTTTGTCTCCTGTAGCCTGTTGCAGCTTTCCTTTGTAAATAAGTTTAAAGATATGTGGGCTCACCTCGATGATTTTCTCATGATTTGGCGTCCTAAAGTTTCTGTTTTCTTGGATTAGGATTAGTGGGTTGCATGAAAACTTTAATTTTATATGTACGTGTTCTAATTCGTTTAATATGGAAACATTACTCGTCGATTTCGGCGCTTCTCCACTGTTTCTATTTATTATTCAAAATGGCTGCAGCGAAAGATTAATTAGGCACATCACGGCCGCAGGCGATTTGGAGTTCATCAGAAATGATTCCAATGATACTTGATTCATGCGGTTTCATGAGCAACATACGTGCTTACTTCATTTTTTCAAAATATGTAGTTAATTTTTAAATAAAAATGTATTCTCTGTTTGATGTACAGTACGTGGTTTTTTAACCCAGTTGAGAGACTTGAAATATTTTTTAATATTTTTTTAACCCTGTTCGAGTGACATGAAATGCAATTATTTTATACTAAAAATGGAGTTCGTTAATTAAAATATACTTTAGAAGTTGATATAATTTTAATAAAATCCTCTTTTTATTTTTGTGATGACCAGTAATTAGAATAGCTCTAGTATAATTGGTTTAGCAGCTAACATTGTAATTGTTCTGCTGTCCCAATATTTCGAAATCCTTCTACAGTTCGAAAATTCTTCTCTTAAAAAAGAAACAAACGCAAATAAAAACACCGATAATTTTAAAGAAAATGTTTACCTATTAAATTTTAAACTTCTACCTTTTCCCTATGTATTAATTTCTCATTTCAGACTAACGTGAAGGTTGTTATTCGGTAAACAGTTGAACTTTGGATTCTTTGGATATACGATAATGGACAGCATTTGATTAATTTGCGGTAATGTCCAAAAAGAAGCAACTTTTAAATCCAGCAGCAATGCAGCGAAGTTACGATGGGTAGATAGTGGGGAAAGCCCCAGCTTTGTTCTCCGATGACCTCCAACTCTGCGACCCGTAGGTGGCCCGTTTACAAACAGCATCTGTAACAGTAACCTAGAAAATACAGCCAACATTGTTGAGGGGCTGCATATAAATTTAAGTCTTGCTGACATGAGCAAAGAAGCGGGATTAAAAATGGACTTTTTGAAGAAAAAACTGATGCACAGTGCTTTTACAAGAAACGAAGGTTTATCGATTTATATAGAACCTCTGGGAATAAAAAATATCTACATATACCTCTGGGAAAAGATACAAAAAAGGATTCGCATTGATAAAGACATTGATCGGCGCATAAAACTTGAATGGAAAATTTCTTGGAAGAAACAGTACAATTTATGAGCAGTATGTCATTATGTCTTAAAAGCAAAATGTTAAATCATTGCGTCCTGTCAGTGCTTACATATGGAGTAGAGACATGGACCATAACTAAAAAAGACATACAAAGACTGCAGACAACTCAGAGAAGCTTGGAGAGGTGCATGCTTGGTGTAAACAGGAAATATAACCAGAGGAACATGTACCTTAGGATAAGGAGTAGAGTGGACGACATCATGACCGGAATAAAATCACTAAAATGACAATGGGCAGGGCATGTTTCCTGCAGAACGGACCACAGATGAACCAACTTAATTGTAGACTGGATTCCATGGGACAGAGATAGGCTCTAAAGAAGACCACATGGGATATAGGTGGATGAAATTCGAAAGCATGTCGGAGTAAAATGGAGGAGATAGGCTCAAGACAGACAGTTGTGGAAGAAACTTGGGGGTACCTTTAATTAACAGTGAATAGTTAATGTTTTACAATAATGATGATATACAAATCGATGTTTTCCTTATAAATATAAGGTGTGTATGTTTATGATTCCTTACTTGCAGAACCGTATGAAATCCGCTCATGAACACATCTAAAAAGTGTACTTTTCGAATAAGAAAATAGATATCGAGGGGTCCGTATTCATTATACCATCTCCTCTACGATTTGGGAAGAAATAATTGCTCATTCCGCAGGCAACGTGTCTTTACAGGTCCTGTTGTCTTCCTTAATAAAATATGTTTTTCTTAAAAACCCAATACAGCCGTAACACTTTTCTTAATGTACAGCCTGCCTCCTTTCACACACACACACACATGCGAAAGAATGTATTTAACTCTGCAGTTACAGAATTTTGTATGGTATTCAGGCAAGAAATGTTTCATTAATATTTTTCCTTGGTCTTTTCCTCAGAATAGAAATCAGTGGAACATTTCTACTGTTGCAGGTTATTATTCCCTTAAGATTGATGAAAAAACTGTAAAAGAAAAAAATGATTTATTTAAAAAAATACCGAATGAAATAATTACAGCACGTCAAAATAAGGAAATACCCATTATATTTTATTATATTTAAATCTAAATTTAAAAGCTTTAGTTTGTTTGAAACTGTTATGTGATGTAACGAACACAACAACAGTATGTGGGCACACACTTAAAATATCCACACAGCAACAGTTTAATACTTGCAGTGGAACTTAGAATTCAGTAAATCTCCCAACTACAGCTAAATGTCCGTGAAAAAAAGTCTATGCAACGTTGTAAATGTACAAAGAAAAAATTTACATATACACTACATTTACGAAAACGATGTTTCCATATACGACGAAAATTCTTCCCATACACACATTATGTTATTGTATTGGCCTTTTGCAAACATTTGTTTTTCTTCTACTGCTACACACGTTCCCGTAAGAATGGTTATTTGCCGTGGACATTTTGTTTAACTGGAATCAAGTATGTAACCCAAACGTGTGCGGTAAGTGCGATATTAATAAATTCACAGAAATACTTTATTTTGATTAACTCAAGAACCACTCTTCCTTGCCCCTACAGAAAGAAAATATCGGGAACAGTAAATAACGTGTAAATTTGATGTCCACCCTTTCGATAGTGTTAAAGGCAATTATATTATGGAAAAAAGACAAAATAAAACGGTACATAGAAAAAAATATGATTTTATATGGTATATTATCCATACACTGACAAAATGTTAACAAAGAAACTGGTGCCCTGTACAGCAGATTTTCAGAAAATCTCTGCCTGTTCGACTCTGTGAGAATGTGAATTTCATGAAACAACCAAATGCTTTTATTCAAATTAAAAGTATCAAAATATAATCAAATTCATCATTTAAATATTGTGAATATTGTAACTGTTTTGTTCATTACGCTAAATATGATATTTCCCTAAACGGCAATTCATGCTAACGAATTTAGCATATTGCTTTCTTGCCGTTAGTATGAGAAAACATTACGTCAAATGCTATGCTCTTTCTTCAGAAGCCTTCAACTGCACCGTTAAATTTTAGGCATTGCTACATTGGTTTTATTTCTTACACGGTAAGAATTATATTTAATATTTTTTTCAAAGTTCCGCTAATGATTTGAACAGGACAGTGTTAAAATGTTAATATTTCCAAAGTTCTGATAATGGTTCGAACAGGACAGTGTTAAACTGTTAATATTTTTTATGGCTTACATCAGGAAACGACTCACACTTCATTATTTGAATAAAAATATATAATCTACATTAAAAGTATATAAATTACGTTTGCCGTGATTTTACAACATTCCGTAAAGCGATATGAATTCGCTTCGCATTTATTGGCAGTTTAATAGTGAAATGCTCATCAGCAGTATACTCAGAATATAGCTTTTGCGAAAAGAACTACAAAACGTCGGGCAATACGTCAAATCTTAAGTATAGTTTAAAACAACGGCATCGAGCTGCTGTCGTTTTAAATGATTCCAGAAAAAAGCAAGTAAGGAACAGCCCCACTCAAAACTTTGTTTATTTAATTTCCCACGAATTATTACCACGTTTTTTCTGAAAAATATAGAAAAAACTATTTTTGCATTCAAAACTGCAGAATTTTCTTATTTAACTTTGTGAACAGAAACAAAAAAATCATATAATACAAACAGAAAACAAGAGTTAAGGAGTAGCTCCTTAAATGTCTTGCCTCGTTCTTCAGGCAAGACATTTTTTGTGACTTTTGCTCATTTACTTCGGGAGCATATCGTCAAAACGTAAATTCCATGCCTAGTGGCGCAGTTATCTAAGCGCTGGCTTATGACCATTCGTCCGAGATCCGACCGGATTTGAAAACCGTGAGGAATAGATGTTGTATTTGTGTTTTGTGTTTGCCTTACAGCACTGGCTCCTTCCTTCCCTGAAACTAGTGGCTCTATATCGTGGAAGTGGGACTATTTACAGCCCATCGTATTGCTCACGGTGGCCGTTAACCCCCCCCAAAAAAAAAAGGTTAGGTTCAAAGTTTATCAGCGCTTAGCTTTTTGACAGTGAAAAAGTAAGGACATTTCTTGTTAAAAATAAATTTTCATCACAGAAAACACATTTTTTCCAGCGAAACTTTGCCAACCGGCACTCTGTCGATGGTACTATCGATTGTTATTTTTTACTATCGAAAACTATCGATGGTCAAAACCATCGATAGGTTTTCATCTCCGGTGTAAAGTTGTTTTGTTAAAAAATGTTTAATTGCCGACTGTGAAGTTTTCTTTACTATCTGACTGTACAACACTTTGTGACATTTCAGAACATGTTCGACTTCTCTATTCACTTCAGCACTTTCTATCTCAGGATCATGGTCTTCAAAAATTGTCATTCCAGCGTCGATCATTCGGAAGGCCTCGGCCATTTCTTTTTTGTAAGAATTCTTGCAGGGCTGAACTTCCTCGAATTCTGTTGCTTCGTTGTTATTGTCCTCCGTGATAGCCGTCAAATAATCATTGATGAAATCCTCTGAGTGAGATTTCAGAACCTGACACACATTCTCTTCATCAACATCAATGAAACCAATCTTTCGTGCCATGTCCGCTACCTATCTCGTTGCACCGGTGATGTTACTTTCCACTTCATCTTCTGGAAGTGATACAGCATCAGGTTAGAATTTTCTCGATACGCCATTCATACATTTTGGATAGATATTATTTGATGCGCCTGTAATTTGGTAAATCGCCATCTGAATGTTAAACTGTCCCCAGAATATCTTGATCGTAATTTCGTCAGTCGAACCACATTCTTCAATGAGCTTGGAAAACGTTGGACGCAGATAATAGGCTTAAATGTTGCAATAAGTTATTGGGCAATGGGCTGCAGTGTAGAACTGGTGTTAGGAGGCAGAAATAGTACTTCGGTACTGTCATTCGATTCAATAATGGAAGCTGGGTGGCAGGAAACGTTATCAAGAAGGAGAAGAATTTTGAAAAGATGTTTTTTTTTCTCACAGTAGGCCTTCAACTCATTATTCAGTTCTTTAAAAAATAGTCATTGAACATTGCAGAAGTCACCCAACTCTTCTTATTTGACCTCCAATGAACAGGGTACTTGTTCTTATCACATCCTTTTAGTGTCATCAAATTTTGTGAACGGTAGATCATAAGCGGTTGTAATTTACAATCTTCTGAAGCATTTCCTCCGAAAAGAAGGGTGCACCGATCCTTGGCAGCCTTAAATCCAGATGCTGATTTTTCTTCAATGGAAATGAATGTGCGGCTAGGCATTCGTTTCTAAAAGAAGCCCTTTTCATTCAGGTTAAAATTCTGTTCCGGTGTGCAACATTTCTCGGTCACAGTTTGCTTCAAATTTTGTTTAAATTCCTCTGCTCCAACTTCATCTTCCTCAGCTGCCTCCCCCGTCAGTTTCATAATGTGAAAACTAAAATGATGCTTGAAACGATCAAAGCAACTGAACTGGCCGAGAAAGGTGTTGGGTCGTCCTGTTCTTTCGTCAGATCTGAAAACGTACTCTTAGCTTCAGCTTGAATAGCTACTACACTAAGGCGCATGTGCTGCTGGTTATGATGCTCAATCCAATGCCTTAGCATCTTCTTCATTCTTTCCATCGCTTTCGAGCGAAATTTGGTTAGTCTAGTTACACTCAAGTTGGTTTAAAATTGAGCACTTTTTCAAATTGATTCCGCATTGTCACGAATAGTTCTCACAGTGAATTCACTAAATCCTAAAAGCACGCTGAATGTCAACAATACGCTGATCTTTCTCACAGCGATCCAGAACTTCTAAATTTATTTCTAACGAATACGACTTTCGTGCATGCTTCTTCCCTTCGAAAGAACCCTTTGTTTTCTATTGCCTCACATTGTAGATCCTCTCAGAAGTAGCTTTACAGCTTTACCGATCTGATCTGAGCGAACACAAACTTCTTCACAAAAACAACGCGAGACACACTTTAAGATTCGCAAACCCATTATTGTAATTGTGATCAAATTACCCATTGAGACATTTTAGTTTATTTACTTATACATGTATATCATCATGGTGTCATTTCCGGATGTGACCCTATGTATTTTTGTGTTGTAATGAAATGTTAATTAGTTTTATGACCATGCCGCTTTATATGCAAGCGTCTGTACCTGCTATTATGTGTTTTCCTTTTTATCCTTGGGAATCTTTTCCGGACTTTAATAATGGGAAAAAAGGAATTTCCTTCACGTTTTGGACCTGCGGATACTACCGTTGATTCTAACGGCGCGCCGTTAGAATCAACAGTAACGTACTCCTTGAGAGATTTAAAACGAGTGCCGTTTTTATGTTCATAAAACAGTTGCATCTAACAAAATCATGCGTGGAGTTCCGAAGGTAATGAAGCGACCAACCAACTGGAAAAGCATTCTCCAATGCTGATGTCGAAGGGCGTGGAAGAAAACTGTCGGCTTTTTCGAACAGATATATAGACACTATTCCGTTGAATAGCATAAATATGTACGTGTACGTGAATTGTATACATAAAAATTATTTCAATATTCTGATGCAAATAATACCATCCGTTTGATCATTTTATTGAAAAAAGAAATTTTTGTAAATCCAAATAAATATAACTGAGAATTTATATCACCATTCAAACAGCATACATTCCTATCAGTTGGTAAGTTTGTTTCCTGCTTAAGGAAAAAGGGAAAAACTGGAATTGCCTAAATATATAGTAAAACTGAGCAATTGCCTAAATTTATAGTAAAACAAGCTGCTGGAACAGCAAAGGAACCGCTGGGATGAAGTAGGAAAAATGGTTAACTCAAAAACCATTATCATCACCAAACGTATGGATTCTATAAATGTTCAGCATTAAGAATGTATGATGCTTCTACAACCTGTTCTTTAAGGAAAACATCCATTTACACTCATCTAAACTCTGTGGGCAAATAAAACGATGTAGATGTTTTAAGCTGTGGCATAATTACTAAGTATCCGAGCCAGTGGCTGTGAAAATTTGTAGCATGTCAGTGAGGAGCGAATTTCTGAAATTACATAATTACGGTGAACTGAAGAGATTCACAAACAGTAATTTCTATGTGTTTTATGCTATTTAGCAACAAAGCACGATGTTGCTGTATGGCATTTTAAACACTGAAACGAAAGTAACAGATCTAAGGAATAGCATGGATAGGGCGAACATAAAGTATATATTATTTCATGAATATTGATGTATATCACAATACCACCGTTTTTATGAAGACAATGTATTTAATGGCAAAAATGGTAGAGTTAGTGATGTGCAAAGATTTTGAACATTTATATAATCGCAATTGGATTACCATGGCCCCTTACTAATATGAGTAACTTTATATTTTCACACATTGACTAAATTCACCGCCAGAGCGTAGACCTGTTGATATATTCTGATGTAAAAAGAAAAAGAGATGAGATGTCATAGTTCAATCGGGAAGCAAGAAGACAGTACGGTATTCGTAATGTTATAACTGACTTAAAGCGCATTATTTCTGGACTAACAAATTTCCGCTGTCAAAAATAGAGTTTAATGAAAAAATCAACTTACGATATAAAGTATGTCGGGATTATAACACTTACTTAAAGCACCATCCTTAGAGATGAACGTAAGGACTGATGAACCGCGTCAAGTAAAACGTCAGGCATACGTGCCGATAATATGAGTAACTAGTTTTTAACAAAACCTTTTCTCTAAAGAAGACATCCATTTATCTCCAACAAAAAAATAACAGATATTAGATTGATTCGACCTACTCGGACAATATATTTACTCAACCGTGCAATGAGCTATATGAAGACTATTGCACCCGGCATTTATGTACCAAGGACACCCCAGGGTGCAACTGATTTCAAAAGAGATGAACTTTCGTTAGCCCACTAAAGTAGGCTTTTCTTGCTTAATACACAAGTTGCGTAGTGGCTTACGGCAGCGAAAAGCAAATGCATTTGCCACAAATATATTAGAAAATCAATTAACAGCTGCAATTCTTTGAATGTTAAATATCGATTGGGATTTAAAAAAATATTTACATCAAATATGTGCATGCAATCACACTTTTAATTTTTTACTGTGTCCTACAAACACATTAGCCAAGGCTTCCATTTTGTATGTCAGAGTTCAAACTTATCTGTTCGACGGAGTGCTGATCCTAAAAATCCAGGGAGTTGCTCTGCAGGCGTGACTGTGACATTTTGGCAAAGGATAACATACGCATATGTCAAGCAGCTACGATCATTTTCTGTTTTTTATGTTCAAAAATTAAATATATTATTGCATTTTTTATTATACGTAATCTTTCATTTCTCACAAGTTCTACACTAATGATTTTGGAATTTTTCCCTCCCTCAAACATTTTGAATTTATATGAGAAACAGTTTACACCGGGAACGCTGTCTAAAAAAGAATGATTTTTTCAAATCCGACTTTGAGAGGCACAGATATGGACAGAAATAAGATATATGTCTACGCCTTCTGATGGAGAACCATGCATTATTTTAAGAAGAAAAATATTCTCTCATGTTTATCGGCATGAGCGGTGTCGGTCCACGAAATAACTTTTTTAATCGGGGGTTTTAGAATCTAAGATTTTGCTGCAATTGCCTACGAAGTAGAAATTTAACTCTTATACCCCTTGGTAGTCAAACCATATTTTATAACACATTAGGAATTACAACAAAAAATTCCGTCAGCAGCTGCGTCCGGTGCTGGAAGAATTTTTAGAATCGGAGTTTTAGAAGCAGTAATAATGGGGAAAGCGCTATTTACCTTTACTGCCCCTAGCGGAAATTCAATGAATTACCAGAAAATTTTGAAATTATTTTAGAAACATGTCGCACTGGAAACTCTGTCCAGCAAATAATATTATTTTCAAATCGAACCATTAAAAGCAGAGATATTGACAAAACCAGGATATATGTCTACTCCGCCTGGCAGAAAAACCATACATTATTTTAAGAAGATAACATTCCGAAAAGATTTCTCTGCGTGAGTAGAATCGGTCTGAGAAAGAATTTCTTCAATCGAGATCTTAGAAACTCAAATTTTGCTGCAAATACATCAGAAGCAGAAACCAACTCTTGCGCCCCCTCGTGGTCAAACCATTTTATACCAAAAATTGGAAATTATATGCAAATCATTTTACAATACGAACTGTGTCCGGTGAAGGAAAAAATTCAAATCGGAATTTTGGAAGCAGAGATATCTGGGGAAAGGTAAGTTTATTTTATACCCCCTAGCGGAGAATCTATGCATGACTTGGAAAAGTGACTATGCGTAAAATAATCATCGACACGAATGGAATCAAAACAGTTAAAGAATTTTTTGAACTGGAAGTTTAGAAACAAATATATGGAGTAGAATGTGTTTTGAATTCCATATCATCTGCTTTTACGCCCTCTAGCGGTAAAATTTGGTATCGTGAAAAAAAACGTAAAAAAAGGATCATCATTCGCACATTTGTAGCTTCACAACGCAAAGAGAATTTTTGAAATCGGACTATTATATGCAGGGATATCGTGTCTACTGACGGGTGGACAAACCGATAAAGTAAGCCCGATTTTTTTATTAAAGACGCGCTAAAAAGGACAAAACAAAAGGAAGACATACCACACAATATATTTTTGCAGCTGGACGTCCGAAGCATAAAACCTCCCCCTCCCCCATGTCACATTTGGTTCGGTTGTCAGGAACCTGTAATCTCGGACGCACTTTATGGACAGTCCCTTAACGATATGGTGCCAAACACGCAAACAACCACTGCGTGACATTTCAACGACTTCGGGAGACCTGAGTGAACTGTTTGGGTTGCGATATGCGAATGATAGTGGACTGGGATGAAATCTACCCAGAAGCATCTCATTAAACCTCCGAAGCAAACATGACATATCAGGAGAGCTCGCCATAAATCCACTGAAGAGAAGAACGCAAGTGAAAAAGCGATTCAGCTGAAAAACCGTCAGTTTTACACAACGGTTGTTTTATGAAGTGAATAGATTCCGCAAGTTGAGGTTTTAATTTTGAAGTCATACCTTTCAGTGTATGAAAATTTGTGTGACATAAATTTCTGAATATTTTAGAGTTCAATCTTCTTAGCAAACATTCATGTCCCGAAGATTAGATTTCTGAAACAATTCAACATGCATGTGGATTTCCGAAATGAGCCTTCTAAAAGGCGAACTAAATATTTCTTGTTGGAGATTTTGTAATCAGCATTACTGAATCTGAATATATTACTTAAATATTTATTTTTTAATATTTTACTGCAAATTATGCTTGCTTTTGGTGTTTTGTAGTGGTCTGTACTACATTGAGTCTATGAATCTATAAACTTCATCAGCGTATCCAGTATATATTAACAGAATACGAGTGAGGTATAATTAAAAAATACTATGTACAACGTAACAGAAACGTAAATTTAAAATGTTAAAGGATCGTTCAATGTATCATGCATTATGCGAAATTCAAACACCTGAAATAAAATGAAGTAACATGTCGCCTATATTTGATTTCCAAGATTAGGTCCAAACGGATCTTCAGAGAGTGTTTCATTTAGTTACTATTTATACTATTATATCGATCTGAATTCTTATATCGTTAAATGCAGACAGTAGTTTACAAAATGCTACTATTGTCTGATTTGTGTCTGGAAATATATTTAAATTATGTGTTTGAAATTTTGTATCGTGTAATACACCTATGTATGAATTTTTCTTGTGGCTTTATTGAAGGTTTTCTTTTGAATTGCTGTTGAACGTTAGGTGAAGAACTAATTGGGCAAGAAATATCGTTTCTAATTCACCCTCTATAGAATTGCAGTACCAAGAAAATCACTGTTATAAGAAGATAACAAGAAATCACAAGAGTATTAGTTCACATGAAACAAGAATTGCAATAAATTACTGTTTTTACAAGAAAAATTTAATGTTCTCTACATTTTCCTTAAGAAGTTGTCCTAAAAGCCTACGAAGAACGGAAGAGAAAACATATTTTACTGACGACATTAAATCTTTACCCTCAATCTGCATTCAGTTACGCAAAGCACAATTAGTCCATGTAACCATTACAGCTTTCCATCGGTTTTAGAAAGTGACGTACTTCCCTGTTACAGATTTTTTCAGAAATTACAATTCCGGTTGCTTGGCGAAGTAAGACAGTTTTCCAGTACATTAGGTAATCATCCGAACAGAAATAGCTAGATAAAAAGATAAGCACATAAGAAATGACTTACATTACACGATAAACAAACACACTCAGTTTCAATACAAATTCCCAGAGACCTAGAGCAATTTATGAAACTAAATAACAGAAAAATCTCGACACCACATAACATGAGTGTGTAACAAAATGTTGTAATCCAGACTAAGAAGGCGGGTAGGGTAATCTAGATGTATTATTTAAATTGATACCAACAACATTGTGTTTGTACGCAGTTTTCTCTAAGAAATCCAGTAAAGGAGAGCAGATAAGGATATTCCTGTTTCTTAAAAAGACGGAAAGGAATTTGTTGAGATACAGGAGCCATAGTGCATTTCAGGTCTTGACCTGCTGGGTGCCAAGGGCGTGTTAACGGGCCATCTTTGTCAGTCCCGCAAGCCTCATTGCCGGCTTTATGCACTTTTTAAAGCAGTGTGACAAGGGCAATTTCAGCTAGTTGGTATGCCTTGTAGAAACTGTTAACATCGGCGAACCTGTGCATATTCGACTTTTCCTTTCCCTCCTGTGATAAACTAAGTCACGCCCATGTCAGCTGCTAATTGCTTAATGGGGTTTAACCAAACCGAATCCTGTGGCCCAAGGAATGCGAACAAAGGACACCAGATTACTCTCTATCCCCTAAGACGGGCTTTAACAGGTAGACATAATCAACACAATGTAAGCAGGCTGAAAAATTGCCTCGCACGGTATTTGTTTTATTTTTTCTCACGTTTTTACTGCACTTTTCGTTTACGTGTACACATAACACGTTCAACAATGTAACTAACATGTCCATCCTTGTTTCTTACAGCGTACCAGTAAGGTATGAGCACTACATAGTAAAGTAATTTCATTGCTTAAGCTGCTAAATTAATGCATCAATATTTAAGAAGTATCGGAAATGTAATTCGTAAACTCCCTGTATTTTAGTATTAATCGCGCATTCTGTGCACAATTTATTTTCGATTACAGCGAGTACGTCAAGGAAAAAGCTCTTTTAATATTTGGACTTTAAAATTTCCCATTGTCTTGAAAGTAAACCTATTGCTTATGGTTTCCAAACGTAGACTGAAGGATCGTATATATGTATTTGAAAATTTCTTTAAGCGGCAGAAGAAGGTGCCATTTCGACGTAATTTAAATACAATAGGACTCGGTTATAACGTCTTTCCTGGACTTAAAAAAATGACCGTTATAACCGATGCGTGTTGTAAACGATCTGAAGTAATATAGATAAAAGAATTCACACTTTTGATACACGTTTCGTTATGACGAAGGACAGCTTTTAAGCTTAATTTTGAGGAATCTATAAAAATCTCCATTTTCAATTTTGTATTGCTCTCCTAAGGCTTCAAACAATAAGTCCATATAATTGCAGTATACAAGAACAACCCTCTTTGAAGATAAGTGTTCAAACCCTTGATGTAGTCGATGAAAACAACATACATTTGTACTTGGTTGTAAAAGATTCCACCCCTTCCATCTTGAAGAAAATATTTCGGCCGGACCTTTGCTAAATGAAGGGTATAAACCAGGTCATTTTATTATTCCTGACTTATAAGGTGAGGCAGAGAATCTTCCAAGGAGTCAGGGTTTAGTTGTATTTCAATATTTTCTTCGCTGTGAGGATGCATTTCATTAGTATCACTATTATCTAAACTCCATGACTGTGGAGGTACAGGAACAGGAAGATTTGGACCATGAGGAACAGGTCTTATGGCCGAGGAAATACTAGGATACTGAGTCGTGTCTTTCGCCTTAACTGTAATTCCAGATGTCTTTGTGAGGTAGAAGTAACAGTCGGTTGAGTGGTCTTTCGGTTTTCTCCAAACCATTGGTATCACAAATGACATTTGACGTGATCTCTTCTACCAGCCAGTCAACAAAGTTACACATGATTTACAACAAATTTGAGGTGCCCAAGATTAATATTCATTAGCCATATTGCACTGGAAATATAGTTTATATGATTTTCTGATAAACGGTGTGAAATGTTGCTTTGAGACTTTAAAGTAAATTGTCCACAAATGTAGCAGAAATTATTTGGACGGTTCACACAAGTACGCTGCATTATTTAAAGTACGCTGCATTATTTAAAGTACACTTTACACAATCCATACTAGTTTTTAAAATTACGAGAAAATGGACGTCCTTCAATACCGATAAAATGCATTCGAATGACAAATATTCTGCTTTGTTCACCCTTCCCAAAAGGACTGCACAACAGGCAAAAATTACACCATCATGTCAACTGTCGGAGATGTAGCCATACTCCCTGCAGACTGATGTAACCGTTGGGAAACATAGAGAAATCCCTTTAGGAACAGAACATTCACACGAATAGAGAGCTCTATTAAAAGAAATTGGAGCCCAGTGGAGCAATTTCTGACTTCATATTTGGTTTTAGCAGCCGTACATACATACAAAAACGTTACAGTTTTCTTTGTAACTAAAGCCATTGTTGTTCAGTGAGCTATTTACACTTTTTTACTTAGTGATATCACTACAACACACAAATACATATTCTTATTTACAGAACTTACTGGAAAGCTTTCTTATCTAATGAAAGTTAAAAACAGCAGAATAAATAACAAATATATAATATATAATATATCTTTTTTCAAAAATTAAACTAAAAACTTTGAAAACTACTTTTGTTCAAGAACAAAGCCTCATTTCTTAGAAAAATTAAAGACCTACTGAAAGGCTTTCCAAGAAACAACCTTCTTACGAATAAAGGAAGTACCAGAGCCGCATGCGATGCGCATATATATTCTCTTTTTCAAAAATTAAATTAAACATTTGAAAATATTACTTATTCTAAAACAAAGCCTCATCCTTTAGAAAACCAGTTGAAGTACGACTGCAAACGGCAAGTGCAAAAAAATTCAAATCAGTTACAAATTTCTAATAACATTTGTGTCGTCCTGTGAAAAATCAACAAGTGCGACTGATGAAGGTTTATCAACTCACAAAATCTTCTTTTCGAAAAAAGATGCTGAAAGAACTCAAATTTCAAGATATTTTCTTCAGAAAGATCAACAGATACGATTATTTCAAATTTCCAAAGGTTTTTGTTTTCAGAAAGATGTTTTGCGAAAACTTCGATCATCTCTCTCTTTTTTCAATGTTCACCGAAAAAATCATTAATCTTCAATTATGTGTTTAAATCATTTGTCGCAGGCCACGAGTCTTAAACGTACCATATGTCTGAATTAAATGGCCAATTTGAGCCATTTTACAAATTCTAAGAGGAAAACATACAGGCGATCGATTTCAGGACCTCCTTTCCTGTACGCCTGGCCCAAGCCTGTGGCCTTAATTTTTCTGACAATGGATACAGCGCTTGCTCTGGAGACGCTATACTCCGTATTAAATCGCAAAATTGTGTGAACACACCCAGGAACGCATAGCTTCTGATCTCATTGTGACACAGACGTATAAGTAAAAATTACTGGCATTTTCTGTTGACAGCAAAAGCAAATAAACATTTAAAAGAAAGTTCTATTTTACCGAAACCTTGTCCATATATGTTATCACATTTCAAAACATGAATACATAGATAACAGCTTAAAAATCCATGCAATAACACATTTGTCTATTTGAGACAGGATAAATTTTTAAAAAATATGTAAAGACACACTGCAGACACAAAATTGGTTTCCAATTTCTACATACATACATACATACATACATACATATCACTAAGCTGTTCTGTGATATTTTAAGGTTAGCACCACAAAGAAATACAAGCCACAAGAAAATTTTTCTTGACTGTTGCTGTACCAAACTTCTCCAATTAGAACTACATATATTGACATACAACTCAGGCTTCAATGAAATCCATGACCCGCCGTAGCACAATCTTCTAAACTTCATATTCATAATCTTTATCTCATGCAGACACTTCTGAATCTGATCTTCCCATTACTTCCTTGAGCTTCCTCTGCCTTTCCTTCCTTCCACTTGCGCTAAAACGATTTTCTTAGTAAGCATCTCATCACTCATTTTTTCAACATAGCCAAACATCGAAGCCCCTTAGTCTCCACCTTGTTAACACCATTTTGCTTCACATAACACAACTGCAACACATCTGCACTCCTCACACAATCAGAACGTGTCTAGCCACAACCCCCCCCCCCATAAGTAACGCATTTCTCCGGTGCTCAAACGACTCCTAAGTGTCGTCTGCAATACCCAGATTTCACTGCCATACATCAGAGTAGGAGCAATTACACTTTCATACACAGCCATGCAGAACTCTTTTGAAAACTCATCTTTCCTGTGAAAACCTCCCAAAGCAGCCATGCCTTTCAATGAAGAATTCCCGCGTTCCCTAATTTCACCATCCAATTTGTTCTCTCTGCGAAACATGCTTTCTAAATACACAAACTCATTCGCCTGATCAATCCTTGTGCCATTTGACCTATATTACATTCAGTACTATCAGTTCGTCTTTCAAAAACCATATTTTTGGCTTTTCCTTTTTTCATACTCAGTTTGAATTTCATGCAAACTCGAACATCCGAGACCACATACTCTACATCTCACTTTTGCTCCCTGCCAACAGGACACTGTCATCAGCATAGAGTATCCTTCCCACACAGATATCACAAAGACATAAACCAGTATTATATATTTTGGCATCACGCATGTAAGCATCCAAAAGTACATTAAACAGTAATGGTAACTTTTCACATTCTTGTCTGACTCCTGCACTAATAGAAAACCATTTTGATAAAACACTATTCACTCGTACACAAGTTCTACTGCCAGAATACATGGCATTTACATTATTAAGTAGATTCCCAGTAACACCATATTGGTATTGTTTATCTTCCAAAAAGAAAAAAAAAACAATTTCTATTTTTCATGAATAACGTGTTCAGAGAGAATATTTCAAAAGATATAATTTGAATTGTATTTCTGATTTATTTATTTAAAATATATCAATTAAAATATTGTAAGTTATGGAATAAAATCATGTGCAACGTATATGACTGGCGTTTGAGTATCTGAAACTGCCGTAGATTTACGTGGTCAATCTAATTAAAAATTCGTATGATAAATTGAAGGAAATATCGTTACCTTTAATTTTTTGTTTCTCTATGTGACAACATATTAATTTAGCGCAGTGTTCAATCATCCCATTCATAGTTCACAAATGATTTGCACAAATAAAATCATATGGTCTTTGGATTATACATATTCGTTATTACTGATGAATGCGAATAAAACATATTCAACCCAGGAAGTTTTTAACGGATTTTTTATTATTCTGGAAGTACGGATTTTCGAGAGGCTTGGTAAGATTTTTATTAGATACAAAATTGCAGTTTCAGAAACTTAATATAATTTTGTGGTTGGCCTTCGAACTATTGTCAAAGAAATAATGAATAATTGCAAAGACGGAAAAATATTTTGTTTTTATTTTGTAAAAATTTTTAATGTATGTGTTTTGGTATTTACTTATGAAGAAATTTGCTTTACCATCTTTTTCTAGAATTTTGATTTTTTGTTTAAAATCCTTGTTTATTTATTCATGTTTTTTGTAATAATATTTTCATGACTTTTATAATAATATTTTCATTTGTTGCCTTGTTAAAAGTTGTACACTTTTTTCCTTACATCTGCGTTACAAATGACCACAACTACCTTGAAACTTCCCGAAAGCTCTTGAATTTCCGAGATAAAGAACAGCGTTGACAATATACAACTAAGCGAAGCCATCTGTGTTTGTGAAGCAAAATGTGTTTTATATTGATATATAATTGTCTGTATACCTTTAACAATATATTTTTACGTGGAGCAACTTATTAACTTCTTTACTGAATGTTATACACAGGATGATCCATCAAAGACTAGAGTAACATTCTTCAAAATCGTATTTAGGTTCTAAGCAATGCAAACATTCTGAAAAGTAATTAATTCCTTCTTCAAATCACAGTGATCAAAGAAAACAACAAATGTTTTTCTACGAAATAAATTGGAAATGGTATTTTTTTTTATTTTGAACTTATATTCTTTTCAAAATGCGGATAAAAACACCCACATACAGAGGCACTACAGAGAAGCGGAATTTCAAAGTTAAATATCTACCCATTAAAAGCGAAACACTGATTTTGTGGTAGAATAAATTCGACGAAAGATAAGCGTTATGTATATCAGATGACCCCTATTTAGCTGTTATATGTAATTTTAATTTACATCCGACCAGGAAGTAAACAGCAGCGCGGAGTACAATGTCGTTTGATTTTCCTTATCTGAAAGAAAGTCAGTGAATTCAGATGACTACATAGTGTTCCTTAACTGATAAGGAAACATTCGAACGCCGATGAATGGTTGCAACTGTGAAATAGCGATCAATGATAGCAGCTGAAGTATTGCACTCCTCTTTCTGAAATTGTATAAAATACGTCTGCGATGCCTCAAAAAATTATATTGTATAATGCATTCGAAAGCACATCGCCGCCTCTCTGTCACTTTCGCCTCTGGGAGAAAAGGATACAAGGACTTCTGAGATTCTCACAGGAATTCGGTCTGCAGTGGACGTCACGAGTTACTTGATCTTAGAAGACAAGGAGATGCATACATCTTGCTCTAAAAATGAAAAAAAAAATTTCGCTTCTTCAAAATTTTCTGCTTAACTGTGCTATATGTTTCAAGGAATACTTCGCGCGTGTTTATTGGAACGGAACATTCGATAAAGTCACGAGAAGTGTTCCAGTTCAAATAGAGTCGCCAAGCGTGTTTCATTTAAAAGTCTTTTCTGGCCTTATATATATATAGAAAAGAAACAACTGCGGAAGGAACCATTAGACAGCCAACGCTGAAACTCAAGCGATGGTGAGAATACATTTTCGAAATATATGTACTGGAATGTAGTTATCATAAAATGTTACAGTAGACGCTCTTATTTTGACTCATCTGTATTCTAATATCTAACAACACTCATTTTAATAGGTTTAACTACTACTGTGAGCAACAACATGGGATCGAAGTACTCGGCCGTCCCTAATTTGGATCGTTACACTTTCCAGTGAAGGGAAGGACTCAATATTATGAGACGAATCAATGCCTCACCGGGACTCGAAATCTGATCCATCTGGGATGAACTGTCAGAAGCCACCGCATAGAACACAGCGTTGCCCGTGCGACAAGCAAAATTATAAGAATAGACCATTCCTATCAAAAGCATTAATAATTTAAAGATATTATAATGTCATACTGGGAAACTGATCGTACAAATCCTAAAAATTAATATTTAGATTTTTTTACAAAGCGCGTCAGGCATAATTAAATATTTTCATAGTTTCTTAGAACTTACCATTTTGACATGAACGTACGGAGATAACACATGTTTTCTCACAGCTAGTTAGAGCCCTGCATGGGCCTGGCCTGCGTGTAATTTAAAACTTACGGGCCGGGCCAGGCCTACAATTTTGTTGGCGAGCTTGGACCGACCTGCACTTGCATGTGTACCGTGTAGTGAGGTTTTTGATAAATTTAGGATATTCTGTATTTGAAGTCTGTCTTTTTCTTTCCCATGATCATATCTCTTGTTCCTCGCAATCAATCTTCTCTCCTGCCTTGTGTTATTTTTTATTTATTTATTTTGCGTGCGTCTTTTCGTCTTTGATATTTGGCAATCGAACTTCCCTTTGAATCCACAATCCATTTATTTCGGAAGTTTACACAAGAAAAACACTTGCTCCGTACGATGATTTGCATTTATAGGGATAGGAATCAATAAAAGCTTCAATATGCGCTAATAAACTATTCTTAGGCTGTGTCTTTATAATTTTGATTTGCTACTTGCTTTGTTTTAAATATGGATGAATATTGGTTTGGCTAAATTAGAGGTTCGAGAATCAAAACAATCGAAAAATCGTGTTACATTTGGATTTTGGGAGTTATATCCTAAACCTGAAGAATGAAAACCAAAGACGTCGGACCAACAGAACGTAAGCATATTCTGCGAACGAGAGTTTGTTGTATTAACTATTAACCATTAAGCATGTTATTGTGTGTGCGTGTGTGTAACTGAGCATCAATTTATATTATGTTCTGCGCAAAAGTTTCAAAGGAAACAGTTCTTGAATCGTATAAACAGTGATCTGACCCCTACGAAGGGTTCGATTTTGAAATGATGATACTTTACTTAAGCTCACTGAATAATATTTATTGCATTTGCCCTATTTCTGGTTACTGGTGGGTCAGTTAATTTAATTATTCCCTCTTTTTACACGAGTTTCGAGTTAGTCCAAAAAGTTACAGTGCAAATACCGTCTGTGTTAAATCCTGTGACAGTCACGCAAATGAAACCTATGAGGGACCTGAATGGCCGGGCCAGGTCGGGCCTGACATGAACTTGGTGGGCTGGGACCGAGCTCGGGCCTAAAAATATTGCCTCTGTAGGGCTCAACCGCTAGATAACAAAGATTAGTTTACCCACTGATCCTCAAGTGACGTAATTTTGTCTGTCGCTTTACAACTTTTGCACTGTGAATATGTTTCAGAAGCATACCTGGAGTATGAATACAAAAATCAGTTCTTGCGTAATGAAAAACTCGCGAGCTTGAAAACACTCGATCCTGACTGGCTTCTAAGACAGGAACTTGAACCACCAGCAGTTTTCAAGATAAACTGATTACACATGCATATGTCCTAATGCGTCCTGATTTTACACATGTATATGTCCTAATGCGTCCTGATTTTACACATGTATATGTCCTAATGCTTCCTATTTTGGCTCGTGCATCTGATGCAGGTGATAGATAAGTAATGACATTTGTCTAATCTTTGATAGAAACGTGACTGTGCCCTATTCATTTTTGTCTACACAAATTATTTGATTACCAATCAGGAAACAAACCAAGAAGTCGTTTTTACAACGCATTTCCATGGTTGAAGGACTCCTTTAAGGAAAAAATTACGAGGGTGTAACTGATCACGTAATCATTGCAGTGTTTAATAAAAATTGAAGTTACGAACTTCCTTACGAATTTGAGGAAAATAAACACAAAAACAAAGTGGCTAAAAATGTAGCAGCAGCGCAAACCTACATCAATGTAGAAATATGATCAGGCTGTTGAGTACTTTGTCTATGTATTTGATTAGTGATATTTGTGGCTCTTTTATTCTCTCTTGGTGAATTTTCGTCGTTTTAAGAGACATGAAATCCAAGAAACCTCAGGCGCTCAAATTTACATAAAAAAAAACTTTCTAATAAATTACTAAATCCATTGCAGTTGGTTATGTTTCCCTTTGCCTGATTAGTATTTAACATAGCCTTATTTTTAACAAATACAGAAGTTTGCGGGATATTAAGTAAATATTCAGTCGAACATGGTGCTGATATGTTTAAAATTTCGCTAGTTCTATTTTGTTTCGTTTGAAATAAGAAATAACTTTAATTCTGTTAATGGAAATTCCGGAATGCGGACATTCTTTTCATAATAAGTCCTTTCTTCCTTGAAGACCGCTGTGTCACAGGATTGCAAACTTGCCACGTCCAGAAATATGGCCCTTGCTCCGCCCAGCGTGTCATTTCGTACCTTCAGGAAAGCACTGTCCTGGACAATATAATTATTTCCCCTGTTGATGCCCTTATACACAGCGACACCGATGTTGCAATGCCAGACGTCAGCCTGTCGCGCCTATCTTCTACACAATGAGGCATCAATGGCTTCTTTACATCACCCGATCTGTCTCTCGTTGACTTCTAGTTGCGGTATATTTTAACTTCTTTGAATCTCGAGTGATTACCTAGTTCTTACCTCAGCAGAAACATACCGAGTGCAACGCAAGTTTCTCCCTACCCTTCTGACATGTTAATGAATCCAATATAAAGCGTGATATGAAGACTGCCCTATAATCTGGAATGTGGTTATGGACACACTGAACACTTGAAACTGCACATAGTGCTCAAATAAATGGTGCTTCCATAACTCAGCATAAAAATGAATTTATCGTATGTACTATGTCACTTTTCTTCATTCAGCAACGCCTCTTTTATCGACAATTTGGACTATATGTTCTCATGATATCAAAACAGTCAGGTACGTTTGTAGGTACAAATCTATAAACGGCAAATACCTCCGACGCAAAGGTTTCTTGTAGTGGAATTTTAACTTGTTTCACGAAATTTGTCATTTATTTCTTTTCCCAATTCGCAAATTATTTTTTTATTCGCTTATGTTTAATCTAGATGAAAAAAAAATAGGATTGGTACCTTCCCCGTTCAAAATAGCGCGTTAAATATTAACATATAAATTAGTATTTTTAATATATCTTTAACTGGAAATCTTACTTTATTGATTTATATTGACATAACTTTAATTCGATTTCAGAAAGATGGACTGCCTTTTCCACCAAAGGATTTTTTCTGCTCCATACTTCCTTTTCAATTTCAAATTTGCGTAGCTTTTAACAAACAGATCCTGTGGTGTGTGTTTTCTGTAGAAAGCATTTGTTTTAATTATGTGCAGTATTGCGACGACATTCCACTCCTAAACTGTTGGGCGTGCGGTATGCCATGCTTTCTCTTCATCTATGTGTTTGTTCCGGCGCTCCCTATGGCCGTTTTCTGTCATAGTTGACAGCCAGGTTATTTGATTTCATGGCAGTTGATTCTGGATAAAAATTGACAGAAGTGTAACTTTTTGTCATGTTATTTTCAATGTTGAGTATGGTATGTAAACAAGAAAAAATATCCCAATGTTTTATCATGTTTTGCTCTGTTTGGTTTTTAAAATAATTTTCTGAAGCGTAAAACAGAGATTTGTTTTTATGCAGAATATTAATCTGAGCCCTCAAAAATTGCGAGTTTGTCACCTTTATTCCAACAACATTACATTTAAAGAAAATATCTCTGTACCTGACATTTGAAAAAAAAAGGTATTATAAAGACATATAATCAAAGTTATGCAAAACAAATTACAAAAGTAAATGGTAGAAGATTATACACTATATTGACAAAAGTCACCGGACACCTAGAAAAGAAACACAACGTACTATTTAATGACATACGGTGTCGGTCCACCTTTGGCCTTAATGCATGCACTGACACTTCGAGGCATGCTTTCAACAAGGTTTTGTAACACAGCAATAGGTGTGCGCTTCATTTCAATGCATAATCCTGCTACTAACTGTTGCTTACATATTTAGTAGTAGGCCTCGTTTAAAACTTCTGATACGGCACTCTAATTCATACCATAGGTGCCCTATGGGATTAAGAGCAGGGCTCTGTGCTACCCAGTAAACAGGCGATACGTAATTATCGTCAAACCACGCAGTAATAGTCGTTGCTTTATGACTCGGTGCATTATCCTGCTGGTACCAACAAGGCTCGGTTCCATAGTTTGGCCACAGAGTTGGTAGAGCTTAATAACCCAGAATATTAAGGCAGACGTGCTGGTTAATAGTTTTGCCCACGATAACAAATAGGCCGGGACCATACCACGAAACGCACCCCCACACAAGTACATTCCGACTCCAAATATGACCGTCGGAACAGTACACTGTGGCAAATTTCGTTTCCCCGACTAACGCCATACCCACACACGGCCATCAGCCTGAGGGATCGTGTATCTGAATTCATCAGTCCTTAGGCCCCATTTCCATTGATATACCGTCCACGAAAAATGTTCTTTACACCATGTTAAAGGATGAGTAACATTCCGAGTGGAGATGAAAGGCTTATGAGCAGCCGCACGACCACGGTTACCCATGGAATGAATTTTGCTGCGAATGGTATGTGTACATACCCAGGTTCCAGGATTTTTACTCACCTGTACACTGAGGTCTTGTGCAGTACTTCGCCGATTAGGTGTAACGACTCTTATGAGGCGTCGACATCCTCTATCACTGATTTTCTTTGGTCTGCCTGTATGTTTTGCTGCTTCAGGCAAGCCATGTGTCTTCCACTTATTCAGTACATTCAAGACAGTTGACTTGGGTATGTTTAAACGCACCTCGGTTTCGTTTATGGAAAGCACACTAATATAACACCTAACAATCTTTCCTTTTTCAAAGTCAGTTCTCTCCGGCAGCGACATTTTTACTCAACCTTAGAGTGCGATATGATCGCGGTCAGCTGCAGGCTTGTTTTTTTATAAAGTTGTCAGATGTACCACGCATCTTAACAACGCAGTGGATCCATTCATATGCTTTTGGAGGAATATGGTGACCTTCGTCAATATAGTGTATGTTCCATTTCGACGAAAATGAAGATGTTATTAATGGATTGTAAAATATTACCATTCAGAATTTACATTTCACTAAAAGTTTAAAGAGATCTCTTTCCGTACACATTACCGAGAATTGTATTTGTGGAATCTTTCCCGTTAAAAGTCTGTAGTTGCCAAAATTTCGTCTTCTGCTCAGCGACATTTCTCACACTGAAATTAATAAAAGATTAAAGGCGTTGTGATGTAAAGCGGGCCAAAATTTTTGTTGGAGAATAACGTTCACACACGAAAACGAAGTACTGCCCATAATAGCGACTAAAGCTAATTATTTTTCCTTTCTTACGAAATTGTTCTAAATTTCTATATAAGGCATGTCATGGACAAGTGAGAGAATATATCTTCCACAGCTAAATGTATCTCTATACTTGCTCTGAAAAACAAGAGAATAAAAAAATAACCATAAAATAAATTTGATGCAACATTCCTAAGCTGTCCAAAATGGCTAACCAAACGATATCTCAGGTGGCAAAATAGTCAGATTCGCACGGCTGGATTAAATGTTATAGTTGGTCCGAAGTAAAAGATCAACATGACGCACGAAGGATGTTCTTTAACGGTAAAGAATCTTCTGTACTTTGACAAGAAGTAGTGGCCCTAAATTCCCAAAAGAGAAGTTGTTTGAAGATCTGACTTTAAGAGGGAACGTTAAAAAAAACACCACACCAAATACGATTTTTTTATCCACAAACACTGTATAAGTAACTAACTAATTTTTTGGAAACACAGCGCACTTTTTGACCAAAGTTTAACCAAATAATAATAAAAGTTCTAAATTTCTGTATTTCCGAAAATTAATATTTGTTGTTGTTGTTGTTGTTGTTGGATTTTATTGGCGCAAGGGCCAGGTTTGGCCAAAGAGCGCCAGACAAAGAACGATCAGCCACAGATTTTTAAAAACGTGGAAAATGATGAAGATCAGACAGGCTTGGTAAAAGTTGAAAAAGAGTATGAAGAAAGCAGTGAAGAAAAGGTAGTTAATGATGTTTATTAAAAGTAACATATTTACTAATGGAAAAGGACGAACCGTCACTCTCCTCCCCCACACTCCTCTGCAATGCTGGCAAAGGGCGGGGACGAACTGTCACTCTCCTCCCCCCATGTTCCTCTGCAATGCTGGTAGAGGCTGGGGACAAACTGTCACTCTCCTCCCCCCGTGTTCTTCTATAATGTTGGGTGAGGGTGGGGACCTCGCTGAGGCCGAGACAGTTTGATGGACACCGCACACCTTTGCGGATTGAGGGCCGGGTCTTCCGCACGTGCAGGCTGTCTGCTGGGAACCGGAAGAGGCGGGCGTCTTCAAAAGAGAAGGCGAAGACGCAGCTGGTCGAATAAGCTGGAGCTCGGTGAAATCCACCTGTGTCGCTTGTTCAGCTGTAGATCGCTTGGCAAGTGCGGCGAGAGCTACAGGGCGCGGAACAAAAGGCTGCACGGGTTGTGGCTGAGACTTAACAGCTGCGGCAAAAGTACGCTGTCGGGTGGTGGGTATACCCAACTTGGCCTTGGCAGCAGGGTACGAGAGGCCCTCCAGGGTCTTGAGGCGCTGGATAGCCATCTCGTCCTTCCATTTCATACAGTTGCGGGAGTAAGCTGCATGGGCCTCACCACAGTTAACACAGCAGGCCGCAGAAGTGCAACCGTCCCCGTCATGTTCACTGGAGCCACAATTAGCGCAACGAGCGGAACTCTTACAGAAACGTTGTGAATGCCCGTACCTCTGGCATCTGAAACAGCGCAGAGGACTGGGAATGTACGGGCGAACTCCACAGACCAAGTAGCCAGCCTTGATTTCGGTTGGAACTTTCGGGGAGTTAAAAGTCAAGATCACATTTTTAGACTTAATCAAAGAACCATCGCGCCGAAACATCATACGGCGTGCAGCAATAACACCTTGATCTGCAAGTTCAGTCACCAATTCTTCTTCACTGCATGGCAAGAGATCAAACTCCGAAATAACACCCCGAGAGGTGTTAAGAAACGGGTGAGGTGTCACTTTGACAGGAATGCCTTGAAGACTAGTGAGGTGCAGAAAAGTGTTACTCTGAGAAACACTGCAAGTTTGGACAAGCAGGTCCCCAGAGCGAAGCTTCCTCACAGACTTCAAAGGGCCAACTGCAGCGTCCAAAGCTTTAGAAATGAAGAATGGAGATCTGGTGGACAGCCTCTCATTCGGATCGATGGATTCTACAACTAAGTATGTAGCATGCGTATTCACAACAATCGAGGGGAGACGACGCTTCGGAGCGACTGGTACAGCTGCCGAAGAAGAGGTTCCACATTCTTGGTCCAGATCATGATCTAAAGATCTTTTAAGGGTATGAGACTTGGTAGGTTGAGAAGACGAAGGAGAGTCGTTGTCAACGATCATTTGCTCAGGTGACTTGAATTTGGAGCGTTTGTTTTTGGGTTTACCCATGAAAAAAAGGAGAAGAATTCGTCTGCAGACTACTCCACCCACCACCGAGCCCTACAAGGGAGAACTGGAGGTCTGCAAGCCAAGAAAATGACGCTGGACACAGTTCTGGAGCTTATACGTTGCAGATATAGTCCGTTGGCTGTGATCACACGCACTCGGCGGACACTTCGGCCTCCGGGTACCGTCATGCCAACGCCTTTGGCATGATCCCACAGCCCCCGGGCTCACCCTGCCGTGCTATACGACAAAAAAGCCGCTAAAGCCCTGCACACAACTTGGTACAAGACTTCTGACTAGAGGTGGGTTAGTCTCTAGCCTCCCGTTTACAGCGAAGCCGGGGTCGAAGAGGAGTGTTGGTACACAGGAGGCACTTATCCGGTCTCCTGCGACCTCAGCCGCCAGACATCCCATTTCCGCCTCACGGGTCTCCGCACGCGGCAAACATGCAGGTAGGTCTAGCACCCAAACCAGCTAAAAGGAAAAAAAGAAATCTAAAGAAGACAAATCCTGGAAGGGAACCTAAACGGAATCTCAGCAACCTACGAACTGAGCGGTTAATATAAAACAGTTAGTGGTGGAGGGTAACAAAACCACAAGACCGGGGTGTTAGTACATAACGTGGTAGCGATTAGGTAGAATACAACACGGGCAACTAGCCAGTGGAGAAAATAAATAAAAACAAAAAAGCGAGACACAAGACCAGCTCGGGATCGTGGGGCCGCGACTCCCCAACAGCTGGATGAACAGCCGTCCCTGCAAACACCAATAGCACCAAAATAAAAATCAAGCGGTGGCATGACATCAGATGTTGACCAGTCACAAGGTCAGCTCGGGCCGTGGGGGCGCCGCTCCCCAAATAACTGGAAAACCAGTTATCCCCGTGCGGGAAAATTAATATTTAATTATATGTAGCGAACAGGAAGTATGTATTAAAAATTCTTTAATGTGCAGTACTTTAAAAGAATAATTTATTATATAAATAATCTACAGAAAATTATTGTTTAAGGGGTTTAAAAAACTTTGAATCCTTTAACTGGGATGTAACTGTTCACATGCAAAAAGTGTCACCCCAACTTTTCGAAATGGCTTGAAGAAGCAGTTTGTTTAGTGTTTTCCCCCTCGCGGAGTTGCAGAACTAACAACACGAGCGATATTCGATTTAATAAAACAGTTATTTTCAAGACAAATGCAATTCAAGCTGCATATCACAAGTGGTCTGTGATGTCGTTTTCTGTTCGCAATACCTTATTACAAAAACACGTTCTCTTTTTTTACGATTTCCAACCGTAGGTTGAAGAAGCGTTTATGCTCCAGCTTTGTCCGTCCGCACGATAACTCACGTGAAAATGATTCGAATTCGACGAAATTTTAGTATGTGGTAGGGGACCACCTGGTGACGAACCCTATTGAAAATGGGCGAAACAGGGTCAAAGGTCAGGACATAAAAGCGGGATCATTTCATTTCTCTTATGCGTTATAACTTGCGTAAAAATGGTTCCATTTCGCTGGAATTTTAGTATGTGGTAGGGAACCACCTGGGATGATCCCTATTGAAAGTAAATGAAATGGGGTCAAAGGTCAGGACATAGGAGCGGGATCCAATCCATTGTCTTAATGCATCATAACTTGCGTAAATATGGTTCGATTTTAATGAAATTTTAGTATGTGATAAGGAACCACATGGGAACAAATTCTGTTGAAAATGGGCAGAATGGGGTCAAACGTCCGGACATAAAACCGGGATCCATTTCATTGCCTTTATGCGTCATAACATGCGTAAATATTGTTCGATTTCGATGAAATTTTAGTATATGGTAGGGAACCACTGGGCACGAACCCTATTGAAAATTGGCGAAATGGGGTCAAAGGTCCGGCCGGGCATAAGAGCGGGATTTATTCCATTGCCCTTATGCGTCATAACTTGCGTAAAAATGGTACGATATCGATGAAATTTTGGTATGTGGTAAGGAACCACGTGGGAATGAAACCTCTTGAAAATAGGCGGAATGGGGTCAAAGGTCAGGACATAAAAGCGGGATCCATTTCATTGCCTTTATGCGTAAACATGGTTCGATTTCGATGAAATTTTAGTATGTGGTAGGGAACCACCTGGGGACGAACCCTCTTGAAAATGGGCGAAATGGGATCCAAGTTCAGGGCATAAAAGTGGAATCCATTCCATTGCCGTTATGCGTCATAACTTACCTAAAAATGTTTCGATTGCGACAAAAAGTTATCATGTTGTTTCGGAGGTATAGTGAACCTGATCTGTTGAATATCAACGAAATGGGGTCAAAGGTCATTGCACAAAAGCAAGATTTATTCCACAGCCATTATTCTCATAACTAGCGTAAAACTGCTTCTATTGCGACAAAACTTTAGTATGTTATTCTTGAGGTATACCGAACCAGTTCTGTTGAATATCATCTAAATGGGGGCAAAGGTCAGGACACAGGAGAGAGATTTATTCCACAGCCATTATCGTCATAACTTGAGTAAAAATTTCTGGTATGTTGGAAAGCGTATCATAATCAATGCATTGCATGATTTTACTAGCTTGTTTTTATTTTGATTGACAGTTTAACGACCACCGGGAGCCACTGAACGGCAATAAGCAATCGCCCGTCCCTAATTAGGCCACTGGTTCGAGAGAAGGGAGAGAGTAAGTGCCTTAAGACAAAACAACATCCATGCCTCACGGGATTTGAGCCAGGACAATTATCAGACGAATAGTCATAAGTTGGCGCTTAAGCCACTGCGCCACAAAGGTGCCATTTTGTCTGCGAGGAGATATTTTTGCTAACTGGACGGAATACCTTTCTTTAATAGCAGATTTGTTCGTCACGGTGTGTGATGTATACATTAGCAGTGTCTCCTGTGTGTATAGTGTGGTCATATGGAATTGTGAAGGCAAGTTGCTGAAAATTACTGATTTTTAAAAATGTTTTCCCTAGGGATTCATGGTGTTGTGATTTTTCAGTGCATCAGTGTGCAATACGGTGCATATTACTTTCAGCTCATTAGTACTTCGTCATTAAGTACGTGTATTGGATCGATGTAGTCGAATTGTTAGAGCAGTGTGATTTCGTCTCTGTTACGATTTATTGCGATTTTTATGTAAGTGAGAAATCTTGGTGTGATTTAATTTTGTTTCAAAAAATTCACAACGGTAGTACCCATCATTAAATTATTTGTTTATGTATTAACAACATCGTTGGAATTCGTTACGTATTTGAAAGTTAGACCATCGACACACGGCAAGTCATTGGCAAACGTAAATAAGCACCCGAATAGTCTCACTGAGGAAGTAGTTCTAAGTACCACATGCCCTGCCGTTTAAACCCCAGAAAAGCATTCATTTATCTCTTGTTTGCTGTAAAGTGGTATAATTGTCTGTGGTTAAAAGGTTTGTTAAGGGTCAAAATAAAAGCATAAGGTTTAAATATGGCGTGGATTAAATGTGGGCGGAGGTCTGTATCCTCGCTTGTAGCAGACAATGGTACTTTTTACAAAGAAGATATTTTTAAGGATTATTGAAAATGAAAAAAATGCGCTGAACACAAGAATCGAGGTATTACAATGAAAACGTTTCTGACATTTGCTATTTTTCTTTTTTACCTTATTTGCTGTGAAGAATAGGAAATTTCCAAATTTTCGAGTTTGACAAGTATATTTTCTCTTCCATTTCGTTTTGGGGAAGTGATTTGGACATTGTGCGTAAAAGTTCATAGAACAATGTACTATTTGCAGTGTATTTGTATTTAATTATTTTCTTCGTGAACGTAGTAGCATGTTCACGCCTGAGATGGTGTTATATTCCTTCAGCTCCGAGCCCAAATTCGGCAATTTTTAATATAAACACGTCATTAACAATAATAAATGATAAATGTTAAAAGTGAAAATAAAATTAAAAAATAATGATTCAGGAATGTTTTCGTGCATGTTGTGTTGCTCTACACCTGATCTATCAATATGTGTCATTATCACCTCCGAATAGCACGTTCGTTTTTCTATGTTTTCCGTAAGGTTAAAAAAAAATGTCTTGGTAATCCTTTACAATTTACATGATGAATCCACGCATCCAAATATATGAAATGAAATTCTTCTCGGTAAGTCCATTTCAATTTTTTCTGGATTTCTTTTTTGAGCCCTGAAATCATTATTTCTTAATTGCGCCTATCCGCTGTTTTAAAGCTATTCAAATAACTTCGAATCTGTATGAAGAATGTGTTCTGTTGATAAACAGTATTAAATTGTTCATATCTTCACTCCGTGAATTATATACTTTTTTGTGATGTAGTTTCTATAATGCATTTTCTCTCCCGCCTCTTGAGCTGCCCCCACGGGGATAACTGGTTTTCCAGTTATTTGGGGAGCGGCGCCCCCACGGCCCGAGCTGACCTTGTGACTGGTCAACATCTGATGCCATGCCACCGCTTGTTTTTTATTTCGGTGCTGTTGGAGTTTGCAGGGACGCCTGTTCATCCAGCTGTTGGGGAGTCGCGGTCCCACGATCCCGAGCTGGTCTTGTGTCTCGCTTTTTCGTTTTTATTTATTTTCTCCACTGGCTAGTTGCCCGTGTTGTATACTCTACCTAATCGCTTCCACGCTATGTACTAACACCCCGGTCTTGTGGTCTTGCAACCCTCCACCACGAACTGTTTTATATTAACCGCTCAGTTCGTAGGTTCCTGAGATTCCGTTTAGGTTCCCTTCCAGGGTTTGTCTTCCTTGGATTACTTTTTTCCTTTTAGCTGGTTTGGGTGCTAGACCTACCTGCATGTTTGCCGCGTGCGGAGACCCGTGAGGCGGAAATGGGATGTCTGGCGGCTGAGGTCGCAGGAGACTGGAGAAGTGCCTCCTGTGTACCAACACTCCTCTTCGACCCCGTCTTCGCTGTAAACGGGAGGCGAGAGACTAACCCACCTCTAGTCAGAAGTCTTGTACCAAGTTGTGTACAGGGCTTTAGCGGCTTTTTTGTCGTATAGCACGGCAGGGTAAGCCCGGGGGCTGTGGAATCATGCCAAAGGCGTTGGCATGACGGTACCCGGAGGCCGAAGTGTCCGCCTAGTGCGTGTGATCACAGCCAACGGACTATATCTGCAACGTATAAGCTCCATAACTGTGTCCAGCGTCGTTTTCTTGGCTTGCAGACCTCCAGTTCTCCCTTGTAGGGCTCGGTGGTGGGTGGAGTAGTCTGCAGACGAATCCTCCTCCTTTTTTCCATGGGTAAAAATAAAAACAAAAACTCCAAATTCAAGTCACCTGAGAAAATGATAGTTGACAACGACTCTCCTTCGTCTTCTCAACCTACCAAGTCTCATAACCTTAAACGATCTTTAGACCATGATCTGGACCAAGAATGTGGAACCTCTTCTTCGGCAGCTGTACCAGTCGCTCCGAAGCGTCGTCTCCCCGCGATTGCTGTAAATACGCATGCTACACACTTAGTTGTAGAATCCATCGATCCGAATGAGAGACTGTCCACCAGATCTCCGTTTTTCATTTCTAAAGCTTTGGACGCTGCGGTTGGCCACTTGAAGTCTGTGAGGAAGCTTCGCTCTGGGGACCTGCTTGTCGAAACTTGCAGTGTTTCTCAGAGTAACACTCTTCTGCACCTCACTAGTGTACAAGGCATTCCTGTCAAAGTGACACCTCACCCTTTTCTTAACACCTATCGGGGTGTTATTTCGGAGTTTGATCTCTTGCCATGCAGTGAGGACGAATTGGTGACTGAACTTGCAGATCAGGGTGTTATTGCTGCACGTCGTATGATGTTCCGGCGCAATGGTTCTTTGATTAAGTCTAAAAATGTAATCTTGACTTTTAACTCCCCGAAAGTTCCGACCGAAATCAAGGCTGGCTACTTGGTCTGTGGAGTTCGCCCGTACATTCCCAGTCATCTGCGCTGTTTCAGGTGCCAGAGGTACGGGCATTCACAACGTTCATGTAACAGTTCCGCTCGTTGCGCAAATTGTGGCTCCAGTGAACATGACGGGGAAGGTAGCACTTCTGCGGCCTGTTGTGTTAACTGTGGTGAGGCCCATGCAGCTTAATCCCGCAACTGTATGAAATGGAAGGACGAGATGGCGATCCAGCGCCTCAAGACCCTGGAAGGCCTCTCGTACCCTGCTGCCAAGGCCAAGTTGGGTATTCCCAACAACCGACAGCGTACTTTTGCCGCAGTAGTTCAGTCTCTGCCACAACCCGTGCAGCCGTTTGTCCCGCGCTCTGTAGCTCTCGCCGCACTTGCCAAGAGATCTACAGCTGAACAAGCGACACAGGTGGATTTCACCGAGATCCAGCTTATTCGACCAGCTGAGTCTGCGCCTTCCCTTTTGAAGACGACCGACTCTTCCAGTTCCCAGCAGAAAGCCTGCACGTGTGGAAGACCCGGCCCTAAATCCTCCAAGGTGTGCAGTGTCCATCCAACAGTCGCGGTGCAACTGACCAACATTGCAACTGTCTCAGACTCAGCGAGGTCCCCTCCCTCAACCAACATTATAGAGGAACATAGGGGGAGGAGAGTGACAGTTCGTCCCCACTCTCAACCAACATTATAGAGGAACATAGGGTGGAGGAGAGTGACAGTTCGTCCCCCTCCTGTGACTCATCCTGCGTGTAGTTGTTATCGTTTTCGTGATGTGTTTTAACATTCTCATTCCTCAGTTTTACTTAATCGTCTAGTTTCTAACCATTGTACCATGTTTTTAATACTGTTTGTTTCATTGTCTTTTTTGGCCCTTCCATCATTCTCATGGTTCGGTTTTACTTGGTCAGCCAGATTTGGGGATTTATGCCACGTTTTTTAATACTGTTTGTTTGTCTTGTGTCTGGCGCTCTTTGGCCAAACATGGCCCTTGCGCCATAAAAATCAACCATCCAACCAACCAACCAACCAACCAACCTCTTGAGCTGTCCCTTCTTTGAAGAACTGAATTACAATTTCCAACGTCATTTTTATCTTCTTTCATTTTTCTTTCGATTGCTTCTAAAGAGAAACTAAGACCTTCAGACTTAGTTTTGCTCATTTTGTGTATCTGGTTTCTATCTCTGAATTATTATTTTCGCTCGAAAATATTATTTTATTAACATAACGAGACGAAGCACATTTGTTTATATTACATGCATAACTTCCTAGAAAGGAATTTCGTTTTTGAACTTTTTATTAGTGTTTTTCTGAACTTTTCGCTCCTATTGTGAACTTTCTATTGGTGTTCTTGTGAACTTTTCGCTCCTTTTGTGAACTGTTTTCTAAAACTCTATTTTGGTCTGCAAGTGTGCGTATTAACAACACCAGGTAGTATGAAATAGGCTTGGTCTGCCAACAAAATGTTTCATAGTCATTCGTTATTACGTATGCATATGTTGCAGGAAAACACTTTTCTATCACAAACGTTTCAAAAGTAGACAAGTTGTTTGGTACCAGTATGATGCTGATTTCAAAAGTCTATGATTAATTGCGATCTTAGTTACAAGAGCAAATTTTGAAACCTAAAACAGGCAAGTAATAGATGGAATTATCAGCCCTATTGTTACTCTCAATTTCAATGAAATAGAAAGGAAGGTAATGAAATGCCCTGGTAAAAGAGAGTGTCAGTGATTTGCATGCTTTTTCAAATGGAACAGGAACCTAAGGCAAAAACGTTTTTGAAAAAGTAAAGAACGCTTCATAAAAATACTTGGATGCTGCGACAAAATCCAGCAATATGACTAGACAGAGAGACTTCGTTTACAATTTTTTTTTATTTTTGCTTTCAAAACAAATGTTTCTATTATATCGAGATATTCGATCACATGAATTCCACCAACATGGGTATGATTGACTTCCTGTCTGAATCCAGATCCATAAGGACCGTGAAGCACGTTCAAGCTCAGCTTTACCTTTATGGTTTCATCTGCTCAATATCTCTTGCAGAGTCTCTGCTAATTTAAATTAAGAATTGAAAGAAGAATAGAAGACATTTTGGAATGAAGACATAAGTAAATATATTTTGTGAGAAAGCAGCAGTTACTTAAAAATCATAAAAAACCTTTTCCGGTGTGAATGTTTGTAAGAACAAAAAATTACAAAACTTTCTGATGTTGAAATACCTCTGCTTAGCACCATCTTTTTTAACGAACTGTGGTTTACATATTCAACATTTGGTTTGACATTAGGTTTTAATTATTAGCAGCTACTGAACGATGTTTGATAAATATTTGACTTGTATGAGTCACAAAGCCAGATATTTCAAACTTACTCGTATTTAAGCATGCAATAAAATTAGACATGAGGGAAAAGGGGAAAAAAGGACAAAAATATAAGGTTAGGCTAAAAGCTATATAAAATTAACGGACAAACAGTTAGTCGAATTGCGGACAACGGATCAGAACGATATATTCTCCAAACTGAAAAAAGTGAGCCTGCGGCTTCAAAGAAAACAGTTAACAGTATTTGTTACACAGCATTAAATTTGAACTTTCAAGAACAAGCCTTAAATGTTGGAAAATTTCTTACCTGTCGTCGCGAGCTTGAAAAAATATTTTCGATCTGTAAATTCATATTTAATCATTATTTCTTGCTTTTCTTTGATTTATTTGTTTTTTCACTGACTATAATCCCTCGAAATTTGCGTGTTATGGTCCTCAGCCTAACAGCACCCTTCACGACTAGAATAGTTAAGGTAAATTCACGCGAAAACACTTTCCTTCCGCTCTGCATTAAAAGTTCCAAAAATTCCGCTTAGCTGTTCCCTTCGGGACATCTGCTTTGTGGATCCATTTTTCATCTTGAATCCTTTACCGTTAGCGTAAATCTCTCATTATTGTTCGGGAGGTGATTTACTGAAATTATAAGGGGTACACAGAACATCCCTTGGTCCTATGTCGGCAGTGTTTCTTAATAATTCTGGCTTATTTAAAGGCGAATTTTTGTTCAAATAATCTGTTCTTTAATGCTAAAAGCCTGCTATCTGTTTTTAAAAACTAAAAATTGCACTTTTTCTAATAACGAAGTGCAAGTAACTTTGTGTTGAAATAAATACTTCAGACACCTATAACGTACAAATCTATTCAATATTGTGTTGTATACTTTGATCGGCACAAGTGGGACAAAACGAGTTTTGCTGTCAGTCGAACATATATTTTTGGATATAAAAAATATGTTTTAGTGATAACAAGAAATGCCATCACCAAGATATAAAGAACGCAAGCATTCAACGCTTTCCTTATGTCCCTCAATTGAGTACAGGTTTTTTTATAAAAGCATCTTAAAATCATAGTTAACAAACTGTTGCGTCATTGCAAATGTTTTCGACGACATTACTCGGTGCATCTCTCTGAAACAGTAATTGAATTTCAGAAATTATTTTCTCTTCTCAGTGCAGATACAGCGTTCTTATTAACGAGGGATGTCTTTCAAATGTCGTCTGAATCCTCATATTTAGGACGGTTGCATTCTTTCATAGAAAGTTCAGAAAATCATAACTTCCTTAATGCCTATTAATATCAGATTGAATTATGGAAAACAATATTTATAGTGCATTTAAACCTTTGTTTGTATTATAAAATATGTCAAATATTGACGTACAGCTACGGAAGTTTACTTCAGACATTAATTGGTGCAAAGTAGGTAAGAAAACACTTTATTGTCTGTTTATGTCGGGTAAACTTATGCAATGAAATAATTTATCATTGATTAGACAGCTTTCTCTGATGTTTTTGTGGGGTGTGTAAATCTGTATACAGATACATATTAGTAGATTTGCAGTCATAAAAAAGCCTATGAAATTTCTAAACAAGATCCTCCAAAATTCATAGCCAAAGATGGACAAAGTATTCTATTTTCACAGCAGTATCTTACATATCGAAATCAAGGTTAAGTTACGAACCTGAAGTTTATAGGTGTAACCATACCTCTGCAAAATTAATTGGCATTTCATAAGAAACTCCGTTTAATATTCTTGAGGCTTAAGTACGTTATGTTGATACAAAATCTACATACACCCTAATAAAGAAGTTTCAGCTGTGATTTATGCTGAAGCCTACTACAGTGTGAATTATAAAAGAAAGCCATGCAAATATATCTGATCAATTACTTTTTTTAAATTAATATTGCGAACAATTTACTAAAAGTTCCCAGTTTCTGGTGTAATATTCATCATGCATCATTAAGCAAATAAACAAAAGACCAAAACAGAGAGAGCACATACTTCTCAGGTTTAAACATCATACCGTTTGTAATTTTACAGAAATGAAACAAATATTTCAAGAAGATTTAAAGAAAAAGGAGATATTCAGTAGGAGAATGAAGGCTCTTAAGATGGCTGGGGTGAGAAACTACACATTATTTTAAAAACCTTCTTTTATACGTAGAACATGATACAAAAATGTATATACATAAAAATAACTGGTTCTCTGTGATCTTTAAAACTGTCGGAAATATAAATAACTGCTAAAGCCCTCCGACGACAGAATTCTGACAGACGCAGGTTCACAGGTTTTGCACAAAATAAGGGAAGTTATAGGATTTCTGCAAATATAAATCCTGGTTATAAAGGTAAACTAGTTAACTGATGAATTTTCGTGTTATTGGTAAAACGTACCTAGCACATTCAAAAATATTGTCATTTCTGCACTTCATTAAGCCGCTGTCGTTACTCCATTATTACATCGTCATTATTTTCACACCATACACGTTCATTATTAAGCGTCATTATATTGCATCAGTACCAGTCGAGTAGCCCAGGAGACTACACAGTTTCTGCCTCCATCCAGGAATGGATGTCCAAAGAAAGTCATGTTTGTCTGGTTATACCTTCAGCTTTAGGAACAAAACATAATATTTACCGCTGGTGTTGGATGAAGGAATGGTTAAACAAGTTAGAAAAATCAAGAAATGTATTGGTTATAATACGCTTTCCAACATACCAGAAATCATTACTCAAGTTATGGGCATAATGGCTGTGGAATAAATCTCGGTCTTGTGCCCTGACCTTTGATCCCATTTCGATTATATTCAACAGAACCGGTTCAGTAAACCTCCGAAATAACATGTTAAAGTTTTGTCGCCATCGAAGCATTTGTACGTAAGTTATGATGCATAAGGGCTACGGAATAGATCCCGCTACTGTGTCTTACCCTTGGACCTCATTTCGCCCATTTTCAATAGGATCGTCCCCAGGCAGGCCCTTACTAATAACATTTCATTAAAAACAAAGCATTTTTACGTAAGTTATGACGCATAATGGCGATGGAAGTAACTCCGCTTCTATGTCGTGACTTTTTACCCCATTTCGTCCATTTTGAATACAGTTTGTTCCCAGGTAGTCCCCTACCACATACTAACATTTCATCGAAATCGAACCTTTTTACTTTAGTTATCACGCAAAAAAGCAGTAGAATGGATCCCGCTCCTATGTCCTGACCTTTGATCCCATTTCGTTCAATTTCATTAGGGTTCCTTCCGAGGTGTTTCCCTACCACATAATAAAATTGCATCGAAATCAAGCGATTTTTACGCGAGTTCTCGTGCAGACCAACTTACGCACACAACGCGTGACGTAATGAGGCAGATGGGAATCGGGACCATCTGCTCGCAAGTGTGTAAAGTCATAAAACGTTAATAGGATCCACACACAACGCATAACGTAATGAGACAGATGGCGTGACCGCGCGCCAACATCTCAGTAGCGAGATTGTGACGTCATAAGATTTCTGAGCATGGGTAACATTAACATAACGACGCCATGACACTAAAAGCGTAGTAATTCAGGGTGTTTATTAAACCCACTAAACGTATTTTCCTAAAGTCGAGATCAATCTAAATCGATTTCTAGTACCACAAAACGGCAGGTTAACGACTTTCATCAAAATCCTTAGAGCCGTTTTCAAAATAAAATTTACATATATACAAGAAGAGCTCCTTTAATAGTATGGGAGAAGGGCGAGGTAATGGATCCAGAACCTATGTCCTAACCTTTGACCCAATTTTACCCATTTTCAATAGGGTTCGTCCACAGGTAGTCCCCTACGACATATTACAATTTCAAGGAAATCTAACCATATTTACGCAAGTTATTACGTATAAGGGCTAATGTATTCATCCGCACCTATGTCTTGATCTTTGACCCGACTTCACTCATTTTCAATAGGGCTCATTCCCATGTGGTCCCCTACGACATACTACAATTTCATCGAAATCGAACCATATTTACGCAAGTTATGACACATAGGGATGTAAGGTCAGGTGATGCGTAACATCACAGCCTCTCCTTGACAAATGTCAACCCCGCCTTCTCGTGGTGCATCCTGTTCCCACTAAAGGGGCTCTGACGACCGCCCATAGCGGTATAACTATACCATCGGGATTAGAGGAAATTCTATCCCACACTCACCAACCCGCTTGGCCAGCGTGGTGAGTTATGGCCAAACCCCTCCAAAATGACTCCACAACTTAAATCTTGGCCCTCAGTCTCCGGCAGCTGGAATGTACCTGGCCAAGGAAGCGGCCAGTGCGACATGAAGGCAGAGGGTGCTAAGAATCCCCGGAGAACCGGACTAGGCTGCCATCTGATGCTGACCTTGGCTACTTACAATGGACGCTCCCTATCTTCTGATTCAAGGCTTCTTGAATTGGAAGAGGAACTACAAAGGATCAAGTGGGACATCGTGGGGCTAAGTGAGGTAAGGAGAAAAGGAGAAGATCTCATCGAACTGAAAAGTGGACATCTCTTCTACTATCGTGGGACAGATACTGGCAAACCTAGTGGTGTTGGATTTATAATAAACAAGAAACTGAAGGATAAAGTTGTAGAAGTTGAAAGTTCCTCTGACAGAGCTGCAAGACTTGTTATCCAACTCTCGAAAAGATACCAGGCTCAGATTATTCAAACTTATGCACCCACCACAAGTCATCCTGAAGAAGAAATTGAAGAATTTTATGAGGAAATTTGTCATCTAAATAATAAAGGTAAGCAGCACTTGAAAATAATTATGGGAGATTTCAATGCAAAAATAGGGCAACGGCAACAGAATGAAACTTCAGTAGGTAAATTCGGTCATGGCAACAGAAACCAGCGTGGAAATACTCTCGTTGAGTTTGCAGAGGCAGAAGGGTTTTTCATCTTGAACTCCTTCTTCAAGAAAAAGCCACACAGGAAATGGACATGGAGACATCCAAATGGGACGACAAATGAAATTGATTTTATTATGTGTAACAAAAAATTCGTCATAAAAGACTGCAGTGTGCTGAACAAGTTCAACACAGGTAGTGACCATAGATTGGTGAGATGTAAGATGCACCTCAACACTAAACTTGAACGTGGCAAGCTCATAAGACAAACAAAATCTATTGACATAACCAACCTTAAAAAACACCATAATACCTTCAAGTTAGAACTGAAGAACAGGTTCTCTGCTTTAGAAGGCCTAACATCGGAAGAAGTGGACTTCTCTGAAGTTAACAGAAAAGTAACCAAAGCTCTTATGGAAACAGCAACAAAATTAGGTGGGTCTAAGAACAAACTGCATGTGAACAAATTATCAGGAAAAACCAAAATGTTGATGCAAAAAAGAAGAGAGATGAGGACAACTAAAGATGTGACTTCCAAAGTGGAATATATAGAGCTATGCAAGACAGTAAGAAAAAGTATCACTGAAGACGTAAGGAAATTCAACTGTGAACTAGTGAGGAAAGCAATTGAAAACAACCAAAGCCTAAAGATAGCAAAGGGACATCTCAGTAAGGGAAGAAAACAGATTATGGCACTGAGAAAAGAAGATGGTTCTGTAACAAGAAATAGAGGCGAAATTTTGACAAGAGTGAATGATTTCTACTCCAAATTATATGAAAGGGATGATATATGCACTCCAGACATCATGAAAGATACCAGTACCAGAGTTCCTCCAGTCCTTCCAGCAGAAGTTGCACATGCAATCAAGAACATGAAGAGAGGAAAAGCTCCAGGAGAAGATGGAATTACTGTAGACATCATACAAGAAGCAAGTGGAGAAATCGAAACAGTACTCGCCCAAATTTTCACTCGATGCCTTAATGAAGGAAAGATTCCTGAGGATTGGAACACCGCTACAATGATCCTGCTACATAAGAAAGGTGACATTGAGGATCTCGGAAACTACAGACCTATCAGCCTCCTATCAGTAGTTTATAAAATCTTCACTAAAGTTCTTTCACACCGCTTGAAGGTAACACTGGACATGGCTCAACCGAGAGAACAAGCTGGATTCAGGAGTGGCTACAGCACAATAGATCATATCCACGTGCTGAGAGAACTAATTGAAAGAGCGAGGGAATATGAACTTCCATTGTGCATGGCTTTTATCGATTATGAAAAAGCCTTTGATTCGGTGAAACCATCAGCAGTTACAATGGCTCTGAAAACCTGCGGTATTGAAGATGCATACATTAATATTATTAATAACATCTATGAAAATGCAAGTGCAAAGATTCGGCTGTTTGAAAATACAACACACGTAAAAATTGGAAAGGGAGTGAGACAAGGTGACACCATATCTCCGAAGCTCTTCAATGCCACATTGGAGGGTGTTTTTCAGTCGCTGAGCTGGGAAAACAAGGGGATAAAGATTAATGGAGATTATCTAACCCACCTTCGCTTTGCTGATGACGTAGTCATTTTTGCAACTACCCCATCAGAGCTGCAGAGTATGATCCAGGAACTTGCGGACAAGAGTAAAGAAGTGGGATTAAAAATGAACTTTCAGAAGACAAAAGTGATGTTCAATGCTTTTACAAGAAATGAAGATTTATCGATTGATGGAGAAAAGCTGGAGATAACAGACACGTACGTTTATCTTGGACAGCAGATATCAAGTGACGGTCACATTGATGAAGAAATTAATCGGCGTACAAAACTTGCCTGGAGAGCTTTTGGAAGAAACAGCATAATTTTCAAGAGCAATATGCCATTATGTCTTAAAAGAAAAGTGTTTGATCAATGCATCCTTCCAGTGCTTACGTATGGTGCAGAGACGTGGACCTTAACTAAAAGAGACATACAAAGGCTGCAGACAACTCAAAGAAGCATGGAGAGGTGCATGCTTGGTGTAACCAGGAGAGATAAGAAGAGGAACTCGTGGATCCGAAAAATGACAAGAGTGGAAGACATCATGATCAGAGTTAAATCCCTGAAATGGCAATGGGCTGGACATACTGCCAGAAGGACAGATCATCGATGGACAGCCGAAATTTTAGATTGGATTCCAAGGGACAGGAAAAGACCCAGAAGAAGACCACATGTGAGATGGGTGGATGAAATTCGAAAGTATGCAGGGGTGACATGGAGGAGACTGGCACAAGACAGACCGTTGTGGAGGAAACTTGGGGAGACCTTCGTCCAGCAGTGGATTGATAATGGTTGACAATGATGATGATGATGATGATGACACATAAGGACAATGAAATGCATTCCTCTCCTATGTCCTGACCTTTCACCCCACTTCACCCATTTTCAATAGGGTTCGTCCCGTGCAGTTCCCCTACCACATACTAAAATGTCATCGAAATCAAACCATTTTAACGCTAGTTATCGTGCCAAAAGGCAGACAGACTGACGGACAGACGGACGGAAAAACTAGTGTATATACGCTTCTTCAACCTATGGTTGGAAAGCGTTAAAAACGTGATAGGTAACACCGAATTGAGTATACCTGGGTGAAGATCTACCCAAGTCTCGTCAACATTCTGCTTTCAGGAATTATTTTACATGAATCATCCAGGCATGCTTTCGAATTTCATGTGCCCATCTCCCAAGTTGTCCTTTTCTGGGTGAATTGCTGCTCCCTGGAGCCCAGTCTTGTATTTCAGTTATCCAACGGTGGTCAGTTCTTTTCTCAATTTGCCCAGTCTATTGTAATTTTAGGGACTTATTCTTCCGAAGGAAAGTCGCTTTTGCCTACTTGTGTATTGTAGTGACCACTTTTTGGGTTTAACGAGCAGCTGTTTTAGAGGTTGGCTCGACATTCTTTTCACCGAGGTAAAGCCCCATTCAGTTTTCCTAGAGCAAAATTACATTTCTGCCAGTGAGCAACAACTTCGATAAGTGAAATTAATTAGACTTTTAAAATTTTTGTTTCAGTTTTTTGCGAAATTTAACGAAGGTTCCGTGTGTCATTAATAAACTCAATTATGAAAGTGGGTTATTGATACAAACGATATCATTGCAATTACTAAATATTATACAAATGTAATCTTTGGACATGCTATGATTATATATATACATTTGTATTAATATTTCAAGTTGCGTGATGCAATTTTGGTACAATGCGAGTGTTCCCTTAGTTGACAAAAAGCCTAACATAATTGCCTATATTTTATAGTCGATTATAAATTATGGGTAAAATATATTATGACTTAAAGATATTTCAAAATTGTGGAAAAAAAGGATAAAATATATCTATCTTATATTAAATAAATATCAAGTACATTTCATTTAACCTGGAGTTAAATAAAGTGCATGACTGAAGACTTCCCTTGAAAAATGTTTCAAAAGTTTTAAATTGGTATTGTGATGGCGAAGCTGATAATTGTTTCGCACAATTTATGTTCGTAATTATTTCCGTGTAGACGTAGGATAACTTTCTATGTAGATATAGGTGAATTTTCTATGTAGATATAGGTGAATGTTCTTTGTCGATATATCTACAGGTGGATGCTATTTCAAGTGTTTCACTTATTTCAGAAATCACGATTTTAAGTGTATGATTAGAACTGGGAATTATATGCTTTGCATTCATGTTTGGCAATACGTGAAATTTTAATTTACGGAATACTTCATTAAACGAATGATGAAATTTATCTTGGACATGTTTCTCTTGAAAGAGTATATGTGATTCCGTTCATAGACGTCGACTTTTTTTATACGTTAAATTTTAATAGACCAAATATTTCATTAAATGCATGATGGAATTTGTCTTGAACATTTTCTTCAGCAGAAATATGTGATTCAGCTCATAGGCGACGACTTTTGTAAATCTCAGTGCATGTTTTAAAAAAATGCCCAGTAACAGTAACGAACTATAATATATACACTAACTTTCTTCACAATAAAGAAATAAGTATGTGGTATTAATATTGTTTGATTCCTGAATGTTTGAATTCACATCAAACCTTAAGCCCCGAAATGCTCCAAACTTAAAGAATATTATCATCATGCAAAAGTTAGGAATTTAAATGGTTCAGAAATATAAAATGTAAGTACGCTTTTCCGTTAAATCATAATTCGTAATACAGTTATCAATGAAACCAATAATTAATTTTCAGTGTTTTCTTTGCAACATTTGATAAAAATAATATTATTTTTAAAGATTTTAATCCTAATTTTGTAACAACGCATAATAATCTCAAAAACGCCTTTGGGAAGGCCATCCTTACCTAGACATATTTTCACCCAATGAAGGCATTTCCTAACGACATTACATGAAGTTTGAGCATTCAAGACAAGTATGTGTAATTCTGCGCTACCATTACTAAAACATTTAGAATTACACAACACTACGGTGAGAAACTCAAACGCCTACAAGCAATGTCCTGCTCCTAATTTACAGTTCAACGTTCCAGGGAAAGGAGCTGATAATGCCCTAAGACAAACACAAAATTCACGCAAGAGGGGACCGTGATCAATCTCTGACCGCTCTTGCTTGAATGGCCGGAAGCCATCCTTAAGACTACTGGGCTACATGGGTGCGACCCGTCTATTCCAGTATAATATTCAATAAATTTTTCTTTAACATACACCGAACAGCCAAAACATTGTGACAACCTGCCTGTTATGTTGTTGGGCCTTCTCGTGCCGTCAAAACATACTTTTCCCGGAGAGCCATCGTCGTTACAAGATTTCCAAGCTGTCTTGTGATATCTGGTACCAACACGTTATCAGCATATCTTTTAAATATTTTAAGATACGTGGCTGAGTTGCCGCATATCTGATATATATATATATATATATGATGTAAGGTCAGGTGATGCGTAACATCACAGCCTCTCCTTGACAAATGTCAACCCCGCCTTCTCGTGGTGCATCCTGTTCCCACTAAAGGGGTTCTGACGACCGCCAACAGCGGTATAACTATACCATCGGGATTAGAGGAAATTCTATCCCACACTCACCAACCCGCTAGGCCAGCGTGGTGAGTTATGGCCAAACCCCTCCAAAATGACTCCACAACTTAAATCTTGGCCCTCAGTCTCCGGCAGCTGGAATGTACCTGGCCAAGGCAGCGGCCAGTGTGACATGAAGGCAGAGGGTGCTAAGAATCCCCGGAGGACCGGACTAGGCTGCCATCTGATGCTGACCTTGGCAACGTACAATGGACGCTCCCTATCTTCTGATTCAAGGCTTCTTGAATTGGAAGAGGAACTACAAAGGATCAAGTGGGACATCGTGGGGCTAAGTGAGGTAAGGAGAAAAGGAGAAGATCTCATCGAACTGAAAAGTGGACATCTCTTCTACTATCGTGGGACAGATACTGGCAGAACTAGTGGTGTTGGATTTATAATAAACAAGAAACTGAAGGATAAAGTTGTAGAAGTTGAAAGTTCCTCTGACAGAGCTGCACGGCTTGTTATCCAACTCTCGAAAAGATACCAGGCTGAGATTATTCAAACTTATGCACCCACCACAAGTCATCCTGAAGAAGAAATTGAAGAATTTTATGAGGAAATTTGTCATCTAAATAATAAAGGTAAGCAGCACTTGAAAATAATTATGGGAGATTTCAATGCAAAAATAGGGCAACGGCAACAGAATGAAACTTCAGTAGGTAAATTCGGTCACGGCAACAGAAACCAGCGTGGAAATACTCTCGTTGAGTTTGCAGAGGCAGAAGGGTTTTTCATCTTGAACTCCTTCTTCAAGAAAAAGCCACACAGGAAATGGACATGGAGGCATCCAAATGGGACGACAAGTGAAATTGATAATATTATGTGTAACAAAAAATTCGTCATAGAAGACTGCAGTGTGCTAAACAAGTTCAACACAGGTAGTGACCATAGATTGGTGAGATGTAAGTTGCACCTCAACACTAAACTTGAACGTGGCATGCTCATAAGACAAACAAAATCTATTGACATAACCAACCTTAAAAAACACCATAATACCTTCAAGTTGGAACTGAAGAACAGGTTCTCTGCTTTAGAAATCCTAACATCGGAAGAAGTGGACATCTCTGAAGTTAACAGAAAAGTAACCAAAGCTCTTATGGAAACAGGAACAAAATTAGCTGGGTCTAAGAACAAGTTGCATGTAAATAAATTATCAGGAAAAACGAAAATGTTGATGCAAAAAAGAAGAGAGATGAGGACAACTAAAGAAGATGTGACTTCCAAAGTGGAATATACAGAGCTATGCAAGACAGTACGAAAAAGTATCACTGAAGACGTAATAAAATTCAACTGTGAACTAGTGAGGAAAGCAATTGAAAACAACCAAAGCCTAAAGATAGCAAAGGGACATCTCAGTAAGGGAAGAAAACAGATTATGGCACTGAGAAAAGAAGATGGTTCTGTAACAAGAAATAGAGGCGAAATTTTGACAAGAGTGGAAGATTTCTACTCCAAATTATATGAAAGCGATGATACATGCACTATAGACATCATGAAAGATACCAGTACCAGAGTTCCTCCAGTCCTTCCAGCAGAAGTTGCACATGCAATCAAGAACATGAAGCGGGGAAAAGCTCCAGGAGAAGATGGAATTACTGTAGACATCATACAAGAAGCAAGTGGAGAAATCGAAACAGTACTCGCCCAAATTTTCACTCGATGCCTTAATGAAGAAAAGATTCCTGAGGATTGGAACACTGCTACAATGATCCTGCTACATAAGAAAGGTGACATTGAGGATCTCGGAAACTACAGACCTATCAGCCTCCTATCAGTAGTTTATAAAATCTTCACTAAAGTTCTTTCACACCGCTTGAAGGTAACACTGGACATGTCTCAACCGAGAGAACAAGCTGGAATCAGGAGTGGCTACAGCACAATAGATCATATCCACGTACTGAGAGAACTAATTGAAAGAGCGAGGGAATATGAACTTCCATTGTGCATGGCTTTTATCGATTATGAAAAAGCCTTTGATTCGGTGAAACCATCAGCAGTTACAATGGCTCTGAAAACCTGCGGTATTGAAGATGCATACATTAATATTATTAATAACATCTATGAAAATGCAAGTGCAAAGATTCGGCTGTTTGAAAAAAAAACACACATAAAAATTGGAAAGGGAGTGACACAAGGTGACACCATATCTCCGAAGCTCTTTAATGCCACATTGGAGGGTGTTTTTCAGTCACTGAGCTGGGAAAACAAGGGGATAAAGATTAATGGAGATAATCTAACCCACCTTCGTTTTGCTGATGACGTAGTCATTTTTGCAACTACCCCATCAGAGCTGCAGAGTATGATCCAGGAACTTGCTGACAAGAGTAAAGAAGTTGGATTAAAAATGAACTTTCAGAAGACAAAAGTGATGTTCAATGCTTTTACAAGAAATGAAGATTTATCGATTGATGGAGAAAAGCTGGAGATAACAGACACGTACGTTTATCTTGGACAGCAGATATCAAGTGAGGGTCACATTGATGAAGAAATTAATCGGCGTACAAAACTTGCCTGGAGAGCCTTTGGAAGAAACAGCATAATTTTCAAGAGCAATATGCCATTATGTCTTAAAAGAAAAGTGTTTGATCAATGCATCCTTCCAGTGCTTACGTATGGTGCAGAGACGTGGACCTTAACTAAAAGAGACATACAAAGGCTGCAGACAACTCAAAGAAGCATGGAGAGGTGCATACTTGGTGTAACCAGGAGAGACATTTACGGAATACTTCATTAAACGAATGACAAAATTTATCTTGGACATGTTTCTCTTGAAGGAGTATATGTGATTCCGTTCATAGACGTCGACTTTTTTTATACGTTAAATTTTAAAAGACCGAATATTTTATTGAATGCATGATGGAATTTGTCTTGAACATTTTTTCTAGCAGAAATATGTGATTCGGCTCATAGGCGACGACTTTTATAAATCTCAGTGCATGTTTTAAAAAAAAAGCCCAGTAAAAGTAACGTACTATAATATATACACTAACTTTCTTCAGAATAAAGAAATAAGTATGTGGTATTATTAATATTGCTTGATTCCTGAATGTTTGAATTCACATCAAACCTTAAGCCCCAAAATGCACCAAACTTAAAGAATATTATCATCATGCGAAAGTTAGGAATTTAAATGGTTCAGAAATAGAAAATCTAAGTACGCCTTTCAGTTAAATCATAATACGTAATACAGTTATCAATCAAACCAATAATTAATTTTCAGTGTTTTCTTTGCAACATTTAATTAAAATAAAATTATTTTTAAAGATTTTAATCCTAAACTTGTAACATCTCAAAGACGCCTTTGAGAAGGCCATTCTTACCCAGACATATTTTTACCAAATGAAGGCATTTCCAACGACAGTACATGAATTTTGAGCATTCAAGACAAGTATGCGTAATTCTGCGCTACCATAACTAAAACATTTAGAATTACACAACACTACGATGAGAAACTCAAACGCCTACAAGCAATGCCCTGCTCCTAATTTACAGTTCAACGTTCCAGGGAAAGAAGTTAATAATAACCTAAGACAAACACAAAATTCACGCAAGAGAGGACCGTGATCAATCTCTGACCGCTCTTGCTTCAATGGCCGGAAACCAGCCTTAAGACTACTAGGTTCGTGGGTGCGACACGCCTATTCCAGTATAATATTCTATAATTTTTTCTTTAACATACACCGAACATCCAAAACATTGTGACAACCTGCCTGTTATGTTGTTGGTCTTTCTCGTGCCGTCAAAACATACTTTTCCTGGAGAGGCATCGACGTTACAAGATTTCCAAGCTGACTTCTGATATCTGGTACCAACACATTTACAGCATATCTTTTAAGATACGTAGCTGAGTTGTCGAATATCTGATATATATATAATGTTGGTCCTCCTCGTACCGACAAAACTTATTTTTCCAGGAGAGCCATCGACGTTACAAGATTTCCAAGCTGTCTTGTGATATCTGGTACCAACACGTTACCAGCATATCTTTTAAATCTTTTAAGATACGTGGCCGAGTTGCTGCATATCTGATATATATATAATGTTGCTGATCCTCGTGCCATCAAAACATTTCTTTCCCGGAGAGGCATCGACGTTACAAGATTTCCAAGCTGTCTTGTGATATCTGGTACAAACACGGTACCAGCATATATTTTAAATCTTTTAAGATAAGTGGCTGTGTTGCCGCATATCTGATGTATATATATATATATTGTTGGTCCTATACGTGCCGTCCAAACATATTTTTCCAGACCTGGAGAAGCATCGACATTACAAGATTTCGAAGCTGTCTTTTGATAACTGGTACCAACACTTTACCAGTATATCTTTTAAATCATTTAAAAAACGTGGCTGAGTTGCCGCATATTTGATATATATATATAATGTTAGTCCTACTCGTGCCGTCAATACATATTTTTCCAGGAGACGCATCGACGTTTTTAAATTTCCAAGCTGTCTTGTGATATCTAGTACCAACACGTTACCAGCATATCTTTTAAATCTTTTAAGGTAAGTTTCCAAGCTGTCTTGTGATATCTGGTACCAACACTTTACCACTGTATCTTTTAAATCATTTGGGAAACGTGGCTGAGTTGACGCATTTTTGATATATATATATATAATGTTAGTCCTCCTCGTGCCGTCAACACATATTTTTCCAGGAGAGGCATCGGCGTTACAAGATTTTCAAGCTGTCTTGTGATATCTGGTACCAACACGTTATTAGCATATATTTTAAATCTTTTAAGATACGTAGCTGAGTTACCGCATATCTGATACATATATATATATATATATATTTATAATGTTGGTCCTTCTCGTACCGTCAAAACGTATTTTTCCCGGAGAGGCATCGACGTTACCAGATTTCCAAGCTGTCTTGTGATATCTGGTACCAACACCTTACCAGCATATCTTTTAAATCTTTTAAGATACGTAGCTGAGTTGTCGAATATCTGATATATATATAATGTTGGTCCTCCTCGTACCGTCAAAACGTATTTTTCCAGGAGAGCCATCGACGTTACAAGATTTCCAAACTGTCTTGTGATATCTGGTACCAACACGTTATCAGCATATCTTTTAAATCTTTTAAGATACGTGGCTGAGTTGGAGCATATCTGATATATATATAATGGTGGTAATCCTAGTGCCATCAAAACATGTCTTTTTCGGAGAGGCATCGACGTTAAAAGATTTCAATAATGTTTTGTGATATCTGGTACCAACACGTTACCAGTATATCTTTTAAATCTTTTAAGATACGTAGCTGAGTTGCCGCGTATATGATACATATACAATGTTGGTCCTCCTCGTGCCGTCCAAAGGTATCTTCAGCGGAGAGGCATCGACGTTACAAGTTTTCCAATCTGTCTTGTGATATCTGGTACCAACACGTTATCAGCATATATTTTAAATCCTTTAAGATACGTGGCTGAATTGCCGCATATCTGATATATATATATATATATATATATATATATATATATTCTATAAAGAAGATACCTAAGCAAAAAAATACATGTATAATTTTGACTCACATCAAGTACAACATAGAAAAGGTTATGTATCTACCTGTGTGAGTAAAAGGAGAAAAGATAAAAAAATAAAATAAAACAACTGAATGTAGAAGGTGTCGAGAATACTGAGCCTTGGCTTTATCAAGGACCAGCAAAAACTCTGCATTTTCTCACTTCCACAAAGACCTAGTTGGAAATGGGTTTCTGCAAGGCCATAGATGCAAGTAACATTCCCACCTAAAATAGTTTTAAAAAATATATATATGTCATGTCCTCCGCAGAGTTGCATGACCAAGCACTAGTTAACAATTTCGCTTGCATCCATTAACCTTCCTGGCCCGACCCATGCTCTTCATCTGTTACTATTAAACAGAGAGAAGAAGATTAAAGAGAACTCAAGCTGTGAGAGTGACATAATAATTAGAAATAATTTTCAGCTATAACGAAATGCCAAGTTCGCCTGAGAGAGAATTTAAGCCGGAAAATCAATGCAAAAGAAATCCAAATTTTTACACTGCAATTTAAAAAAAAGGAAATATTAATTTTTAAAAAACAGTTTTTTGAAAGAAAACTTGAGTCTAAAACCCCCTACTCTACAACTTATTACAGCACGAAAACGAGAATAAGTTAAAGACAATAATTAACTAAAGAAAACTTTGTGAAAGTTATATGCCTTAAACAGTTAGTTGCAATATGTACAAAGTATTTCAGCAGTGCTTTAAGTGCATAATTAATTAGTTATTAAGAACTTAACTACTTTGAAAATACACCGCATAGAAAAGGAACAAGCTTAGCCATCTTCTGTTCCTAGATGCCCCAAAAGACGCGCAAAGTTACAAAGAAAAGAAAGAGTTAAAACCCGCAAAAATGTTAACAGACAAGCCAGTGCTTAAAAGCTGAAAAGCTAAAAAACAACAGAGAAGAAGTACATGAAGTACAAACATTGAACTTATAAAACCTAGAACCCAAAAACAAGGAAGAGAGCTTACCTCTTGTGTGACAAAAACTTTCTCCTCACAAGTGCAAAACATGGCTGACCTCTTCCGCCACTCCCTAGTCGCTGGGGGGCAGAGAGGGTGGGGCTGACGGCCTCCTCAAACAGAAAGAAGCCAACTCGCGGAGATTTTAACCAGAGAAAAAAATATATAAACATAAGACTGTGGGTCTGTATGATCAGAAAGAGCAGAATTAACTCTCCAGAATACATGAGAAATATTATAAAATACACGAGTAGTGTACTTAATAATCTTTGCATGTATTAAATCACCTTAGTGAGCTTCTATAGATTAATCAGAATCTTATTAATTTTAATGTTGGTTTTTCTATTTTTAGTATAGCTATCCTAGTGATGAATAACTAGTTTTCTTTTTTATTTGTTTTTATTTTCTTTTATAACCAGATTTTTAAGCTTTTTTTGTGATTTTGTTTATATTATTTAATTTTTTTGTTTTAATAGGACCTTCATATCCATAGCACTAAGGTTCCTTTAGGTAGTTAATAGGCATCCTCTAGCCAACTTCCTTACGGCTTTGATTGGTCAGAATCATATTATTAACTGTGTAGAAAATTAAAGCAGATCTGCCAACCTTACTCTATTATTCAGAATAATTTTTCTTAAAGTTCTTTTGATGAAAGAAGAAGGAATTTCGTTCTCTAGAAAACTATCTAATAGTATATTAATGTGGTAATTGAAGTCCAAATTGTTGCTGCAAATTCTTGAAATTCTTAGGACCTGAGAAATTAGTACATTCTCAATTACTTTGGTTGAAATGTTATTATTCCAGTGTAGATATTTAATTACTTTGAAAGGAAAATTAACTCTTTTATCAAAGAGGCTAATAGATGGGTTACCTCTGTTGAGCTTAATGCTTAAGTCTAGGAACTCAAGTTCCTGATTACTGTGGTTGGTTTTACATAAGTTAAGAGAGCTAGGATAGATATTATCAAAATCACTCTCTATAACTTCAGAATTATTGATACACAGCAGATCATCAATATATCTAAAAGTGTAAAGGTAGTTATCTGAGCAGGTGGGGTGATTTTTAATGAATTTATATTCCTTAAAGAACAGGAATAGATTAGCGATATTCGTGGACGTTGATGTTCCCATGGGAATACCGTTCACTTGCTTATAGAGAGTATTATTATATAAGATATGGTTATTTTTTATGCAGCAATTGAGATAAGAGTTCCAAGTTCCTACATTAACAAATTGGTTAAGTTTAAATTCTGCATACAGCTCTTTAAAGGTAGTGATTATATCTGATAGAGGCAGATTAGTATATAGGTTTTCAAAATCATAACTATTAATATCTAGGGGATATTAATAGGCTCAGTATTCTCGTCACCTTCTACATTCAATTGTTTTATTTTATTTTTTTATCTTTTCTCCTTTTACTCACACAGGTAGATACATAACCTTTTCTATGTTGTACTTGATGTGAGTCAAAATTATATATGTATTTTTTTGCTTAGGTATCTTCTTTATAGAATGTGAATTCTGAATTTTCAAAACTGCTGCGTTGCGCGTTTTGATCTTCAGGTTATTTTGCAACTTTCGTTTTAAATTCTAAAGTTTTTCCTTAGTCTTCAGTTTTGCTCTTAAGTATATATATATATATATATATATATACAATGTCGGTTCTCCTCTTGTCGTCAAGATAGATTTTTCCCGGAGAGGCATCGACGTAACAAGATTTCCAAGCTGTCTTATATATATATATATATATATATATATATATATATATATATATATATATATATATATGTATCATCGGGATGTAAGGTCAGGTGATGCGTAACATCACAGCCTCTCCTTGACAAATGTCAACCCCGCCTTCTCGTGGTACATCCTGTTCCCACTAAAGGGGCTCTGACGACCGCCAATAGCGGTATAACTATACCATCGGTATTAGAGGAAATCCTATCCCACACTCACCAACCCGCTTGGCCAGCGTGGTGAGTTATGGCCAAACCCCTCCAAAATGACTCCACAACTTAAATCTTGGCCCTCAGTCTCCGGCAGCTGGAATGTACCTGGCCAAGGCAGCTGCCAGTGCGACATGAAGGCAGAGGGTGCTAAGAATCCCCGGAGGACCGGACTAGGCTGCCATCTGATGCCGACCTTGGCTACGTACAACGGACGCTCCCTATCTTCTGATTCAAGGCTTCTTGAATTGGAAGAGGAACTACAAAGGATCAAGTGGGACATCGTCAGGCTAAGTGAGGTAAGGAGAAAAGGAGAAGATCTCATTGAACTGAAAAGTGGACATCTCTTCTACTATCGTGGGACAGATACTGGCAGAACTAGTGGTGTTGGATTTATAATAAACAAGAAACTGAAGGATAAAGTTGTAGAAGTTGAAAGTTCCTCTGACAGAGCTGCACGACTCGTTATCCAACTCTCGAGAAGATACCAGGCTCAGATTATTCAAACTTATGCACCCACCACAAATTGTAGAATTTTATGAGGAAATTCGTGATCTAAATAATAAAGACATAATGGCATATTGATGATATATCATCATCATCATCATTGTCAACCATTATCAATCCACTGCTGGACGAAGGTCTCCCCAAGTTTCCTCCACAACGGTCTGCCTTGTGCCAGTCTCCTCCATGTCACTCCCGCATACTTTCGAATTTCATCCACCCATCTTCCATGTGGTCTTCTTCTGGGTCTTTTCCTGTCCCTTGGAATCCAATCTAAAATTTCGGCTGTCCATCGATGGTCTGTTCTTCTGGCAGTATGTCCAGCCCATTGCCATTTCAATGATTTAACTCTGATCATGATGTCTTCCACTCTTGTTATATATATATATATACATATATATATATATATATATATGGAATGTAAGGTCAGGTGATGCGTAACATCACAGCCTCTCCTTGACAAATGTCAACCCCGCCTTCTCGTGGTGCATCCTGTTCCCACTAAAGGGGCTCTGACATCTGATGCCGACCTAAATAGCGGTATAACTATACCATCGGGATTAGAGGAAATGCTATCCCACACTCACCAACCCGCTTGGCCAGCGTGGTGAGTTATGGCCAAACCCCTCCAAAATGACTCCACAACTTAAATCTTGGCCCTCAGTCTCCGGCAGCTGGAATGTACCTGGCCAAGGCAGCTGCTAGTGCGACATGAAGGCAGAGGGTGCTAAGAATCCCCGGAGGACCGGACTAGGCTGCCATCTGATGCCGACCTTGGCTACGTATAATGGACGCTCCCTATCTTCTGATTCAAGGCTTCTTGAATTGGAAGAGGAACTACAAAGGATCAAGTCGGACATCGTGGGGCTAAGTGAGGTAAGGAGAAAAGGAGAAGATATCATCGAACTGAAAAGTGGACATCTCTTCTACTATCGTGGGACAGATACTGGCAGAACTAGTGGTGTTGGATTTATATTAAACACGAAACTGAAGGATAAAGTTGTAGAAGTTGAAAGTTCCTCTGACAGAGCTGCACGACTTGTTATCCAACTCTCGAAACAATACCAGGCTCAGATTATTCAAACTTATGCACACACCACAAGCCATCCTGAAGAAGAAATTGAAGAATTTTATGAGAAAATTCGTCATCTAAATAATAAAGGTAAGCAGCACTTGAAAATAATTATGGGAAATTTCAATGCTAAAATAGGGCAACGGCAACAGAATGAAACTTCAGTAGGTAAATTCGGTCACGGCAACAGAAACCAGCGTGGAAATACTCTCGTTGAGTTTGCAGAGGCAGAAGGGTTTTTCATCTTGAACTCCTTCTTCAAGAAAAAGCCACACAGGAAATGGACATGGATACATCCAAATGGGACGACAAGTGAAATTGATTTTATTATGTGTAACAAAAAATTCGTCATAGAAGACTGCAGTGTGCTAAACAAGTTCAACACAGGTAGTGACTATAGATTGGTGAGATGTAAGATGCACCTCAACACTAAACTTGAACGTGGCAAGCTCATAAGACAAACAAAATCTATTGACATAACCAACCTTAAAAAACACCATAATACCTTCAAGTTGGAACTGAAGAACAGGTTCTCTGCGTTAGAAGGCCTAACATCGGAAGAAGTGGACATCTCTGAAGTTAACAGAAAAGCAACCAAAGCTCTTATGGAAACAGCAACAAACTTAGCTGGTCTAAGAACAAGTTGCATGTATACAAATTATCAGGAAAAACGAAAATGTTGATGCAAATAAGAAGAGAGATGAGGACATCTAAAGAAGATGTGACTTCCAAAGTGGAATATATAGAGCTATGCAAGACAGTAAGAAAAAGTATCACTGAAGACGTAAGAAAATTCAACTGTGAACTAGTGAGGAAAGCAATTGAAAACAACCAAAGCCTAAAGATAGCAAAGGGACATCTCAGTAAGGGAAGAAAACAGATTATGGCACTGAGAAAAGAAGATGGTTCTGTAACAAGAAATAGAGGCGAAGTTTTGACATGAGTGAAAGATTTCTACTCCAAATTATATGAAAGGGATGATACATGCACTCCAGACATCATGAAAGATACCAGTACCCGAGTTCCTCCAGTCCTTCCAGCAGAAGTTGCACATGCAATCAAGAACATGAAGCGGGGAAAAGCTCCAGGAGAAGATGGAATTACTGTAGACATCATACAAGAAGCAAGTGCAGAAATCGAAACAGTACTCGCCTAAATTTTCACTCGATGCCTTAATGAAGGAAAGGTTCCTGAGGATTGGAACACCGCTACAATGATCCTGCTACATAAGAAAGGTGACATTGAGGATCTCGGAAACTACAGACCTATCAGCCTCCTATCAGTAGTTTATAAAATCTTCACTAAAGTTCTTTCACACCGCTTGAAGGTAACACTGGACATGTCTCAACCGAGAGAACAAGATGGATTCAGGAGTGGCTACAGCACAATAGATCATATCCACGTACTGAGAGAACTAATTGAAAGAGAGAGGGAATATGAACTTCCATTGTGCATGGCTTTTATCGATTATGAAAAAGCCTTTGATTCGGTGAAACCATCAGCAGTTACAATGGCTCTGAAAACCTGCGGTATTGAAGATGCATACATTAATATTATTAATAACATCTATGAAAATGCAAGTGCAAAGATTCGGCTGTTTGAAAATACAACACACGTAAAAATTGGAAACGGAGTAAGACAAGGTGACACCATATCTCCGAAGCTCTTTAATGCCACATTGGAGGGTGTTTTTTAGTCGCTGAGCTGGGAAAACAAGGGGATAAAGATTAATGGAGATAATCTAACCCACCTTCGTTTTGCTGATGACGTAGTCATTTTTGCAACTACCCCATCAGAGCTGCAGAGTATGATCCAGGAACTTGCTGACAAGAGTAAAGAAGTTGGATTAAAAATGAACTTTCAGAAGACAAAAGTGATGTTCAATGCTTTTACAAGAAATGAAGATTTATCGATTGATGGAGAAAAGCTGGAGATAACAGACACGTACGTTTATCTTGGACAGCAGATATCAAGTGAGGGTCACATTGATGAAGAAATTAATCGGCGTACAAAACTTGCCTGGAGAGCCTTTGGAAGAAACAGCATAATTTTCAAGAGCAATATGCCATTATGTCTTAAAAGAAAAGTGTTTGATCAATGCATCCTTCCAGTGCTTACGTATGGTGCAGAGACGTGGACCTTAACTAAAAGAGACATACAAAGGCTGCAGACAACTCAAAGAAGCATGGAGAGGTGCATACTTGGTGTAACCAGGAGAGACAAGAAGAGGAACTCGTGGATTCGAAAAATGACAAGAGTGGAAGGCATCATGATCAGAGTTAAATCCCTGAAATGGCAATGGGCTGGACATACTGCCAGAAGGACAGATCATCGATGGACAGCCGAAATTTTAGATTGGATTCCAAGGGACAGGAAAAGACCCAGAAGAAGACCACATGGGAGATGGGTGGATGAAATTCGAAAGTATGCAGGGGTGACATGGAGGAGACTGGCACAAGACAGACCGTTGTGGAGGAAACTTGGGAGACCTTCGTCCAGCAGTGGATTGATAATGGTTGACAATGATGATGATGATGATATATATCATCATCATCATTGTCAACCATTATCAATCCACTGCTGGACGAAGGTCTCCCCAAGTTTCCTCCACAACGGTCTGTCTTGTGCCAGTATATATATATCATCATCATCATCATTGTCAACCATTATCAATCCACTGCTGGACGAAGGTCTCCCCAAGTTTCCTCCACAACGGTCTGTCTTGTGCCAGTCTCCTCCATGTCACCCCTGCATACTTTCGAATTTCATCCACCCATCTCCCATGTGGTCTTCTTCTGGGTCTTTTCCTGTCCCTTGGAATCCAATCTAAAATTTCGGCTGTCCATCGATGATCTGTCCTTCTGGCAGTATGTCCAGCCCATTGCCATTTCAGGGATTTAACTCTGATCATGATGTCTTCCACTCTTGTCATTTTTCGGATCCACGAGTTCCTCTTCTTATGTCTCCTGGTTACACCAAGCATGCACCTCTCCATGCTTCTTTGAGTTGTCTGCAGCCTTTGTATGTCTCTTTTAGTTAAGGTCCACGTCTCTGCACCATACGTAAGCACTGGAAGGATGCATTGATCAAACACTTTTCTTTTAAGACTATCAGCCTCCTATCAGTAGTTTATAAAATCTTCACTAAAGTTCTTTCACACCGCTTGAAGGTAACACTGGACATGGCTCAACCGAGAGAACAAGCTGGATTCAGGAGTGGCTACAGCACAATAGATCATATCCACGTGCTGAGATATATATATATATATATATATATATATATATATATAATGTTGTTCATCCTCGTGCCGTCAAGACATCTTTCCCGCAGAGGCATCAGCGTTACAAGATTTCAATAATGTATTGTGATAGCTGGTACCAACACGTTAGCAGCATATCTTTTAAATCTTTTAAGATACGTAGCTGAGCTGCCGCATATACAGTATGATACATATGTAATGTTGGTCCTCCTCGTGCCGTCCAAAGGTATCTTTCGTGGAGAGGCATCGACGTTACAAGATTCCCAAGCTGTCTTGTGATATCTGGCACCAACACGTTATCAGCGTATCTTTTAAATCTCTTAAGATACGTTGCTGAGTTGCCGCATATCTCATATATATATAATATATATAATGTTGGTCCTCCTCGTGTCGTCAAAACAGATTTTTCCCGGAGAGGCCTCGACTGTACAAGATTTCCAAGCTGCCTTGTGATATCTGGTACCGAAACGTTACCAGCATATCTTTTAAATCTTTTTAAGATATATGGCTGAGTTGACGTATATCTGATTTTCTGATTGAACACAAACCACAGATGCTCGACTGGATATATATGTGGGAAATGTTCAGGCCTGGACAATATCTGAGGGTTTTCTTCATGTTACGCAAACCATTCTGAAAGAAACCAGGCAGTGTGACGTGGCGCATAATTCTGGTCAAAGAAGGCTCTATCAGAAACGAATACTGTTGCCATAAAAGAATGAACGTGGTTTGCAATGATGTTTACGCAGGTGGCGGACATTATACTTAACTTCCGGCCCATGAAAAACTGGACGCAGGGTTTCCCAGTAAAACATTGCCAAAGCTTTACACATCCCCTATCGGCTTGTTTTCTACCCATGGTTAATTTTGTTCTCAATAATCCCCCTGTAAACGACGCACACCTTACCATCTGGCCACCGATGACTCGAGCCCAGAGTCATCCCCACAGAACCGACCCTAGTCCTGTGGCAATGTAAATAATGTAAATATTTTAATACTTCTTAGTGTGAGAGGGCCCATTGAGCAAAGGACTTGTTTCCTACGCGGAGATGGGTTCCTCAGTGTAAATAAATGTGTCTGTACTCCGTTTGAAATAAAGGGCAGTCGCCCCAAACAGTTCGCGCCAGCAATTATTCTCCCAGTCAGGGGTAGAGAAAAATTTCTTTTCTAGCCCCTGCCCAAATGGCACGCACACCCGGGTCATGATGGAGAGGTGGGAAGTGCCGGCAAACGGGGGTAGCAGCGTACTGCAGGTCCACGGACCGATCCTGTCCGGATTGGGGAATGTCGGATCCAGGCAGGATTACTCGAAACACCGTCACCAAAAATCTTTTGAGAGAGTTCCTCTAACCCCGTGGAGTCCGCATTTGGACGGTACAGGATAATGGTCATCAGCTGGTCGTTACCATCTGTCCAAATGGCGAAACATGAAACGGGATTCATCGCACTAGACGACCTTTTTCCAATTACTAAGGTTCGAGTATTGATGCTTGCGTATCCATTGTATGCGCTTTTGACGGAGAACCGAAATTAACATGAGAGCTTGTCTGGCCATTACAGTTTGGCCTTTATCAAATTTGAATGTTTGCTGTCTTTCTCAACTGAAGAACAAGAATAACACTGATTAACAGAGTTCAGTATCAGCTGTTATTTTTAAAGTTTCAAGTTCTGCACACCCACTGTCCCTGCAGTAATTTGGTTTTGCATAACAACTTCCTGGTCGTAATGCTTTTCCTCTTCAGTATATCGAAACTAATAGAGCAAAGTTGAAGCAAGAAATTAAAATAATCGTTACAAACGAAAGTCTATTACCAAACAGATGAAAAACAGCTTTTCGTAGCATATTACATGATGTTAAAAACAGCTTGTTAATCTTCCAAACTGTACATTAATTAGTATAAGACAATAACACCCATTAATTAAAAAATATAGTTAGCAATAAAAATTAGAGTGACACCTGTAACAACCAAAATATTTTATAAATATAAATATTTAAACTAACTTCAAACTCGGAGATTTCTTCTATTGACTGCGGTTTTACTGTATAAATATTACGACGGATATACGAGTCCGTTGTTGTTTGTTTGCACGGGATATGATAGCAGCTGTTATTTCCTTTTTCAAATCCCTCTCAGTTTTTCAGACGTCAGTTACTGAAAATAAAATCGATGATTTTCTAAGCTCTCAAAAGTAATTCTTTTCAAAATTGGGTCATTTCGTAGAGCGATTTCTCCTTCATTGCTTGAAAGCTCGTCACTGTTTCACTGAAAGCTCCACAATGTCAATAACGGCGTTTCCGCTTTTAACGAGAGCTCTTCGTTGATCGCGTAATCTTGGAAGGAAATTCCACAGACAAGATTATTTTAGACGAGGTCCATGAGGATATAATTAAATTACGATGCATGAATATGTAGCAAATGGTTCCTTCAATAATTTTCAATATATGAAGTAATGATTACTATAGGGGGATTACATATAAGGGGATTACATTTATATAGGGGGATTACATTTTCATTCAACTGAAGAGCAAGAAAGTTCCGAAAGTATGTACGGACCACGTCTGCTGAAATTTAACTCTCGAAGACGGAGATATCTGGCTGAAAATTATGCAAAACAGAATAGAAAATGATTCAGGAGAAGGCATTACAGAGGTACAAGTTGATATTAGGGAACGTAAAGGGAGTAGAGAGTGAATATCATGTTTGCGTCATATGATCGTCTTATGTAACTTACATATTTTTCTCTAATAATATCTACAGTGCTGATAATATATTGTAAAATTTATAGGCAAGAGGGCTCCTTTCTGTGACTACTTAAGTGTCATGTTTCGACTATCAAGATGGGCCATGATTCGCCTGTAAGAAATCATTGATATTGTAATTACACATTTTTTTAAATTATTAATCTCATTTATTTATTGGTGTGTTGTAAGACTCTTGCATATAACAAAATCTGAGAAAATCGCAATTGAATTTTTCTGTTTACTTTTAATAAATAAAATGTATAAATCATATGTTGCAATTTCTAATATGAATAAATTAGGATTTTAGCAGAACTTCTTTCCGCAGGCTTTCCGATTCAAAACAGCAGTAGGTTACTTGATTTGTCGGAAGGAAATATCCTTTGGATTGAGTGTTAAATCTATCACCAGCATTTTTCGTACAGAACTATTTAACCTGTCAGGTTATATAAGAATAATATGAGACCTCTCAAATCGACAGCAGCACAAGAAGCTTGCGCTGGGAATCACAGCCATGTAATTTGATATCTCTCACTCTAAAAGTTGTTCATCATAATTTTCAAGAAACAATGCTTGTAAAAATCATGTACTTTGCTTAAACCATTTGTTAAATTTCCTTTCAATAAGATTAATTTCGTCCAAAGAAATGTTTGTCGTAATTTTTTGTTACCTAGCTGTTATAAGTTACTTAGAATCCAGGAGTTTAATTTTAACTGAAAGAAACTGAGACTAATAGGATCATTAAAAATAATATGTCCGACAAAGTTGATAAATTATTAGCATCTGTCCATTTACAGAAGCCTTTTGCGATCCACAATTATATCTACTGCCTGGGTCAGTAGGTATCGGAAACGCTCTGACAAAACAGTTTCGTCGCAGAACGAAGCTTGAACAGAAGGTCTTTTAAAAGAAACCTTTGCAATCACACAATTATATCTACTGCCTGGGTAATTACGTTTATGAAATGCACTAACGATCCAGTTTCGTCGCTGATACTCTTGGATTATTTATCGGTGTTCTGTCTAAAAACATAGATCTAGGTGTTCGTATCCGTCGATTTACTAATTGAGAAAGTGCAGCAAATTAGAATATACACAGGAGAGTCACATTATTGTGACCACCTCCTACTTTTGACATCAACAGCTCGTAGCCAATGAAAGAAGACATGTGTCGGGAGCCGGGTTAGAGGACATATGAAGTGTGCAGCCCTTTGGTTATTGGATGAAATTTTCAGCTCCCTTGCTGAGACTATAAGTTACAAAAAGACAAAAAAAGTTAACTCATAAATAAATACTATTACAATTTTTTTTAAACATATACTGAAATTTATTTTCAAACTTCTGGAAACTGAATTTTATAGAATTTTAAGATCGCAAAATACTTCGTGTAAAATACAATTTGTTCCATTCTAAATTCTTAAGCGTCGGTAAATTTCAGGGAAATCAAGAGTTTCCCAGGAATGATTTGTAAATTTTATTTGTATTAGCTACGCTTTTGATTACACTGTTATATGGGGTTTAAATTCTAACTAGCACGGCTACACTGTGTACAATATCAAAGGTGATTATTGGATAGAAGTTGAAAACGTAATGTGCATGAAGTCCAACCTTCTACAGTTTTCGGGAGATTTTGCATTAAGAAGTCACTTTCTATTGAAGTGACTTCTTAATGCAAAATTTGCCTATTACTTATTCGAAACGGTTTGCCTGAATGTGTGATAGAAACATATCCTGACGAAATTCTCTCCGCTCTTAGTTGTCGTCTTAATATCCAGTCCCAATCTGTCAATGAATCACTATTTTTCAGAAAAACTGCCGTGCTGTCAGCATCAAGACGATGCTATGAAAAAAATGCCCCAAAACTGCGTAATGTAAATAATTGCCCACCAATCTTCAGGAGAAGTACCTCTCCCTTTCTAAAAGAACGGATCTGGAAACAAGATCAGAACATTTGGTTCCTAATAAAGTTTTTCCTCCTAGAAATTGGAACTCTAAGAAAAGAAGACACTTCTAACGAGAAAACTAGATTTATTTCTGACGTATAAGCAGAGGTTACCTTGTCAATATCAGCAACAGTTGTAATCTGATTTGCAAGATATTTTAATCATGTCAATTTTTCAGGTTATCTTAGTGAACAACTGAATTGCGTGAGCACAAAACATTCCTTCGACTTGAGGATGGGATTTCAATGCCCGTCAGTGATATTCGGCTGCACATGTTAAGGAAATCGGAGACTACTGATCTCAAGTGTCTTCTTTATACTGGAGAAAACTAGTTGAGCAATTTAGTGAATTATCTCCACAGACGAAGAAATTCCATGATATATTTTTCATGTCAAGAAATTATTCTGTAAATCCAGGTTACATTCGTTCGCACATTATCCTCAAAATCATAGCATATAAGGGAAACGTGTAGGCGTGAACGTTCTTTGTACCGTATGACATGCATAATCGAGCAAGAAACAGATGACACACAGCGTAGAATTTTCGGCGTAAGAAAGTTGCTGAGTGGCATATCTGCGCACTCTCTTAATCTCTTTATTATGAAACTCATATGACATAGCAAACAAAACGAAAGGATTGTGTTTTACGCCTGTAGGGAGCACATAATTCGTAAATTCGGGTTCTCACCCATGCGTTACCACTGAATGTTGATTAAGCAGAATGTCGTGCACGAATATTTTAACTTCTTATGATCGCTTCGTTTCCAGCGAACGACAGACGACAAAGGCATGTGACCCGCTGTCGCACCTTGTGTTTAATGGATAGCAGAGGTATCATATTTTCTATTTCCATTTGACAACAGAAGAGTCGATACAAATACTTATCAGTGTTTAAGGTGAGGTAGTTGCAAAATGCAATTCTGCGAAAAACAAAACAATGAAGCCGTTGCAATATATTATTCTGTTAAACAAAAACGTTTTAAAATTTTTGGAGTGCAATTATTCTTTGCGGCCTTTTCTTCAATGTGTTATCGCAAGACAGTGTACAATGAAGCACTACACTGAAACGGGTTGCTTGATATATTTTGACAATTAAAATTCAGTATATTGCGGAAGAATTTTCTGGAAGATAGGCAACGCACTGTTCACCATACAGTGCATCGGATGGGATATGGCAGCCGAAGGCCTGTTTGAACACCTTTGCTGTCTGCAGTTAACAAGAGAAAATGTCTCCAGTTCACGCAGGAGCACAAGGATTGGACAGTCGATGATTGGAAACAAATTATGTGGTCCGATGAATCACGTTTTCAGTTGCACCATGCCGATGGCCGAGTGAGAATTTGGCGGAAACAGCACGAAAGCATGGACCCCAAATGCATTGCTACAACCCTTCAAGCTGGTGGAGGCAACGTTATGGTTTGGGGAATATTTTCCTGGCATGCTTTGGGCCCTTTAATTCGTGTTGATCAACGTCTGACTGGCACATCATATCTAAACATCTATGCGGACCAAGTGCATCCTGTCATGTGGATGGTTTATCCCAATGGCGATGACTACTTTCAACAAGATAATGTGTCCTGCCATAGTGCTCGTATTGTGCAGGATTGGTTTCAGGAACATGCCGGTGAGTTTACTTTGCTTAGGTGGCCCCCACAATCTCCAGATCTCAACCCCATTGAGAATTTGTGGGATGAAGTTGAATGAGCCATCAGACAGCTGGATCCACAACCCTGCAATCTCACACTCCTGGAAAGTGCTATTCATCAAGCATGGTCTCAGATTCCACAAACCACCTATCAACATCTCATGGAGTCCATGCCACGAAGAATCGACGCAGTATTAAAGGCAAAAGGTGGCCCAACGAATCTACAGAAAATTCTCTAGCAAAAAACAGAAACATTTTCTTTGGAAAACAACTGATACACAATTTGAATTTCTAGCTGCATCAGAAACGGATTCTGTATCAATGGTAAAATGATTTCTTAGCGAGAAATTCAAATTTCGTTAAAGGTTATCCAATAGAGAAAATGCTATGAGCGGATACATCATTAAAAATGATATCATGTTTTCTCGATTTTCATGAAGTTTTGTTATTTTATTTTATTTCATAATGCAATGGATCATAAGCAGCGAAGGTACATCAGAAAGGGCAGGACATTCTTATCTAAAGCGGTAAGAGCCCAATGCTATATTTTTCGTCGGAAATTAGTGAATAATCACTGGATATTTTATTCCTTTCCTGATATCTGTTTTTATTCGTCAATAACATACATTTACGGTGGTGGAAAATATCGCAGTCGTTCAGTAATTACTTATTATTTAACGGTTTCATATATTTTGCTATTAATGAGAATTCAGTTTGTTCATTTTTCAATTACCGAGAAGTATTCAACTGCTAACTGCTCAGTAGCTTATTAATAAAAATATTTGCGGATCTCACCACTCCAGAAATTGTTCAACAGTCATTTACAGTATTTGTAAATGATAAATGGGAAAAGTTTATGATTTTTTAAAACTAAAGGACGGAGCATGTAAAAAATAAATATACTATGGCATCTAACTAATAAAATAATATACTTAGCCATGTAATGTTATCAAACAGACAACATACAATCTAATCGTACACAAAATTGTATTTTTTCTTAGAAGGTCAATACAGTACAGATTTTCGAAATTGCCTTTGACATCGCTTTCTTCAATAAGGAATAGCTCACATCATTTCCAAAAATCTTTTAGGAATACTGTTAATCCTCAGGTAAAGGGTCATCAGGTTTTAGCTTTGGTAGATTCTAAATCTTGTCACTTGACCCAATTTCTTAGAAAACGTAGTGAAGCTGGAATGCTGGTTTACCATGGGTGTTCTTAAATTTGTTAAATACTTTAGGTATTATCTTATATAACACTATTGTTTCATTTTAATTATTACATGTTTTTGTTAAATCTTACAGAGAGTTGAAGAAAGACCGGAGAGTTTCCTTGGAGCGCAACATTAGGTTCATTGATATTGGACCGAAGCTTTGTGCTGCGTTGGGGACAATGCTGCAATAGGCATGGCTTTATCAGAAATCATTTCTATCGATTTCGAAAAGGACAATTCAGCCAACGTGTACATTTAAATTAAAATAGAAGAAATAACTGTAAGATTCAATATCCTGAAATATTCTCTATATGTAGTAATATTCGTTTGTGTGTGTAGCAAGCCTGAAAGTAATTTCTTCGGAAAAAAGAGATGTAATTAAAATACAACGATTCAGCAAGAATTGCAAATGGCTCCCACTCCCAGGAAAAGAAGGAACAGATTTGTTTCAAACAAAAAAAAAATGATTCTGTGCTGCTGTTGTCGATAGCCACTGGAACTGAAAATTATGATACCGGTAAAACACCATTTTTCTGTTAACATGATTTTGTCAGACCAACGATGCTTAATTGATGTTTTTCAGAATGACATTGAATGCCGCTCTTGTCAGTAACCCTATGTAAGAGGTGTAAAAAATAACCTGAAGGTATCTGCTGCCACTTGAAAGCACATGCGAAGATTATACGTAGTACACTCCCGAAAGACAAACCTCAACGGGGTGGGAGCAAATGGGTTGTTGTATTGACTGATTTCTTTAACGATCGAATTAGAAAATAAAATACCACACGTGCATAAAATATAGCCGAAAACATCAGGTCTGATTATCAACAAAAGATGTCATCTTTAGTCTTTGCTTGCTTTATTTCATTGTGTTATGATCAGCACAATTATCATTTGAATTCTTTTTTATAGTTCACTGCACAAGTTATTTATTGAAAATTTAAAAACATGCGTATCACTTGCCACGATCATCTTTCCTACGCAGTTTCTTAGCCTTTGTAGGATATCATGAATGACCAGAAATCATTAAGATTCTTGTTTAATTGTGAATCGAGGAAGCCGAATCAATGTCACCTCGCTAATTTCCAGATGAAGTGCGATCCGAAATTGGTTCATATTCTATAAGTATTAGTATCGCATTTTTAGATTATCTAAGCATTCCACGTGCTCATCAGCACAAAGGTAGTTATCAAAATTTTCCTTCCGTGGTAAAGAAAGCTCTACTATAAGCATTTCCATGAATTCATTACTGTCGCTTTCACATTTATTCTGCGTGGTGCCAACATTTTTTTCCGTCACATACCCTCTATGTAGCCTGGCTCTCTAAAACTACTCGAAGATGAACACTCACTTTCTTCTTTTTTCAAATATTCGTGAGTAAAAGCAATTGATAATTATTTCCTGTCTTACTGCTTGCCATGTTCTTGTGCCGAATAAATCGGAACTAAAATGTCTGTCAGACATAGCTCATTACTTCTATGCCACAACGCTGTATTTGATCCGCATTTATCAGCATGCTTCTTGAAGCTGAGAATAAAGTTTTCTTTGAGTATTTTATTTCTGATGAAATTAGTTGCGTCTCTGTGAAATCCGCAAACAGCAGTTTTTTTGCAAGAATATTTGATTTTAATTCATTCGTTTACCCTTTCTGATGAAACGAACAGTGATATTTATTATTTCCGTAGAAACACAATAATCTCGGTTTCCATTGAAACACCTCCGCATGCAAATTTTATATTTAAACACATTTTGAGGTTAACATAGTATTCTTTTCTAAAATACTAACGTTTGGCTTAAGTTTTTTCATGCGTATGTTGCCATCAATTTGTTTTGGTAAAGCAATTGAAAAGCTTCGAAATATATGGCGTTTAATCCAATAAAAGAAAGATTCTGCAATAAATATCGCTATTTGCTGTTTATTTTTGGAAAAAAATAATGTAAATTGATATTTATTTATAATATTTTCCTAATTCTTCCAGATTGCGTTTGTGCTGCTAAAGACTTTAAGCAGTCATCCATGGTGCCAGTCAAGTCTTAGAACGTCTTTTAATATGCTAAATGAACAAATTTTGTGAAAGATTTTCAAATATACAGTCATTTTTATCGGGCACACCAATCAGAAATTCCCTATAGAGTAGTTTCCCAGCCTAGAGATTTAAACGAGACGCATTTCTATCAGGTACACCGATGAGCAATTCCATATTATTATCCCCAGCTTAGAGAATTGACCGTGCCTGGAGACGGAACGTTGGCGCAGAAGTGCACAGAGCAGTATATATACAACCCAAGGACCAGCTTTCGGTTAGTAGACTGTTCGGAGTCAGAATGGGAAAAGCTGCAGATTTATCGGAATTTGATAAAGGAAAAATTGTGATGGCCCGGCGCCTAGGAACTAAGATCTCGGAAACCGGCTTGTGGGTTGCTCGCGTGCAGCGGAAGTGCGTACTTATCAAAAGTGGTGCTCAGATGGACAAATGACGAACTGTCGTCCGCAGCTCATTGGTGCGCGAGAGGAGCTGAGAGTGTCGCGCATTGTTCACAGCGACCGCAGGGCCACAGTGCGACAAATACGAAGCTACAAAAGTGGTGTTAAGGACAATATGTCATAGCACGCAGTTCATCGAAGGCTTCGGCGTACGGTACTGCGTACCACAAGACTCCAGCTGTGTCCCATGCTCCACCCACGCCATCACCAACAACGCATGAAATGGGCACAAGATCATCGAGATTGGACCACGGATGATTGGAAGAAAGTGACCTGCTCTGAAGAATTTATATTCCTGGTGCATCACGTAGACGCCGAAACGCAGATTCACCGATTACCAACAGAGGCCCTTGCACCTGGATGTCCTGTTGGGCAGAAAAACGCCGGCGGCGGTAGTGTTATGCGGTAGACATGTTTTTTGGGGACATGTTTGGCCCCATTATCCCAATAGCATAATCTCTGAGAGCTGTCAGGTGTCTGAACATGGTTGTGGATCAAGTTAATCCATTCATGGCAACTGTTTTCCACGCTGGTGATGACGAACAAGATAATGTGGGAAGCCACACTGCCAGAATAGCCAAGTAGTTGTTCTAGAAACATTCTGGTACATTTCTGTTAAAGCCCTGGCTTCCAAATTTAAACTGGGAAAAGTGGGTTCGGGCTGTATCACTCCCCCCCGAATTGTAAGGGAACTAAAGCGCGTCTTGTTGACATTACGTTCTCAGATATCAAATGCTACCTACTGCCACCTCATCGAATCGATACCTCACCAAGTGGCCTCTATTTCACATAGCTGCGCGCTACTTAAAATATATTGTTTTCAATCTGCTATTAGTAGATGAATTAATTTCTAAACAATGGTACCGGCTATTTAGAAACTGTAAACCATCCAAAGATAAAAACATATGATACCCGCTAACGACGAAAAGCATCCGTTACAAATTTTCGTAACTTTCTGAAAAAATCGTATGGGGAAATAACTATCCAACGCAAAATGAATACTATCTAAAGTTAGCTGAAGCAATATTGTATAAAACGACACATTATTTACGCTTCCTCGTAAAGGAGCAGTGCTGCATTTGGAAAAGGAAATTGAAGGAAATCATAGTTTATACCGAAGGTTCTCCTATAAGAAAGCTTTCAAATACCTGATAGTATTGGAATCAGAGATACAACCTATCGATTGTTCAGGGCTGAGTAAGTTTATGTTTGAAGGATCACTGTTGCCAGATACTTTTACCTGAAATCAGTACACTGGAGTTTAAAAAATGAATAGGAATTAGTAGATCAAGTTTATATTTTTCTCTTGAAATATCCATCAGCTACAAGGAAAAGCGTTTCTTTAATATAAGTGTTTTCGTAATGTCTATGCTTTGTTTAATTGTACTGAATTTGAATTTGGAATTTTTCGAAATGATGTGGAAGGAATACATTAAAATTTTCCAACTTCCTCTCGAAGGTACAAAATAATTAGCACGAGCATTTCGTTTTAGGCTGCGAGAAAATATAGCATTTTCAGTTTCGTATGAGTATTTTTCTAATATTTCATCTTCAGTTTCAGATACGGGTTCCGTTTTCGTTCCTCTTTTCTGACGCGCTTCCAGCTGTGCATTTCGTTTCACTCTGTAGATTTTTCATATTTTCTTTCTTATATAGTACCCTGACCGTAGCCTCCCAGCTTCTATTCAAAGGGCTATTTGGCACCAGACGTCAGACATTGCTTTCTTAAAACCATTTACACCATGATTTATTTATTGTTAAGTTTTATTCAGCATTTGGAAGAAGTACTGCATCAGGTTTCTTTGCATATAAGTTTCACTCACTTATTCTGCTTTTGTACAAACGCCACGAGTTAGCAATATTGACTTATTCCTATCCTCCGAACAACTGTCACTTCCGAACAGAGGTGCTTATTTCCCTGCATACATAGATTGAGATTTTCAATTTTCCTGGGATAACACCATTTTTTTTTTTTTCATTAACCCTTTACGAATATTTCAGTTCGTGCAATTTCTAACTGTCATACTTTTTGTGTTTGAATGCAATAAAGCCTATACGGGTTTTTTATCGCGAATGATTTTTAAAAGTGCGTGCCTTTTGTTATAATACCTGCTTCGATATTTTTATTGATTTGCTTTCTATCTGATGCAAACTCGTCCAGGTTCACATTGAGGCAAGCTAAAAGATTGCCATGTGAGTTTAATGTTGCACAACTGGGATTACAAAGTGCATTAGAGCATCAGCATGCATCATGCGACTTTCTTTGCTGCAACTCAGGATACTGAAAATCATTGGAGTAGTAGTAACTCGGCATACTGGAGATCATCCGTAAACAAGTATCCCTTGAATTTTGTACCTGCCAGCATGTAGAGGTGGAGCTACTATCCGTGAATCTATCAGTTGTTTCTCCATACTCAGTGCATTGATAGTGCATTAATAGTTTGCCTTAAGAGTCGACAGTTTTACGTTTTTCACATGCAGGTAAGAAATTATTTCCTACCTCCACGGTTTCTCAATGCTGTGACTGAATTATTCAGTTTCCACCGATGTCATTTATAATTGCAATGCTCACTGTACGGCTGTTGTTTTACGTCCCAATGATTGTCCGTACTTTGTTGCCACTGAAATACTGTATGTCTAAGCGATGTGAAATCTTAAAAAAATTACTTGAAGTTCTTCTAACTTTTTCTTTTGTATGATGCGTGTGTTTCAAATTTTAAAGTTCTTAATACATTTCGCCTCGGAAGCGACGAACTTGTGTGGTTTCCTATGCTGCCGTGTCGGAAAATGTGAATGATCTGCAACACACTCCAATCCCCCACATTACCGCCATTAAAATATCTGTTCATGCCCACTTTGCGTAAAGGATTTTCATAGGCATTCAAATGCTGATTAGGTATTTTTCTTGCGAACCGAAGACATGCATCCCTCAATCCGTTTTCGGTTACATTTCCCTGAGACTAACAAATTCATTCTCGAAGACCTACATACACCAGTCACCATATTCCACAAAACATGCAGGCATTTGCCAACCTTACCGCGTATATAGGCTCCGCCTAACACATTTCCCATGGTAACTGAAAGATATTAGGCTTACCAAAAAAAATGCAGAAGACAATGGAGAAACTGTTACACTCATAACTTTATTTACTCAATTTCTCACGGATGATTACCACGATTTTTTTAAATATTATAGGAAAAGCATACGAAACTGCACTGTTGTCTTTTTTTAGTTTTTGTTTACAGAAACATAAAACAAATCATGCAATACAAACAAAAAATGGGAATCAAGGAAAAACGAATTAACTCATCCTTCATGCAAAACATATTTTTTCTGACCTTTGCGCACTCACTTCGATAGGGTATCGTCCAAATGTTTGCTTGGAGGCTGGTGGCATCGTAGTCCAAGCGAAGGCTTCTGCCTATTAGTCTGACGTGGATCCCGTTTCAAATCCTGGTGAGGAATAGATGTTGTGTATATCTTACAGCACAGGCGTCTCCCATCCCGAAACAATAATCATCACTAAGCTGTTCTCTAAGATTCAGGGGTTAGTTCCGCAAATACATGCAAACTACCAGATATTTTTTACTTACTGTTGCCAAATCGAACGTCTTCATTTACAGCAATCTTGACTTTCAAGTCGGGCTTCACTGACCCTACACCATGGGCAGGAGACTGTTTACAGCCTGTCGAGTTACTCATGTCTGTCGTTAAACTCCAATCGAAATAAATAAAGTTAGCATCAAAGTTTTTCTAAGCTTAGCATTTTCACAATATCGAAAGAAAGAAAACTTCTTGTCAGAAATAATGTTTCAACCAGGAAAATAGATTTTCTATCGCATGGGAATTTTTCAACACCACATTTCCAAAATAAGTATTGATAATACTATCGACACTTACTTTTTCATTATCGAAATTTATCCACAATTTCACATTTTTACCAAATAACAAGAAAGTAGGTAAAACAATTTTCCATGAGCTTTATAAATATACCTATTTTTTTCAACAACTGACCGTCAAGTACCCTTGTGGTAACTGTTATAGCAAATAGAAAATATGAAACGGTGTAATAGCAAATATGAAACATTAGAAATAGCAAATACGAAACGGTGTTTCTATACTTTTAAATGACACGAATAAAAAAGTGTATAGAATATGGGTTAATTTAAAATGAGAAAAACTGTGAAACTGACCTCCACGGGAAAATATTTTTTATGTGTGTTAGAAAACAAATATGGTTTTTGTTCAATTTATTTGATGCATTATTATTTACAAAGATTCGAAATTTCGTCCTATTATCTACATTGATATTTCAGATGTTTCTGGTAGCTTTGACGATGCAGGTAAAATTTTCAATTAATTTAAATTAGATTGTTTTAAAATATTGCTACCAGTAACTTTCTTTTAACCATGTTGTTATTAATATAAATGCACTGTGGTTTCTACACTAATGTCACTCTTGCGCTTTCCATAGAATTATATTATTATAGAATTGAATTTACAGAAAAAAGTAAATGGTCACAGCTCCAATGTTTGAAATTTTTTGTTTATATATCAGTTTTATCTGATTTGAGAGAAAAATGTACCAAATTTCGGTCTAGAGTTTGTTACAAATTGAAGCCCAGCTCTTAACTAAAGCAATTTCTACAGCTCATTTGTACAACGGAGTCCGCTAATTGAGTCCGTGATAAATTTATTTGGATGTCACCATGTCAGTTAGCACATGACATGAAACAACAAAGAATGAGGGGAATGATGTTTGCTTATTCCTCCGAAATGTCTGTTTAAAGAAAAGTTTTCATATGGGAGTAATATAAAACGTTTTTCTGGAGGTAGTGGTGGACCAGTCATTTATGTGATAAAGGATTTTCGCAGTGGAACGAATTCTCTAATCTAACGATTCACACGTGGTCATATTAAATAATGAGCATTTAAGAATTTAGATTTAAATCGATATTTAATTTGTTAAACCATGATCGTCCATAGTGTTCATGAATAACTTATTCTTCTCTAATATAGGTCAACTTTTACGCTATTCGCAGTAGAACTTTCAGAAAAGTGAAATTCCTTTTTGTTCAGAAACTGAATAAAGGTAAAAATAATATTTGACCACACATGAATTTCGGTCTAGGTGCAACAGCATCTTGTCGATACTCAGACATACACCGAAGCACAAACAATATCTATGACCATCTGTCGAATTTGATGTTTGTCCCTACTAGCGCACCAAATATACACTGGCGGAAAGTGAAAAAAGAACACCAAGAAGGAGACGTCTGATACCACCGAAATTTATACAGCATAATAGCGGAATACAGAGAATAACGTGATCAAAACATTATGGCAAAATACAGCTGCATTTGCTGTTAAATTGAAAAATAACATTTCCATGTAACATGGTTAGTACGCGGTTGAACCGCCATGAACTGCGTCACACTGTGCAATTCTGGCATGAAGTCTGTCGTACAGATGTTGGATGTAAGTCTGGGGTATTGAGTTCCAAGCATCCTCAACCTAGACACGTAAATCGGGGATGGTCCTAGCTGGCCGTGGAGACCGGATAAGTCGCTGTTCCATAAAATCCCACACTTACTCAATGGGGGACAAATTCGGTGAACGTGCAGGCAATGGAAGTTATCTCGCACCCTGAAGTGCATGTTGCGTTGCACGTGCCGTGTGTGGGCGTGCGTAATCTTGCTGGAAAACACCACGATGAACCGACCTTTCAAATGGCACAACAACGGGCTGAATGATGTTGTTGATGTAGGAGGTGCTGTTTAACGTACCCGATACAAACACTAGTTGTGTACGGGAGTGATAGCTGATCGCTCCCCACACCAGGAAACCAGGTGTAGGCCCTGTGTGTCGCTGGCGGATGCAAGAAGGTTGGAGACGCTCCCCTGTGAGTCTGCGAACACGCATACGGTCATCGGAGGCTCAAAAGCAGAATCTGCTTTCATCGCTTAACACGACAGATCGCCATTGCGTTCTCAAGTGCAGATTATGGCGATATCACTAAAGCCATTCCTGACGGTGGGCTGGAGTCAGAGGTACACATGCCAGTGGCACACGTGCACGTAGTCCTGCATCCAGTAGACGGTTGCGGATTGTTCGCAAAGTAACCTCAGGTTCAACGGCAGCTCGGATTTGCGTCGCAGTGGATGTTCTGCTTGACAACGCCGTTTTTTTAATGCGTCGATCGGTCCGCTCATCAGTCCGTCTGTGACTCCCTGTTCCACGTCTTCTCGTGTGGTAATGTTCCTCTGACCATCTACGCCACCATCGTACAAACACCGATACTTCCCGTCCAATTCGCTCCGCAATACGACGATACGACCACCCGGCCTTGCGGACTCCGACTAGACGACCTCGCTCAAAGTCCGATAACTGCTGAAATCCTACACGTCTTCCATGCCCAGGCATTGCAGCTTCTTCAGGGTCTTCGCACGTGTCCGTACGCTGACGATTGATTACATTCACTTCGCCGTACTCCTTAAATACCACCGACGAGAATTTGCATATTACGCCGTGCTGTGGCGAAAGCGCTTACCGGTTGGTCCCGAAATTAACATCACACCTACGTAAGCTCAACATCATTAACAATTTCATGATCGTTCGCCAATTCCTTCTTGGTGTTCTTTTTTCACTTTCCGGCAGTGTATATATACACAGCGTGTGTTTCAGAGACATTAAGTGCCTTCTTTGCGGATAACAGAGTTTCACTTTTGCCGTTTCTGTTAGATCGCCGGATTTAACCATTACAGGGGATCTTTGTGACATGATAAAATGAGAGGTGCAGTTTTAGGATCATCCACCAGGAACCCTTGATGAAATTAAGATGCGGGGCAACACAGCCTTGATGGTTGTTCTAAAGGACATTATTCACACGTTATTTGATTCGATGCCGCATCGGGTAAAGCAGATGACTCAAGCCATAGGGCCGCCTCGGTGGTGCAGTGGTTTAAGCGATGGCCTCTGATCATTCGTCCGAACGGGGTCCGGGTTCGAATCCCTCTGAGGCATGGATGTTGTGTTTGTCTTACGGCACTGGCTCTCTCCCTTCTGTGGAACCAGTGGCCCTAAATTAGGGACGGGCGACTGCTCATAGCCCATTGAGTCGCTCACGGTGGTCGTTAAAGCCCCAATAAAAAAAATCAAGCCATAGGTGGCTACACCGATAACTTTAACTACGTCGACGCACCTGCAACTGATGCCATCGAAATTCTAACTGTTTGTCCTGTATTGTCTAATGAACATGTCCGGTAAAAGTCAAAGTCGTTTTTCGACTTCTTTCAGGTGTCCTCTTTTTTTATGTGAATGTTTGTATACGTGAGAAACTACAGTATATAATAACATTTAAAGTTTTAACGTATGATTACATGAATCACTATGATTTTTTTCTATAAAGTAACTGTTCATGCGTAGTTAGAGATATACACACTGATTAAACAAACTACGAGTTGGTTAATATTCTGAAGCTACATTCAGAGTGCAGCCTAACTTCGATTCTGCAAGAACCATTCGTTACTGATGTAGGAGTCAAGACAAATATGTTGTAAAATAAATTTATTTTTACATATACTTTATGACTACAAACTTGTGGTGTTGAGATAAAATAAAAATATCAACGTTTAACACAATCAAAGGTTTATTATACATCGACTATAGCTTCACAGAGAATCTGGCTCGGCTTCATCAGGACGAATCGTCCTGATGAAGCCGAGCCAGAAGCTCTGCGAAACTATAGTCAATGTAAAATAAACCTTTCATTGTAGTAAACGTTGATATTTATATTTTAAATTTCTTTTTATTTAAAAGCATGCGTTTTTCTAATAATTTTCTTGTCCATCACGAGGGGTAATATAACTCTGGATACCTGAAAACATATGATAATGATTCAACTTTCAACAAAAAATCAACCTATTTATAAATTTATTTTGAAATAATACACCGTAACTTTTTGGGAAAAGTTTTACACTGTATACCCATAAGCAAAAAAAAAAAAAATAGTTGCACACAGAAGAACGTGTCGAATTGCAATTCTATTCGCGAGGAAGGTAAATGTTTCCAGGAACAAAACGTTACCAGGAACAATAAATGTTGTCAGCAAAGATATCTGTCATGTCTTACCATGGTATACGTTGCGATACTTCGCTGAATCGCTCGCTTGATTTCAAAGCTGTCACTATTAAGACATTACCCAGATAACTTAGAATGCTACTTGCCAAAGCGAAACAAGCATTTTAGGGTTTATATTAATAAAAATGAGCTTATAAAGAATATTTGTAAGATAAACTATGGAAATCAAACCCGCGACTCTTTAAAAAAAATCGCCTAGACATTTTAACCCCGGTATAGTTTTCGATTTGAAAAATTCTTTCTTTATTGGAGGACATTTCCGATAAGAAATCTTTTTTATAAAATTTCAAAATTTCGTAACGCACAAGTGTGACACGAGAGGCCGTAATTTCATGTTTCTCTTGACAGCAATATCTGCTGGACTTAAAATCATACTGAAAAACAATTTCTTCCTATAGAGTTCAACAATGGAAATTCGTGGCGTGAATATTCTTCTGAAAATTAGATAAATTTTTGCTGACATTTTTTTGAAATTTCTCCCAACATTTACCATATCGACTTGAAGCACAGCAACTAACTAAAGGCGCAATGTTAGACCAGTAGACTTCCGTGACAGACATTCAAGAAGTAATTTCTTTTAGATGGGATATGAAGCCTAGAGTCGAGCTTTTTGCCTCACAGCTCCAAGTGCAGGTTATTGCATCATATCTTTAATTTTTTTTTCTAACATCCGCACCTTACGTTTCGCCACTGAGACGTCCTAGAAGTACAATAAGTCATGAGCCTGTGATGGGTCGAGAAAACCCAAGCGAGCGACCTACGTACGGGAGTGATAGCGATCAGCTATCACTCCCGTACGTAGGTCGCTCAAAGCAGATCCTTTGATAACCGCTGAATGAACAGAGAGGTAATGTGAGACTGTTTCTGGAGCGGAACAACAAAAGCACGTTGAGAAAGGCCGGCTCCGAAGCAGAAACACAAGAAGCATCACAATGAAACCGAATTCAAGAAATTAAATTTAAAACTTATTATGTGGATGTTAAGTTGTATGTGTTTGATTCCGTAGTGATAGATCCAGATAATTTACACTTCGTAATATTTTCGGTTATCTTTTACTTGCAGTTCAATAATTGTAAAATAAATTATACATATATATTTTAGCAGTCATCCTGATTCAGCCTATTTCTGCACCGTTAAGAAATTTTAAGCCTTTGATTAGGCAATTTTGATGTTCTGAAAACGTTAAGTAGGGAATTTTAAGAGGGTAGCAGCGATCAAACATTAAAAAATTTGAACCTAATATGACATAAGGAAATGGAGATGAGAAATGGAAGTTAGGTTTCTTTGTACCATGCTAATATATAAAAAATCACTAGAGAGTTACAGCAGTGACCGACGCGTGCGCCCTGCAAGGGTTGCTCGGTGTTTTTGCTCCCAACGCCCGCAGATCTGTCAGGAGATTTTGCGCCTTCTCGAGCGCAGATCTGCTGCGAGATTTCGGACCTGTGTTTTAGTGCCAAATTTTTCGACCGATACCGCAAACAAAAAAATATATTATGCGCAGATGTGCAATCGGAAATTTTTTTAGCGCCTTAGTGGTTGAACGTTAAACTAGGCTAAATTCTGGTACGTGAGGATATAAAAGCACTATTGCCGGGAAAATTGACTACCCTTAAAAAATAGCAGATTGCCTAGGCAATCATTTTGGCCCATTAATTCCACGTTCTTCCACTGGCGCGCTGTTCTATTGAGTTCTTGGAATCAACCTGTTCTTATTGACGTCTTCAGAAATTTATCGGTTTGTCAGGTTACAGCAGGACGCTATGAAATTATGAATCTTAGTTTTCATAGAATCCGCAGAGTAAGTATAGGAGATGTAGATTACATCGTGTTGCAAGAATTTTTGTTTTAACGGAGCGTTTGATTTTTCGAATATTCGTCATTACTGCTCCTAACCAGCAGAATAGAACCTGTAAATACTCTAAAATTCAGAGATGGATCCTTCCCGACGTTTTCAAGAAAACTGCCAAACATTCTGGCACCTGATTTTTTTTTAATTGCTCACAGGTATAGCTGACACAAAATTAGAAGTCACCACATTCATTTAAAGAATGCAAATTCGAAAATTAATAATTTCCTTCCTGGATTTGAGGCAACACTTTTTTCAGTGCGTCCTCTAATCTGAAAAAATCAGAATGCTGCTTAAACAATCAGAATCAGAATGCTATTTATTTGGAAAGTATTATAGAAGTTAGTAACCTGACCCGGCCATATATCACATATTTCTCTCTTAACCTAGTATTTCGGAATTTTTTACACAAAGTGGAAACCTTAAATTTCACAAGATTAATCAGTTCTTTTTGGTGCTAGAATCATGTATTTCTGCTTTATATTAGGTTATTTTAATATCATGGTGTAAAGATTCGGAAACTGTGACCCATCGGCCGTATTTTTGAGAGTGAAGATGAACGTTTATTTTTTGCATATTATACTTTCTCCATTGCATATCATTCAGATCTTCCTGAAGAGACGTCTTCGCCCTCTCCTTTCTCTCTTTCATTTCTGCAGAGTGCCGCGAACTACAGTTTGAAAGCAAAAAAAGAACCCTTAAGGAATAATATAATAGTTTAATTGAATTTTAATGCAAACACAATCAGCAGAATACTACCAGTATATCATTTGAACGATCTATATCGTATTTTTCTAATAATCTTCTTTGCATGTTATGACACCGTTTCTACAATGCAAATGAATATTATAAAAATACGAAAGGGTTTTAGCTTTTTACTTACAAACAGGAGGTAAAATAATTATTAAAAGACAAGCAAAGATATACACTGAAGAGCATTTGAATTAGATATATTTGTCTAGTAACGTGTAGCGCCACCTTTTTTCCTGATGACGGCGGGTATTCGTCTTGGCATAGACTCGACAAGACACCTGAAGTTGGGAAGCCATACGGATTCACGACCCCTAAACAAGTTCCCACAGTTCAAGAAGATTTGATGGAGAGTGTCAGAGCCACGAACATCTCTCTCTATGGTATCCCAGATGTGCTCGATGGGATTGAGGTCAGGTGACCTAGTTGGCCCACGAAGCAAGGTCACGTCGGTGGAGTGTTCATCCGACCATTCAGATACAATTATGGAGCGATCGCACGGTGCATTGTCTTGTTGCAGGATCAGATCCTTAGTGGAATGTTGAAGACGCACAAACGGGAGCAAATGCTCGTCCAGAATATCCCGGTAACTTTGACCTGTGAGGGACAATGGCACTCGTACCAGATGTCCCATTTCAGCCCACGTACACAGTCCCCAGACGAGAATGCTACCCACACCAGCTAGAAGAGTACCCTGCTGGCAAGAGCGATCCATCGCTTCATGTGGTTTGCGCCGTACTCGTATACTGCCATCCGCATATACCAACGTGAATCTCGACACATCAGTCCAGGCAACATTTTTTCATATGTCTAGGGCCCTGTGGCGATGTTCCCGCGCCCATTCTAATCTTTGCACCCTGTGATGTACGGTCAGCAGCGGTACCCTCGTGGGACGATGGCTTCTGTACCCCATACGAGTAGAAGGTTCAATATGGTGTGGCTGGTTACACGTTTTTGTGCACCAGTGGTAAATTACCGAGTGATTTCTTGCATTGTGGCTCGTCTATCCGCTGTTACAATGGGAGCTAGCCGACGATGAGCCCGCTCATCCACGTGTTGTTGTCTACGGCAGTTGGTCCTTGCAGGGATTGTTTAACCGGATTCGATGTACTCACAGTGAACCTGTGACACAATGGCTCGTGAAAATCCCAGGGCCTGCACGACATCCGAGATGGAATAACCCATTCGTCGGGCCTCGACAATTTGCCCACGATCAAATGCGCTTAGATCCTTCGTCTTACCCATACTGCGTCGGACTCTAACTGATTCCCGTCGCATCACTCCTTACATTGTCGGATTGCTGCATTCGTTATGTCGTTTCCGTTTACAAGGCTGCCCACAGCGCCACACTTGCATAACGCCAGCTGTCTCTAATTCATTTGCTCTTCAGTTTATACAGAAGCATTCACACTTACATATTTTCCGTTTAGACTTACTGCTAAAAAGTCAATGTCTTTTTACTCAGTTCCCTCAGAGCCGACTGATGTTTGGAATGGATGTTTGGAGTATTTGAAATCTTGGAATAGATTTTTACCACTCAACATAACGGTCGTTAAATTTCGAATATTCATATTGAAAGAATGTATAGTGACAGCTATGGATAATAACCCTTGTTAAAGGTTAGTAATTGATTATGTTTCTTACGAGAGTTGTGTGATTTGTGAAAGTAGCGTGTGCGAATGGGGGAAGCTCTTTGGCAGTAGAAATATTTTGAACACCCAAATCCACGCAAGAAGCCGATCAGCTCATGTCGTATGTCACTGAGGGAGCAGGTGATGTCACATGTTCGTGCATCCAATCACTTTCGTCTTTTGCTCGTTTGCACTTTCGCGCCGCATGTCTGGTATGTGTCCATTAGTGGCCGTTTTGTGGCATGCAAAAAACTGAAGCAAAGAACTTCAGGGCTACTTCGAAATCTTCGAAATTTCAAGTATATACGTACCAAAAAATTTCATTTTCCATTTAAAAATGAACTTTAGAACACCCGTAAATGGAAAATGGAAGGAAAGGATGGTATTTGAACCACGAATCTAGAAACAAATGCATCTCTAACACATTGAAAACTGAATATCAAAAGTCCCCAATTGAAGAAAGCAAAGAAAGCGGCAGTGCCCTGATTCCCAGCCAATGGGACTAGATGTGGACCTAGCAATTGCAGACCGCCTTTTTCTCCATTACAGGAAAAATCCGATGCAAGTTAATAATATTTGGTAAAAATGGAAGTAATCATTTTGTTCAAAACTTTTTGAAGTTGCATTATTAAAAGTGCGATGAAAGTTCCACCTTTTGCAGGTAAATATATCTTATATTAAGTTATACACTGAGTGGCGACTTTATTATGACCACCTGACAGTTTTAAGCAAATGAGCTATGGCTGCAAGCTGTTGCCGCTAGAGGGCGAATCTAGCATAAAAAGGTAAAGCTTAGTGCTTGCGACAGTAGTAGAAGTTAATTTTTGGTGACGAGGTGGTTAAAAAATACGATTTCAGGGACTTTCAACGTAGGATGATTGTAGCAGCTCGGAGCCATGGAGCGAGTATCACCGAAACCGCCGCATTCGTGAAATGTTCCAGAGCAGCTGTTGTTAAAAACTGGACTCTCAGCCAAAAAACTGGTTCTCTACACGAAACGTGTGGTCATCATCGATTAGTGAGTGCTCGGGCGGAACGGAGAGTGTCCAGACTATTAACAGACCACAGAAGGGAAACAGTGCTGCAAAATACAGTTATCTTAATCAAGGATCCCCTCAAATGATCTCTGCACGCTCTGTTCGCCGTACACTGCATCGGATGGGATGTGGCAGCCGAAGGCCGTTTCCTACACCTCTTCTGCTTGCAGTTAACAAGAGAAAACGTCTCCAGGTCGCACAGGGGCACAAGGATTGGACAGTCGATATTTGGAAACAAATTATGTGGTCCGATGAATCGCCTTTACAGTTGTACCATGACGACGGCCGAGTTAGAATTTGGCGGAAACAGCACGACAACATGGACCCCAAATGCATTGCTACAACCTTTTAAGCTGGTGGAGGCAACGTTGTGGTTTGGAGAATGTTTACCTGACATATTTGGGCCCTTTAATTCGTGTTGATCAACGTCTGACTGGCACATCATATCTAAACATCGTTGCGGAAAAAGTGCATCCTGTCATGTGGATGGTTTATCCCAATGACGATGGCATCTTTCAACAAGATAATGCGTCCTACCATAGTGCTCGTATTTTACAGGATTGGTTTCAGGAACATGCCGGTGAGTTTACTTTGCTTATGTTCCCCCACAATCTCCAGATCTCAACCCCATTGAGAATTTGTGGGATGAGTTTGAACGAGCCAGCACACAGCTGGTTCCACAACCCCGCAATCTCACAATCCTGGAAAGTGCTATTCATCAAGCAGGGTCTCAGATTCCACAAACCATCTATCAACATCTTGTGGAGCCCATGCCACGAAGAATCGACGCAGTATTAAAGGCAAAAGGTGGTCCAACGAAATACTGAGGTGGTGGTCATAATAAAGTGGCCACTCACTCAGTGTATATATATCATGTTTCATTAGGATCTCTCCGTATTGTACAATGTTGTACACAAGATGATCAACGAATAGGAAAAAAAGACTCAGGAAGCAATATAGGATTTCCACGTCCTCTTTGGTCTATCACAAAGATGTAAGAACATCTTCCGGTATTATTTCTACAGAATATGTCGTACTTCCTTGAATTCAATAAAAGTCCATCTTTCTGTGCACAACGTTTTCCTCTTAATAACTTACCTCATTACTGGAACGTAACGCTGCAGTTGCTGTTTGGCAACAGTGCTAATATGATCAGCTCCAGCAGTGTACAACACCCGAGAATGTGCACATGGCACGCATTTTTAATTGAAGGACAGGAAAAGAGATATTCGTTGTGCAGTGTAATCTTTTCATACAAACTTATGTATAAGAACACCTTAAGGGGAAGACCTGAAAGTTAGTTCGACATGTCTGCATTTATATCGGCAAAATGACAAATGATTGAACAAGGTTTTAAAATTTGTCCTATTTTGCAAATGAGACCACTATAGCTATGACAATTTTGACATTATTTGGCATATGGCAAGTTATTTGCATGTCGAATTTTTCAGTTTATTTTCTTTATAGAAATTTCCAATTGTAGTATATTATAAAACCAAATTGTAATTATGAAATAGTTTTGAGTAAAATATATTTAAATAAATATATATAAAGAATAAAAGTATCTCAATTAAATTACTTAGCTGCTAGCGTCTAAAGCAGTTATGGTAGGTGCAGGGAAATGTCCCTAAAACCAGGTAACTTTGACCTGCTGAAAAGCCTGTAGAGAAATCGGGATTTTGGACTAAAATAAGGACATTCCAGGGAATTTTTTAAGTAACCCGTGAGAAACTAGTTCTTTCCCTTTTGATTCATTTTTTCTCAAATATTTTTACTTGTTGTTGTCCCACCCCAAGTCCAAAGTAACCGTAACTCTTACAGCGGCTTATTTCTCCTGATCCGAAAATAACCGTAACTGACACAGCAACTTAATTCGTTCGCACGTATGTTCTAAGTGACTTATAAACCGCCGCTTGTTTATTTTTGTTGGGTCTCTAAAGCAAATGTGAGTAGCAAAGCTTTCCCACTTCTGACAACTGGTAACAAAATTCTCATTTGATTTTATGTTTATTGTATTGTGTGTTCCTAAGTCATCAACGGTTTTCAATCAGTAATGAGAAATAACAAGCATAATATCGAAGGTACTAGTAGTATGCATAACGATGAATTAAGTGGTGTACCATCTACTAGTTAATTACGATCGCCAATAAAAGATGCCCATTCGACAGTAGGGAAAATTGTAACCACGCCAATTAAAAAAACAAGAAAAAAAAAAGAAACGGAAAACAAGAGGCGAGCCTACAAGTGAAGAACGAGATAAAGTGAAACATGTTAAAAAATTAAGGGAAAATTTGGTTAGGTAACGAACATTTTAAATGTTGGCTGCCTTTACCCGAAAATGATGCACAATGTAAATGCGCGGCTCGCAGTTGCACTATTCTTTGTGGCAAAAGTGAGTTAATGAAATATGCTAAAACTGAGAAGCATAAAAAGAGCATGAAAGCTATTAAAAGGATTTCCAGCAGTTGAGAGTTTTTTTCCATATGCGAACAAATTCAGATGACTCACATGACTATAAAGGCAAAACAGCAGAAATAAAACTTGCTGCATTTTTTTATAGTAATGATGTGGCATTTCAGGTAGTTGAATAGTTAATTCCTATTCTCTAAAATGCATTTCCTGACTCCAAAATTGTAAAAGATGTGAAAATGAAAATACGTAAGTGTACCAAACTTATTTCAAATGTCGTCGATAAAATAGAGCATGAGGCTACAATTAAAAATTTAAGAAAAACTAAATTCTCGATTTAAGTTGATGAAAGCACAGATTTAACATGTGAAAAGTTTCTGTGCATTTTAGCTAGATATGTATCTCCAGCAACAGGTCATGTACAAACTGAACTACTTGAACTTGTGGAGATTGATGCTTCAGCTGCTTCTGCTGAATAAAACTTACGCAGCGTTCAAAGAGTCCCTTGAGAATAAAGAAATTCCATTGGGGAACAATGCGGGCATGGCATCTGATGGACATAATGTCATGATTGGACAGAACAATTCCTCTGTAAGCCGACTGCGCGTTGATGTTCCAGGAGTAAAAGTGTTGCGTTGTGTTTGCCACTCAGCAGCACTTGTAGCAAGCAAAACTTGTGAGAAACTTCCAAGAACTCAGGAGGAACTTATTCGGTTTATAAGCACATATATTTCCTCCAGTGCCAAACAATGACGCCTGCTAGTTGAAGTTCTGAGTGTTTTTTATATAAAGACTAAGAAAATATTAAAATTAGCAAACGCAAGATAGTTAGCTCTATTGGAGTGTGTTGAGGGTATTTTAGAGAACTGAGACGTTTTGTAGTCCTTCTTTGAGTATGCTGCATTTGAGGATAAGCTACTAAGTTCACAACTCATTCTAGCACAGCTGAAAAATGAATTTAACAAGTGTTACTTCCTGTGTTTGAAGTTTGTTCTGAAGTACATCAGTACATTTTACACTTCGAGGTTTATTGTATTGTTCGAAGTTCCTGGGGAAGCCTAATATGGATAACATATCGAATAATGTTATCCACATTTCGGGCGTCATTTTAGTAATAAAATCAAAACTAGTCACATGGTGACTTTTCAAATTAAAAAAAAAAAAAGTGTTTTTCGCTCCACCCTATTCTTGGTAGGCTAAAGAAAGGCTGCCGCCTCTGTGACGCAGGGGTATAAGCGATGGGCTCTGATCATTCGTCCGAAAGGGGTCCGGTTTGAATCCCGGTGAGGCATGGATGCTGTGTTTGTCTTACGGCACTGGCTCTCTCCTTTTCCTGGAACCGGTGGCCCTAAATAAGGGACGGGAGACTGCTTATAGCCCATTCAGTTGCTAGGTGGTCGTTAAATCACTAATCAAAAAAAAAGAAAAGAAAGAAAGGCTGTAGCTATCTGAAAGTTGGAATGTGACTTCACGTAAGCCTTGTGGTTCACGCATTGTGGAATTAGGTACACAATTTTCAGTCAGCTACCCAATGTTACAACAGAGAAAAGCCTGCTGCTGTAACATTCGGAGATGACCAATATCTCCCATTAACTGAGCGGATAACTGGAACGGCTACTCTGACGCAGCTGTGACCTGCTCTTGCTGCGACCACAAGAATAGTGGCATCTGCCTCCATTGGGGGCAGATGCCACTATTCTTGAGCAATGAGATGTGCATACCAGGCGACAAAAGGTTCCTGAGCAATGAGATGTCTTCCTGAGCAATGAGATGTGCATACCAGGCGACAAAAGGTTTGCGCTCATCTCTCCTCTGATATAGGGCGCAGAATGTGTCAAGATTTCAACCGGTCAAGCTGAAAACCAGTGAAAGTCAGTACTCTTAAAAGATGAGTCCAGGTTTGCTATGTGAACAAATTCGAGATGTATTCTGATTGGAAGAAAACGAGGTGCATGTTCCTTCAAAGAATATCCCCTCTGGATTTTAGGCCTGTAATTTCTCTATCACCCGTTAATAAGTCACTCATGCGAGTGATATCGTGCTGGTTTTAAGTGGTATATCGTTATGTTGACGCACAGATCGCTATGTGCTTCCAATGGAAACCATGCATGATCGAAGCTATAGGGGTGATTTCCTGCATCCCCTTAGTTTTCTTTTGGCCGGATCTATCAGTGACACATTTCTCCTGCAAGACGATAGCGCTAGTCCCCACTGAGCTAAATTGAGAGAGCAAGATCTTCAAGAGAAGACACTTGTCCGAATAGATTGGCCAGTAAAGTTTATCGGCATAAATCTTGACTAGCATATCAGAAATGCGCTACTGAAACGTAACGCTACCCTCAACAAACGTCCGCAAAAGCTGGAGGTCTTTTGACAATCTTTACACGAACACTGGTTATTGATACCTACTGAGGTTTTAGACACCATAATCAACAGCAAAAACCAACGCTGTGAGGCCTGCATTCATGTGTATGGCGACGAAACTCCCTATTGTGGTCCTTGGACGATTTCAATTTGACACGTGATTTTTTACTCTGGCCCCGTACATGGTCATTTTCTTCCAAATTCAGCGTTTCTGACGAAATGTTTTAGTCTTTCTCTAACGCACTCTATGATGTAGTTTTCCATAAAATCTCATAACATTGCATCCTGTATTTTTCTGAATATTAGTGATTTTCTTTTTTCATCCTGGTTATTGTTAATCATTACATTTGTCCAATTAAAAAATCATTTCCTCGACTGGAAAAATAATCTATGATAATAATGGTTCATATCGCTTTGTTTCTTCTGCAAGCACATGATCTTTATTCTAGAGGACGAAAAAGCAGATTCTGTTGATCATGCAATATCTCTTATTTTGTATTTCTATCTGCACAAATCTATTTAAAAAACCTTTTTCAATTCCAACCGACTTTTCATGGAACAGCATTTTGGGCACATATTTTCTTTGTTGGATATAATGCAGAGCTTTTTACAATGCTCTCTCTACAAGTTACATATAAACATTTTATTTTCGAAAACACAATTTCGACATTGTTAATTTTCATTTCCAGCAATTTCTGATCTTCGTTAGAAAATATTTTGAACGTAGCAGCAGTGCGAATGCATTTTTATTTACAGCTAATTTTGAACGCCGATAGATTTTCCTTTTCGAGTTGATACCATTCACTTTAAAAATATTTGTACTTACAATTTCTTCTCCCAATAATTCACAGTATTCCTAAAACTATGTCCGTAGTGTCATTGAAAACAGAAGCATCTTCATTTTGGTAGAAATGAAAATTTATGAAATGCATTCAGCATATTTCATTTTCCAAGTAGAAGTTTTCTCATTTGAATATTTGCTCACATTGGGAAGGAAAGGAAGGCATGTCCAATGACGAGGCACCCGAAATCGAATCCCCGACAGCAGCACACATGGCATTAGCAGGTAGGTGGCTAAAGGGAGTGGCAGCTAGCAGTCAGAAGGCTAAGTGTGAAAGTGCCAGCTAGCATGAAGCGGACAAGGAGAACATCCGTCATTGCACGCTGCATGAGTTTCGTCGCGGTAGCACCCCCGCAAGTGCTCTAAGAAACATAGCTTGTCTGTACTCCAATGCCATATCACGTCAGTGCTGCCGTTGGTTAGAACGATTTTGAGAGAGAAATTTTGATCTCTTGGATCGTCCGAGAGCTGGAAGACACGGAGCAATGGATATGACATCTTGAAAATCTTAATGTAGTCCGACACACGTGTGACCTAGAGGGATTTGACCGAAAAACTGTGGACAAACCACACGAGCATTATCACGCACGTGCGTCAAATTAAATGCAATCATTTTCTAATTTTCATATTCTTTGTTTTGATTTGACTAACCACAAGTAAGGAAATATTTTGGATGGATCGAAGTACCAGTGAGGCCTGAATATGATGTTTAGATGAGGTAGTGATGTAATATGATGTTTAGAGAGGTGTAAAAGACATTTTTTATCTAGCCGTTGCATGGCAATATCTCACCTTCTCTTAACGCCAATTGAGTTTTTACTTGTTCATCTAAAAAGCAATAAATGGCTTGCTCTTCTGCATTACTATTCATGTGCTTGTGACGCTGCTTATATCTTTTCTAGATTCTTCCTTAGAAATATGGGATTATGTATTCTTCCACCATCGAGCAAACTCCAATGCCAATAATTTTGATTTCGCTGTGCCCGTTTCGCCTATGAAAAATTTACCCATCAAACCCCATAAAAATAAGCTTTTCGTATTTAGATATCATACAATCTACAATTGCAGCACCTGATTATTTCCCCCGTTGTATTCATGCAGTAAATGTGCATGAATTTTCACCATCGAGCAAACTCCAATGCCAATAATTTTGATTTCGCTGTGCCCGTTTCGCCTATGAAAAATTTACCCATCAAACCCCGTAAAAACAAGCTTTTCGTATTTAGATATCATACAATCTACAATTGCAGCACCTGATTATTTCCCCAGTTGTATTCATGCAGTAAATGTGCATTCTGTCACAGAAGTACATCAATCATTTGTGCGTCCAGGATAAAACCTACAAGAAATAGATATCCTTACTGAGGAATTCCACATGAAAATTTAAGGACAAATATTTCGTCACATAAACTGAAAATTCCGTGTCAAGTACACTGGTCTGCAAAACGTAAGGACCAAACGGAAATCTAAAAGCCCCAAATAGCAGTGCCACTAAAACACAAATTAACTCAGGACCGTCTCGGGGAACTGGACAAGAGCACGTATGTAATGATGCTCTTGCTCTAGTTCCCAGACACGGATCAGAGTTAATAGCATTAGTTAAACGGTAGTCACCGGATGTATGTGCATAAGTGTTACAGGCGTTCAATTCTGTTTGTTGTGTTCTAGAGACTAAGAAATGGCCTGTCGAGAACACGTTAACGATTTTATTAGAGGTCGAATAATTAGGAAGCTCGGGGAGGAGTGAAATGTGATGAATGTTGACAAATAATACGGTATCACCTACAGCTTCGTATAATGTAAGTGGTCGATGTTCAGGATTGCAGGTACAGATGTGCAAAAGACCTGTGTGTCGTCCATACGAAATTTCCCCACTGAAGACTTTTATGTGCTTCCACAGGACACGAGAAAGCGACGCCATACTGCAAGTCAGTTTGCAAAAAACTCAACATGAGCACAGGACGAACAGCATCGCGGTTTACTATGGCCAGATGACACACAAGAGTGGACTGTTCACCCGACGACAAATATGCTGTGATCCATTAAAACTTCACTGGAGACAATGTTTACATTTGTACAGATCAGAAAGGACTGGACAGCAGAATAGTGCGTAACAGTACTCTTTACTCATCAAAGTAGATTTAGTCTCTCTAGCGATTCTGGACGTCAGCTAATCTGGCGTAACGCATGCACAATGTGTCACCCCGAGAATATCAACTGAAGGGATAGATATCGCAGCCGCGGTGTTCTTTTATGGATAGGCCTTATCAAACAGTCCAACAATTGAAGACGGCGCTGACAGAAGAATGGGCGATATTACCTCACGAACTTATCAACAGCCTAGTGGAAATCCTTCACTAAGGCTACGGGTGAACATATCCCTTACCGAGTACCGCCTCGTACATTTATACAGTCTTTAGCAGTAATGGATCTGTATTATGGTACCCATTTTTATGTAGCTATTTCTGAACAAAGTTCTGCTATGTGCCTTCGTGTTTACAGTTGTGTCGGTGTTTTTTCCATCATCATTTGGGTAATTAAAGAATGCTTATGTTTGGAATTTAACATGTACAGGTCGCCTGCCCTTGTGCGACACCAGGTTAGTTACGTTTTTCACCTCAGTTTATATTGACAAAAAATCTTTACTTATTCTGAAAATATCACTGGAGTCCTAAAATAATCTTAAATGTCCTTGAAAAATGGCTACACAATGATAAACTCTCATCCACATTTGAACTATTCTTAAAAAAATGGCAGACACAATTAGAAATCCTAGTTAGTTTTCTTTCCGCAGCACATAATTGATGTCACTTCTTTTACAAATTAATTTTTGTATCTATTTATTTATATAACCAAGAAGATTAAATTAATAAAGTGCACAAAACTCAAAAAAAAAAAAAAAAAAAAAAAAGGAACAACCGGCAATAGCAGGGTGGGTTTAACCTGCTGCGAGAAGTGCAACCAAACCATGCACTCCCTTCAGAAGCGCTTCCAGCTGAACTCCTTTTTCATAAATTTATAAAGTATGACACAATGGCCAAATGACCTGCTAGGATTGAATAACGAAATGAAAGGTGATGCTGACTGAATAGAAAGAAAAGTATGGCGGACGATGTGCAGTCTAAACCACCATAATAGAGTATGGCTTCATTTAACTGTTAAATAAGTGTACTTCATGGCGTAGACCTCGTCATCAACGCGATTGCTATGTAGCATTTATTGCACTCAGATAGTAATTCAGTAAAGAAAGATTTTCGTTAAAATTTGCAGTTTATCATAGGAAAAATTTTAATATATAAATTTAGCAAAATGTCATTTTCTCTAATTAGCCTAAGTATTTAAAAAGTAAAACGCTTTTCAAAAGGTTAGCTTTCAAATTCAGTAGATTGATATTTATTTTCATCTTCAAGGGTGTATCTAAATGACATTCTCAAAACACCCCATCGCAAAATGAACAGAATTTAAATATAGATCAATATACCAGTGTCTTAGCCTAAAGAATCATTACTCAAATATGAAACTACTGAACTTTGATGTGTTTCTGAAGAAAGTGTTGTTACTCTGTTAGACTGGTTTTGGTTAAAACACTTCCTATAGAATTTACGCGACATGTACAGGCATTTAAGCAAGATTTCCATGGTTTGGAAGTTTTACTTCAAGTTCTAAACCTCGCAAAACTCGTAAGGATTCGGATTGAGATAAGCTACGCTACATCAGAATTCACTGAATTTTGTTTTTCTAAGAAAATCCTTTTACATACATATTGGGGGGAGGGGGACCCGAGAAAAATGTCGTTTTGGGAAAAGAAGAGAAACACTTTTTGTAACAGAAGACTTTTTTCTTTATCAATTATATAATCGCAAACATTATCAATCACACTTGAAGATCGTGAAACCAAACTTTCAATCCCGTCTTTATAAAAAGACTTCGGCTGTGATGCAAAGAAGTCCGAGAGCCCCGTTTTGATATCATCTATATTGTGAAATCTCTTTCTTTTAAAAAAGTGACGCAGATATCTGAAGAAATGGTAATAAAATAGCGGCATCATCAGCGTATAATTGTATATCAGTATGTTTTAGTACATTAAAAATATCATTAATATAGATATTAAAAAGTAAAGGAGCAAGAACTGATCCCTGCGGTACACTTGATCGTGCATATCCGAAAGTAGAATTCACAAGATTAATCTGTGTATACTGTCGTCTGTGAGAAAAGTAACTTAAAAATATCAAGAAAGTTACCCCTAATTCTAATATCCTATAACCTCTGTATCAAAATGTGATGATTTATTGTAACGAAATCCTTTGAAAGATCAATAAAGAGAACAAGAGTGTAATTATTATATCATAAATTGGATTTAATGTTATTGATCAGTTTTAGTAAAGCTTTTTCAGTTGAAATATTCGGTGTAAAGCCAAATGGATTATGATGTATAATAATATTTTTAGTGACGAAATCAAATAGTTTCATGTAAATTAACTTTTTAAACATTTTAGTAAATATTGTTTGATTGGCAATTGGTCTATAATTATTAGCATCTGTTATTACACCAGATTGATATTTTAGGGAGATCTTAGCAATTTTCATTAGATTTGGGAAAATACCAATTTCAATAACTACATTGAATATATGTAATAAAGGGTCAACAATATAAGAGGCGACAGATATTACAATTTTTTGGGTTAATGTCATGATGTCCAGGCCCCGAAGTATAATTGATATTTTGTATTGTAGTTAGTATTTCCAATCTAGTAATTTTGGAAATATAAATAGAATTAACGCTATTTGTGGTTTATTCGTTGAGATGTGAGCGAAACACCGCTCTTAAGTATCTGTGAAACTGTGGTCTAAGGACCAAAGACAAAATGATCGTTAAGTTCATTTGCTATTTCAGAATTGTCTAAGATCTTGGTATTATTTTTAATTAAATAAAGTAATAATATCTTTGTGTTCTGCCTAACCATAAGGAAGTTAAGATTTCTCCAAGTTAAGCGGATGCTATTTTTTGAAGAAATTTCAAAGTCAGAATTCCTTTTCAACCTACTCAGTTAAGAGTTTAGTTTATTTCTAAATATTTCAAATAAAATAAAATCCGATTGTTGTCAAAATTTAAGGAAATTAAAAAACAATTTATTATTTTTATCTATTTTATTTAAGCAATGTTAAATTAACCCTGGTTTACTTTCTTTTTTAATTTTATTCCCTGACATTTAATCGGGAATGCTTGATTATACACTGAGGGGCCACTTTATTAAGACCACCTGACAGTCTTAAGCAAATGAGCTAGGGCTGTATGCTGTAGCAGCCAGAGGGCGAGGCTAGTATAAAAAGGTAAAGCTTAGTGCTTGCGACAGTAGTAGAAGTGATTTTTTGGAGACGAGATGGGTAAAAAATGCGAGTTGAGGGACTTTCAACGTGGTAATATTCAAGGAGCTCGGAGCCATAGATCGAGTATCACCGAAACCGCCGCATTCGTTATACGTTCCAGAGCAGATGTTGTTAAAGTGTTTATAGACTGAAGTGTCAAACGAAAAACTGGGTATCTACGTGAAACATGTGGTCGTCATCGACTAGTGACTGCTCGGGCGGAACGGAGAGTGTCCAGACTAATAACAAACAACAGAAGGGCAACAGTGCAGCAAATTACAGACCATCTTAATCAAGGATCCCCTCAAGTGATATCTGCACGCACTGTTCGCCTTACACTGCATCGGATAGGATTCGGCAGCCGAATGCATTTTCGAACGCCTCTGCTGTCTGTAGTTTACAAGAGAAAACGCCTCCAGTTTGCACAGGAGCACAAGGATTGGACAGTCGATAATTGGAAACAAATTATGTGGTCCGATGAGTCACGTTTACAGTTGCACCTTGCCAATGGCCGAGTGATAATTTGGTGGAGACAGCTCGAAAGCATGGACCCCAAATGCATTGCTACAAACCTTCAAGCTGGTGGAGGCAGGTTTGGGGAATGTTTTCCTGGCATGCTTTGGGCCCTTTAATTCGTGTTGATTAACGTCTGACTGGCACATCATATCTAAACATCGTTGCGGGCCAAGTGCATGCTGTCATGTGGATGGTTTATCCCAATTGCGATGGCTACTTTCAACAAGATAATGTGTCCTGCCATAGTTCTCGTATTGTACAGAACTGGTTTCAGGAAAAATCGGTGAGTTTACTTTGCTTATGCGGCCCCTACAATCTCCAGATCTCAACCCTATTTAGCATTTCTGGGATGAAGTTGAACGAGCCATCAGAGAGCTGGATCCACAACCCTGCAATCTCACATTCCTGGAAAGTTCTATTCATCAAGCATGGTCTCAGATTCCACAAACCACGTATCAACACCTCGTGGAGTCCATGCCACGAAGAATCGACGCAGTATTAAAGGCAAAGAGTGGCCCAACGAAGTACTGAGGAGTTGTGGTCATAATAAAGTGGCCAATCACTGTATAAAGGGGTAAAAATCTGTAAAAAGTTACTAAATGTTATATCTGGGTTAAAAATTTGTGTGACGTTTTGCCAATTCTCTTGGTGTATAAGATTTATAAAAAGTTGGGTCTGGTTAAACAAGAGAAAACTGAATTTTATCAAGGGCTGTAATAATTTATTTGAATAAGTATATTTTATAAATATTGGCAAGCGTTCACTGATATCATAAACAATAATTCCCGAAGTAATTTTATCGAGTGAAACTTTTGTAATAGCAAGATCTATTGCTGTGGCAGTTTCTGTAGTAATTCTAGTAGTTGTATTATAAAATCCAGCTGCCGAAATCGTATTGAGAAAATCAATAGAATTAGAATTAACTTGTGAGATCTCTATATTAAAGTATCGTAAAAGAAATATATTTTAACCGGTAAAATTAACATAATTTAAAATATCTGTAAATTTTTGTATAAAGAGCATTATATTCGTTGACGGCGGTCGGTAATAAACTGAAATAATATTACATTGATTTTCTATAATTAAAATTTCAAGTGTGTCATCAATAAATGGTAAATGTTTAGTTTCTGTGAAACATTGGTTAGTGTCTCTGACATAGATAGCCACCCCCTCTGGATTGAATACAATTTTTAAAAAATGCCTGATAATTTGTTAGATTTAAACAAAAATTGATTGCATGAAACAAAGTTTCTGTAATGCAAATGACGTATGTAAGAAAATTTGTGAAATGTAAGAAAGTTTGAAGTGCAGAAATTTTGTTAATAAGTGACCTTGCATTTATGTGTATAATTTTAAGAGTACCTTTGTTAGTACCAACTGTAATATTATTATACTGTTGCAATGTGCAATAGTTAGTAGCCCTCTGTCATAAATGGTAGCTCCAATTCTCAATCAAGATAGTGCCCTTCCAAATCTCAAATATCAGTGCACTACTCAGCACAGCCAGCCGCCATCAATATTAATGTAATATTAGAACCATGCCCCCCCCCCCCCACCACACCACACACACTTTACAACTGGCAAGAGTCAGTTAACTGGTTTTCAAAGCAAGTAAAGAGAAGAATGACAAAAAGGGGACCCTCAAATGTCACAATAGTATCATAGCACACACACACACACACACACACAAAAGTTACGTTATCGGAATCATCAGGTGAAACACAAACATAAGTCCTTCACAGTTGAAGGGTAGAAATAAAAAAATACACAATGTAAGTAGATTTTAATCTCAAAAACTTCACAACATCCCACCAGTCAGGAGAGGGATCTCTGTAATCAGGAAATACATAAAAATAAGACAATTAATCTAATAAAATTAGGAGCATGTGATATGAGTGGCTGTACCATTACCAAACCCATGTAAGTCTTGCAGAGTAAGTATTTTTTTTCTTAGTGGTAGATTGATGTTGTTGTTTCTTTTACATAGACATGTCCATTGTTGACCCAAACGAATTGAACCAGGCCCTGATGTAGGAGCTTTCTAGAGTAAAATAGCAGTTCCGTGAATGGTGGGATAAAGTTTTCATTAATTCTGGTTGAAGTTAGATCATTTAAATCACTATTTTTCACTATAATCCTTCTCTTTTGCAACCAGTCATCTCTACTTTTTCTCGACTTCAACTGGCTAATAAATAATATTAGCATTTGGTCTTTGAAATGAGTTAGGTTTAAGAGTGTGGATAATATCAATATCATTGATATGAAAATTGGGTAGTCAAACTTTTATTGCTAGTTTCACTACAAATCTACGAAGTTCCTGTTCATTACCAATTTGAGACAAGTCCAATCCCTGAATCTCAATATTCCTATTGCCAGGCTAGGTGATCTTTATCCGCTTTGTTAAACACGATAGTCAATATATTGGCGTCAAGTATTTCTTAAGAAGCGTATGTGAAAGCGATTTCCCAATTGCATTTTATCGAAACCATCAATTTTAAGAACGCACTTATCAGCAGGAAGACTGATCAGTAAACCGCGAGTTAGTGAAAGATCAGAGAGTAGCAGAAAATCATTGCTGTATTTTAAATTATTTTTTTTTCTAAAATGCTTTCCTTTGAACGTCGTTCGCCCTTGAACCTCTTGAGGTGCAAAACATTTATTTTTCTTCACCTTCCAGTCACGGTCACATCTACTACTAAGAAATGAATTCTGACTGACGATGCCTCATATATAAAATATAATTAAAAATCTCACACATCCCACGAAGGATTGGAGGGCTACATTAAGAATGACAATAGCACAATTCTGAATGACAAGTCCACATCTTAACATTCAACCTAATTAAAGGCTAACAGAAAGGACTTGTTCTTTATTTTAAAAAATCAAACACGTTGCATTGACTACACATTATAATTTTTTTTATAAGCAATAAACTAAAATTGATTATACTTTTAGCAGTTTAACTTAATCCTTATGATTATGATTATTATTTCCACATGTTTTTAGCTAAATATAATTGAAAAACGTGTTGTAGAATAAATAACATGCGGATGATATCTGCTTAAACTGTTTACTACAGCTTCAACGCGCACATTACGTTCCGGCAATTTCAATGAATTACGTACTGGGCGATTGTAAAATTCGTGTCGCATACAATATTTAACCCCTTCCCCAAAAGAAAAAGCACAAATTATGGATCCTATGATCCAGGTCAAAATTGATACATGCAATGAACCACATTATTTTAAAAAGAAATTCATTCGAAAAATGAAAAAAAGAAAAAGAAGAGAAAAAGATTAGAACAAGTTACTACAATTTGAGAAATTGTTTTAAGCATTTCTAGAATACTCAAATTTTCATGATAACAAAAAGCTGAGGCATATTAAAGTATACACGGTTGAAACGGGAATCCTCACTCATAGCAATAACTGCGGAAGAAAAGGTCCGAATGGTACACAAGTTAGGTCTATGTATTAGAAAGGGATCATTGCCGATCGTATGAAAACGATTGGAGCGGCTTTAGCGGCAAAGGTAAAAAGTTAGGAAACCTAACTCCCGAACAACTCCAGATAGAAACAAAATTCCAATAACAAAGTTGCAGCGCATCGTCTAATTAGTAGGAAACGGCATAAGATGGGCACAAATTATGTAGATGGATGAGTCAAAATGCTGTTAATTTGAAATCGGTAAAGCGGCTGAAACAGACACACAAAATAATGAAACGAGACAGAAGCTGTGCAGGCTTATTTATAACACTGAAACATGTTTACAGGAGATATGCCTACTTACAGGCCCAGCGCACATCTGGGCAAATCTACAGAACACAAACACTGGTTGTGATTAGTGTTCTGTATATTTGCCTGATACAATTCGGCGAACGCCCCTATGTCGTTAGGAATTCAATCTTTCTGTACTTCTAAATTCATTTGTGTCACTCTGCATACGATAAAATATTTTAAGTTTTTTATTGGTAAAATAAGTTAAATGAAAATTTTTCAGATTACATAAAACTATTTTCAAATTTAGAGAAGCAAGGCAGCGAACACTCAGATTATTAAAACTTGCATGATGCCAAAACAAAAAAATCACTGATAAATCAAAAATTAGAAAAAAGACGTTTGTTCGTGTACAGATCAATGAATTTTTATATGCCGTATTTGGATACAACATAACAACATAATTTCTAAACAGATCTTGTGGCAGCTGAAGTTAAAAAAAGTTGGTGTATGTATTACGTAAGCAAATATTTTTTTTTTTCATAAACGCCTTAGATCTCGAAGGCGTATTATGAAAAAAAAATAAAAACCAATCTGGACGCACCGTATAATTACATAGAATAAAAATTCTGATAATATAGTCGTGATGTCACCCACGTTATTTTCAAAAATCGTCTTTGTTCCTTACATGTTTCAGTTTCCTGCAGTTTTACGGTTACCATAGTCTTGAAAAAGCCTTTCAGCGGAGTGCGAAAGCTTGGCAAATCTTTGTGCTTATTGGACAATAAAAATAAACTGATTTTGATTCCCTATATGCGTCTACTGAGTATTCACAGTCTGGTGTATTTATAATAACGTAGATAATGAATTCTATGGGATATAACGTGTTGGAACTGGTGTGGGCTCGACTCTCAAGAAGTGTCGTAGTTATTTTCTCATTCAGTCGATACATTAGACTCACCTGTGTTGTTCACTCAAAATGTCAAAAAGAAAATACCTGTCTCTTGTGGATAAACTGAAATATTTAGGTGACACTGATTAAGAAATGCAGGAAAAGATGTTGCTATAAAGTATTACGTGGCCTCATTTAGAATGTTAACATTTTTAAGAAATCGATCTGCAATTAACATTCAACACAAAGGCAGTAGGAGTGTGAGTAGAAAATGACTTAAACAGTGTTCCTATGAGGACGTTGATGCCGCTGTTTTACAAGGGATGAGGATGATTCGAGATAAAAATCTGGCATTTTCCGGTCGGATGATGCAACAAAAAGCATTTGAATTTCGACCTCTTGTGGTTTGTTGTGAAACATCACTAAGATGAAAGCCATAGTAGAAAATGGCTTTCGATTGTTGTTCTTCATTTTATCATTAGGCTCTCATGCAATGAGCATTTGTGAGTTCAAAATTCGGAGAAGCAGTGTTTCCATAAAGTCAAATATTTAAGTAATCATCCAGGGTTTTTCTTTTCTATTTTTTCCAAAGAAGGACGTGTATTTTTGTTAAAATTTTGAAGTAGAACAGAATCGTTCACCTTAAAAGTAACACAGCACTGTTTTCCAAATGATATCAAAATACTGGGTAAAGATATTCCGCATCATCGCTCAGAAATCTCTTTAAGGTAGAGAGCGATCGGTAGAACGAAAGTAAGGCACTACCCATATGACGTAGCAAGATGGCTGAATATTTCGAGGCAATTGTTCTTCAATTTCTAGAGATAGTTATACGAAACAGGAACGGTAGCCAGAAGGTCGTGGTAAGCATACACACGAGCCACAATTCACGACGACCGGTATCTGTCTCCAGCAGCTAGACTCCTAGGAAATCGACATCCAGGCAATTACTGCAGGCGCACTCCTGTGCTACGGGAATCCCGATTTAGAGTTTAAAAAGTTTACTGAAAACTCCATGAGAGAAGTGAACCTTTCATACCCTTCCGTGTATTGAAAAAAGGCCAAGAGGCTGCATCCACTCGCCGAAACTCAGATAAGTGTCTGTCTGAATTAAACCTGATAGCAAGCATCACTCTGGATTCCGGATTACGGATTCTCGAAGAGTTTACATATTTGGAAAGAGGCGGAAAGACGAACTATCCCATTCAAAATTACGGAAATGACCACTACTGTGGTGTAGGTCTAATTATTTTGGTGCTGGTATTTATGTTGGATATACGAATGCCGCTACACGTGTTTCCAGGAGATATCTTGTCGGGTTCACGCTAAAGCAGTCTACTGCACAGTGTGCGCCTTTTTAGGAGACCTGCTTGCTCACAGTGCCTTTTTATGGAAAATACCGCCTATCGTTATAAGTCTAAGCCAAATGCCGCCCGTCATTATAAGGTTCTGCCGAATTCCCGTTGCTATAAGGCTCAGCTAAATGCCCGTTCTTATAAGGCTTAGCTAAATACCGGTCGTTATCATGCTTAGCTAAACCACGAATATTTGGAGATTGAGCATTTTCACCGATAATCTGCGAGATCTCTGGACCTAAACCCAATGGAACTCGTCAAGGATGGACTGATAACAACAATATAAAACCACCATACCCCTACAAGAACCTTTCATAAGCTTTTCTTCCGTGGTATAATATGAAAGAATGACTGCCTACTTATGTGAAAATCCTTGACCATATGGATCGATCGATCAAACGTTTGTTTAGTCAGAAAACAGTTCTGCACGAATAGGTTAAAATAGTTCTGGTATTTTTGTTGGTACTTTCCATCAAGCAACCAGCTTTTCATCAAGCGCTAACTACTCTACGTATTGTGGAAACAGACATCGGTGAAGAGATGCGCTAAAGAGCTGTAGTGATCTCGACGACTGCACGAACGCAAGTCAATCAAGTGCTTATAGGCAGTCCAAGTGCGTTATAGTCCCATTAACAAACTTTTATATAACAGACACGTCGGAGTCAGCGGATTCATAATCATCACGGAGAAACACATACTCTTAACATTGAACTTATTATAATATTATTCGTATGTTTCCAAATCCACGTACCTTCGTTGTATCACTCTCAGATTTTCCTTTGTATGACTAACGATCCCTTCTTCAAACTCCACAATCACTTTGGGCTCTCCGAACTTATTCTTTGTCGCCTCAGTTTCTAACCTGAAATCAACGATAAGTTCTTTGCATTTCTGATCGACTTTCCAAATTAACTTTGATGGCACAGAAGTAGTGCTAGTTAACGTCTCCACGATGCCTTCATCATGATAGCAGTCTTGATAGAAACAGTATGTTGGTATCATTACCACATCGAATGGAAAGCCAGAATGTTTACACCCGTCGCAACGCAGCACCTATAATTTTCATCCTTTCCTAACACGTGTTCATTTTTGTTACAGAAAATCTGAGATGTGTAGTGACTGTAGTAAAGTATTTAAGTGGCATTAAGAATCATGTTGAATATTTTCTGGGGCTAGGTAGATATTCATTTAATCCCCAAATTTTTAAATATGCAGTACCATTATTTAGAACATATTTAGAAGACTGACTGATTTACAAATATTTGGTGATGACAAAAAACTTCAAAATACAAAAGGATTAAACGTAACATGAAAACTTAATTTTAAATGAAATACAAGGGACTGTATTCCGTATTTATTCACTGAACTCCTCCAACTGAACGAAGGAGGAGGTCATAACGGCTTTATGGGGAACACTAACCTCATTTGATTGAACTGGTTTTACTCAGTTTTCTTATAATGTATGTTTCGATGCCAAAACAATAACTAATTATATCCTAATGGCTATTCAAGTTGAAAATTTAGAAGTGTTAATTATCTATTCACTCAGCTATGATGCGCTTGATTTGGTATATTACGTTTGTGACGTTAGTCAACAGTAATTAATTTTGAAAATTTGTAATATTAAGAAATAACAATTATATTTAAGTTCTTTTTATACGTCCTTTCTCGTTAGAAGTAGGTCCAATCCTATTTTAATTCGTTCAGAAAGTTTTGTATGTAAACTTTGTATCATCAATACAATTATTAATTCATTGCTGGATGGTCTGCTCAAGTTTCTTAAACAACTATCTGTCCTGAGCATGCCTCCTCCGTGTTACTCAGGTATGCTTTCAAACTTCATCCATCCATCTATCATGTGGTCTTCTTCTCGGTCTTCTTTTGTCCCTCGATATCCAGTGTAAAGTTTCGGTTGTCCCCCGGTGGTCCGTTCTTCTATCAACAGTTCCAGCCCATTGCCATTTCAGGAATTTTACTCTAATCATGATGTCTTCAACTCTTGTCATTTTCCTTATTCCCGAGTTTTTCTTCTTATATTTCCTGGTTACCCCATGCATGCATCTGTCCATGCACCTTTCATTTGTTTACAGTCTTTGTATGTCTATTTTAATTAAGGTGAATATATCTGCTTCATACATAAGCACTAGTAGGATCCACTGTTTAAAGATTTTTCTTCTAAGACCCGATGGCATATTGCCTTTAAATATTGTATTGTTTGTTCCAAAAGCTCCCAATCCAAGTTTTATACGCCTATTAATTTCTTCATCAATGTAACCACCGCTTTATATCTGCTACCCAGTGAACAGTAAATTTAGGATTTGTTATCTCCAACTTTTTCCCATCAATCGATAAATCTTTACTGCTTGTAAAAATATTATGTGTACATCAGTTTTGTCTTCTGAAAGTTCATTTTAATCTTGCTTCTTTACTCTAGTCAGAAAGTTCTTGGATGATACTCCTCAAGTTTAAAGGGTTCGTTGAAAAAATAGCTACGTTGTAAGCAAAACGAATGTGAGATATATAATCTCCATTAAACTGTATCCCTTTGTTCTCCCAGTTCAATGATTGAAAGACATTTTGCAATGTGGCATTAAAGAGCTTAGACGATGCTGGATGATGCTGCCACAATCTAGCCAAAGTTGCTTCCTCATTCAAACTAATGCTTCCCAATCAAAACAAAGTACCTTTCACAAACAAAATTTTATATACAACCTACAACAGATTAGTTAACGTTTCTTTTCTTTGAATTGCTAAACCAAGCAATATGTGTCTTGCAAATGATATTTATAGTTTGACTTAATGAAATGCTGATGAAGTAAATACTGGAGTTCACTTATAAAATTAAATTCTAAACATCCAAAAATTTACTTTAACTAATGTTTTAGACATTTGTGTAAATCACATTGTATCATTATTTGCTATGTGCTCTGCTTCCTACTATACTGTTTTTCTAAACTGAATTTTAAAATTATTTGTATCTAGTCTAAGAGCGAAGCGTCCGTGGAACATAAATGATCAGAAAGCTATGTGATGTTATTTCGGAGACCGTTCATACTCGAACATATATTTTCGTGGGAAGCAAAATCGGTGCATCTGGCATGTCTCCAGAAATGATATATCAGGTATTCTATTCGCCATAATATCGTCGTTCCTCGTGCAATGTGTAGAAAATTTGTAGAAAATTTTCATAGAGTAGAAAATTTTCTGTTATTTTCGTAAAAATGAAATTTCCTTTCTAAATGGATTAAAATTATATACTTTTTCTTAGGTTTACACGTGAATTTCTGGCACACGTCATTATGGGCTGTTAATATGAAAATAATAATTTTTTGTCGGAATCCCGTGCTGTATGGGGAAAATGTCAACACTTCGTCGAGAGACACGTGTTGACAGATAAACAAATTCTACCGTTGTTTAATTTAAGGTTTACGACAATCCAGATACACATTCGTCACTGTCTATTGTGCATGATTTATCTTTGGAAAACCTCTGCGGAGACACAAGATAGCACCTATTAGGCACAGGGTTAAAAAGCTTTAGTTGCAAGCAAGTGGTGTGAGTATTTTATGAAATTTAGAAGTGTTAATTGCAACGTACAAGATAAACTACGTAGCAGACAACGAAAAGCAAATTCAGAGCGCAGATTCGATTTATCTCCCCGACAAAAATACCAAATAGCGTACCACAAAACTAGAGATGACCTTTACGTCTATAGAACACAGGTTACAATAGCTTACATTTTAAGCAATTCGGTAACGAATAAGTTTTCTCTACTTGTATAAGTATACCTGATTAACCGCAAAATGCTGGAAACTTATGCATTAGACTAATATAACTGTGTAATTTAAAATGGACGTAGTTTATTTATGCATTTAGAAGTATACTGAATGCATACTACCATTGCTTTATTCCACAGTGAAGCATATTTCGGTAAGGAAGAGTGTATGTACAAAAATCGAGTTGGAGATTTCTTTTAACTTTAATCAATTTGAAATTTATCTACTTTCGCAAACAAACGGTACAATTAGATTCCTGTTTTGCCAGGCAATTGCAATTCTCGAGAGAAAGACGTTTCGTGTTTTCATAAAAACATTTCACGGAAAATATCTATTCAATTTTACGTAAATTTATTATTCATTTTAGAATACACTCATTATCAGTTGTCGAATTTCAGAACGGAAATTCATTTGACGTTTTAATCTATAGAAGTACAATAACTACCTCTTATACAATCTTGGTACAGAGTAACCCCCCCCCCAATTTAATTGGATATGTCGATGTGCTGCCCTTTAAGTGCTGAGCCCAATCCAATCACAGTGAATTCCTGTAATCTGCTTCCAATTTTGACATTTGAGCATTTTAGCCTTTAAAATTAAGAGAAAGATAAGTCACTGTACCTCTTGCTTGCGGTAAGCATATTACTGAGCAGCATTTTGTAAGAAGTTTCAAATAATCGAAATTATTTACAATCTTATTGTGTAATTGCCCCCAGTGATCATTCGAAGTGCCCAATAGTATAGACAGCAACAGAAAGAAACCAACCAACTTTGTAGGATGGATGAAGGAATGTGGATACATAAGTAGAAAGAAATCTGGGAATGCGAAAAATCCAATGACGTAAAAAAAGTACACTGGGTTACTCAAGATGTTTCTGGAAAATATAATATATTTCATCATGTTACGGTTAAACAACAAGCTCTGCATTTGAAATTTGCATATCCAAGTAAAAGTGCCAAAACATTGTTGGCACACAAGGTGGACTTAAAATAAAATACAACATTTTTAGCAAAAGAATGGCAAAATTTTCATAGAAAATAGCAAATAGCATTCAGAAAAATATTATAGCCCTAGGGCAGAAAACATAGCATTTTTGCTATAACATAGCACGACCCGGCAACACTGTTCTCCAACACATGACAAAAAAATAGCCTCGCGTAGAACAGCGGATAAAGAACCAATAGCGACTCCTCAGGTATGCTTGTAAGTATCTGCTTGAAAACTGAAATCATTTGAGTCTGTTACCCAACCCAAGGTACGGTAAATATCGCGCAACGAAACTTCAAAAAAAGCGAAAAATCAGATGAGACAGAGGTGCACAACCGTTTTCGAGTAGTAGTCCAAAAAAATGAAAAAAATATCTTACCCGGGGTAAATGTAGGTAATGCGAAAGCTGAGCTTGAATTTTTGGTGTTATCTTCCTGATATTTGGTTAGTTTGTTAACGTAGCAATGCGCAAAATATCAAAATGGTTTTCATTACTTAATCTGATTCTTGAGTTTTATTTGTTCAGATTCATCAATGAAAACGTTTGTTCACAGATAGAGGGTATTGCAAACATTGTGGCACACGCAGTTGCATTACCTTTTAAATATGGAAATTCGTCTGGTAATGATGCATAGAAATAAAGTATTAAATTAATTTTGAAATTATTTTTGTAAACATCTGAGTTGTGTAAGTCAATTAAACTTAGCTGCATATATTCTGGTACTGAGTTCACAGACAAGGAGAACAGATTGCAAATAAATCAGTTTTCAAACGACATTGCTCAAATACTGAAAACCGCTCAGTGAATGATAAGTAAAATATTAATTGGAGCTTCACATTCCATTTCCATGTGAGGAAATGTTTCCTTCATTTTGTCACAACAGTGCAAATGCACGAAATTTGGTTTCGTAGCTGTTGTTGAAATAAAGTTAATGAACTGCATTTTCCTTGCAGTTTCATGTTCAAATTATTTAAATGTCCAGTTATATCAGTAAGAAATGCTAAATTGCATTGAAAACTTGTTTGTTTCAAACGGTTTGCGTCTTTTCCGTTTTCATGTAGGAACGCAACAGTTTTTCCAAATAATTCCATAAAACGCTAAAGTGCAGTTCGCCGTCTTACTTCTGTGTAGTACATACCATCCCAAGGAAGACCTTCGAATTCTTTTAAAAATTTCTTACACTCTCTGTACCGTAATGCGGCAATACGAATAAATTTAATTGTGTCGTTCACAATCAACATTAACTGCTTAAAACCCAATTCTTAAGCACATACATTTTTTGGTGAATGATGCTGTGGTACTGTAGTAGTTCTGTTTCACGCTTTCCCATATGTTGTATCAGAAATAATAACATTCTATTTTTTAATCCAACAAGGAATGGTGCTTCGTCTGTCGTAATGTTGATAAATTTTTCCCTATTTAGACAAGCTCCATTACACAAATTTGACAAACTACGAAGAAATTCCTTTCCAGTTGTTTCGCCATTCAACGAATAAATTCCAAGAAATCCCTTGGCAATAGATATTTTTTTGTCAATATTACGAATAAACACAAGGAATTGGGCGACTGAGATATTTTCCATCGATTCATCAACAACAAGGGAGAAATATTCAAATTGCATAGCTGTGTGCTTCAACTGCTCATCAATATCTTCATTTAATTGTTGCACTCTTCTTTTAATAGTCATCCTATTTAAACTTAACTTTTGAAATCTGTGTTTTGCTACAAGACAGAGTCTTTCGGATGCAGTCAGTAACAATCTTTCATAAAATCGCCGTCAGCAAATGGTCGCCCGCATTTTGCAGTAAGCTGTGCAACGCTCAAGTTTACTTCAACACAATAATCCAACTCAGCTGTCTGTTTCTGAAAATGACCGGTTTGGTGTTTCAGAAACTTCATCATAGGCTCACTTTTTCGGGAACGTTCGTCTTCTTCAACTGATGAGAATGCAATACGTTTCTTTTCATAATGCGGTTGCACGTTTTTCCCTTCGCTACTGGAACTTTGCACAAAAGGCACGTTATAACGTCATCGTTATTAAAGAAACAGTATTTGTATGTCCAAACATCCAGGCACTTTCGATTTCGGAAAACACCTTTTTTCCTTGCTACTTATCATTTATTTACCATACTTAACTTATCTATTTTACACCTTTTCAACCCCAAAAGTGATATTTCATTCCTTGCGGTACGAAACAGGTGACTTTGAAGAGAGATCAAGAACAAATAAGCACTGCCAGAATATCAGCAATCAATGGACAGAAAGTAAGCGAAAGAAGCGTGCGCACCGGACTGGCCATTTGCTGGCTCATTTTGCTACCCGTGTGCATGTTTGAACTCGAGTTTAGCGTTCAACACGGAGAAAAATAATTTGGTGCGTGATTACGAATAATTTAGGGTTTTGCTAGTGCCGTGATGGCGGGCAATGTGATCCCTGTCACGGTCCAGTTTTGGCACGCTGGCCATAGGTTGCACTTCGTTGCAAATATCAAAAGCGCCGGTTTCAGGGTTTGGTGGCAGTACATTTCTTGAAATATTAATATCATTTGTGAGAAGAAATATATTAGAAGCAATCAAATTTTGCAGTCGCCAATGGGGGTAAATGTATTGTAAGATCTCACAAATAATCATCCCCGCACGGGGATAACTGGTTTTCCAGTTATTTGGGGAGCGGCGCCCCCACGGCCCGAGCTGACCTTGTGACTGGTCAACATCTGATGTCATGCCACAGCTTGTTTTTTTCTTATTTTGGTGCTGTTGGTGTTTGCAGGGACGGCTGTTCATCCAGCTGTTGGGGAGTCGCGGCCCCACGATCCCGAGCTGGTCTTGTGTCTCGCTTTTTCGTTTTTATTTATTTTCTCCACTGGCTAGTTGCCCGTGTTGTGTTCTCTACCTAATCTCTACCACGTTATGTACTAACACCCCGGTCTTGTGGTTTTGTTACCCTCCACCACTAACTGATTTATATTAACCGCTCAGTTCGTAGGTTGCTGAGATTCCGTTTAGGTTCCCTGCCAGGATTTGTCTTCTTTGGATTTTTTTTCCTTTTAGCTGGTTTGGGTGCTAGACCTACCTGCATGTTTGCCGCGTGCGGAGACCCGTGAGGCGGAAATGGGATGTCTGGCGGCTGAGGTCGCAGGAGACCGGTTAAGTGCCTCCTGTGTGCCAACACTCCTCTTCGACCCCGGCTTCGCTGTAAACGGGAGGCTAGAGACTAACCCACCTCTAGTCAGAAGTCTTGTACCAAGTTGTGTGCAGGGCTTTAGCGGCTTTTTTGTCGTATAGCACGGCAGGGTGAGCCCGGGGGCTGTGGGATCATGCCAAAGGCGTTGGCATGACGGTACCCGGAGGCCGAAGTGTCCGCCGAGTGCGTGTGATCACAGCCAACGGACTATATCTGCAACGTATAAGCTCCAGAACTGTGTCCAGCGTCATTTTCTTGGCTTGCAGACCTCCAGTTCTCCCTTGTAGGGCTCGGTGGTGGGTGGAGTAGTCTGCAGACGAATCCTTCTCCTTTTTTCCATGGGTAAACCCAAAAACAAACGCTCCAAATTCAAGTCACCTGAGCAAATGATCGTTGACAACGACTCTCCTTCGTCTTCTCAACCTACCAAGTCTCATACCCTTAAAAGATCTTTAGACCATGATCTGGACCAAGAATGTGGAACCTCTTCTTCGGCAGCTGTACCAGTCGCTCCAAAGCGTCGTCTCCCCTCGATTGTTGTGAATACGCATGCTACACACTTAGTTGTAGAATCCATCGATCCGAATGAGAGACTGTCCACCAGATCTCCATTCTTCATTTCTAAAGCTTTGGACGCTGCAGTTGGCCCCTTGAAGTCTGTGAGGAAGCTTCGCTCTGGGGACCTGCTTGTCCAAACTTGCAGTGTTTCTCAGAGTAACACTTTTCTGCACCTCACTAGTCTTCAAGGCATTCCTGTCAAAGTGACACCTCACCCGTTTCTTAACACCTCTCGGGGTGTTATTTCGGAGTTTGATCTCTTGCCATGCAGTGAAGAAGAATTGGTGACTGAACTTTCAGATCAAGGTGTTATTGCTGCACGCCGTATGATGTTTCGGCGCGATGGTTCTTTGATTAAGTCTAAAAATGTGATCTTGACTTTTAACTCCCCGAAAGTTCCAACCGAAATCAAGGCTGGCTACTTGGTCTGTGGAGTTCGCCCGTACATTCCCAGTCATCTGCGCTGTTTCAGATGCCAGAGGTACGGGCATTCACAACGTTTCTGTAAGAGTTTCGCTCGTTGCGCTAATTGTGGCTCCAGTGAACATGACGGGGAAGGTTGCACTTCTGCGGCCTGCTGTGTTAACTGTGGTGAGGCCCATGCAGCTTACTCCCGCAACTGTATGAAATGGAAGGACGAGATGGCGATCCAGCGCCTCAAGACCCTGGAAGGCCTCTCGTACCCTGCTGCCAAGGCCAAGTTGGGTATACCCACCACCCGACAGCGTACTTTTGCCGCAGTAGTTCAGTCTCTGCCACAACCCGTGCAGCCCTTTGTTCCGCGCCCTGTAGCTCTCGCCGCCCTTGCCAAGCGATCTACAGCTGACCAAGCGACACAGGTGTTTTTCCCGGAGCTCGAAATTTTTCGAATACCTGATTCTGGGCCTTCTCTTTTGCTGCCGACCGTCTCTTCCAGTTTCCAGCAGAAAGCCTGCACGTGCGGAAGACCCGGCCCTCAATCCGCAAAGGTGTGCAGTGTCCATCCAACTGTCTCGGCCTCAGCGAGGTCCCCACCCTCAACCAACATTATAGAGGAACATAGGGGGGAGGAGAGTGACAGTTCGTCCCCAGCCTCAAACAACATTGCAGAGGAACATGGGGGGAGGAGAGTGACAGTTCGTCCCCGCCCTCTGCCAGCATTGCAGAGGAGTGTGGGGGGAGGAGAGTGACTCATCCTTTGTGTAGTTGTTTAAAAAAAAAAATATATATATATATGTGTGTGTATATATATATATATATATATGTATATGTATATATATGTATGTATATATAATTCTAATAGTAAATTAATAAATTTTTATATAAACCTAATTAACTACCTTGTCTTCACAGCTTTCATTATACTCTTTTTCAACTTTTACCAAGCCTGTCTGCTCTTAATCATTTTCCACGCTTTTAAAAATCTGTGGCTGATAGTTCTTTGTCTGGCGCTCTTTGGCCAAACCTGGCCCTTGCGCCACTAAAATCCACTAACCAACCACCAACCAAATAATCACACTGATATTAATTTCAAGATAGAAAAATCTGGTTTACCAAAAGATTGTCATTGCTTCTAAAAAACAGTTCTGAAATCTAAATTACTTCAGCGTGTTTCTTTAAGCACTATTTTGTATTTACACGTACTGAAAGAAGAAACTTTTTCTGCATGTGACATTCAGTGAAAAAAGGATTTTTGTACATAAAATGTTTGTAGATAAAATAACGCCATTCCTCCTAGTACCATTTTTCGTAAAATGCTGTCCCGAAGTATCTATTAGTAAAATTAAAAATAATATCCCTACGTTCCTTCAACATTAACAATTTAAGTACGGGATATCTTCTATAGAACAGAGTTCAATAGGCTGAACATTACTGTCGAAAGTATTTTTAAAATTTTGTGACACATTTCTGATTCTTTTCGGCCCAAAATTTGGAAAGACGGGTTTGGACGATTGTGCTTTTGGCAGCATTCAAAGCCCAATTGTGGTGATTGTACTGAAAAACTGAAATTATTTCAGAGGGCATAAAACGCAAAAGGTCAGAAAATAGCTTTATAGATCTAGATATTACTCCGATACATACGTTTTCATCAATGGGGGTAATTACAGATTGCTTTTGACCAAACAATCTAAATAGAAGATGTGTGAACTTATGTCATAAGATGCATTTCCGAATACCCGTACTAAAACGTGGTTTCTCTCTTTTCGGAAAGTTACAGTCCAGACATTTATTTCATTAGTATGGTACTGCCAACGAATACTTAGAAACTGAAAGACAGCAAGTCAGAGTGCAGAGAAAATTATTAATACAGTATTTGAATGTCATACATTTCCCTTAATTACGCACATTAATCGAATTTATACATCTAGCATATGTCGTGAAATGTCGGAATTTTTTTTCTTCTGCTCAGATGCCATGAAGTTCACCTGTTGTTATCCAACGATTTTCCAGAACACAGGTTACACATAGTTTAACCTAAACACGTTAAAGAGAGCACACGTTTTTCGTTTTTTGGAAATATAACAAAAAAAGTGTAAAGAGGGTGTTTTCTAACATTATTTATAAACACTCTTTCCGGTAAAGCTATCGCTTTTACAAGCGATTTCTTGTCTTTGTTAAAACTTGAATGTCCCTAAAGAAAGTTTACTTTTCATTTTTAATATATTTATTTATTTTATAAAGAAACTACATTTTATTCATTAACTTTTCTTTAAAACATGTTCATACAACCCATGAACTTAACGAAAGCACGAATAAAAGATTCTCTTTCTGTTTCTCTCCAGTTTAGCACGAATGAAAACGAATGTAGTGAGAGTTAAACTTCCTACAAATAAAATATTTAAATAATCAGGACTTCATTTCTCGAGCATATGGGATGTGAGTTAAATGTACATGGCATGACTGATGCCTATCTCAAGGGTTTTAATGCTTCGGACTTTTCAAAGTTTTTACGTTCATTTGCTTGGAATTTTTGACATTATGTTCTTAATGCTTCCGACATTTCGACAAAAACTGAAAACCCTTTCGTAGAAAGATGGTAAAGAGTAAACCACATGTACAAGCATGTGTCGGAAACTGATGATGACTTAAATTCACTCATATACTGAGCTTTCACCATCTGACTAAAAGAGAACAAAATACCAATATTCAAAAGAAGTTACAGGCAAAATTTGAAAATTATTTATCGTATACAAAACTCTATGACGAAATACTTTTGTATGAACCCTTTGCACAGCATTGTAAATTCCAACTTTTATACTTGTTATAAGCATTGCGAGTGCTTTTATACTCTATTCTGCGACTCAATAATTTAAGGAATTTAAAATGTTTGAAAACCCAGAGTTCGTTTTCACCTGAATTTTTCAGGAATTCGGAATGAAAGTGAAGTTCAGACTACGAACTGTTTTTGAAAACGCATACATCTCATTTTGTAGCTTATTTCTAGAGTACAATACCTCTTTCAATTTTACGAAAGAGTACGTTTTAATTTTTTTGTAGGTATTTCAGAAGTAACATAAACTCTTTATAGCCCGACTTAAAACTTTTATTTCATTGACTTTTGACATCATGCAACAACAATTGAGTCACAGGTGCACGTATACATACTATTGGTTACTCTTGTTGGTCTCACTAGGAAATGTTTGGAAATGTTAACGGAATTTGAAATCCAAAAGCTAAAATGTTTGTGAGATACAGAAAATAGTGAGTATTATTTAGCAACATGTCGTTTAGCAGAGACTGAAAGTATATCTAAATTTCATTTGCACTCTCCTAGATGTGAACCCTCGGCTAAACTACACTATCTACCAACAAGTAATTGGACACCTGTGATAGCAAAGGAAAACGAAGTTTATTCACTTTTAGTAGGTGGTGGAGCTTCCACGAGCGGCGATTACAGTTGCGACACTACGGGGCATACTCACAACCAGGCGTTGTATGACGGCTAGCGGTATTTCCTTCCTCGGCTTGGAGAAGACAGGTCAGTTCCTTCATCGATATCGGACGGTGGGTGCAAACCTTAAGTCAAGCTCCAACTCGTCCTAGAGAAGCTCGATAGGGTTAAGGTCCGGGCTCAGCGCAGGCCAGTCCATTCGTTTAAATGCATTGTCACCATACTAAACTATGGTGGACCTCGGAACATGACAGGAGGTATTGTCATCCTGAAAGTAGCAAGGGTCCACCCCGTATAACTGCCACAACGTAGAAAGCGCATGGTCATACAAAATGGTGCAGTAGGTCTCGCCGTAAAGTCTACCAGGAATTGCGACCAAGGGTAACGTGCCATGCCAGGATAAACACCCCCATTGCATCATTCCACCGCCGCCGAACTTCACAGTTGGCACATTACATTCCGGCAGGAGGCGTTCTCCAGGCAGATGGCCAAACCCAAACCCTGCCATCCGAACGTTAGAGGGTGAACCTTGATTCGTCGCTCCAGAGAACCTGTTTCCACTGTTCAACGGTCCACTGTCGACGTTCTGTGCACCACGTTAGCCAAGCGGCGCTATTGGACTTATTGATCAAAGGCTTGTGGGCGGCAGCACGTCCGTGATAACAGAGCAGATGGGCGGTATTCATCGAAAGAACACTCTCTCTACGGATGGAATTCATCGAAAGAACACTCTCTCTACGGATGGTGATCATCAAAAGAACACTCTCTCTACGGATGGTATTCATCGAAAGAACACTCTCGGATGCCTGTTGAAACTCCTCGCGGATGTGGCCCATCGATTTGGTGCTGTTCCTCCGAATTTCTCTGGCCAGCACCCGTCGGTCTCTAACTCCCAGTTTTGTAGGTTTGCCGGGTCGGGGCACATTCCGATAGTCACCTCTCATCTTCCACTTGCCAATCACTTAGGCCACTGTCGAGTTTGGGTACTTCAACTTGCGGGATATGTCACGCATAGATCGGCCGTTTCTGTGATACCCGACGATTACACTTTTCTCGAAATCAGAGTGCTGCGAACTGCGTTGCATCTTGCATGCGACTGATTGTGTTGTTGTTTCCTACACGATATTTAAAGGCTGCAGCCGTGACGTGTATCAGGACCGCAGATATCGTCGATTGCAGGGGTGTCCAATTACTTGATGGTAGATAATGTACATCGACAAATACTGTTAAGCGTCACGAGTGTTAAAACCCCTCATTTTCATCATATGTATATTCAGCTTCCTGTTAGGAGATCTTTTGAATTGATCATCTTAGGTAGCATTACCTGTCGTCGTACGTTTAGAACATAAAATGTATCTCGTCAGGTAATCAAAACGCCTATAACATCCAAAGGGTTAATACAACTTTTCATTTGCATCATTAATGCTAAGTAACAAAATGTCAATGCTCACGAAAAACTGGTCATGAATGAGAAGAAAAAGGGAACATCTCTATGAGGGAAGAAAGTAATAATGAGCAAAAGCACCAATACCAAGCACCGGGATTATATGTCTAAAAAATGCTGTCCAATGAATCCGAATATTTTAATTCATTTTCAGGCAATGCTCAGTGATTACAATATAATAAGCCATCACTTTCATACGTTATAATAAGACTGTTAGCTAGGAGCTATACAAGAACGGCATAAGTATCGTTATTATGGGAACACATTTTCTGAGAATGATCATTCACACCACAAATCATTCTAGAGGAAGGTTACAATTATCTCTTTTGTTGAGGTTGCTTGATAGCTTTAACTACAGATGGATATTTTGTATGGCACATCGAGACAATGAATTTGGTGGAGGAACAAGTTGAATGAGAGACCTAAGTTCACAACTCAGGTGTTTGTTCTCCTCTATGTTCCTTCTAGACAATGCGAATTAAAAAACGTTGTCGATTGGACACTGAGGCAGGATACACCCCGAACCTGGTGCATACTTATATCGGAACACCCGAACGCTGTCATGGTAATCGCTGTATGCGGCAGCTACGCTACCTGGGCTCAGTTAACTACACACAAAACATTTTCTATCAACACTAGAGAGCACTCACAAAGATAATCCACGGAGGCCGGCTTAACGTCTCTGACATCTTTATATTCCACGCTTAAGAGAAATGCTGACAAGTGCGCTATTTCCAAGGAAGCAGGTGTTTATGCCCTCCATGTACAATACCGTGACGGCTCCAAGCGATTTCACTTTGGAATGACCAAACTTCCACTTAGAATTAGAGCCAAGGAACCTAAAAGGGACACAAAGAACGGTAAAGTAAAAACGGTTTTATCCAGATAAGTCAAATCCAGGTCAGCTGCTCCTATGGGCGAAGACGTAAAGAAATTAGTTTCCTACTAGACCCTATTTACAAATATTAATCTACTGTCATTCGCGAAACTTTGGAGATAATTGCTAGCAGCGAGTCATGCAGTAATAGTTTATCACTAGAGTTGCCACAAATTTTGAACCAGTTCTACAAATAGTGAATGCATTTGGTTTTCCTTCCAGGATTCCGTGCGCTAAACTTACATGATGCCCCGTATCTTGGAATGAATAATTTCTCTCTCATCTGTTCGTTGATTGTCAAGTCAAGCCACCGCACTCCAATTGTTGAAGCATTCTATTATTCAGTTTGTAAGTTGTTGTGTACCTTCCTTGAAAAAGCCATCGGTTGATGTGCGAAAGCTTGAAATCTTTGATTTCTATTCTACTCCAGGGAATTCAGATCAGTATTATTAATATACTATTTTAAATTTACAGTACTCTCATATTTTTCTGATTAACGCGTAAATCATATTTTTCTGATTAACGCGTAAATGATGGTCTTTTTTGAACAATTACAATTTCTCTTTATTTATTATTGTGATTTTCTAACCAGGTATGTATATACATGGATTTACATGTATTCTGTTTAGTTACCAACATTTAGGAAATTTACCGTTTATTTACAGTTTTTAATTTGAAAATTTTTATATTTGTATAGTACTTGTAATAATTCTTCTTTATCTCATTCAGTACATTATCGAGTGTGGACAACTCATTGAGTGGGACTCTTGAGTTTGAGTCCATTCGTGTTACAATAGATCACGCATGAACTTCCAACTGACATTTATTCAGGACATCCTTCAATAGTAGTGGTTCCCAAACATAAGCTACCCGCAGACCACATTTACTCGAAATGTAGATAAAGCGCAGAACCCGCCCACCTCAAAGACATCAGGCAACTAACGAAAAGTATAATTTATTTCGTAAACATATTTATTAATTAACATGAATTTATCTAATTTAATTTAACTAATTTCAAAAACTAAAATAACTGAAATCAACTGAAAGTGTTACTGTCTTACTTGAGATTATATTTAGGCTAGTAACTGTTTCGCGGCGCAATTATCGCGAAATTTTGGGGTTGCTCCCATACCCTCCTCTTTTTTAATGTTTAATTTCCTCCTGACGAAGGAACAGATGTGCCCCTCCCACGTCTGATCGCTTCAAGTTTGCCCTGTCAATAATGTGATGAAGTCGGCGCCAGTGAGCTGGATAATTTATGAATACAATGTATTAAATTATTTCACAGATCAAATCATTTATTGTAACAGTCAAGTCACGTAAGTATACACACATGAGCATTTTTACTTAGAGAGCCTGACAGCCCCCCATCCCGAATTTCTGGGTGTGCCACTGGCTGCAGATAAAGACTGCGCTTTAAGCTTTGTTTGAGACAAAGCCCTGAGACCTTCATTTTTCTGGGGAAAAAAGCATAGGTAGTGGTAGATAGTTCTATGTACCCCAAACATTACTGGGTCCCACTAGAGTCCGCCGCCCCGGTGGCGCAGTGGTCTAAGCGATGGCCTTTGATCATTCGTCCGTAAGGGGTCCGGGTTCGAATCCCGGTGAGGCATGGATGTTGTGTTTGTCTTATGGCACTGGCTCACTCCCTTCCCTGGAGCCAGTGCCCCTAAATTAGGGACGGGCGACTGCTTATAGCCCATTGAGTTGCTCACTGTGGTTGTTAAACCTCCAATAATAAAAAAAAAACTAGAGTCCCCCACATGAAAGTTTACAATTGCCATCAAGCTAGTATTAATGCAGTATCTAGGGGGAATAAGATCCTTCTTTAACTGATATCACATATTAATCACCTCTTTTGTGCCTTTTACAAAAATATATAAGAAACAGCAGGCCCAATTACAATAAATCTTAAAATGATTAAAATGTATACAGAAAGATTTTCCTTTTTTCAATTTGGCCGTTCCTGGAATAAGGTATTTTGAAGATGTTATTGTTTCCTTCATCTGAGCAATGAAGAACAATATTTTTATTGGTGAGAGCGGCAGACTACACCTTAAGGACTTTTCCCGTGTGACATGTGCCCACCGAATGACTCAGCAACTGACCGGTGGTCTTCAGGCAGGACGGTGTGGGGGTCTCTTCTCGCCTTGGGTTATAGAACAGAGAATAAAAAAGGACTTGACGGCAGGGGTAATCTCCTGTGGCAGATTTGTGTTGCACCCTGCTGAGTGAGAAGGGGACATCAATTTTTTGCTAGGATAGCGGAATGCCTGCCGCAATGGGAACATTTCAAGTTCTAGGAGAGGGGAGAATTCAGAGCCACAATCCCTACAGCTTTCGTGGATTTTTGGCAAAACCCTTTTCACGCAGACCGGCCGCTTAAACGGTTAAGTATATCTTGAAGCTTATACTGTATATGTTTAGTATAAGATGTATTAGTTTAAAATTATCGGCGACGTCGCGTCGCGGCGTTATTGATTGTCGGGATAACGCAGCGATGAAAATAAAATCGTAAGGTTGTGGTAGCGACTTTACGAATTTTTTTTTACAGTTGTTATCCCTGTTTTTTTTTATTACATTATCTTGTGAGCCTTAATAACGAAAATGGAATTCGTAAACATCTAGTGTATGAAGTATTTTATTGTATTGTGTTTCTATCCAATGAGAAAAAAGGAATGTTTATGTCTTATGTCAGTAGCGTATATAAAAATATTTTTTTGTATATCGATCGTAATTTAGTAACATTTAGTGATTAAAATCTTGCTTACTAGTAAATTTTGGTTTGTGTTTAGTATGAGTAATGTTTAAGTTTAACTGTCGATAGCATAATTAAGGGACTGTTAAAAAAAACGACTGGGCGTTCGTTAAGTAACGAGGTTAATTTCGATAATTAATTGCGTGTACGCTACCACCACGGAAAAAGGATATTTAATAATAATTTAGTAGGAATAAAACTGTGGTTTAATGCATCAGGGCAAAATAACAAATTGTTACTTACGCTATATTTTTGTAATCCCGATCGTTGCACCTGTAGCTAGAGAGCATTCGATTTTTATAGGTTACGGAGTTGATTGTAGTGATGTTTGTTAAATTATTTGTTTAATGAGTTTTTGTAAAGTTGGTTCCTTTTAAAAGAAATACATTCTTAGAACGGCGTCTGTGAAGACGTTTTTCCGTTCTTTTCGCAGTAGAAAAAGTAGAAATGTATGCTTGTTTTTACGTCGAAGTGCGCTTTTTCTCTCGTGCGGTTCATCAGGTATTTGGGCGAGAAATATTTTTCCGCTGAATCCGCGGCGGCCAATTTGCTATTGGCAAGGGCAGGAGAGGTCCAAAGCAAAAGTCGGCGACGCATCAAATCGAGAAGTTTCTTCAGGTAGTGTGCGGTTTTCCGCACATGCGCGATGCGTAAGGTGAGGATTATCGGTTTTTGGACGCTTTAGAGGAGTTGAGTTGGAACCACGAAGGAAAAGGTTAAGAAACTGAGAGCAGGGCCATAGATGCGGAAAGAGCGCCAGAGATCGCACATTAATTAGAGGAGCGAACGAACGCTAACAATGTGCGCAAAATGGTAGAATCTTTCATTTGGGTTTCTGTTTTAAAAAACAGAGTACAGCTTCGTAGCCCTCATTTCTTGAAAGAGACATAGCAGGGCCTGTATCTTCCACTCACTATCCTGGCGCAGGTGATGTCAAGAACAGAAGATCCAGCAGGGGATATGTGTTCCAAATTGGGAATATCACCATATCGTGAAACTCCTAGAAACTGAAATGCATCGCTCTTTTGTCAACATAATCACAATATATCGCTGCAGCTCATGCTTGTCATGAACTGATTTGAATTCGAACTTTACTAGATGATCTGCATTGTCCACAAACAGAGCAAGCAATATAGTTTGAAGACAATACGTCATGCATAAATCTCATCAAACATGAGAGAACAAAACACATAGATGTGAAATTGAAATTCGTTAGGGACCTTCAGCAGACACCACTGAAATTAGAATACTGTGATACGAAAGATATGACAGCATACATCACGACCAAAGCACTACCTAGAGACCAGCATGAAAAGTTAAGGACTAAACTTGGAATGATATGCGACTACAGCTCATCGAGTGTTACACTGTTGGGAATACAAGGAAAAGGTACGGCGCGCTTCGCAGTAGTTGAAAAAGGTTTAAAGTCCACCCGAGAGAGGAGGAGAGAATTGTTTTGAAATAATCGTTGCATCGATCGCGTGATTTATCACGTGAACTATCGCACGCTTACTGGAGAAATAACAGATAGGACGTCGTTCTTCATCAGCTGCAATAATGCAAGCTTTAAAGAAAACATATATTCAATATGTTATGTGTACAGTGCTCCTATTACGTTATTTTATTAAATAGTTTTTTCTTGTTCAACTAAAGGATACACTTTTTCAAGGTGAGTTTGTCCATGCATGCAATGGTTCTTTATTTCCGAAGTTTTAAGTCTGCCATTGGGGAACTGCGCTACTTGCTTCCGAAAGGCATCAACGATAAAATGTAGATAGATAAACGTTCTGTTTTACATATCACACATAATTATCAATCATCCAATAATTGCGACCAAACGAAATTTTAGAAAAGTTATATTTTTTCTGAAATTTCAAAGAAGTATATTTAATTAATTTTGTGTTGTTATCGAATATTGTTTATTGTTCAGCACTTCGTATTCATGATTTAGCAATTTACAATTTTTCGACATTTCGTGTTCATTATGCAGAAATATAATCTTGTTCGTACTTTAGTGTGGCCAAAAATATTATGTAGCTAAAGTTTGTAAAGTTTGGGAATACAGACATTTACGGCATGCACGTAAATAAAAATGCTAATCGGCTGGTCAAGTCTATATGAAAGTTTTAATGCAATGTTTCAGACTTTATGCAAAGATTGTGAATTCAATTTCTGTTTTATGTGGATTCATATAAACAGAGAGCGGATTGCTGCCGTTAAAATTAAAGTGTCATTGAGTTGGACCTTTCAATAATTTGGTATTGCTAAAGTAGTATTTCAATATCACAGAAGAAACTCAAAGAGACACACATTTGCTATACGTGTAGAAAATACCTCACGATACTTCGAATTCGTTAACCATGCAGCACACATTCGGAGCCTGAAATTAACAAGAATGAAAAATAATACAATCTATTGATAAATGGGCGCACACCGGGTTCTTTATTCACAGGCTCATTTTGTTAATGGTAATGACGAGGATAATTTCTTTACTAAACGCAGTTTTTCTTGCATTCCTGAAAGCAGTCACCACATTTAAATAAAGTATTCATATCCTATTCAATATCTGAATCGTATCTTAACTCACAATCGTATAGAAAATTCTAATTCCGAGTGTATTTCACATTCCATTCTTCGTCTCATCGTGTAGTGACATGTAGGTATAAGATGATTTCTACTTCGGAAAGTCTTCTTCGTCTCAGCTTTTATACATTAAGATGTGTTTCGCGGACATGAAAGAAATTACCATCAGCCTTTACAAAATTCCGCCAAATTCGAACAAATGACTCTTTGTAAAAGTATAACCTTGCTCACATTTCATGCAACTGTAAGTGTGACCCTAATGCGGACAAGAGGCTACTTGCTATAATGCGCAGTAGCACCCCATACAATGATGCCTGCCTGACGGGTGGTTTGGCGGCCGCGAAAGAAACCTGAATCCGTCCACCAGATTTTTGCCAGATCCGTCGATTGTCAGCACCCAAACAAAAATCGGATTCATCAGTGAAGACCATAGTGTCCCGTTCGTGATTCCAGTTCGCATGACGTCGGCACCAAGCCAGACGAGCCCAGCGATTTTGGGGTGTCAATAGCAGTAGACGTAGCGGTTGTCAATTGCGCAAGTTTGATACACTGAAGCTTTGGTTAACAGTTCTGGTCGTTATGGCGATCTCCATGACCTATGACACAGCACGTCGGACATCGCCTGTAGTGCTTTCTGCTGCAAAACAAGCTTATCGAACGATCCCCCGGTCCAGGGATGTTAACGTTTGACGGTCTGCACCACTGTCGCTCCGACGCACGTGTAGCCACTGGTGCCAACAGCTTCCAATAGGTAGTTCATCCTGTTACACACACTCAGCAATACGACGTGTAGACCTATCCGCCTTGAACAGGCCTACAATTATTCCTCTCCTAAACGCACCCAAATAGCGATAAACTTACCGGCGGCGTGTACGCGGCGTTTCGGCATTCGCTGAACAGGTTCCATCACAAACAACAAACTGAAGAGCCCACGATACTTCCACCAGCCACCACACTTTACCTTCCCTGTTGTTGCTGGTACCTTTACCTCACGAACATGTGACATCATCGGCTCCGGTATAAACTCATATGCACATCTTGACTGGGTACACCCGACCTGCGATTTGGGTGCTACAAACACCCACATCTACTTCTAAGTGGAGTAAGTTCTCAGTCAAACAGTGTACGTTTACAAACATCTGAAATAACGAATGACTACCTTAGAACAAAGGATTTATCTTTCCAATTATTTAAACTGCTTGAAATTATGTGATTTTTTTTCGAAACGAAAGTTTGATAGCAAAATAATGTTTGGGGAAATATCTGTTTTTGATTCTCAGGAGAATCATGAGACATACTTTCTTTCAGTAATACGTAAATAAACAAGGTTCAATTAAAATGTATTTTTTCAACTATTCTATTAAATTTATATTATGGTGTTGTAAAACTGTCTGTGAAATTAATTGGAAAACTTAATGAGAACAAAAAGGAAATATGTTTCATACTTATGTTATACCGTATATTGTATTTCTCTTTTTTTTTTGTCATTGGCATTAAGGGTTTTCTTTCAGTATATCATTACAAAAAAGAAATATATATATTAAAAGATAAAATTTTAGTTTTCAAGGAATACTGTTTTTAAGATGACTTTGGGGGGGGGTAATCCTATATCAATTTATGAAGCATTTTAAAGACATGTGGTATTGGAATCACAATTTTTGAAGTGGGCTCAAGATTAATTGTTCTTTGACTAAATGTATATAACACGTATTTTTGAATATATAAACAAGGCACGATTTTTGTTTGTTGTTTTGCATTACGACAACCTTTGGTGGTAACAATTACTTAGTCCTGGTATTTCAATTAAATGAGGTGGCATCAAGATAGTTTTAAGGCAACAATTTTGGACAACGTTTTTGTATTACTACGACCATTGGTGATTATAAATACTTAGTCCTGGTACATCTGTCTTATGGGGCAGGCTCAAGATAATTAGTCCTGCAATAAACATTTTATGAAATGGACTCAAGATAAATTTTTCTCTGACTGAATGAACACTGCAATAATATATTTTTGGATATAAAATACATGACCATTTATGACGTGAACATTTCCGTATTCAAATCAGAATTTTCACGAGATTTCTGTATTACGACGACGTTTGGTTGACACAATTACTTAGTGATGAAATATCAATTTATTGGTGTAGCTTAAAAATAAATACTTTGTTTTGGCATAACAATTTTATGAGTTGGACTCAATATATATATTTCTTTGTTGTTCAGCGCTTTGTGAAAATAGCGTAACATTGTTTAGCTATTCTCCTCTCTAGATATTGCAGAACAATGAAAATCTGTCATCAGCCATTGGAATCCGTTGTTTGTTATTATAAAATCAATTTACTTCTTAACCAGCCCAATATTTATTAAAGGCATATTTTGACCACTCCACTCATTCAATAATGTTCAGTTTGATTATAAAGATTTTAGACGTCTCTTACAAAGTCACTAATGACGAAGTAATGTGTGTTAGATATGCAAGGTTTTTTGCCTACGATCAGGAAGGGTTTGACAAGCAAAATAATTTTATGCGGCCATACCTGACGGAACACAGCCAAATATACTGAGCAGCGGTGAAGTATCCTATCTGCGTCCAAAGAAAGGGCAAACTCGTGACCCATCGCAGCCAGCGCACTGACTAATAATACACTGGCGGAAAGTGAAAAAAGAACACCAAGAAGGATTTGGAGGACGATCATGAAATTTACATATGTTAAAGGGGTCGAGTTTACGTAGGTGTGATGTTAATTTCGAGACCAACCGGCGAGCGCCTGCGCAACAGCACGGCATAATTTGCAAATTATCGTCGTTGGTATTTAAGGAGTACGGCGAAGTGAAAGTAATCAGTCGTCGGTGGTATTTGACGAGTACGGCGAAGTGAATGTAATCAGTCGTCGGTGGTATTTAGGGTGTACGGCGAAGTGAATGTAATCAGTTGTCGTCGTAAGGACACGTGCGAAGACCCTGAAGAAATTGCAATGCCTGGACATGGAAGACGTGTACGATTTCAGCAGTTATCGGACTTTGAGCGAGGTCGTCTAGTCGGACTCCGCGAGGCCGGGTTGTCGTAGCGTCGTATTGCGGAACAAATTGGACGTAAAGTATCAGTGGTGGTACGATGGTGGCGTAAATGGTCCGAGGAACATTCCCACACAAGAAGACGTGGAACCGGGAGTCACAGACGGACTGAAGAGCGGACCGATCGACGCATAAGAAGTGCGGCGTTGTCAAGAAGAAAATCCACTGCGACGCAAATCCGAGCTGCCGTTGCACCTTAGTTGACTGTACGAACATTCCGCAACCGTCTACTGGATGCAGGACTACGTGCACGTGTGCCTCTGGCATGAGTACCTCCGACTCCAGCCCACCGTCAGGAACGGCTGCAGTGGTGTCCCCAACGTCTGCGCTGGAGAACGCAATATCGATCTGTGGTGTTCAGCGATGAAAGCTGATTCTGCTTGGGAGCCTCCGATGGCCGTATGCACGTTCGCAGACTCACAGGAAAGCGTCTCAACCCTTCTTGCATCCGCCAGCGACACACAGGGACTACACCTGTCTCCTGCTGTAGGGAGCGATCAGCTATCGCTCCCGTACACAACTAGTGTTTGTACCGGCTACGTTAAACAGCACCTACTACATCAACAACATCATTCAGCCCGTTGTTGTGCCATTTGTAAGGTCGGTCCATCGTGGTATTTTCCAGCAAGAAAACGCACGCCTACACACGGCACGTACAACGCAACATGATCTTCAGGGTGTGAAACAACTTCCATGGCCTGCACGTTCACCGGATTTGTCCCCCATTGAGCACGTGTGGGATTTTATGGAACAACGACTTATTCGGTCTCCACGGCTAGCCACGACCATCCCCGATTTACGTGTCCATTTTGAGGATGCTTGGAAACCAGTACCCCAAACTTACATCCAACATCTGTACGACAGACTCCATGCCAGAATTGCACAGTGTGACGCAGTTCATGGCGGTTTAACCTCGTACTAACCATGTTACATGGAAATGTTATTTTTTAGTTTACCAGTAAATACAGCTGTATTTTGCCATGATGTTTTGATCACGTTATCCTCTGTATTCCGTTATTATGCTGTATAAATTTCGTTGGTATCACATGTCTTCTTTTTAGTGTTCTTTTTTCACTTTCCGCCAGTGTAGTTAACATCTATATATTAACTCTATCAGGTATTTTACTGTGAGTCCTGATTTAAAAGAATGGCTAAACGTAAAGATACGATTGAACTATCAAAATAAAGGTCTTACCTTGTAGATGTGCCTTTCGAAGAGAAAACTGAGATTGGTGCAAAGGCTTGGGCGTGGCATGACGGCAATTTTCCCATGTAAAGTCTATGGTAGAAACCTGCGACCCTTATCTACATCACGCGCTCAGTTCTGTGTCAGATTTGGCGTTCATGATGTTTTATGATTGGTCCTAAAGTAAGTAAATATTTTATTGCATACTTACCCTTAACAGAATGTCTCTCCCGCAGAAAAAAGGAAAAAGAAAACGTAAGAGACTTACTGAAAGGAGGGCACGATCAATGTGTCGTAACTACAATCGAACCCTGTTAAGAAAAGCTGTTCGGGATCGAACAAATTGCTCGTTATAGCCGTTACTCGTATAATCCGGGAAAGACCCAAAATATCAAGGAAATCATTCAAAAAATAAATTTCGTTATCAAATATAGTACATATAATGCTTAATGTTGAGAAATACATAGTACCTACGTTTAGTTGAAATTACCGTACAATATTTCGGTTCGTTGTGGAATTCTTGAAAAATGCGTACCTACAGTACTAAATACACACAGAACTATACGTGCCATTATACATACTGTAGTACATACATATGTAAGTATGTACGATGTGATGAAGATTAAGTTGAAATTCTTGAATAATGGACATGTAAACTACATACGTACTGTATGAAATACAATATGTACTATACAGTATAGTAATTTCTGTGCCATACATTACTTAGATAAAATTAAGCACAGGTATAGTACTATCTGCCCAAAGCACATATCCTTTTTATTTTGTATGAAAACATTTGGTTAATTTTAGCTGCGTTGTCCTTGACTTCAACCGAAAATCCATCAGATTACGCTTGAAAACTGATAATGCACTGATTACACACTCATTGCCAGAATTAGTTTCACAAAATCTAGTCAAAACATCGAAGACATCTTGTGCTTGATTGTAAGTCACAACGTCCTGTGTTTCCGTAATGTTTTCGCCTTCACTATCTGTTTCAGTTTCTTCATTTACCGCAATGACTTCTTGCACAATTTGTTCCATTGTTAAAATTCCAGTTGTTAGTACCACAGCGTCAATGTCGATAAAATCATCAAGAGAATTTCAATTGTTAAAGGTGCTTAAATCTCTGCTTTTTAAACATTCTGATAAGGGGAGATCATCGTCATCAATCACTTTATTGTTATAGGAAAACTGGTCTTCTAAACTCTCCTTTAGAAGACCAGCTTTCCTATAACAATTTTTAATGACTGTCGGAGTTACACTATCCCAAGCTTCTCTCATAATACGAACAGCACCCAATACGGAAATCTTAGTTTCTAGCTTCTTCTCCATTTTATGGACTAATTGTACGGTTAGAAATCCCAGAAAATGGCACTTAAAATTCCTACTAATCCCTTGGTCCATAGTCTGTAAGATTGATGTTGAGTTTGGTGGTAGGAACACAAGTGTGATATTTGTCAAGTTTTCTACTTTGGGATGTGCTTGGCAGTTGTCTATTAACAGCAAAATGTTTCTGTTTTTCTTTCGTAGTTCACGATCCCATTTATGAAGTTCTCCCGTAAAGATATCTGATGTCATCCACGATTTTCTGTTTGCTTTATAATAAACCGAGAGATGCTGAATATTATTAAGTCATCATGGCTTTAACGAATTGCCAATTACCAATAATTTTCTTCTTACATTTCCTGCCATGTTCGCACAAATTAGAACGGTTAGCCAATCCTTTGCCAATTTACCTCCAATGCATTTCTCGCCTTTAAAAGCCATGTCAGGGGTTACCTTGTAACAAATGCCCGTTTCACCAGCACTGAATATGTTCTGCTTACTGAATTCAGAAATGAAGCTGGGCAAAACGCTTTTAAGCCATTGACTTATAGATTCCGTATCCGCAGACATTGATTCCCCCGACATTTTTGCGTAAACAATATTGTGTCTGTTCTTGAAGCGATCAATCCACCCATTCCTGCATATAAAATTCTCATGACCGAATTGTACTGTAAATTATTCCGCTTGCACTTTTAAAATCTGTCTATTGATAGGAAACCAGCATCACGTTGCACATCAAACCAACAAAGTAAAGCTTCATCAATATCATTTTTTTCACACTTTTTCATTTTATTGCAATCTGTAAGATTGTTTTCAAATGCTGACAAAACTGCATCTTTGTTCTTCCACAATGTAGATACGGTAGATGATGAAAGCCCATACTTTTTGCAAACAGCTGAATTTTTCTCGCCGTCTTGCAGTTCCTCAATAATATCCATTTTCACCCTGATGGAGAGAGGTTTCTTTTAACACCAACCATTTTGCTCACAATATCACACTTAATAAAAAAGGGGGAGGGTAAGCATAAGTGATGTCGCAAGAGTAGGGCTGCGTGCGACTTTCTGATTTTAAAAAGGTTACGATATGTCCCGTGCGAAGTTGAAATACTGAATGCACTAAAAAAACATGCGTGGGGTTAGACCACAGCAGCCAATGAGAGAAAGCGAATTCCAGGAATCTTCTCGTAAACAGTGGAAAAGGAAAGGCTGGAAAGTTTTAACAACAAAATGCCGCCCCTACCTACCCTTGGGTTAAAATGCAAGACGTCATAAAACACTCCCCGCTTTTCTCTCAGAGCAGGTGACACACAGACGGTCTTTTTCGGTAGCAGGTGGCTAACTGACGCCACCTTTCAATGATGCGCTATCTTTACTGGGTGTAAAAAAATTAGAAAGTCTTGAAAATTTGCTCGCTATAAAAGAGTTGATACTCGTAACAAGCGAGATAATTTAGCACTGTTTGGATTCGAAGTCAAACTTCTTCTGGCATTTACTCGCTGTAGCCGGGACCTCGTTATACTCGAGCTCGTCTTAACCAAGTTCGACTGTATATGTCTCAGACAAGAGAGAACGCTAATCACATTCTAACAACATCTACAAACACAGTTGTGACTGAAGATGAGAGTGAAAGAATGCGCAATTTAATTGAAATTTGGCACACGATCGACATGAGTGGTCTTCCGCTTCACATTCTACGACTCAAAAAAGATGTAGTCGTGATGCTCATCACGAACCTGGCAGCCTTGTGCCGCAGTGGTCTAAGCGCTTGCTTATCATCATTCGTTCGTGAAGGGTCCGGGTTCGACTCCCGGTGAGGAATAAATGTTGTGTTTGTCTTACGGCACTGGCTCTCTCCCTCTATTCGCTGGAACCAGTGATCCTTATTTTGGGACGGGCCACTGCTTATTGCCTACTGAGTTGTTCACGGTAGTCGCTAAACCTTCAGTCAAAATAAAGAAAAAATCACGAACCTGGACTATTGTCTTTACTGAAGTGGCTGAATGAATTTGTTAATCAAACAAAGTTTACACGTGTTGTTTCATATGTGTTTATTATTTAAAAAAAAAAAAGGAAAGACAACTAACCGTCGATTCCGACCGATTTCGTCTAGTACGGTTATTAATGCATTTTTCTTCAAGACAGTCGCCTTATATCAGTGGAAAACCGTTTGGAAACATCTCGTAAACGATCTATTGCTCTTAAATTTTCTAAAATAATTAAAACATATCGTGTAATAAAACGTATTTGTATCGTTTTTAAAATATTTTGAAATGTGAAATTTTGCGATAAACAACTCTTACGCAACTCATACTTGAATTCGTTTTTGAAGAAGAAAATACGAAAAATTCATTTTGAACTAAATCTGTGAAAATCTAAAATATTCCTTCAGGAGATTGAAAGTAATGAATGATATAATAGGAATGTCAAATACATCAACCTAAAAAATTATAATTGTGCCAATGATTTAGGCCGGAAATTGTTTTCCGTGATAGCATAATTCGATTTCTATTACCTTTCGCAACATAAATGAATATATTACCTAAAATTCCTTCAGCACCTTTCCTGCACATACCATCTTGTTGTCAAGGAAGAACATTGCTATTACATCGTGATTCGTTATTCGACGAAACACTGGCTACAAGTGTTTCTTATAACATCTGATATTATTTTTCGTTTTGAAAAATACATATTTAAAAAAAAATTAATTTACTTATTCTATAAAATTAAATCCTTAAAATAAATATTGCGTTTTTTTAGCTGGAGACGAAAGAGAGTATACAATCCTTGGGAATATTTGGTATGCTTCTAAATTACCAGAGATCCGAAATCGAATGAAATGAAAAGGTACTGTAAGAGTTGCGTAAAATAAAAAAAGCGATTATCGAATAAATTTCCTTAGTGACCTCTTAATATAATATCGATGAAAATGGATAAACGTGGGGTTCTACGTTGTTAATATGGATGAAAGTTTCCAAAGTTATAAATAATTCTGTGGACGTCTTAATTATTAGTTTGAAAAAACGGCTACATATAATATCATCATATGGTTTCCGCATAGGTATCTCAATCTGGAGAAGGCTCCTGTGCTCTGCGTATTCCCCGACGCGATTTTGTCGTAAACTCGTAGACTTGGAGGAGATATGCTTTCGGTTTGTTTACGGTGTGTGTTTCTCACTTCTTTAATATAATTATTGGTTTTTGCTTATATATATTTAGTGGAAGATAAGTGCTTTAAATCAGGTAAGTCCAAGACTGCACTGCGGTTTTTTATTCGACAAGTTAAAAAAATAGAAAATTAATAAATATAAACGGCACAAGGTAACAACGATACTGTGATATGATGTTGCATGCTGCACAACGTACAGTAGGAAAACTAGACTCTGATGTTAGGTTTCAGTGATTTCCACAGGATCCAACTTTCCAAATGATTTTGGCCAATGTACAAATATCTGCAAACGAAGGAAAGGCCGGAATGGCAGAATTATTTTAGTTGACGGACCAAGGAATATTTGAATAAATAGGTGAAGTGAAATATCTTCGTTTTTACGTGCTATTGCTATGTACACGTATGTGGGTCTTTACTTTAGTGCTCTGTGTTTGGACATAATTATTATTATTATTGTATTTATTAATGTATCTTTCCTTCGTAACTCCCTAGAAATTTGTGTTTCCACGTCGTACAGTATTTCCTACTTTCCCATGGAGTAGTTACGAATGTTCTTTCAACAGCATTTACAGTCAAAGTTAATTATACATTTTTTATAAATCTATTTACTTACATTCTTGTTTCAGAACTAATTTAAGCATAAATATTTGCCATGAAGTTTGTTTTTTGTAACACTGTCTTTCCTAAAGTTGAAGATTAAAGCGTGGTGAACGACTTTCCCCTTGAATCAAATAATCGATTTTCTTAATTAATAAGCACAAATTCATGTGGATTTATGTGTGACCTTTTTTTCTCTGTATATTCTTTATAATGATATTTTCACCTACATCTTATTGGAATGAAAGCGTTCTATGAAAATATAAGTGATCCTTAAGTTTTGGATACGAATGTATCTAGTATTGAGAATAACTCACGATGTACCTTAGAAATCCCACTTATCAAAACTGTGTGCATGGTAAAACTTTCGTATTGCAGAAAAATAATCCCGCTAGAACTTCACAATCCGTGGTAGTAGGATTTACCGCCACTCAGTAAATTTGCTCTGTTTTCAAACATTTTCATGATTTTCGTACGTAGTTACACAACTTCATGCGCTAAATGTGTTCGATCGGTGAGAGGGAGGGTGATCGTTCTCGCCATGGAAGGGTCCCGACATTTCAGATGCAGGCATAAGGCAGCCGTGTTGTGTGTAACCGGCATTACCCTGTTGATGATATTCTCGGCGATGCTGAAAAAGGAATGCAACACAGCAGGTCGTAGAATGTCGTCACGGTACCGCTGAGCAGTAAGAGTGATAGGACTAACAACCAAGGGTCTACGGATATCGTAGGAAATGACTATCCAGTCACTCCCTTGTGTGAGCAGTGTACAGTTTGGCGGTAAAGGTAAGATGCATGCGCTGGCGGGCTAGTCTCCAAACACGTATGCGTTAGTCATCGGCACCAAGTGTAAACGTGACTTATCCATGAAGACAGCACGACGCCACTCGACCCTATCCCACGTTGATAGGGACCGACACCACTACAACCAGTGCAGGCGATGTGGTTAGCCAGTGGTAAGCGGTGGATTGGCCGCTTGAATGTAGTCCCCTTAAGTCCTATCTCAAGGGTCCAGATGGGTGCTTCCAACGCAATATGCCAAGTTTAATCGAGAGGAACGAATTCAGTATTGTTGGTGCTATTGTTACAATTGTTCGATACATGCGTTCCGTCGTGGCCTTCGGACGTTTACCACCCGCGTGCCGCTGGACCTTGCACTTCTCGAGAGATTGGTGCCAGCATTGACTGATTGACTTGTTGCTCTGCTTCAAATATATTTGATGACACGGCTGCTTGACCGATTTGCCTCCATCAGCTGAATTACACGTCCTCTCTCAAACTGGCTCAACTGCTGCTAGTCGAGGCATCCTCACAGTCAGTGGAGTTTAACACAACCGTAATCTGCTGTCACAACTGTCCCAGCATCAGAACTTTGCTTTTAGTATTCCTTTATCAACGCGCGCCTCGTATGCTCTGCGGCGGGCCACTATTTCGTCACTGGTTGTTATTTATTTTATTAATTTGCCTATTAGCGATTGGGGTAATTGCATGCAGAGTTTCTTCAGGATCGAATGATTTCCTTTGGGTGCTTCATTTTTCATGTAAAACCGCTTATCATTTTGACCCCATTTGCTGTACAATGTTCTTTCCTCGTGGCATCCCAGCAAATCTTTGATCACGGTATATAAAATAATGCTTTCAGTTCTTTATTTGTAAACGCAGTTGTTAAAGTAACTAAAATGAAATGGCCGTTCATTAGAGAAGTAAATTTTTTTTTCATGTTGATTTATTAAGATGAAGCAAAGGGCTGTTATTAAATTTAACGCAAAACTTGGTAAAAGTGCCTCGGAAGTGTACCAAATGATGAAACAAGTTTACGGGGAGTTTTGTTTAAGTAGATCAAATGTTTTCCTGTGGCACAAACGTTTTTTACACGGAAGAGATACGCTAGAAGATGATAAGCATACTGGAAGACCAAGTTCATCTAGGACACCTGAGATTATTGAAAAAGTGCGTGATTTCCTGGCAAACAATCGATGTGCGTCACTAAGAATGATGGAAGAGTCTTTAAACATCAACAAAGAAACGATTCGAAACATCCTGCATGAAGCTTTGGGCAAAACAAACGTCTGTGCTAAATTTGTTCCACACACGTTAACCAATGAACAAAAATCAAGGATCAGTGCACATTGCAGTGGCATCATTTCAGCCGCTGAAAATGATCCAAACTTCTTACAATCGACTGTTACAAGTGATGAAACATGGTGTTTTCAATATAATACTTAAACACAGCGACTAAGTGCGGAATGGGAGTAAAAAAACTCGCCACAAGCCAAAAAAACAAGAAACGTTCCATCGAAAATCAAACCAATGCTGATTACATTCTTCGATAGTTAGGGTATTATCCACAAAGAATTTGTTCCAAGTGGACAAACAATTACTGGTGAGTTTTATTTAAATGTTTTGAGGCGTTTGATGGGCAGAATTCGTCGCATTCGTCCAGAATATCGGGATGAAAACAGTTGCTGTCTGTTGCACGATAATGCACCCAGTCACACCTCACTTCTTGTTCGTAGATTTTTGGTTAAAATAACGTCTGTGTGTTGAATCATCCACCGTATTCGCCGTATTTAGCACCCTGCGACTTTCCTTTATTCCCAAAACTTAAAATGACGTTAAAAGGGTGTTATTTTGATGATATTTCGACCATACAAACAGCTTGTGCGCGTGCATTGGAGGCAATTCCGCAAAGTGAACTGGAAAAGGCATTCGAATCATTATTAAAGCACTGTGACAAGTGTATTGAAGCCGGAGGGACTTGTTTTAAATAACAAACCAAAACAAATTATAATTTCTTGTTTCTATTTCATTTTACAGACCCAGTCTTAAAAATTCTTTGCCACACTGTGTATATTGCCAGGAATGTCAGTACTATTGTTACAACAGTCTTCTCATGTGGTCACAATAGTAGTTGGTAATTTTCGCCCGCCTGGTTACTACACACTACTGTTATCTAGAGCATTTTGTGGAAGACATCGCGGTAACTCCTCCGCCGTGATGCTGTTGTTAACTTTTCTGATATTGGTCTTCAAATCAACTAGCGTGTTTGGATTTGTTCCCTGCATTTTTCCTTTAACGTTACCCCACAAATAAAAGTCACATGTGTTAAGGTCAGGAGAACAAAGCTGCCTCCACTCATTGGACATTGTTGGCTCATCACTGAATATCGAATGCACTTGATGCAAAGATGATTGTGTGTTATGCGATGTTTTCCCCGTCTTGCTGAAAGTATGCGTACAGTTTCGGCTCTTCTGTGAACTCCTCAACAAACACGTTGAATAAGTCATTTATGAACCGCTCTGAGTCAACGACGTTGGTGAAGAATATGGATCCGATTATTCTGGGTGCGTACAGTGCGCACAATACTCCATTACTTTTAATAATGGAGTTAGGAACACTTCTCTGGGATTCACGGAGGACCAGTACAATGTGTTTTGGTATTTTGGCTATTCACATTACCGGAGAGGTTGAACCAAGAATCATCCAGCATGAAATACAGTTAAGGTCTATAAAACCTTGTGCAATTTTGTTGTGTATCCACTGACAGTATCCCAGCCGCTTAGTGGTAACTGCTGGGATTAACTCTTAAACACTCATTACTTTGTACAGTTTTGCTGCCACCCACGAACTACATGATGACAGGACAAGCGCAACGTGCCACTTTGTTGCAACAGCAGGGGCATAGGCCTCCGTGGACTCACACATATTCTTCTGGAAATATCGTACACTGCTTCAGGTGTGCGTACAGAGCGATGTCTGACATGTGTCCGATTTACCACACTTCCTGTTTTCCGAAATTTCTACACCAACAATTGAATAGTCCTTACCGCAATTACTGACGTTGTTGGGATGGGAATTTCGCAGCAAATGGCTCTCCTGTAGACTTGATAGATTCCGACCAAACGTAGCGCTCCACCACAAAGAACCTTTCTTTTACGATCAGTGACATTCTGAACAGCTCAAATGTCACGCAAACCACAACACGAAGTTCAGCTACAAAACATGTAAAACAAACGTTCACATTTAATACACCTGCAAAAACGTTTCGAACGCTGACATTAATTTACGGGTGCTGTACTACCTTATAGCTGCGACACCCTGTATTAATTCTCTCCTATTTTTGATGAAGTACACATTACACAAGCCTTGACGAGCTCGGTGCTCATATAAATGGTTAAGCCAGATTGGGAGCACCCATGGCTGTAAATGAAGGTATTTAAGAGCAAATAAATAGAAAGTCAGCGAAAAAATTGATTTATATAATACTTAATATTAATAATATACTAAAAAAATATTGTATGCCACAACTTTCACCGAAAATAAAGCCCTTTCAATCTCATATATATTCAGTTTTATTTTGCAGTCCTTTTTAGAAATATTTGTAGAATCACTCGATGAATTAAATTGAATAGACGATTTGGATATAGGTAAAACAGTTTTATTGAAATTTAATTATGTGCATAATACTATACGTCATAATATTTCCTCTCGTTCATTTGCATTTCAAGTAAATTTAACGGGAGGTATGTAAAAAAACAGAAATAATAAATTATTTGATCTAAGCTAACCATACTTTCTCGGAGATCCTTGTAAATGTGCAATTGCATTTTACAATAAAAGCAGAAAAATTATCCTTGAGTACTGTTGTTCATGTAAAACACTCGTTATACAAAGGCTTTTAAAATATAATATTTCATTCGATGAAAATAAGTGTGTGCAATATTTTCCAGATAAAATGTCAGATGGGTCTTGATAACACCATGGCGTCATTTCCTGAGATCAAGATATCTTTTTCTGACGTTCTGTTAAAGAATTTAGTTAATTTCGGATCTGTTAAAAACAATATTTAATGTTATATTAAAATTTATCTTAAACGTCTTTTGAGATATTTAAAATCTCCGAGATACAAATATATAGTATATCCAAGACGTAATTTAAATCGTAGGTTTGTAACTTCTTTCAGACTTATACAATGGCAGATGGGGAGGTAAAGCATTTAAATAAAAAAACAATTCGTGAGAACCACTGAAACCGTGATTATATAACATTACTTTTGTGCAGAATACCTAATGTGCAAAAATTCTATACTGTGATTTCGAGATAAACATTGGAAAATATTGTATGTTACGGTTGGTTGGTTGGTTGTTGGATTTTATTGGCGCAAGGGCCAGGTTTGGCCAAAGAGCGCCAGACCAAGAACTATCAGCCACAGATTTTTAAAAAACGTGGAAAATGATTAAGAGCAGACAGGCTTGGTAAAAGTTGAAAAAGAGTATGATGAAAGCTGTGAAGACAAGGTAGTTAATTAGGTTTATATAAAAATTTATTAATTGACTATTATAATTATAATTTTTTTTTTTTTTTTTTTTTTTTTTTTTTTAAACAGAACTACACAAAGGATGAGTCACTCTCCTCCCCCCACACTCCCCTGCAATGCTGGCAGAGGGCGGGGACGAACTGTCACTCTCTTCTCCCCCATGTTCCTCTGCAATGTTGTTTGAGGCTGGGGACGAACTGTCACTCTCCTCCCCCTATGTTCCTCTATAATGTTGGTTGAGGGTGGGGACCTCGCTGAGGCCGAGACAGTTGGATGGACACTGCACACCTTTGCGGATTGAGGGCCGGGTCGTCCGCACGTGCAGGCTTTCTGCTTTAAACTGGAAGAGAGGGTCGGCTGCAAAAGAGAAGGCCCAGAATCAGGTAGTCGAAAAATCGCGAGCTCGGGGAAAAACACCTGTGTCGCTTGGTCAGCTGTAGATCGCTTGGCAAGCGCTGCGAGAGCTACAGGGCGCGGAACAAAGGGCTGCACGGGTTGTGGCAGAGACTTAACAACTGCGGCAAAACTACGCTGTCGGGTGTTGGGAATACCCAACTTGGCTTTGGCAGCAGGGTACGAGAGGCCTTCCAGGGTCTTGAGGCGCTGGATCGCCATCTCGTCTTTCCATTTCATACAGTTGCGGGAGTAAGCTGCATGGGCCTCACCGCAGTTAACACAGCAGGCCGCAGAAGTGCAACCTTCCCCGTCATGTTCACCGGAGCCACAATTAGCGCAACGAGCGGAACTCTTACAGAATCGTTGTGAATGCCCGTACCTCTGGCACCTGAAACAGCGCAGAGGACTGGGAATGTACGGGCGAACTGCACAGACCAAGTAGCCTGCTTTGATTTCTGTCGGAACTTTCGGGGAGTCAAAAGTCAAGATGACATTTTTTGACTTAATCATGGAACCATCACGCCGGAACATCATACGACGTGCAGCAATAACACCTTGATCAGCAAGTTCAGTCACGAATTCGTCTTCACTGCATGGCAAGAGATCAAACTCCGAAATAACACCCCGAGAGGTGTTAAGAAACGGGTGAGGTGTCACTTTTACAGGAATGCCTTGAAGACTAGTGAGGTTCAGAAAAGTGTTACTCTGAGAAACACTGCAAGTTTGGACAAGCAGGTCCCCAGAGCGAAGCTTCCTCACAGACTTCAAGGGGCCAACCGCAGCGTCCAAAGCTTTAGAAATGAAAAAGGGAGATCTGGTGGACAGTCTCTCATTCGGATCGATGGATTCTACAAGCAAGTGAGTAGCATGCGTAGTCACAGCAATTGAGGGGAGACGACGCTTCGGAGCGACTGGTACAGCTGCCGAAGAAGAGGTTCCACATTCTTGGTCCAGGTCAAGGTCTAAAGACCGTTTAAGGGTATGAGACTTGGTAGATTGAGAAGACGAAGGAGTGTCGTTGGCAACTATCATTTTGTCAGGTGACTTAAATTTGGAGTTTTTGTTCTTTTTACCCATGGAAAAAAAGGAGGAAGATTCTTCTGCAGACTACTCCACCCACCACCGAGCCCTACAAGGGAGAACTGGAGGTCTGCAAGCCAAGAAAATGACGCTGGACACAGTTCTGGAGCTTATACGTTGCAGATATAGTCCGTTGGCTGTGATCACACGCACTCGGCGGACACTTCGGCCTCCGGGTACCGTCATGCCAACGCCTTTGGCATGATCCCACAGCCCCCGGGCTCACCCTGCCGTGCTATACGACAAAAAAGCCGCTAAAGCCGTGTACACAACTTGGTACAAGACTTCTGACTAGAGGTGGGTTAGTCTCTAGCCTCCCGTTTACAGCGAAGCCGGGGTCGAAGAGGAGTGTTGGTACACAGGAGGCACTTATCCGGTCTCCTGCGACCTCAGCCGCCAGACATCCCATTTCCGCCTCACGGGTCTCCGCACGCGGCAAACATGCAGGTAGGTCTAGCACCCAAACCAGCGAAAAGGAAAAAAAGAAATCCAAAGAAGACAAATCCTGTCAGGGAACCTAAACGGAATCTCAGCAACCTACGAACTGAGCGGTTAATATAAATCAGTTAGTGGTGGAGGGTAACAAAACCACAAGACCGGGGTGTTAGTGCATAACGTGGTAGCGATTAGGTAAAGTATACAACACGGGCAACTAGCCAGTGGAGAAAATAAATAAAAACGAAAAAGCGAGACACAAGACCAGCTCGGGAACGTGGGGCCGCGACTCCCCAACAGCTGGATGAACAGCTGTCCCTGCAAACACCAAAATAAAAAACAAGCGGTGGCGTGACATCAGATGGTGACCAGTCACAAGGTCAGCTCGGGCCGTGGGGGCGCCGCTCCCCAAATAACTGGTAAACCAGTTATCCCCGTGCGGGGTGTATGTTACGAGAAATGTGTTTCCATGTGTCCAGCCCATAACCTTCAGGCCAAGTTTTCAAACAACTCACTGATTTGAAAAGTATCCTTTGTATCACCGTATATATATTTTTCATTTTCTTTTCTACAATTCCAGGAATATTTCCATCACCAGACATTTCAATTTTCGTGTTGGCATTTTTGCAGTGTACGTGTAATACGGAACTTGATACAGCAAATTCGGGAAGGTTGAGTCAAAACTTTCCCTAACAGTTGTTAATTATTTCATTTTGTCTTGCATATTTTTGCTCTAATCAGATGGATATCTGTCCAAAGAATTCCTTACTAATTTTTTTTGAAAATCGCATTGAACTTTTCGGATTGCAATTTTTCCTTTGAACTACCTATTATTGAGATTATCATTCGTTGTTGAAATAATTTGAGGAAATGCCACCATAGAAAATTGTGAATGAACGATTATACATTTTAAGAGCAGCAATTGTTGGCATCTAGCGTGCACAATGTATTCTGTGTGTTCGTGGTGTCATATGAAATTGGGTTTTTTTCAGTAAATAACTCAAATTATAAAATGTTATAAAAAATCATTTGCGAGTTTTTTCGCCGTATGTACGTGATGGAAAAACGACTTGGTTTGTAATAAAACGAAATTGGTTGGTTTTCATAATATCAAGCATATTGTTTTATTTTGTTTATGTGAGTGAAGGCTGATGCAAGAAGAATCGTGTAATCTCATTACATTTATTTGTGTGATGATGCACGTACGACGACTGCATGTAATTCACGACATATATTTACACAGGAGCAAATGCAAAATATAGGATTTACGATACAAAGGGTATAAAAATGCAAATAATGTACTCTATTACTTGTTTCCTTTAGCCGCACTTTGGAAATTCAAAAAATATCAACTAAAAACCGAATTTAGCTGACAGTTTAATATCTAAATTGAAAAATGCCTATACGAAATTAATCAGTTAATACTGTAAAAAGAATGAATTGAGTATATTACCTTTCTGAAAGGAAATTTCATTTTTACAGACTAATTCATGTGAAAACATGAAACTTAATGCTCAGTGGTAAGGGAAGTCGCGTTCATCGTATTCCGGTGAAAATGGGCAATCATAAAATACCAAAGGTAAGCCACTCCATGTCAAATCAACAAGACCCTCTACCTCACATATTCTGAGTTTTTTAAACTTGGGCATACTGAAAGGACCTCCTGAGCCTTTGCAAACGACACAGGTTCACATCCTTTGTATTTACGAAATTATGGGGATGCCAAACTTGCGATCTCAACCAAATGTTTTACCATGTTGTTCAATTTCAGGTGCAACATTTGGTAACCAGGGCACCAATACAAGTGATTCAGGTGTCCTTGAAAAGTTCCTAAATAGATCTGTCATATAAGATATTACTTCATTATATTAGGGAACATTTTAACCGTTGTAATTAATATTTTGAAGTCGTTTTATCCAAACCGGGTTTTTATCTTTCTTGAAAATGTATGTCGAGTATATACTACCACTGTGCCGAATTTGCAGATGCGATGCCAATGGGAAATGCGGTAAAATACGGAGTTCTGTTTCTTGCGTATGGATTTTTTTAAAATTGAATATATTTTAAGTAAAAGAGAAAACCATAGTGCTCAGCAGGTTAGCAAGATTCACTGATATTTCACCTGACACATTTTGTTTCATCACGCCTTTGTAAAAGTGTTTATGACGAATGTCGTACAAAATTGGAATCCTTTGCACAATGTTGATTAAGTCTTGGTTAAATGATATTTCTGAAATATTAATCAAATAATAAAAGAACTTCCAAAATGTTGAGCCACTGAAAGCAAAGAGATTATGTCACGGCAAGAGCTTGAAGATCTGTGAAAAAAATGAAGAACGGATGCAATTGTTTTTAATTCACGCTTGCGCATATTCTTCGGGAATAAAATCGTTTCGTAAGTAATATTCACAGCAAGCGATATCAAAATATCTGTTGTTCGTTATCGAAGCAAGGATTCCGATGCGTGTTTGATGTAATCTGCGGGCTTCTTTTGAAAATAATGGGGATCATAATTTTTCCGGCGATTCTGTTCTAATGTTTTGCTTCCCTTCCGAAAAAATGTGTGGCGTGCTTAAGGGAACTGAAAAACATCAAAGGACATACACTCATCGTCAAAAAAACAGTTGCACCCAGAAGGAAGCAGCCGACAGGAATAGAACTTGGTAGGTAGGTCTGATATCGTGAGACATGAAAATGATTAAAGTATGACACCCGGCCACGCATGTGGCGCAAGTAAGGAGGTTTCGTAGATCTGTGCCTGACCGGCTGTATGAGGTCGGCCCGTAGCACATGCTTGCCATTCTGACTCGTGCGGTTTGTATTGGTAGCATCCTTTTTAAGTGAAGAACGCCTCGGAGAAAATTTCGGAAGCAATTCGAGCAGTTGGTCGAGTTGGAAAGAGACAGCATCATTGGGCTCAGTTCCGGAAGCGGGATAGTCTTATCGCCGTATTGCGAGCCATACCAGTCGTGCGGATATCACAATAGCACGCTGTTGGCGGCAGTGAAATGAACAAGAAAGTCACGCAGCAGCGACAGGAAGGGTTTGGACAAACCTCCTAAACAAACCACGGAGATAAAGGACCAACGGGTTTTCCGACGTGCACGGAATGATCCATCAGCCACGATTGCGAATATTCAGCGAGCAGTAATGCCCTGCACGCATCGTCCGGTTAGTGTCAGCAACAGTGGCAGATGGCTGTATGACGTAGGACTACACGCACCCAGAACGTTACGATGATTGCCCTTAACACCAGTGCATCGTCGTCAAGTACTTTAATAGTGTCTTGTCAGACTGTCAGGATTGGACCTGCGAAAGCAATAATAATGCCGCAAATGTTTGCTAACACTTCGCGAGAAAGTGGTTATCGCTTGTATATCTTACGTGTCAAAATAGTTTAGCATTCTCATGTATTGAATTTACAGGTAATAAAATTTTTTGTTGTCATCTGTCATGTTTGGTTTCTGGTTTTAGTTTATTGTTTCCGGTTTTCCGATAATATGCAACACTGAAACCTCGACAGTAATTGTGAATCTCCCTAATTTTATAATTACGTCCGATTGTTTCTGATTATCATAAGTGACACTCTTCTCGTCGCAGGTGATGATTCGATGCAGTAGATGTCCTTGTTTATTCCTGGCAAGCAGCGACGTGCAGACTTCCAAATGCCTGGTCTTGTTGGCAGTTGTCAATTAATGCGGCTGACACATGTCCATATTTTTAACCTTAGCCAGAGCAGCCAGACGCCGAACAACTGTCGTGGGGGGGGACACCTACTTCTGCCGCTATCTCACGACACGTTTTTCGGGGGTTTCCTTCAGCCACACGTAACAGAATATCGTCACAAACAGCAACATGTCAGTGACCATGTGCCTCATTTTGCAGGTCCGTATCTCCGCTTCGAATCTTCACAAACCATCGCCAAATGGTTTGTTCGTTTGCTGTATTTTGTCCAAATGCTTCTTTAACGTTCCTAGCGGCAATTCCGGCAGATTGGCTCAGTTTGAATTCATACAGGAAGATGACTCCCAAATCCGGCCTCTGCATGTTTACTTTGCAAGCAACGTTACGTCCAAACAAACAGCGCCTGAACCTCGTTCTTTACACACGTGCTAGCTATTTATATTAACTCAGTGACGTAATACCCGCAACACCTGTGGAGGGTTCCATTCCGCTATGATGTGGGCTTGTCTCAATTGCTCGTTTGCGTTGGACATTTCATTCGCACCAACCCAATATCAACTTTCTTTTAACTTTTCACTATCACTAAATTGTTTCTTTCTTTTTCTTCTTCAATTTGAATAACTGCAAGTGTCTTTGGCAATTGAAGGACTTGTTTCTGACTAATATAATTTAAATTTAGACCTGGGAAGAGGTGCTTCTCTGCGTTGGCTGAATATTTAAATGAAAGTAGATATCGACTCAGTTTCAATTTTTTTTAAGTTCTTGACGACCTTTCGGTTTCCATACTTTTCTCAATACAAATGTGACTACCGTACCGATTCAAAATGCATAAAGGAACCAAGAAATAACCACAATCATAATTACCCGTTCTCCGCCGTTCAATAAAGTGTTACGACTCGAAGAAAAAGCAAAACAGGCGCTCTGATAACCACAGGAAGATATACTAAGACGTGAGCACACCACTGTTTGTCTGTGACGTCGTACATTGGTTTAGCGAAAAACAGAAAATGGTCATTATATTCTGCAATATGAACTTCTTTCCGTGGTCATTATGTTTGCATTAAGCAAAGATAAGTATTTATTTTTCAAAATGGCAGTTTTAGGTGTATAAACTGTAAAATCTAAATGAAATACTGTTTATTTTTGGTGAGGCAATATCAACTTCTTAACTTTTCCCGCGCTTTCTGACAATTTGACATTTTGGAATGCACCTTTTCTTTTCAGCTGACATAAACGGAATTCTATTTGCGTTGCAAAGGGCAGCACATGAAGCGTAAGTTACCTACGGCAAATATTATGACAGAAAAATTAAAAGATTTACCTGCATTGCAAAGGCTGCTCTAAAAGCGTAAATTAAAAAAACAACAAAAGCAATGGTAGTCAAATTAAAGAATTTACTTGAATTGCAAAGGGCTGCTCCAGAAGCCTAAGTTATCGAAAGCAAAAGCACATAAGTTCAAAAACAACAAGAAGAAATCTATAGATCACTTACATAAATAAAATAATTACTTGAATAAATTAACAATGAAAACCGGCAAAATCCAAACTAAAATAATTATTCTCTTTGCAGTATAAAATTTAGCTTTTCACCGACTTGGAACTCAGCCAAAGGCTATGCATATACTCTACCTCGAATTTTTCACTGCTGTCACTTTAGAATTTTCCCATCTCAACAATCTGTTCTTTCTTCTTTTTAGGAAGGTTTAACTTACGGAGTCACGTCTTCCTCCCTTCTTCCACGACCCGGTTGAATTTTCATGTTGCCTACTAAATTCTTTGAGCGAATAGTAATCTGAGGAGCTTTTCAAAATTATTGAAGTGTGTGTAACAAACTTTTGAACCTTCGGTTCTTGACTGACTGAGTCGTATTTCCTACGGCTTAGCATTCCAACATTTGGCAATGCATATACTCTGACTCTAATTTTTAATTTTTTTCATTACTACCTTCCTATCTGAATATCTGTTCAAATTTCTCCTTTCAAGGTGTTTGGACCTACGGCATTACGTCTTCTTCCCACGAACCGGTTGTGCTCGTATGCTGGCGACAAAATCTTTTTAAGGAACAGTAAACGGAAGGTGTTTTCCAAAATTATTTAAGCGTGTCCTACAAAATTTTGAAACTTCGGTCCATGAAAGTGAAAAAGGAATCGTCTTGTGCTTAACAAAACTGCTTTAAAAAGAGACCAAGTCACCACTTGTAGTTGTGTTACGCAGGTAAAATACAGTAATTGTCCTTAGTTGAGCTAATATAACACGTTCGAATATTTTGGGCATTACCTCAAGATTTGATACTTTTCTTCTACCCGAAATGTGTTGTTGTTCCGTTTCAAGTCGAAGTTACAAAATTGAGGGACTAGTGAAAAAGTAATATCTTCCATGGTACGTTATTAGAATCTTTAACAGAACGCAGCAGAAAACACATGTATGTGAACTTCAAGGTTTTTTCTTTATTTGGAAGTGATGCCTGGTAAAAAAAAATACTCCTCTTTGTGTGAAGTGCTATAAACTACAGTGCTTCTATAGTTGGTATTGTTGTTATATCGGTGAATGGATTGCTTCGTAGAAAATATTATCCTCACATTTCAGATTATATACCCTTCCACTACGAGTTTTGACTTTAACTCAAACAACTCTTCGAAAAAAACCGTCATAATGCTTGAAATTATGGAAACTAGTGTACACTGCTTCCACTCTTGAAATTGTTATTATACTGGTGAATGGATTCATTTCCTAGAAAATAAGGCTCCTCACATTCTAGAATATATACCGTTTAACTGTGAGTCTTGACTTTACTCTACCGTCTCTTCAAAAAACGTCATAAAGCATGGGATTACGGAAACCAGTGTACATTGCTTATGTAGTTGGAACAGTTATTATTCCCGCGAATGGATTCTTCTTAGAAAAGAATGCTCTTCACACTCCAGAATATGTACCGTTCCATTACGAGTCTTGATTTTACTCAACTGAGTTTTTAAAATCGGTCATAAAGGATGGGTTCTCTAAACTACGTTTTATTATATCTGCATCTAGAGATACTGAAATACAACCAAATACATAAAAAAGCAATATTGTAGTATCTAACGAAAATTTATCTTCAATAGTAAAAAGGAAATATGAAATTACCTACCAGAGGGTTTAATATATATAAATTCCAACAACTTCACTGTACACCTAATAGGTTTTACATACATGGAGGGCCATCACAGAACAAATATTTCTCTGGTAAGTGGGCTGAAGATGTATTTCTAATCCAATCATTTGATAACGTAAAATCATAATATACACTGACGAAAAAAATCCCAACACCAAGAAGGGGTTGTGTTAGATAAACGACAGTTGGTAGGCGGTGAGAGTACATCTGTAAGATGACGTCTATGCAAATTTCGCGCTCGGCGCATACGTGTGGCGCTAGTAGCGCCCCTCGGAACATGCAAAGCAGATTTGCTGTAAATACGCGCTGTAACGTTCGTGAGCGTTAGTTATCGTTGAGATTCGACGTAGTGTGTTGATGTTAGGCAAGAATGCCTTTAAGAAGACGAAGAAGTCATTATCAACAGCTCACGGAGTTTGAACGAGGTCGTGTAATAAGGCTACGAGAAGGTGGATTTCCTTTCCGCAATATTGCAGAACGACTTGGCAGGAATGTAGCCACTGTGCATGATTGTTGGCAGCGGTGTTCAAGGAAAGGTACTGCCTCAAGAAGGCCGGGTTCCGGCAGGGCCACGTGGCACTACTGAGAGGGAAGACCGCCGTGTACGGAGCATGGCCGTGGCGCATCGTACCACGTCTTCGGCAGCAATTCGAGCTGCAGTTGCCACCACAGTGACACAACGAACTGTTAAAAATCGGTTACTTGAACGACAGCTCCGAGCCAGACGCCTTGTAGCGTGCATTCCACTTACTCCAAACCACTGCCTTTTGCGACGTCAGTGGTGTCAAGCTAGAGCTCATTGGAGGACGGAGTGGAGATCTGTTGTGTTTTCTGATGAAAGACGGTTCTGCCTGGGTGCCAGTGATGGCCGTGTGTTGGTCAGAAGGAGGTCAGGTGAGCGCCTGCAACCAACCTGTCTGCGGCCGAGACACACTGGACCTACACCTGGAGTTATGGTCTGGGGAGCAATTTCCTATGACAACAGGAGCACTCTCGTGGTTATTTCGCGCACCCTGACGGCACAGTTGTACGTCGGTCTGGTGATTCAGCTTGTTGTGCAGCCATTCATGAACAGCATTCCAGGGGTGTTTTAAAACAGGATAACGCTCGCCCGCATACCACTGTTGTAACCCAACATGCTCTACAGAGTGTCGACATGTTGCCGTGGCCTGCACGATAACCAGATCTTTCACCAATCGAGCACGTATGGGACATCATTGGACAACAATTCCAGCGTCACCCCCAACCAGCATTAACCGTCCCTGTATTGACCGACCAAGTGCAACAGGCATAGAACTCCATCCCACAAACTGACATCCAGCACCTGTACGACACAATGCATGAACGTTTGCGTGCTTGCATTCAACATTCTGGCGGTTACACCTGTTATTAATGTACCAGCATTTCACATTTAAAATGGCTCTTCTCGCGCTTACAATAAGCTGTGATGTTGAAACCTTAATCGAGTAAGTATGTTACCTATACAAATGTATTACCGCCATCTCATTCCTCTACAACTATTTTTTCGTGGTGTTGGGATTTTTTTCCGTCAGTGTACATAGAACCTTTTATGTGGTGAACTCAAACACACTGGCTGCATAACTGATAGTGTGAATTAGAATGAACAACTAGAAACGCGTTAACAATGATGTGACAAATACGCTTTGTGAAGAGAACGTGATAGTCCGCTTACCAGACAAAATTTTCAAGCCTTCCAATGAATAAATTTAGATTTTGATAAGAAAAATCCGAAATGCAATTTGTTCTCAACTTCTTCTGTCACTATTTGTTATTGTGAATACTTCCAAGGACATCAGATATGTAATCAGATAATGTGGTAATAATATAATACAAGCTTAGTAGGGTATATATTTACAAGAATTTAAAGTCAAAGCCCACGCCAGAAAATTTAACATATTTCAGTGATTTCATGCTTCCCGATATAATGATGTAAATTTTGTTTATAATATTCTAACTAACTTCGGCTACAGTTTTTTAGAGATTCAAATCTACATTCCAGTTTTTCCTTACTTAAATTAATTTGCAAAAAACTCAGATTTATGTTGCTGTCAAAACTTTTGATACTTTCTTGGTGTTGTGATACCTATAATCTCTAATTCAAGTCTTCAGGGATTATCTGACTCAAAGAAATTTTGCGAACAGTTTATTTTCCGGTACCTAAAATATGTTTGGCAAACGAATCCTCCATCCATCTGACAAACTTTCAAAGTTTAAATATCACATGCTGAGACATAATTTTAAAAATAATGTGAAATATTGGTATAACCATCGGAGATGTTGGTACTATTGATGGCACTCTCGACAGTTTTGTCCAACTCAGTAAATCGATAGGTTTACGTATTTCAATGCTGTAAGAGTAAACCACGATCTTGTAAATTATTCAGCTTCCGCCGATTGACTTTGATGACTGGAATGCACATTTTCCCTCCTTTATACTGGTGTCGATAACATTGAGTCCAGCCATATTGATACATAATGACAGTAATCAAAAGAGTAAATGGTGAGGGTATGAGGTTTTTGCACTATGTTGTTCTTCATATTAAATCAAGCTTAAAGCAAAAATGTACTTTTCTGTCAGAAGAAGACGAAGCCAGAAGTGTTGTGCTTATTGTTTGTACTGGAAGTTTAAAGGTGCATCAGGTGCTAAAACAGTTATTTGTTGAAAATAAGTATTCAGTAATAATTTGTAAACGTAAAATGTCTTTTGTTCAACATTATGTTTCTTATGTTTGGAATAAGGTCTACGGAAAATGTAGTCTTTGCGGAAAGAACTACAAAACGTCTTGAAATACGTGAAAATTTAGGGATAATTTGTAACGAGAGCATTCAGCCGCTGTCGTGTTAAACGGTAACAGAAAAAGCAACCAAGGAACAGTTCCACTCAAAACTTTATTTATTCAGTTTCTTACAAATTATTACCACGATTTTGCTAAACATTACAGAAAAATATTCTTGCATACAAAACTGAAGAATTTTCTTCTTTAGCTTTTGTGAACAGAAATATAAAAAATCATACAATACAAACAAAAAATATAAATTAAAAAGCCATGAATTAGCTCATTCTTTAGGCAAACATTTTTTCGTGACTTTTGCTCGCTCACTTCGGTAGGATATCCTCAAAACGTAGATTTCCCGACCTGGTGGCGCAGTTGTCTGAGCGCTGACTTCTGACCATTCGTCCGAGATGGGTCCGGATTCGAATCCCGTGAGGAACAGATATTGCGCTTGTGTTTGTCTTACAGCACTGGCTTCTTTATCCCTTCCCTGAAACCAGTGGCCCTAATTCAGGGATGAGCGAACTAATGCTTAGAGCCCAACGAATTGCTCACGGTGGTAGTTATCCCCCCCCCCCCAAAAAAAAAGGTTAGTTTCAAAATGTATCGGAGCTTAGCTTTTCGACAATATGGAAAAGTAAGAAAAATTACTGTCAGAAATAAGTTTTCATCCCGGAAAACAAATTTTCTTCCGAGAAACTTTGCCAGCATACTATCGATAGTTATCGATTGGTATTTTTTGGCTATGGAAAACTATCGATAGTTCTCCACCTCTATCCCCAACAGCCAAAAACGAAAATTTTGAGGTTCCTAGGAGCTTAGGGTAATTTATGCCTCTGGTGTACTTAATTTCTCCGTGCGGATAAATCAGAAAATATTGTGCAGTTTTTTATAATTAAAAGTACCCCATCAATACTGTGGTCGGTCTTCAAGCTCTCTTAAGTAAATTGTACGAATCGTGTTATTGTAAGACGAATGAAATGTCGTCTCAGAGGAAAGCAAGGTATATCATACATTCAGTACAAGTTTAAAAGGAGATGACTTCATTGTTTTCATTAGTAATCGAGCATTCATGACCGATTCGTTCACAAAGATTTACTCTTCACTTTGAATGGTTGGCACTCACAGCTGCGAATAATTCATTCCACCGTACTGCGATGTACTACAGCCTCAGTGCATTTAACTTTTGTTCGGCAAGATTTCGGAAACGGATTTCTAATTATCAAAGAAGTTTCAAATATAAATAGAAGAAAAGAAGCATAAAAAGTTATGTGAGTGAGCAATCATTAATCAGCTAGGAAATATTAATGAAGCTTAAGAATCAGAACGACATGTTATATATTTTTAATTGAATTTATACCTGAACAGATACCTGTCGCGAATCATTTATGGAGAACGGTGATTGGTTTAGGGCTTTCGTTCTTTTGGTTAGTTTGCCCAAAAGACCCGTGAATAATTCACTGAACAACAAAAATAAACTTATTGTTTGTTACAATGACTGCATATGTCGAATCATACAGTATTTGCCCTGCTGATTACAAATTTGCTGACTAAATTTTATTATCGGGCATAGTTCACGAGTAACCTATTGTTCTATTGTACAATAAGACTTCATTTTGACATGCATAGTTTGCTCCAAGTAATTAATTACACTTATCTCAAAAAGTAGTTATTTTAGATTTTTTACTGTACTTTGGGCTGTACTACATCCCTTTTTAGAGTCCAACAGTAAACAGCTGTCATTTTAAGGCTCCATTTTCCTTTATAGCGGTTTTCTATGATACATATGTCTTGATATAAACATTATCGGTGCTCTTAGCTTACAGCTCCTAAGTTCTATAGGGAATATTCCAAATGCGAGTGAAGGAAGTGTATTTTAAGGGACATATTGCACTCCATAACCTTTAGTTCTCTAGAAGGTCAGTAACAAGTTTTTTTATAATTTCCTGCCTTCCGGTTACCTAACAATTTCAGTACAACATCTTTAAAATAATTCCATGCAGCAGCTTCAGTATCATTCAAACTGCCTTCAAATGCAAGATCACTCATAAGTTCCATTATTTGTCGACCAATAGAAATGCCTTGTTTAAATTTGGCTTCAGATATTTTGGACAACTTGTTCTTTAGAAAAAGAAAGGCTACTCCATCATTATTCAATGCCTTCATACATTTTTTTATTAAACCCAGTTTGATGTGAAGCGGTGGTAAGTTCATGTTCTGAGTACTTGCTAAAGGCTCAGCAACAACATTTTTATTACTTGGAATGAAGGAGTCTCTTTTGGGCCTAAAAGAGACTCCTTTTAGGCCTGGTCTTTGAAATGCAATACTAATTTTTGTTCCTATTGTTCCATTCACAGAGGAAGCCACAGTATTTTGCGTATCCAGTTTGTAGACCAAGGAGTAAATCTATCACTTTAAAATCGCCACAAATATTCCATGAGTGTTTTTTGTATACTATACTTTGAGCAATAGTTTCATATTTACATGTTTTCCTTTCGTGTATACAGCACATTTAACAGGTACTGACGAATACATGTTTCCGTTATGAAGAAGTACAGCTTCTAAGCTTATTTTTGAGGAATCTATAAAAAGTATCTTTTCTTCAGGCTTGTGTTGCTGTCCTAAGGCTTCAAGCAATAAGTTTATATCACTGCAGTACACAAGATTACCACTCTTTGAAAAGAAGTGTTGAAACTCTTACTGTCGTCGACGAAATTTACATACAGTTGTACAAAATACAATATGGTTTTGTACTCGGTTAGGCCAAAATATTGGCTTCAAGATTGAAGGGATTCCATCCTTTCAATCTTGAAGCCAATATTTCGGCCTGACTTTTTGCTAAACAAAGTCACGAACGAGATAATTTAATTCTGCCTGACGTATAAGGTGGGGCGCAGAATCTACCGAGAAATTAGGCTGTTGTTGTACTTCAATATTTTCTTCGTTGTGAGGATTTATTTCATCAGTATCAGTATCATCTAAACTCCATGATTATGGAGGTACAGGAACAGGATGATCTGAACCATAATTAACAGGTTTTATGGCCGAAGGAATACTGGGATACTGAATCGTGTCTGTGGTCTTAGCTGTAATTCCAGATATCTTAGGGAGGCAGAAGTAACAGCCTGTTGAGCGGTCTTTCGGTTCTGTCCAAACCAATGGTACCGCAAAAGGCATTTCACGTGATCCCTTCAATCAGCCAGTCAAGAACGTTACATATGAGAGACGCCCGTGATTTAACATCATCACCCATTTTGCAATGGAAATAAAGTTCATACGATTTTCTAATCAATTTTGTAAAATGTTACCTTTGAGACTTTAAAGTAAATTGTCCACAAATGTAGCAGAAACTGTTTGGAAGGTTTACACAAGTACTCGGCATTATTAAACGTACACTTTGGACAATCCACGCTACTTTTTAAAACCACGATAAAATGCACGTCCTTCGATACCGATAAAATGCATTCGAATGACAAAAGCTCTGCTTTGTTTCCCATTTCCAGAAGGAATTGCGCAACAGGAAGTAATGACGCCAGTATTTCTACTCTCAGTGACACAAATATCCTGAGTCCAGACAGATGACTCCTTTGGAAAACATAGGGGCATTCCTTTACGTAACACCGCTTTCACCCAATAGAGAGTTATATTACAAGAAATTGGACCCCTACAGGAGAAACTTTGACTTCATATTTGATTTCAGCACCAGTAAATACTTACGAAACTGGTAAACGTTTATTTGTAACGAAACCATTGTTGTATAGTGAAATAATCAAAAAGAGAGAAGCTTTACAAATGTTGTGAAACTTGTCAAGTTTTGAGTGTTTTTTTTAAGACATTAAAGTAGTTTTAGACTGATATGACACTCCTTTTATTACGTCTAAATCGCGTAGAGTATTTAGTCATATTGAGGAATAATTGTGTTCATTTGGGGATAGCATTAAGATTCATAAAATTTGCTTTTGAGGAAGGAGGTGCTTGGGTTCATAGAAACTGCGCTAAAACAGTTCACTCCCAAAATTTTTTCAAAGCCATACTTTTTGGAAATACATTTGCGTGTTTATGACGTATTATATAAATCACTACCAGGAATTGTAATTTCACTTTACAGGGTATTTATGTTTACTACATTCATTTGATTCCAAAGTCAAATAGTATACAGTTTATTATCTGAACACATGATTATATATAAAAAATAATATTACCAAATTTTCAACATTACAGATCATTCTACATCCTTCATTAAACCGCTGGAATGCGATACCCGCAAACAAGTGATAAGACAAAGTTTGTGAGCGTCAAGGGTAATGGTAGCTGTTTAAAACTGCATGTTATTTCTAAACTGATTCTTCTTCGATAAAACATTTTGTATATCGCCTACATTGTTCTCCCTTAGTTCCCTTTCTTAAAGGGTATATGTTTCTTAAACTATAAAATACAGCATGACATTTCGCTTTTTTCTCTACCTAAGAGCTTTCACTACATGTCCTCGAGATTGTGACACAATTGGGCACATAAGATCTTCAATATTCACAAACCCTGTGTTTGTCTTGCTGCTCTAGCATTCTCCATTCCAATGGAGTCAGTGGCCCTAAAATTGGCACGATCGATTGCGTATACCCACCCCATGGAGCTAATGGTGGTCATCAAACTCCAAATTAAAACAAATATCTGAACTTATCAACGGTGCTTGGAAAATTTCAACTAGAAGCGATGTACTTGTGAAAAATTGATTTGTAGAAATCAAGTATTAAAAAAAAATATTTATTTTCAGTTTGGTTGAATGTTTTGTCATTGAAACAAAAGTGTTAATGCAAACGAAGTCAACATTTCCCCGATTTCCCTGCGTTTGCTTACGGCCACGTTTTACACAAAAATATTTTACTTTCAGCTGAAAATTTAAAACAGGAGCTTTTCATACCTTCCTGAGATGAAAACAATATTTAAATAGCATACTGAATGTAAATACATGTGCCTTTATCTTTTATTTTGCAGTTTTCCATTTTTTAAAGAAAATACCTGTTAATAGGTGGCACAGTGGCGCAGGCACTGTATTTTCGGAAATAAGAAATCTCAAAGGAACCTGATTTTCCCGTTACGCTCTGTCGATCTGTTTCGCATCATTATTTAATGTTTTCATGTTTAATCATGTGCGCTCAAGGGAATATGAGAATACGGTCATATTTAGTGCAACATCGAAGGGAAAAAATTCTAAAATCATTGATAAATATTTTTTTTTAAATTAGGTATTTGGAGCTGTTGAGAGAATAAGGTTTAGATTAAAGTGGAAAATTTGCATAAATTTGGTGAAAAGCGTAATTACAGGGACTCCCCAATTAGGATAGACTTTGACATAGCGGCATTCATACACGATTTTGGTTATAGAAGCGTTACCATATCTAAACCCGTTTTTTCTGCTACTCTGTAGCTGTGAAGCGCAATGAAGTTTTGCAATGAAGCCGACAGAAGTCAACATTTCAGAGGGACAAGCCAAACACACGAAATTTAAGTATGATAATTATCATCTAAAAGAAGTGTACCCTGTTCTCAACAATGGTTGAGATTACTTCTCTGCAAACATGTGTTTCTTACTTGCAAGGACGTATATAAAGCCCGACATAAAACCAATGACTGAAGAATTTTCTAATTGTTATAGCATAAAATGTTTGCCGCGAAAAGCGCTGTTTTGTGGAATCGTGTATTTCAATGAAGCTATAAATTATTTGCAACTCCAGTAGTTCAACAATTGCTAATAGCGAGTTCATACGGCCTGACTTTCTTATTAAGTCTTTACGTCTCATTAAGATACTTTCATCAATTTCCATTCTTTAGGGAATATTTTGTAATTGACCGAAGGTATAGTTGTTCACCGAGCAGAGTTTTGTACTACGAACATATTTCCAGAAAAGAACCCGATACGTAACTTGGTTGAAACCAAGGCGATCTAATTCAAAATATTTCAAACTCTTTTGACATACGGAAAATAACTTTCTACAACGGATGCATTAAATTTTCGTTATCGATCTATTAGAAAACGGTGCTGATAAAACTTAAATATTGCGGATAACCGAGCAAACCCTATATCAGTTACCTGTCTTAGCAAAATAAGGGGGACTTTCATTTATATAGCTTTGATTTATTTCTCACTCATACAAAACAACTGTACAAATATGTAAAGTAGGCACGTCCTATATACTATACCCTCGGCAATTTTTTTTTGCAACTTTCTTGATTGTAACCCTTCTTTCTTCGTCTGAGCATTTGTTCCGTTATTGAAACAACACGCTTTAGTTCGGTGGATGTTATAAACTTTTTTGACTACTGGAAAAGCTTTCGATCTGATATGTAATGAAATGCAAAAACGAAGTCGATTCAGTAAATTAACGATTTGTCTGCTTAACCTACCCCAAACTGGTGTTTCACATATTCCTGAACTCTGATTCGCTGGCATTCGCATGGTTGACGGGACTGATAATATATGGTGTGACTTTCAGGTTTACATCTCCCAAACACAGGCGTAAAATGACAACAATAGTTAGTACGGGAAACTTTTGAGCGAATGAATTTGTGTTTGTGAAGTGCCTGCAACTAAGTGAAGGATACTACACCCTGCACACGTCACCACTATAAACCGTGCACAGAAATATGTTATATTATCGAAAGTATTCTGACACTACCAAATATTTCAAATATTTGAATAAGTACAAAGAACGGTTAAGCAGAATGGTGCTGTGGAAGAGAATGATACGTATGTAAAGCTGAAATGTTCTGTCGTGTTATCAGTAACTTCGAAGATAACATTCCGCGTGGAGGTGAACTTTCCGAGTTCAAGCGTGCCTGGTCATAGGATATAATTTCAGTAGAGTTTCCATATATAGCATTGCAGCTAAAGTACACATACCGAAATCGACTGTAGGTGATGTCGTGTAGAGATAAAAAGTAGGACGAAGCAATCTCCGTAGACAAAAGAAAAACACAGAAAGGTAGAAAAAATGACGGAGATGTGACATAAGAGTCATGGTAATAAATGTTAAGAAATCTTGAATTCCTCTATCGTTTTCTTTGCTGCCGCAATTGGAAATGATTTTAATTGGTCGGTTAGTACCATAATTATCAGAAGAGGGTTGCATAGTGGCTGTTATTATGGTAGAGCAGCGGCACACGAGCCACAAATCACAGCCACGAATACGAAGCGCTGTTTAGAATAGTGTATCACCCGTCGTTTTTGATGCGTCACGATTTTCATTCTTCCAAACTGATGGTCTTGTTTGCATTTGACAATAGCCCATGCGAATGATTTTCGTTGGACTGTATTTTTCCAACTGGTAAGTTCGGCAGCGGTTCCATCATGATATGGAGTTGTTTCCTGTAAATGGGAATCGGCCCGTTGCTTACTATACTAAAATCATGAACTTAATTTTACCTCGATTTTCTGTTTAATTCTGCCCTACCAACAATGTGGCACTATTACGGAAATGACCGCTGTCTCTTCCATTACAATGGAGCTCCCTGCCATAGGACACGGTGTGCATTGGACTGGCTTCTAAAAATGAGGTGGAACTGAGAGGCTTGCTTGCTTGCCCACAGCACTGAACATAACCCTATAAAGACTTCAGCGATGAATTGAAGCGACAGAAAGGAAGTCGACTACAACGACCGTCTTCGCTTCCTGTTGAAACTTACCGAAAATTGGGTGCTAGATTATCTCGACGTGTTGTCGCTGTTAAAAAAATGGAACACCGGTCTGATAATTTCAGTAATTAAGCCATTTGTTCCAAAATGATTTAGTGTCTGAATACGTTTGACAATAAAATTTAAAAGTAATGTGTGAGATGGCCAGCAATTTATTCTAGGAAATGTCAGGAGGAGAAACGTAGAATCATAGTATCTTGACTAACAATTAAACGCCAGTTAACCTTCTCTGGCTGTGGCAGTCTCTCACATGGTGGGAACTCGAGGTCGCCCGTTAAAACGTGTTTCAGGTACACAGGTAAAAATAATGATATTCAGGTTGGTAACTTATAGCAGCGAAATCACAAGGATTTAACAACCGGCAATAACGTTTCCTCTTTCGAAAACCATGTTCCAAGTCTGTTGTTTTTTTCATTACAAGCAATGACGGTCATTCTTAATATGTTTTTATCACTATTATGGTCAATCACTTTCACCGGCAGCGATTCCGAAAATTTGGATCAAATTTTAGACACATTATTGTACATTGATGACGAAAAATCTTAGTGTTGTGCATTCTGTAGGGACAGCAATAAACTAAATACTAGATCAATGGCATGAAATAAACTCTCATTTCAAAACGATGAAACCAAGCTTCCTCTTATTTACGCTTTTCAACCGTAGGTTGAAGAAGCGTATATGCTCCAGCTTTGTCCGTCCGTCCACCTGTCCGCACGATAACTGGCGTCAAAATGGTTCGATTTCGATGAAATTTTAGTATATGGTAGGGGACCACCGGCGGACGAACCCTATTCAAAATGGGACAAATGGGGTCAAAGGTCACGACGTAGGAGCGGGATCATTCCATTGCCTTTATGCAACATAACTTGCGTAAATATTGTTCGATTTCAATGAAAGTTTACTATGTGGTAGGAGACCGCCTGGGGACGAACCCTATTCAAAATGGGTGAAGTGAGGTCAAAGGTCAGGACATAAGATCGGGATGCATTCCATTGCATCCCGATCTTAAATTTTCATCCTTGGGAACAAATAATTTGTTCCCAAGGATGAAAATTTGAACATCGATTAAAATAACTTCATATTATAACTTGGAAAACTTAATATTTTCTAAAACATAACCATAATTATATTAAAAATCAATCACTTATCCTTTGGTGGTGTTGAAACCAGAGAAAAGATGGCGCGACCTGTACTTTGATGACGTCAGTGGACAGAAAAATGTAGGATTGCATAATTACGGTTATGGTTTAGAAAATATTAAGTATTGCAAGTTATAAAATGAAGATATTTTAATCGATGTTCAAATTTTCATCCTTGGGAACGCATTAATTGTGAAGAAAATGTGTACAGAAGTTTTTCCATTGGAAGTATAGGAAGCAAAATTACTTGACGTCCACCTTAAAGTAGCAATTCTTGTATGTATGTATGTACATTTTATTCTGAAAACGGCTCTAAGAATTTTGATGAAAGTCGTCAACCTACCGTTTTCTGGTACTAAAAATCGATTTAGCTTGATTTCGACTTTAGGAGAATTCGTTTAGTGGGTTAAATAACCAACCCGAATTGTAACGTTTTCAGTGTTATGGCGTTGTTCCATTAATGTTACCAATGCTTAGAAATCTTATGACGTCATAATCTCGCTTTTGAGAATGTTGGCGCGCGGTCACACCGTCTGTCTCATTACGTCACGCAATGTGTGTGGATCCTATTAAAGTTTTATGACGTCACACTTGTGGGAAGCAGATGGTCGCGATTCCCATCTGCCTCATTACGTCACGCGTTGTGTGCGTATGTCGGTCCGCAGGATAACTCGCGTAACAATCGTTTGATTTCGATGAAATTTTAGTATCTGGTAGGGGATCACCTGGGAAGGAACCCTATTTAAAGTGAACGAAATGGGATCAAAGGTCAGTACATAAGAGCGAGATTCATTCCACTGCTATTATGCGTCATAACTAATGTAAAAAAGGTTCGATTTCGATGAACTTTTAGTATGTGGTAGGGGACCACCTGGTGACAAACCTTATTGAAAATGGGAGAAATGGGGTCAAAGGTCTGCACATAGGACCGGAATCACTTCCATCGCCATTATGCGTCATAACTTAGGTAAACATGCTTTGATTTGGATGAAATGTTAGTATGTTGTAGGGTCTTGCCTGGGGACGAATTCTATTGAAAATGGGCGAAATGGGGTCAAAGGTTAGGACACAGGAGCGGGATCCCTTATGCATCATAACTTACGTAAAAATGCTTTGATTGCGACAAAATTTTATCCTGTTATTTCGGAGGTATACCAAATCGGTGCCGTTGAATATCATCGAAATGGGATCAAAGGTCATGGCACAGGACCGAGATTTATTCTACAGCCATTATTCTCATAACTTGAGTAATAACTATTTTAGTAATGATTTCTGGTATGTTGGAAAGCGTATTATAATCAATGCATTGCATGATTTTACTCACTTGTGTCATATTTGTTAGCGATTCTACCGAAAAAAAATGTTGATATGTCCGCAATGTTGCGACACGTGAATGCATCGAGGTTTCAAGAAAATGCATTATTGAGATAAATTAAATAACGAATGCAAAGAAAGCAAACACAATTCAAAAAATTATCTAAAACACCCATATATTATTCATATAACAGTATGGAACAGAAGATTTCAGTACATTTTCCAAATCGCTTCTGTTTGATATCTGTAAAATAATGAGGAATGTGAACCTCTATCCTTAAAATCAACAAAAAAGCAAACTTATGGAAATCAGAAGTTAAAGATTCCAATATATATTAAATTTTTCGAATTAAATACTAAAACTTAGATTTTAAAAACATGGAAGAAAGGACACCTGTATATATAAAAGTTACAGGGCGATAAAATAACATTAAGTATATGAGTCTCATTCAAGAACTATGAAAGCTACTCTGAAGATCAGAAAAATATTTATTATTTCAGAAAGGTCTGCTGCGCATTATTTTATATCCAAATGGGTCACAAAACTCGCATATTCCGTTTAAACTAATTCAACAGCTAGCGTCAAGTCGAACAAAACAAAACTGAAACCTAATTATACTGCAGATGATTCTTATCCCCATGTTTCTCAATCCACAAGACGATAGTCAAATGAGAGACGTGAATTTGCTGGCTCATCGTATTTATTTTTCATAAAGGAATTACTTTCAAATTGATAACGAGGAACAGCACACCAATTAAGTAGTAAATAGTAACACTGTACTAATGATCCGATTTATTGGGGTAGGAAGTAGACATATTAGCGTTTCCAAGCTTTCACATATCAACCAGATGGCTTTTTCAAGGAAGTTAGACGGATACTGCAACTGAAAATGTTGCAGGATATTCGTTGAATCAGATACGTAAGTTTATTCAAAAAGCCTAGGTCAATCATCCTAATTTTCCTGTGCGGCAGATACATTATTTTGGCTCAATTTCGTACATACAAAATGTGTCTTACAAATTCAAAAGCGCCCTCAAGAAGATGAACTAAGGCGTCGGCATAAGGTCTCCTGCGTCTTTATATAATATGCTAAAGGAAAGTAATGAAAAACAACCTCTCTCTCTGCGAAGTAGGTATTTATGCGATCTCCCTACAGTATTCGGACGGCTCCTCTAAACTATACTACATTGGAATGACCTAGCGTTCGTTTGGAATCAGGGTCAAAGAACATGAAAAAGACACAAAATACGTTAAAGTAGCCACGGCACTATCCAAAGAAGTGAAATGCAAGTCCGCTACTTCTATGTGCGACGATATAAAGAAATCAGCTACCTACTCTACCCCTAAAGGTACAGCCTTTCTGGAAACTTTTCAGATCATTACCAACAGCGACACTTCCAATGATTGTGTCTCACTCGAGTTACCACGAATCTTGAACCATTTCTTCAAGTAAAGCCTTCTGCCTACCAGGATACCGCGCGTGCAACCAACGTGATGCATCGAATTTTTAAATGAACATAACGTCGTATCCATTGTTATCAAGTCAAGTTTCCGCGTTCCAATTGTTAATGCGTTCTATTTTTCAGGTGCAGTTTCTATCTAACTTCCTTGAGAAAGCCATCTGGTTAATGTGCGAAAGCATGGAAACTCTAATGTGTCTACTTCCTTCGACAACAAATCGGAATTACTTTCGTTAAAGATGTGCATTTTTAATTTCCCTATGAAACGCATCATTGTTTTATCACCAAGTGCTCAACGAGACGAGAAAGATGACACCATATATTTGGTTCTTTCTGTATACAGCGAAACGGAATTCAGCGTCTACAAATCTGACAGAAAATTCAATAGTCAGTGATTCAGCTTTACATTATCTTATTATTACTTCTAAAAGTCGTTTTAAAATTTTTGTAAGTGTGACAAAAGTTTTCAGTAAAAACACGATCTAAATAATTAATGCCCGACAGGTGCTGAATTTTTGACGTGCGACATTATTTTGCGAAAAAAATAAGTGAAATATTTTATACCTTTAAAAAAAACCAGTAGTTCTCTCATTTAAATGTTATGCTTTAGAATCAGTTTCGGTTAACTCAAGTAATTAATACAACTTTTAGACTATTGAAATACATAAGGTGATGTTTCCATTTCGAAATTCTCCCACATTGCAAAGATTATTAGTTTCCTTTTTGTAATAAGCATATATGTCGGACGTCACATTTTCAACTAAAATACGTTTCCCTGGATTAAAGTTTAGTAATGTAAGCTTTGCACATCTACTTAAATAAAGCGAACATCTGATAATTTTTTGCCAATTTTAGTTTCCCTGAAGTTTTTCACAAATCTTTGGTTCCCATACCGTGCTTCGCACAATTAATAGTATTGCGCAACTTTTCTTTTTCTTCTTTCATTAAGGAAAAACTCTTGTATTTCAACATGGAACCTATATTCACCCCTCGTAGTCTTCAACAATACAGAATTTTAAATGTCTCAATCATCTTATTTCAAACATAGTTTTGCTATTATGTTTTTAATTGCTTGATTATAAACCCTAGTTTTTCGTGCACCATAGTTTTGGGATAAGTGCACTAAATAACTATTTTCTGCTTGCAATCTATTTACAACAGTATCAATATGTATATTATTTCAACTAAAAAAGCCTATATTTTCTCAGATACCGTTCAGTTCAGAATACATTTTGCACATATTTCCATCTTGAAAGAGTGCGGAAGTCTTCCACTAGGGTTAAAACGCATATCTTAATTTTCTTGATATCACATGTTAAAAAAATCGTATTTGAATACTTATTTTTGTTTTGGGCCGTTCTCATGGTGAAAGAGTTGTATACGATCTGAAATCCTTGCGAACGCATTATTTCCGCACCACGGAGGGTAAGGCCATGATATTTGTTTAAAATATGTTTATAGACCACCCTGCGCGCCTGAAAACTCAAACTGGAGAATACTTTTCTGGATAGTCAACACTAACTTGGAAAATATCTTATGCATAAACTTATACCAAAATAATGCACAAATTTCCAACTAGGTAGAAAAATATATTCCAAATTTCGAATATCAACTCTCTTTTATGATCAGGTACCACTCATATCATGGAATGTGTTTCACACATTTATATATATAATGTGTTTCACACATTAAATACATAAAATGTTTCACACATTTTATGTATTTCTCGTCATATTTCGGGCATTTGACGGTGTTAGGTTTTAATTCTGCCTGAAAGTGTAGCTACACTTGTTCATTCATATTGAAAAAAATTCTCTCGGACTGTACGTTTTCGGCTACAAAAATATTGCAAACATTAACCAATTTAAATAAGGTGTAGTCTCACCAGTTGGTGACCTGCATGCAAAGCAAAAGAAGTTTTATTACTTTCCTTGCTTATAAAATACGTATTTAAAATGGATTATTTTATCAGAAAGCTCTTGTTATAAAGAATATTTCGTGTATGTCTCCCCTCTTCCATAACTTGCTGTCTTGTTACAGGAATGCCTATATCTTTAATTCGAAATGGTATTTACTTTTAAGTATCTCTAGGGGAAACGCCGTTTTTGTACGATACCCTTTAGTGTATATAACATTTTGCGCCCATTTCTACTTCTCCTGCTTCTTCTTCAAAATAAGAAACTGTTTTGTCGTTGAAGATATGTAAAGTTATACATTTTGAATAAACTTTGCGATTTATTTGCAACAGACAGGCTTACTATAAGGAAACATTCCTACCTGTGAATGTGTTAGAGATTGTAGAAATCCTGTCGAAAAAATAATTCACGTAATTGATTTCATTGGCCAGGATGAACGCAGCACACATGTCATATTCTTAATTATGCGCTGGTTATCTTCCAGCGTGTGTAACATCATATTCTCTCTTCCTAATTTTTGGGTATAAAAAGGTGCTTTCAAATGTGTGTGTTTGTGTAAGTTTTAAAGCTATTCACAGTACCCGAAAATATATGTGTGAAATACACCAAAGAAGAAGAATTATGGCGTATAAAAATATACATTTATTGTCGAAAGCATTGGAGAGCTATATTTAAGCATCCGCACACTCGAGACATGGGGCTACCTCAGGCAGACTCAGACTCTAAACTAAAAGAATACAGATTGTGCCTAAAGACTGAAATCCAGACAATATACACATACTATCCACTGAATTAGAAACTCTCCCTTAGGTCGAAATACAGCACGTATGCGGTTTGGCATTGATTCCAAAAGGTGCTGGAGTGCATTTTCGTATAAAACGTACCAGGTGTTTACAAGACAGTCATTAAACTGGCTCAGACATGACGGAAATGGACTTTGCCCCAGGATTTGTTTTTCTAAAATGTACAATTCATTCGACATGATGCACAGATCCGGGTTTTGTTGAGGCCAACGAAAACGGCGGAAGTCGCTATCGTGCTCGCTAAAACACTGCTGAAAACTACTTCCGTGGTGAGCAGTAGCATTGTTATCCATGAATCAGCCGTTACCTACTGCATAAAGAGTCAACACTAAAGGGTGGATTTTATTGGTAAAAATCTTCAGATAATACTTGGAGGACACCGGACCTCCCAGCAATAACAGAGGAACCGTTCCGTACCAACAGAACGTGCACCACTCGATGACTGACTCTCCACCTTCTAAACTTAAATTCTGTTTACAAGGCTATTTGGGTCCGTTGCGTCGTGGGATTTCCGCCAGTCGCTTCAGAAGTTCGCTTACAGTGAATCGTACAGAATTCACGCCAATCGGTACATAAGTTAGTGTACTGTGAATCGTCGTACAACACGACTTTTTCGGTCTTCCAATGTCCAGTCACATTGTTTCTGTCACCACTGTAGAAAATAATTCCGGCTCTTCGTAGACATCAGGGATTTTCTTGTAAGCACACGACTGCCAGTATCGATCTTCTTTGTTCCCCTAGTTCGCTGAGGTATGGGATAGGAACTGTTTTCATTGGATGCTTCAGCCAATAGCTGAAATCCCGAAGATGTGTTTTTTCGTGTAACTCTTGTCAAACGACGAAGATCTCGATTCTCGCATATTGTCGTTCGTCCACCATTTCGCAGCTTAGAAAAGCAATGCAAATTATGTTTCCACTGATTAAAGACCTGGGACATCTCATCATTTGACAAACCAATCATATTTGTTCTTTTCTAAATCGTCGCTCCAGCCCGACTGGCACTTCATCAAACTCCAGAAGATCCTTTGTTTTTACCATTGTGATCAAATCTATTGACAAATCAATACTACCCAACATCAGTGCTAAATAGTTACTTGCATCACATGTTGACGCACGTGAATATGTATTTCGCATATACGCTGTGAAAATGATGTTTATGTTCATCTGCATAAAGATTTTAATTCTGTGACAGGTGTAGTATGAATTGAGTTACCAACTGCTTTGTGTTAAGTATCCGAGCAGCAGAAGAATTGCATCGAGAGGAGATTTTTATCATACATATAAACCCGCACATTAGAGCGATTGGGTTACAACGAAAGTCTTCGCCGCGTGCTTCTCTGCTGTATGATAAAAATCGTATGACATGTCTGCAGTGAGCACAGGACTGAGACATCTGGACTCCGGAGTATTCTGAACAAGGTAGTCTGCTTCGACGAATCAGGTTTCAGTTAATACACGGCAGAGGAATTGGCATATATATGGTGTTAAAAGAACGAAACGATGCATACCATCTCCGTAGCGTTAACTGTACAAAACCAGGATGGCGCTGTAATAGTCTCGCTTATCTTTCTATAATGGGCATACTGTTCCTTCATACCACGAGAACAGCATTGCTGTGGGACGAGGTATTTCCATATGCCTTCGGGACGGGCACAACTGTACATGTGCATGGTGCTTTCAAATCTATAGTTCTGCGTATAACAGGATAATGTGGCTCCCTACATTGCAGGGATCAGCATATAATGGGTCCAGTAACTTCAGAACCTGGTCGCGATTCCCATCTGCCTCATTACACGTGACGTAATGAGGCAGATGGGAATCGCGACCATCTGCGCGCAAGAGTGTGACGTCATAAAACTTTAATAGGATTCACACACAATGCGTGACGTAATGAGACAGATGGCGTGACCGCGCGCCAAATTCTCAAGCGCGAGATTGTGATGTCATAAGATCGTCCCCAGGTGGTCCCCTACCACTAAATAAAATTTCATCGAAATCGAACCATTTTTGCGCACGTTATGACGTATAAAGGCAATGGAATGCATTGCGCTCCTATGTCCTGACCTTTGACCTCACTTCACCCATTTTCCATAGGGTACATTCCCAGGTGGTCCCCTGCAATATACTAAAATTTCATCGACATCGAACCATATTTACCCACGTTATGCCGCATAAGGGTAATGAAATGGATCCCGCTCCTATGCCGTGACCTTTGACCCCACTACACTCATTTTCAATAGGGTTAATTCCCAGGTGGTTCCCTACAATAAGCTAAAATTTCATCGACATCGAACCATATTTACACAAGTTATGACGCATAAGGGCAACGGAAGTGATCCCGCTTCTATGCCGTGACCTTTGACCCCATTTTGTCCATTTTCAATATGGTTTGTCCTCAGGTAGTCCCCTACCACATATTAAAATTTCAGCGAAATCGAGTCATTTGTACGTGAGTTATCGTGCCGACAGACGGACAGACAATGCTGGAGCACATGCCCTTATTCAACCTACGGTTGGAAAGCGTGAAAAAAGTAACTGCCGCCGCTGCTGTTGACGCTGTTTAGAAATTTAGCGACACTCTTGCTTTCCTAGCTCGCAGGGCAAAACGTATTAAACACAAAAATATAAAATTTACATCGTTTGTAGAGAATTGTTTTGAGAAACGCTGAAATAAACCGTTTCTCGATTCCAGCGAAACTTCAAGAGCTATTGTATTTCAAACATAATGTGAGCAAAAAAGTGCTGTCAGTTCGCATTCTGGACACACTAACAGCAACAAACCACGAAACTTTGTAGGCATGTAGTGCCATGACCGAATTTTCGTACCTCATCAACCTTTTTTTAAATTTTGATTTATTTTACGAGAAATTAAATTTTTTAATTTCACAAAATCATCTATTTCGCGATGGGATCCATTTAAAAAAACAGATATATGCCAAACTATTAATCATAACGCATTGCGATTTTTACAGCGTAAACTTACAACTATCGTCAATTTTTCACAAAACTTTTTTTAGAAGAAGTCATTTTCTGATTTTTTAGCAATTTTTAAAGACGCAAAGGAAAGAAACGAACGTCTTGTCTGTCTTAACGATAACAAACAGAGGAGCGTTCTGGTCCAGTGACCTGCTGCCATGGTGACGCAGATAATTTGTTATGCATATGTTTTGGTGATAAAGCTATCTCGGTTGTTTAAGCTCGACGTCAAATAATTTTGCTTCCTATACTTCCAATGGAAAAAACTTCTGTACACATTTTCTTCAAAATAAATGCGTTCCCAAGGATGAAAACTTGAACACCGATTACAATAGCTTATTTTACATATTTTACAACTTGGAATACTTAACATTTCTAAAACATAACCATAATTATGCAATCCAATATTTGTTCGCCTACCGACGTAATCAAAGTACAGGTCGCGCCATCTTTTTTTTTTTTTTTTTGTTTCAACACCATCAAAGGAAAAGTTATTGATTTTTAATATAATTATGGTTATGTTTGAGAAACTATTAAGTATTACAAATTATAATATGAAGCTATTTTAATCGATGTACCAATTTTCATCCTTGGGAACACAATAATTGTGAAGGAAATGTGTCCAAAAGTTTTCCATTGGAAGTATAGGAAGCAAGATTACTTGACGTCCACCTGAACGGCGGCTTACGGTTTACGAAAATGAATTTTTGTGTGTTCCTTAGTGGTACATTTAGTAAGTGCTATAAGTTCCAAAAAAAAGGCCTCCCTTCCAAAAAATAACGACAGTAAAAAAACTCTGAAACTACGGAATAACAAGCCTTGTTTGCTTAGACATGCCATAAAAATCGAAATTTGTATGAATTTTCCAGTTTTTATTTCATGTGATATACTTGGAGATCGGGCTGCAGTGCCCGACTGCTACTCTGGGAACGAGCGTAGCGAACCTAGAGGCGCAGCCCCTAATATTTTAAATGTATGTTTAATAACACAGCCGGAGAAAGATTATTGATGTTTTAGTAGTAAGTCAGTTTAATTTTTATTATTTGTTATGTTGCATGTCTCCTGTACTGTGATTGCAGGAGGTGTTTACGAAAACGTGTACTTACGCTTTGTAACAATTTTTCTGATTAATTAGGTAGAACGGAATTGGTACATATTTCAATAATTTTTTCTTGGATTTGAAATTTAGTACTTCTTCTGTGAAATTTGATCTCTTCCTTTTTAAAATTTTTTATTCAAATTATATTCTAATTATAAACTGAAAAAGGTCTTTGGTTTTGTATGTTTTGAACATCCCGAGTTACAGAAAGGCTTTTTCAAGTCTAGATATGAATTGCCATTACACAATTTTAATCAGGTGTGTTCGTCATCGACGAATAGGCTTTCAAAAGCTCAGATTCTATGTAGTTAGCCGAAATCATTGTTAAAGCCAGATTTGTGCTATCTCCAAAGACCCTATGTTGAGATGAAGAAGGAAGGAAGACTTCTAAATTAATAAGCATCGTCACATGTAATATACTTTGAGTAGGTTGAATGTTCCGCTACAGCTGATTTTATGATATTTTGATGCCTTACAGCGCGCTTCTGTTCCTCCAAGCGGTCGGAAAGGATCCTTCTGTGTAGCGCAGAAACTGTTTATTCAAAAAAGCAAGTTATACTGTAGATTCCGGTCTTGCGGTCATCTGAAATTTTAATCTCTGATGATCGAAAAAATGTTTTAAAATGGAGCTGGATTTTTAAACACTGTATACTTACTGTGAGGATGTATTCTTACCCAGGGGTGAGGGTTACTCATCTGCGAGGGCTTTACTGTTTTTTATGCGAAATGATATGTAGAGTGCCGAATAGATAATATTGTACGCCATATTTCTTTCCGAAATGCTGATAAAAATTGCAAATATACGTAATATATTAGCGTTACTGCATCTACTCTACTGAAGAATTACAATCATGTTCAAGGTAAAGAGAACATCTAAAAGGATTTGACGTAAGACTGATTTTTACCGGATATGTACATATATTACGCAATACAGAACAACTGATTAGCATCTCGTTGCCATACGTACCAGGTGCATCGACGCAGCTAATAATCGGCATGACCACCACTGTCTTGAATGTTCTGTTGTATGCGCTGGGGCATTGAAACATGTATTATGTGAATGTGTTCTTCGGAAGGGCCATCCAGGTTATATTGAGCCGCGTCAAAAGTTCATGAACAATTGCTCCCCTAACGATTGTTCATTCCCACAGTTGAGACATCTTCTTTCGGTTCGACTCACGTAGATGTCGCATGATGTCTAGATCAAATGCCTTGTTGACAGTGAGTTCTTCGTGGATAAATTCAAAATTAACCATATCCTGGATATCGAAGAAAATCTCTACCATGATCTAGCCTTTGCTCCGATCTCGGCGGAATTTCTGCTTGCGTGGAGACGAGGGCGATTTCTACGTGAATGATGCCCGCAGAGTCTGTGAGATGAAGAGGGGGCGCCATTTCTTATTCCCCGTTGTGATTCTTCTAAGAAATTGCGGCTCTTGGTCAACGGTGGTAACAAGATCTCCCGCCACTTTCATTCGCATGGCCAACTTATCTTCAGTTAACATACGTGGGACGATGTGTTTACACACCCGGTGCATCTTCCGATCATCTGTGAGTATCCGTTGACACGCAGTCTTCGTTATCCCAGCAGCATCATCTATTTGCTCGGTCGTCTGTCGTCTGATGGAGAGTACGATTGCAGCGACCTTCGAAATGTTTTCACCCGTATGAGCTGCCACTAGCTGCCCGCTTCGTTCGTCGTCTCTGCGACTTCCTTTCTGCATACTCTGAAGCGGTAATACGAATGGAATGTTTGTGACGACACAGCGTGATTTCTCCATAAACTTGCTTCACCCTCCCATAAGTTTTTATTGGACTTTTTCCCAAACAAACGCAAAAATTAATGTTAACGCGTGCACAAAAAGAGCCATTCTGCGTCAATCGCTGAACACTGTGTAAGTTGCCCACAATACGCGGATGTACAGCAGCGATACCGTGACTCAGGTGGAGCAAACGACTTTCCCGGTGAGGGGGGATAGTGTAACGTAATCAAATAGGAGGGTCTTCCTCGTTCCTAGGATTTTTTTAGTAATCAATAGGAGGGTCTTCCTCGTTCCTAAGATTTTTACCTGTGTCCATTCCGGTTTGTGTGCTCTATCATTAACAAGACGAGCCAAAGATGTGGCTTCAGGATGGTTTATCATAGCATATTTGTGTTCATAGATTCTAGTGCGTAATGTCGTGAGGTTGACCCAATGTAAACAGTATCGTCATGTTGATCGTCCTCAGACGTTAGTGGTATGCAATATACACCGTGGCTACTGAGCACAGAGACAGGGTCTCGATCTTTTTTTACGATGATGAGAATTGTTTTTGTTCTGCCGCCAGACCAAAAACAATATATTCTCACGAAATGATTCTCAGTGCAAGCGTGCATCTTTGTTCTGCCACCGTACGGTTTTTTTTTCTGGTGACAGAACAAAAAAAAATATCCCATTAACGTTCAGTGCAAGCGTTCTTATGATAGAGGAGTTCCCGGGTACGAAATCTGCAGATCCATTATATCTCATGACTTTAGTTTCTTTTCTAATGTACTAAATAAAATCAGAGCATGCAACCTTCTGGATAATCTTGTTAACTACATTATTTTTGTATCCGTGAGTTTCAGCGATCACGTGAATTAGGTTTAGTCCTTGATTTCTGATGCTGTCACTTGAAGAATGCGTGAAGGCACGTCGCACCAAGAATTTCAGAGATGAAACCTTATACCTATTTAGTTGCACCGAATCCTTCGGGATGATGGCATAATTATGAGTAGGCTTTCTGGAATTGAGAGCGAGATCATGTTGCTGTTTTGGTGGCGTTTTAGGTTGAGATCCGGAAAAGATAGTGTGTTGCTAATTTCATGTTGACCGTGAAGTTGATGGATTGGTACTGATTAGAAAGTTCATCAACAAAAATGTGCTATCGGGTCCCTACTATGTGACTAAAAGGTCTGGATGTCATCTATATACGTGATGTATAACTCTGGTTTGTCTTTACAATTACCTCAAACTCCTTCTTCGAGGCCGTGCACAAGCAATTCTGCTAATATTCCAGAAAGTAGAGAACCCATAGATTCTCCCTCCGTTTGGCAGTATATGATTTCTTCATAAACAAAATATGTGTGATTCTGGGTGTAGCGTAGAGCTTTGTTGACGGCATGGACCTTACTTCATGGAATGTCATTCAATGCCTCGAGGTTTGTTTCAATAATAAGTTGTACCTCATTAATGGGTACGCTGAGTTAAAGGGATACAACATCTTGTGAAGCCATCACAAATGGTCTTTCTCTGTGCTGATAGTTCTTGATCACTTCAACGGCTTCGTTTGAATTGCTGGCAGAGTACTTAGAGTTGTTTGTGAGGAGCTAAAAATCTTGCGAGGGCTTTTTGTACGGGCGTGTAGGGCTAGCACATCCCAAGAGAACTGATCGTACTTATAGGCCTTATTTGTGCTTGTTTATCTGCCCAAATAATTCCGGTACTCGGGAACCGATGGTAGGGAAGATTGTGCTGGAAACAGCTGTAGGTAGGCTTCCATGATTTTGAGTGAAACAACTGCCTATGTTGGATATATGGGTATGATGACGTGGGTAATCTTGTAAATAGCGTCCAGCATCTTTGTTACGTATTCGGGCTTGTCTAGGATAATAAATTGCTGCGTTTTATCTGTTCTAAGGACGACAATTTCTTGATTGGATCACAAGTCTTTTAGTTGTTCTATTTCTGTTGAGATTTGAAGACTATCTGGATTTCTAAATATGTTCCCTTGTTTTTTAATATCTGCTGCTAGTTTATATCTAACATGGTCACGTTCAGATTACGGAAGTGCTTCCACTATTTCCTGTAGTTGTGGGATGATACGGAATTTGTTGATCTTATGGTGCGGGTAAACATTTTTCAAGACCCTTTGTAAGGCACGTATTTGTGTGGGGTTCCGTTCATGTTTGCCGAAGTTTATATACGTTGGTTGTTGTATACCAGCATCGTTCAATCTGCTCTTGGTTCGGTAACAGGTCGTTGACGAAACACTACTAGAAACCAGGAAACGCAATTTCTTATCATGTCTGTTGTAATATTTGTCACCAGTTTGCTCAACATAAAGGCAATCACCGTATTTGTCTGGTCAAATATTATGAAATGCGCACAGCTAGTCCATGTTGGAAAAACGTGGAAAGATATGATGCGATTCACAGCAGTCGAATGGCTGAAGCGTAAATAATAGAAGAGGAATTTTTTTTTTTTGAAATCCTCTTTGTATCGAGGACGTGACCCATCGCATGAACTCACGCACGCTAAGGTAAGACAGAACTAATATGACGTCATTATGTTTTGAAGTAGTTAGCTGTTCGTCTGTTGCTGCCATGTTTGCAAGATATAAGAAACGATCCTGTTAGCTATATACACTATCTACCAACAAGTAATTGGACACCTGTGATAGCAAAGGAAAACGAAGTTTATTCACCCTCAATAGTTGGTGGAGCCTCCACGAGCGTCGATTACAGCTGCGACCCTCCGGGGCATACTCTCCACTAGGCGTTTTACGACGGCTAGCGGTATTTTCTTCCACTCGGATTGGAGAAGCCAGGTCAGTTCCTTCACCGATTTCGGACGGTGGGTTCATCCCTTAAGTCGACGATCCAACTCGTTCTAGAGGTGCTCGATAGGGTTAAGGTCCTGGCTCTGAGCAGGCCAGTCCATTCGATTAACCCCATTGTCACCATACGAAGCCATGGTGGACCTCGCAACATGACAGGTGGCATTGTCATCCTGAAAGTAACATGGGTCCACCCCGTGAAACTGCCACAACGTAGGAAGCGCATGGTCATTCAAAATGGTGCAGTAGGTCTCGGCGTTGAGTGTACCTGGAATTGTGACCAAGGGCCCCGTGCCATATTAGGAGAAACACATCCATACCATAATTCCACCGCTGCCGAACTTCACTGTTGGCACAATACATTCCGGCAGGAGGCGTTCTCTAGGCAGACGCCAAACCCAAACCCTGCCATCCCAACGATAGAGGGTGAACCTTGATTCGTCGCTCCAGAGAACCTGTTTCGACTGTTTAACGGTCCACTGTCGACGTTCTGTGCACCACGTTAGCCGAACAGCGCTATTGGACTTGGTTATCAAAGGCTTGTGGGCGGCAGCACGTCCGTGATAACCGAGGAGATGGGCTTTCTTAGGGATGGTATTCATCGAAAGAACACTCCCGGATGCCTGTTGAAACTCCTCGCGGATGTGGACCATCGATTCGGTGCCGTTCTTCCGAATTTCTCTGGCCAGCACCCGTCGGTCTCTAACTTTCAGTTTTGTGGGTCTGCCGCGTCGGGGCACATTCCGAAAGTCACTTCTCATCTTCCACTTGCCAATTACGTAGGCCACTGTCGCTTTTGGGTACTTCAACTCGCTGGATATGTCACGTATGGATCGGCCATTTCTGTGATACCCGACGGTTACACCTTTTGTCGAAATCAGATAGCTCCGAACTGCATGGCATCTTGCATGCGACTGGTTGCGTTGTTGTTTCCCACACGATATTTCTCGGCGGCGGCCGTGACGTGTGTCAGGACCGCAGATATCGTCGATTGCAGGGGTGTATAATTACTTGTTGGTAGATAGTGTATATAGCAGTTCTACTACGTTATATTTATTAAATACTCTTCGACCTTTAATTCGACACAAGCTGAAATGGTTTTGGTGAGTATTGTTCATGCATACATTAGTATTTCTTTTTCGTAAATCAAAAGTCTGCTATTGAACGGAACGCTACCTTTTTCCAAAGGATTTGACGATATAGTGTACATTTATAAACATTCTATTCGTAACATACATAATTATAAATATTCCTAAATCCCACATTACATATGCCGTATACGTCTTGCGTTGCAAATAGTAAATGCAGCTTCTATTTTCTAGTATTTCTGTGGCAAGCCTCTTATTTTCTGCGTTCCTCAGAACAAGTACATCTCCCCGCGAACCAGTACAGCATTTAATCTTTAGGTATTTGGAGATGACCTTGAGGGATTGGCAGTTTTAAAGGAAGAATAAGTGTTTTCGGCGTCTATGTGTAACTATGAAGGCTATAATAATGGGTGGTCCCTAATTAGGGGATACAGGTTCCATGGACCGGCCAGGTCCAGTGCCGTGAGGTAGGAAGCTAGACTCCCTGGAATACTGATCGAAAGGAAAAGCGCCGCCTAGGTAATGCAGTGGTCTAAGTGTTTGCTTATTACCATTCGTTCGAGAACGACTTAGTCCGACGATGTCCAACTTGTTCCTTTGGAGTTCCTCCCCGAATTCATCGACCCGTGAATCAGAAAAAAAAGATCGTCCGTTAAACGTAGCCAATGTCATCATCGGATTGCAGCCTTGTCCATCGTCCGGTGGTTTTTAAAACTATCTGTCTTAATGCCGTATTGGCAGCTGACTTGGACAGGTACATTCCACCTGCCGGAGACACACGTCTAAGTTTTAGTTTATAAAATCCCTTATTTTTTTTCCGGAGGCGGGGGTGTTCAAAATTCATCTTCTCGGCCACGCGTGGTAATTTTTCAAATCCCTGTGGTATAGTTAAATCGTTATTTGCGGCTGTAAAAGCACCTATATTGGGCACAGGATGCACCGCGAGAAAGCTGTGTTGACATTTGTCTAGGATAAGCTGTGATATGTTTTCCCATCACCTTACCTTGCAACCTTGCAAACATCACCCGACCCATTAGCCGAATCCAAGAGCTTGGATAAGAAAATATATATACATACATATAAATACGACAAATATTCATGAAAATTGAAAATTTGTGGAAATCTTCTTAATTGGATCTAAATAAACATTGTTATTCATTCAAATTTTCAATAGTTAAACCCTCAGAAAAAAAAAACTTTTACTTCGTTTTCAGGTGAAATTATCCATGTACAAAGGACAAATCAAAATTGTTGCATTTTTAGGTATAATCAGAAAGCAATATAGTGTTAGACAACATCTCTACATATGTATGAGAACCATGACTCGGACAATATCAGGTCACGAATATCACACGAAAAGACGAGGTAGCACAAGTTAAATGCAGTGTAACATTATAACACCGGGCGCGACTAAATCGGAGTTCAGAAAATGATATAAGTATTTCAGTTGTCAGGAATATATGTTAGGAAGCTGAAAAAATTGCAGTGCTTCATGACAGTTGGCATTTACGTTGTTCCACAACAATTTATACTACCTAAAAGTCGGATTTAAATTTGCTGTAGTTTAACGAGTTTGTAATTTTTTATTTATTTTCTGACGCTAATGCATTATACAGCGCCTCAAAGTCATTAACAAAAGCCAGATTTCTTTTACATATTTTGCAAAAACGATATTGCCAATTTGAAACAAAGCGAGATATCTTCAATAGCATTAAAAAAAACGAAAAAAAAACAATATCCAGCTGCACCTTAATATCTTCTTTGAACATTAGATTGAAATTAACATATATGCTTAAAATGAGTGATTGCATGAATTCTAGGAGGATTGCTTCTGGTTGTGATGCAGGTTTTCCTAAAGAAAAAAACAAAGGCAATGAAATCAATGTAGGAATAACACTTAAGAGGAAACAATAAGCCATGTAAAAATAAAAACTATATTTTAATTTGAGTTTTATTCATAGAAATGGTTCAAAATTTTTAAAACAAACTTCAATCATTAATAATAAACATCGGAGGAATGGTTAGACATGCTAAACAAATTGCATTTCATCATCATTTCAGTTTTATATAATAACAATTATTTATATATAAATAATGTTCTTTGTTTTGTATTTGTTTCGCTACAATGAGTGAACTCCTCTTCGTCTGTTATTAGGTACCAATGAAAAAAATAGCAACTCTTCGGAATTTGTATCTTTTTCGTTTTAAATTGCAAATTCCCTCAGTTTTTTTTATCAGTACGAATTTGATAAAGAATGGCACATTTCTTTATGTTTTACAATATCTTTTCCCCTCGAATTGCTACTCTATATTATTATAAATTGGACAAATACAAATCATTTTAACAGTCTTTAATACAGAGTGAAATACACAAGGTGGTCAAGAGAAAGCGTCACAAAACTTAGAAGTTTCTCGCGAGGCATCATTTTAATACCGAATTGAAGACGAAAAAGGTATTTCGCTCTTAGAAACCGATTTCAAGACAAAAAAGATATTTCACATGCCTTAACGTAATACAAATTAAAGTTTCGCTGTTTGCCTTCCGGACCAAAAACCACGACTGTAACCAGAAACGAAACTAATAGTTAAGATAAAATTGCCATTTTTAAAATTATAAGAAATTTTACATTAATTAAATCTTTCATTAAAAAAATTCCGCTTATGTGCTCCTCCAGAACATGTACACTGCTGGCCACCCAAAACGCAACACCAAGAAGGACACGATAGCAAAGTCAGACTTACTGGACACATAACACCAGATACAAAGATGAAACGATTGTGCTTACAGGCCCGTGCGACTTGCGGAACACGCAGAGATTAATAGTTCGTGTGGCCCACATGGCTGGCAATAACGGCCACTACTCTCCGCGGCATCGAACGAAAGAGGCTTTGGATGTGTGCTTGTGGTATGCCGGTCCAGGCTGCTTCCACACGTTTCCACAGTTCAACCGTAGCCGCGGGTGGTGCTTGCCGGGCCGTTCGGTTGCCAATCAGCAACCAGACGTGTTCGATGGGCGACATATCGGGAGAACAGGCAGGCCACAGCAGCAGTGACACCTGGTGAGCCGTGAATAATTGTTGCACGACGCGTGCCACGTGCGGGCGCGCATTGTGCTGTGGAAATGTGGCTGCTGGCAGGTCCTGCAGGTAAGGGAAGACTACAGGCTCCAAAACGTCAGAGATGTAGCGGTGGCTGTGTAGTGTACCGGCGATGCGTACCAGTGGGGTGCGGGAGTCATATCCAATTGCGCCCAAAACCATAACGCCAGGCGACGGACCGATATCGCGATGCATAATGCAGGTGTCATACAGTCTCTCGTCGCGGTGCCGCCACACGCGGATCCGACCATCGTGGTGTTGCTGGCAGAAGCGGGATTCGTCGGAGAAGACAATGTCGAGCCATTCAGTAGTCCAGGTGTGGCGTTCAACGGCTCACTGCCGCCACACTCCCCGGTGGTGTAACGTCAATGGTAATCGGAGCAATGGGCTCCGTGCGACAAGTCCCCGCTCCTGCAGACGACGTCGAACGGTACGTGCTGATACAGGTTGTTGCGCAACACACCCTAATTCCTGTGCTAACGTTCGTGATGTGGCGGTGCGAGCCGTTAATGCCCGCAGCACAACAAGCTGGTCCTTTCGTTCGGCGGTGTGCCGCGGCTCTGGCAATCGCTCACGTCGGTCCGTCCGTCCCTCCTGCACCCACAGAATTTATACTCGCCCTCACTGTGGCTGGATGTCGTCCGACATGGACGCCGATGTCTCGGTACGATAAACCTCTGTCGCGATGAGCCACTATTCGTCCTCTGTCAAACTCCTGCGACGAAGCCTCAGGAAACTTCCCAAGCACAGGTACGGCAGCACCACACACTTCCACTACTTACACCCCACCTTCTATGTACTCTTCTCATAGTGCTTCTTGGTCGCGTGCCGGGCACACATGCTTTGCATATGTCCTGCAATGGTAATCGTTTGCATGTCCTCTCGCGGGCGACGCGACAAGTCCCCGCTCCTGCAGACGACGTCGAACGGTACGTGCTGACACAGGTTGTTGCACAACACACCCTAATTCCTGTGCTAACGTTCGTGATGTGGCGGTGCGAGCCGTTAATGCCCGCAGCACAACAAGCTGGTCCTTTCGTTCGGTGGTGTGCCGCGGCTCTGGCAATCACTCACGTCGGTCCGTCCGTCCCTCCTGCACCCACAGAATTCATACTCGCCCTCACTGTGGCTGGATGTCGACTGACATGGACGCCGATGTCTCGGTACGATAAACCGCTGTCGCGATGAGCCACTATTCGTCCTCTGTCGAACTCCTGCGACGAGGCCTCAGGAAACTTCCCACGCACAGGTACGGCAGCACCACACACTTCCACTACTTACACCCCACCTTCTATGTACCCTTCTCATAGTGCTTCTTGGTCGCGTGCCGGGCGCACATGCTTTGCATATGTCCTGCAATGGTAATCGTTTGCATGTCCTCTCGCGGGCGACGCATGCTGCAAATGTCAGGCCAATCGGATGCTTCCTTCTTGGTGTTGCATTTTGGGTGGCCAGCAGTGTAGTTTTGAAAACAAAAAAGGTATCTTTATTTATTTGCTTTCGGTATGTTTTTTGGAAAATGTTATATGTAAAATATTCAGAATATGTAACACGGATCTGAACATGACGTATATTGAATATGTTTGGAACTCTTGAAAAAGCGACATATGCTTACATTAATTGCGCACTGTCTGGAAGCATTGAGTGAATGTGTTTAACATCAAACGAAAATTGTATGAAACCATTTCCACAGAGTTAGCGGCTGCAAGCTGTGTCATAAAGGTAGATAAATGATTCCTAGAGGAGCTGACAACACTGTTCATGACGATTTAATGTGTGATCTTCTTTAATAACTGGCAACAATACGAACGCCGTTTTAAATCGGCTTTTTACGCGAAATGAGAAATTAATACTGCATGACAATCGCTAACATTCGGTGCGAAGGATCTGCCGTTATGAAACGCCAAAACACGCATCGAACCTGGCACTTCATCCCAGGAAAAGATAATCAGGGTTTCATTGTTCAACAGCGGGTTTAATCCACTGCTCTTTCTTACAACTAACAGAATTTCACCGCATTAGTCAAAAGTCATTTCTTCATACTTCACCAGGAAAAGGCAATTCCCGTCTTTTCGCGCCAGACCATACAGAAGCTGCACCAGTTGATATACGAAGCATAACCTCATACATACAGCTTTCAAAAAACAGATTTAAACAAAGGTTCAGACTATTGCTGTTGCATCAAATGTTTTTTACTTGGGATTAACTGTATTACTTTCGGGAAAATGCATAAGGTTAAAAAAAGTTATTTCATCATTTAGCAGTCAAAATTTAAGAATACTTACTGTTTCCATTGAGGTAAAAATCCTGGAATTAGCACAAAAATGGCTTTAGTGCAAGGGTCGATAATTTTGCCGATTCTAACGTCATAGCACAGCCTCGAAACGATATGAATTTTTTCAAAGCTTAAAACACAAAGTTTCGATGCAAGACTTGAAAATCGCAGTCCCTTCTCGTCAACGCAAGGACATCGTGGTCAATTCCTGGATTAGAAGGATTTTTTTGTTTTATTTGGAGGTTTCACGACACCGTGAACAAATCAATGGGGTATAAGCAGTCTCTCATCCCTAATTTAGGGTCACTGGATCCAGGGAAGGGAGAGAGCCAGTGCCGTAAGACAAACACAACATGAATGCTTCACTGGGATTCGAATCCGTACATCTTTCGGACGAATGATCAGAGGCCATCGCTTAGACTACAGCGCCACCGGAGAGGCAGAAAGAAATTTGGCGCACCATCTTTTCAAAGTGCTTGCACTCGGTAATGAGATGCCGGTAATTTCCGTGAAGAAGAAATATGATTTTGTGGAGGAAAATCTGGCTTCAATATATTTTCGGGTGACCAATTTTTCGCTGAGAACTTACAAGGACGTCCCTAAATATATAATTATTACGTTTCCTAATTTTTCCAAATTGCTTCTTTTTCTCTTCGTTCTTTTCAATTGCTTCTTGAGTTCACTAATTTGTTTTAATCACACTCTTTTATATAAGCACATCCCATTTTTAAAGCTTCTAGTTGAACTTTTAAGATTAAATGTTCATTTTTGTAGCGCCATTTTTGGAAAACGTGACAATACAGGATTCGTGATGTAACAGATGTCATGAAATTTGCCTCACCGTGGCAAAAAAGTCGCGGATCGACCATAAATTTGTGTTTGCATTTTTTGATTGGAAACCTGACACCTGAAGAGATCTGCAGTAGCTGGGCTTCCATTACTCTTAAAACTCGACTTCATATCAGGCCATACCAGTTCCAACATTTTCAACTTAGTGACGTCATAGACGTACGAAATCTGACTGCCGTTAACAAGATCCCAGATCAGCGATACATTTCTGTTTGCTTGTTTTCATTCCAAACCCACACTTTGAAGGGTAAACTATGGGGAACGGCAAAGAACCTCGATGTTTTTAAACATCGATGATTTGACACCGATAATCGACGGTTTAACCTCGACGTTGCAGAAGCCAATTCATCGAAAAACATCAAGGTTTCAAGACCAATATCTGAAAGTGACAAAAAATAATTTCTATGAAAAGCAAATGAATTTCTTTTTGATACATTCTTATAAAGATGAACGATATATAATCTTTCTATTGGACGTTTTGGTTCACGATAACCTCGACGGTACCTTAGCCGTTACATGAAAAAAATATCGAGGTTTCTACCTATACATCTTGCTTTTTAACAAATATTATAATTTACACAAATATTTATTTATCAGTTAGTAATCGTCATTATATTGAACAGAGATTTTACCCATTGAAGTACCCATTCACTGCTGTAGATGCAAGAAGTTTGAATTATTTGGTCTTTTGCAAAACATCATAGTTCACAGCGATCCACCGAAGAAACACTTTTCATCCGATGCATTAAGCGCTTTTACAAACATTATGTTACTGGGTGTTGAATTGGAAAAATTTACTGTTCCATAATCAGCTTTGTTCTCAGACAAAGCTGATTATGGAACAATAATCAGCTTTGTATATACCTTGGTATGTGGTACTGTCGTCCTTGAAAGGTATTGTAGGGAAATAGCACTCATGACACCAACAAAAAAGTACGTGAGCTAAGACGGAGGCAGAGATGTCACATCACATCTTCCTATGGCCTACGACCTTCCTCATTTGCTAGTACGGTCACTCTTGTTGTATGACTGACGTGCAGCTTCCGATCCAGTTTCTGTGCCATAAAGTAATTCAAGCGATCAGGGGGTTGGTCTGAAAGTTTTCTCAATTTCGAAGGCATTGAATTATAAACCTCTAATATACGATGTATGGGGAATAAAACTTTTCCGCTTTTGAAATCAAAGAAGAGAGTTCTTAACTGCTTACCTATAAGGACATTAGCGGAGACGAGTGTATCACTTGGAGCTGCCGCTAAAAAAATAACCACAAACAAACCTCAGGCTGTTTGGTTTTATTGGTTTTGTAAAATATTTCATAAAGGGAATTTTCGTATTATGTATTTTTGTTGTTGCTTTCTTTTATCCGGTTCTAGCATGTTTCTTTTTTATGCTCAGGACAATGGAAAGGATATAAATATTTTCCAGATGTTTCAATGTTACATGATTTCACTTATTTCATGTGAGATGTTTTGCTTATAAATATACATCATACATAATTGGAAACATATTCCGCCGAAGAAAAAATTATTCGCAAATACATGGAAGGCGATACAATTGTAATGATTTACACTTTGGTAATTTTTCCTATAGAACACTGGAACATGAAAGACCTACATACAACCCTGGGTGTGAGAAAAGGTCGTTGGGACTCTACGATGCAGCATAAAGTTGCATCGATTAGCGCATATCTGAAATGTTGTCAGATTTCTAAGTTACATCTGATTAGTTTCAAATGCTTAGAAGTTCTTTGCCCTGGGTGCTGTAGCGGATAGCATTCTGGACAGGTAATCGGGAAGTGAGTGTTCGATTTTTGCTCCAGGGCAATGTAATTTTCAACGTTTCTGGAAATGTGGCTACATGGATATCAATGAAAATATGGCACATATTTGGCAATGATTAGATTGATAAATTCCCCTTTTTTGTATCACGTGGTTTCACTGACTTGACAGTCAATCTCATAAACATTTTATAGATCCTGACAGTGGAGCCCATAGTCAAAGTATCAGACCCAATTCGAGAGCTGTCAACCAAAATCTGATAAACCATAGTTCCAAATATGAAGAACTATGCTACAAGAATGGCCAGCTTTGGGTGCTATAATGATTGCAGATTCGTCGTATGATGGCAGCACGACAGGGGTCAATATTTCTAAATCGTTACTTGCGTTTGTAGTGCGTGTATATTCCAGCGGGATATAGTTGGTTGTTTTGATGTCTTCTTTTAATCATTTTGCTGGTGTTAATTTTCTGTAAGATGTGAAATTGTGTGAGGTTTTGGTGCTACGGGCGACGATACGTGCATTTGGTGGTGTGTACGGCAGAGATTCCAAGTCAAAATGACGAACCAAAGATTACCCATTGAGTCCCATAAGACATTTGTCTCACTGTTTCAGATAATTCAGCTGTTGGGAGAAGCACGTATACAGAGGTATTTTCTGTGTCCCTCAACACTTGGAACGTTGTTCCATAAATCTCATATTCCTCCAGATACTGTCTTGATGTGGACAGCAATTTGTGTCAACCCAAACGAATCAAGGAATTCATTTTACAGAACGCACTGTGGATTATTTAGACCGACGAAACTGTCATCTTTGAATTATTTGCCGATAGACTAATGGAATATTTGTTATGATTCTGGAAGAAAACATAATTTTTATCCATTTGCACTATTAATTGGCATACTTCGTTCCGTCGATTAGAACATTCATAGATAAGACACATAAATTTCTTCCTTTTGACCACCGAAAGTGCTTTGCTTTATGATTCTTTATAAAATCAGATGTATAAGCTTCTGATATGAAATAAATGTATTATTAGTTTTTATAATAAAGTAATTGTGTATATTATTTACATTACGATAAGATTCTGTTCGATGAAAAGAGTAATAATTTTTCAGCATCATTTCGTGAACTACTTTTTTTCACGTTATCAGGCTCTATGTACGCAAAGAGGGACGATACATTCGAAATATGGTCAACTTAAAAGCCTTCTGATTTCGAAGTCCTGCCGTAAACGTTTGTCCTTTAAGTAATAATATTATCTATTATTCAATATTTGTTTTTTGTAAAATATTTTTCTTTTTCTTTATGAAACTGCTACGTATTAACATTCCCACTCGGAAAAAATTTTCCACGAAATTAGTGGAAATTATTAGAGAATTAATAACTTTAGTTGAAGAGACAAAGAAACTAGCAAGAAGTAACTCCTCTATTTGTTATTAAAACTATTTTTTTACACAATATTTCTTAGTTTGGTCTAAAAATTGCTAGCATCAGCATTGCAACGAAAACAAAAATTCGGAGAAAATTTGGGTATCTTCATGGTGCACTGATAATCGAAATTAGCCCAGTTACGACTGATATTCACTTCTTTGTGTTGGCAGACAATCCACATATTCTTTGTCGTTCAGTTACACACTAAAAAATTTATTACGGAACTTTTTATAGTAGCTGACCTTTAGAATAGGAAATAAGTTTTATCATTTAATATACTATATACATAATTACACATAATGGATCGAAGCAAGTTTGAGTAATAATTTTTGGTTAAATAGATTAGTAGTCCTTTTCAGTTCGCACTAATATCTCAGAATAAAATTTAGCGGCTATATACTTCAAAGTGCCAGAAAAACTGGTACACCAGTCTAATATTTGGTAGGTCCCCCACAGGAGCGCAGGACTGCAGAAATACGACGGGGCATGGACTGCACTAGCTTCTGGAAATATGCTGTAGGCAATGCAAACCATACTTCCTGCAGAGCGTTCCACAATTCGGGTGTGTTCAAGGTCTCGGATTCCTGTGTTCGATAGCGCGTTGCATGACATCCCAAATGTGTTTTTTCACGTTCAGATCTGGGGACTTGGGTGGGAAGGCAACACCCTAAACTCAGATGAATGCTTCTCTAACCATAATGTGGCATCCCGACACTTGTGTGGAGGTGCATTGTCTGTTGGGACAGGCCCAACCCATCAGCATGAATGCAGGACATGAACGGGTGTACCTCGTCAAAAAGGATGCGCACATAGCGTTGGCCGGTCACAGACGTTTGTATACATAGCAGGGTTCCAGTGAAGACCATCTCAACACCCCCTACCATTATGGACACCCACCAGCTGGTACAGTTCCCTGTTGGCAGGCGGAATCCATGGCTTCATGGGGTTTGCGCCACACACGAATCCTTCCATCTTCCCGATACAGTTGGAAACGCGAGTCATCAGACCAGTCTACTTGTTTCCAGCCATCAAGTGTCCAGTGGCGGTCTCGAGTTGGGCGTCGGCTCCCAAAGCCCATATCATGCAGGGTACGTTGCACAGTCCGGACACTGATGTTTGTTCATGCTCCAGCACTGAATTCCGATGATAGCTGCGAGGATGTTTTACGCCTATCGCGTGAAACGATTCTTGACAGCCGAGGATGGTCACGTTCACCCAATATCTGTTTACTGCCACACTGGTATCGTAGGTTGGAGGTTTTGCCGGAATTCTTGTAGTCACGGTACATTCTTACAATTGTCGTCCGTGAAAATCCGAACTTCGTTTCTACCTTCGAAATACTATGTCTCATCGCACGAGCGCTAACTATAACACCGCGTTGAAAATCCCTTAAATCGTTATTACTTATCATTCTCATGCCGAAAACAGCTCTGACAGCTGGAAAGGATGTCTATCGCTTGATATACGCACTGGCGGACGCAACCGAGTATGTGCATAGGTGACGTTGCTATATATTTTGCATAAGCACGTCTGTACCAGTTTTTCTGGCACTTCAGTGTATAGTTACCCATATTAATGAATTTGATACTTTCTTTGGTAGTAGGTATACTTAAAGTGGAACGTTACCGAGGAGATTAGCATGGCCGCTGCGCAAGAATGACACGCGAAATCGAGAAGCGTTCCACATTTTTTTCCATATTGAATAGTTTGTTAATTTCCTGCTGGTTGAATTGTGTTACGATCAAGACCAGCGTACATGGACATGTATGGTTCCTCTTTTTATCTATGTAAGCTGGTCTTGCATCGAACACATCACTATGGCTTTCATCTGCAGCTAGAATTTTTTTAGAAATGAATGGGGTTGTCTAAGCACAGCATATTTTAAACATAGCTTTCTCAATTCTGATGTATTTCTATTGCTCCATATTTCTTTAGTATATACATAATTCCATAATTGCATAACCTACACAATAAATTGTTTGTTTACATTATCATGTACCGCAAATTTCGTATATGGCATTTCATTTCGAATGTAATGTAAATGAAAATGTCTTAAAAAGGAGACACGTACAGTTTTGTCATTCAGGCTTGTTATTATATAGCATAAGTAGAAATTGCAAAAGCATGTTTGTAAACTTAATTGATAACTTTCACACTCCGCATTAGAAAATTTCCATATTATTAAGCATAAATGTGTGCGCTGACACGCTTTGGAAATCTCCATACCATAAAGTACATCTGTGTGAGCTGACCGGCTGTACAGGGAATCTGGATTAATAGGAGAGGCATGCTGTTATATGGTATGTATAATTGTTCCAGAATTTATAGGTGCTTAGAGGGAAACCTGTTTTTGAAATATGGCAATTATATACAATGTTAGGGTGCACACACACGAACTAAAGATGGACGGTTTATATTAATAGTATCACTTTTTGTTAACAGTTTACAGCTACCTCAAGAATGTAACGTTTTTCTTTTTTTCGGAATTGTACTTCATCGTCAACAATAATTATTTTATTTTCACCGGAGTTCGCTTAAGCTTTGCTTACACATACCTTGGTGATTAAAACATAATTTATTCTTGAAAATTAAAATTCGAAACACTTAAAATGTAACATGAAACTGGACATTTTACTTTCTTAAAATCTCTGTTGTCCTCATCGTTTCCTGCTTTTAATGGAATTTTAAATGTTTCTATAAGCTGTAGTTTCTGACTTCGGTTTGTATACGGGAATGTTTTCATTTTCTTTCTTTTTATTTCCTTCTCGAATCAAAACACACAATCACAATTGTTTAATTTTCTCATAAAAAACATATACACCTGTAATCAAACCAAACGATTTTGATGCTTCCAAATCCACAATCTATCAGTAACACAGACCTTCTTTATTATTAATTAAACGCATGAAATCAACAATATATAAAATTAAAAATGAAATACATATAAAACATATTCAGAAATTTTGCATTCATGGAATTGTCCTAAGTTCTAATTTAGAGTGCAGTCAATTGTAATTGACCATATAAATAATACTTGTTCGCTGAATGGTTTAAAATAAATGGAATTACGGTTACTAATGTTGTACCATAAAGAGCGAGGTGCGCGCTCAGTAAGAAATATTTAGTTTCTAACAAATCCCCCTTCCCAAAGGCCAGTCACGTCCAAATTGCATGCGGCGTGAAAGTAGATACGAGGCAGATTTAGCATAGGTTTATATTACCAACTGTGACATCCCAGAAAAGAGTTTTTTGTTTTTAGGTACATGATTTCTCGAGTTCGGCAAGTTTGATGTTGCTTATGTGCGAGAATAGAATTCTGCTTGCTTGTCGTTTTATACACGAAAATCTCGTTAAATCAGATGCTTTGGGGAGGAGCACAAAGTAACTAGGCGATTCACCACCTGCTTTCAGCTAGTATGTCTGCGGACCTAGCGAAACATGTCGGCGGAGTGGTGGTATATAATAATTAGGAACCTTTAGTTTCGGGGGAGATACTTTGCTGTACGGATCTGTGATTTTACAAGCTACGTATGTATGATTCAACGTGTCACTGAACATTGCGTTCAGATAATACGAATTTACCGAATTTAAATCTCCTGCAAGTGCATCTACTATTGCTGAGACAGTAAGTAAACTGATGAGTGCTTTTAAATCCGGGAATGATGTTAGAATTTTTATGGCTCCCTGACGCTGGAGTAATGTTAATCGAATTTCCGCGGACTCTGAATCTAGGGAATCAACTGTGGTTAATCTACAGAAGAATACTAAAAAGATCCGCACATCTGTGACAAAGAATACACGAAGATTAAAAATTAAATAATGATGAAGATACAAGCAACCATGACGTTCTACATTGAAGGCCAAACGAATCAATTAAGTCTTAGTAACATGGCGCTTAGGACCTAAACTCTCAAAATAGTTGAGTATGTTTAGCAAGGGTTCTGTTCAATTGCGTGCGAAATTGGAGCCCTTTACACGGGTAGATTTCTACTCCATCCTTTGCAATTTCGAAAGAAAGACAGTGGTGTAAACAAGAGCTCCCAAGTGACGGAATTACCATTATTCCAATACGAGTAGAGGTAAAATATTTATGTTTCACTACCGATGTATTTAAGCGTATTCTTGTGTAAGCCTACGCTTGAAATACATCTATACTAAATTTTATTCGACGTTTGGACATAGAGCAAATTATCAAGTAGGTCCGTTCCACTATGCGTGCTAACAAGGACCCTCATCCTCCTTATCAAATATTGTTCAGAAGAGAATTGTACAAGTAATGTGCATTTTATAGAATTAGAAGGAGTAACGACAACGGATTACCATAAAAATCAACGTAATAACATTCTCCTTTTAAAAATGGAGGAAGTGAGAAGAAAGAAACACATACATTTAATAACAAGGATTAATTTTAACTTATGTAAAAAACGGAAGAAATATAATATCTATCAGTAACAAATCAAAAGCAACAAAGCGACAGTATTTTCGGTTGTAAGAAACAAAAAGTAAAAGGAAGAGTTTCATTTTTTTCCACCTTTATCAAAGCTCTAAATCGGGTTGGGTGGAGACCCAACATGGACAGCCGTCACTTTGCGAATTGTTGTGGTTTCAAGTGCAGTTCCATTAAAGTTCCTGACCGTAAATAAATATTTGTTGTCGCATTTACCTCTATTTGACCAGATACTGAACACAAATAATTCTTTTTAATGTCTCAATTTAATTAAGGCACGTTCATGATATTCGTGGCAAAAGCAAAGAGAAAATCCGGCCCCAAACATTCTGGAATTAGGAAATCTGCCACTTTGACACTTCTCCATGGCAACGTTCTGCGAAGGCCGGCTTCTAGTATACGCTATATTTGAAAACAATGCTGTGAAAATATGCTTTTTGGTTTTCGGTCTGTACACATTATTTTAGTGTTTTTTTTTTTTTTTTGCTTTGATAAAATTAAGTGAAGATAATGAAAACGGCTTTCAGCCTTCTTTCTCCTTTCTATTGATTGCTGGTATCTTTTCTGCCGAATTACAAATAGTTCGGCAATTACATATTGTCAACAAACAAAACGGTAGATGAAAGTTTCCTGAATTCACTAAAAAGCAGAAGCTCTCAAATTTGCTGATTTTTTTCCTTACATTTCTCACACTTTTGTCTGCAGACTAGAGCAGACAGCTACATTATTTCGTACCATATAAGTACTTGTTTTTTGTTTGTTTCTTTGTTTAATTTTAGTTTTTATTCATGAATAAGAAAATGTTACTCAAATCTGTTTGAAAAATTGAGTTTAACAATAAAAACATCTGCTCGTTTTTGCGAAGATTTACTAAAACAAGATTTATCTCCAGAGGACGGATATCTGACTCTTAACTAGTTTCCGTTATTTCGTGTTTATCGGTTGCCATATTCAAATTATTACAGCTAATGCTTTTTTACGCTTTAAAAACATAGGTTAAAGAAGCGTATATGCTCCAGCTTTTTCCGTCCGTCTTCTGTCTGTCGGCACGATAACTCACGTAAAAATGGTTCGATTTCGGTGAAATTTTAGTATGTGGTAGGGGACCACCAGGGGACTAACCCTATTGAAAATAGGTGAAGTGGGGTCAAAGATCACGCCATAAGAGCAGGATCCATTCAATTGCCTTTATGCGTCATAACTTGCGTAAATATGGTTCGATTTCGATGAACTTTTAGTATGTTGTAGGGGACGACCAGGGGACGAACCCTATTGAAAATGGGTGAAGTGGGGTCAAAGTCACGCCATAAGAGTGGGATCCATTTCATTGCCTTTATGCGTCACAACATGCGTAAATATGGTTCGATTTCGATGAAATTTCAGTATGTGGTAGGAAACTATCTGGGCACGAAGCCTATTGAAGATTGGCGAATTGGGGTCAAAGATCAGGCAGGGCATAAGAGCGGGATTTATTCTATTGCCCTTATGCGTCATAACGTACGTAAAAATGGTTCGATTTCGATAAAATTTTGGTATGTGGTAAGGAACCACCTGGGAACCAAACCTATTGAAAATGGGTGGAATGGGGTCAAAGGTCAGGAAATAAAAGCGGGATCCATTTCATTGCCTTTATACGTCATGCCATGCGTAAATATGGTTCGATTTCGATGAAATTTCAGTATGCGGTAGGGAACCACCTGGGCACGAACCCTTTTGAAAATGGGCGAAATGGGGTCAAAGGTCAGGCAGGACATAAGAGCGGGATTTGTTCCATTGCTCTTATGCGTCATAACTTGCGTAAAAATGGTTCGTTTTCGATGAAATTTTAGTATGGTGTAGGGCGCCACTGGGGACGAACCCTATTGAAAATGGGCGAAATGGGGTCAAAGGTCAGGACACTGGAGTGGGATCCATTCCGTTGACCTTGTGCATCATAACTTACCAAAAAATGTTTCGATTGCGACAAAACGTTATCATGTTGTTCCGGAGGTATAGTGAACCGGTTCTGTTGAATATCAACGAAATAGGGTCAAAGGGCGTTGCACAAAAGCAAGATTTATTCCACAGCCATTATTCTCATAACTTGCGTAAAACTGCTTCTATTGCGACAAAACTTTAGTATTTTATTCTTGAGGTGTACTGAAACGGTTCTGTTGAATATAATCGAAATGGGGTCAAAGGTCAGGACACAGGAGCGAGATTTATTCCACAGCCATTATCTCATAACTTGAGTAATAATTTCTGGTATGTTGGAAAGCGTATTATAATCAATGCATTGCATTATTTTACTAACTTGTTTTAATATATGCTGTAGTGAATTTCTGCAGGTAGATAGACGTGTTAAGAAAGCAAAGCTTTATTTTGAAATTGTAAGATATACATAAATACAATTCCGATTTCGGAGGACATATTCAGGGGTGTTAAAGTGCTTCTCAATAAATCTTCTGTAAACATTTCCCATCTCCTGGAGACTTCGCAGAAGGAGCTTAAATTTGGAAAGTTGAAGTTTACGATACAGTGGACCACCGGTGTGCACAAAAATTGTTCCTGCGTTTCAATACGGGGGAACCAGCCTCGGAAATCAGCCGAGGTCAGGAAGTCCAACGTCAACCACAACGGACATTTTCGTCGTAGAAGTGACAGGAAATCTCGTAAAAGTGCGCGAGGATGGCATCTGATCTCCGACGATCATTTAGAGTCTGCTTTGTTGCCGGAACATCTTAGGTCTTTGTGTTTTTTCTTCCCTTTGCTCTGAGACATACAATAATGTATTTGAATTCATGATAATCACATGACAAATGTGAAGCATATTTATTCAATTGTATGTTTCTAATCTTATTCATTGAAAAAACAAAACTTTAAACACTTTGCACTCTTTGTTTCAGGAAAAAATATATAATTATCAATAAATCAATAGACACTTTCCCCTTATAAACCATCGTTCATTAAAAAAAACGCCTTTAGGTAGGTAGTGTTGTTGAAAGATGAAACAACACTTTGGAGTTGTTTTCAAACTTCGGTTGTAAATACACCTATGGTATTACTGGGTTGAGTTGGAATCCTCGAGATGATCGCAGTGGCTTGTTGCTAGTTGAACATATGCCTGTTTACAACAAGAAAACTTCAATAATCGCAACTCTGGTAATGTGCAGCCTTGTTACCTATAAGTGAGTCATGGAATGGGCGCTTTTTTGCTCAAACAGAAATGGTTCAGTTTTTTTGGGTTTGTTTTAGGCAGGAGTGTATTATTTTGACTTCAAAAAATGAATGTCATATGAATAATGATTATCTCTATGTAAACGGACATATGAATTATTATTAACTCTATGTAAATGGACATATGCATTATGATTATCTCTATGCAAATGGACATATGAATTATGATTAACTCAATGTAAATGGACATATGAATTATGATTATCTCTATGTAAATGATTCATCTCCAAGTATTTGATATTATATTCACCATTACCTCTGTGTTTTCCATGAAGAACTTTTGCTGTACTTACCATATGAATGTGATTACAGATGCCGTGGCATTAGATATATTACGCATGTCAAGTACTTTCTGACGAGTATTATTACGTGCGTTAGTGTGCATTATTGTATTTCTCTTTCTGTTATGTGTGTCATCGAAAAAATACTGTATTAGACTCGCAGTTGTGTGTGTAAATACATGAATTAATCCAATGTAAGCACATCATGTTCACAGAATTTTACAAGTTCTGTTTTGTTCGGCATTTTCCCATCCTTATTTGCATCTGGATAAACTAATTTTAAAATTTCTCTTTTTTTGCCAATTTACAAAGCAAAGTGTTTGGTAGAGCCGCTGAATTTTGATATGAACAATATCTCTACAAAACACACTTTGCTCTGTGTTTCTGACGGTCATATTTTTCTGTTTCCAGCGTTTTTATAGATAGGAAATCTTGCAATGTTGCAAACATCTCGCAGAACGGTGGGGATATTCCATTTTCACGGAAACCAAACTTTTAAATGTCACTATTATCATGGATTAAAATGTTTTGTTCAGGAAAAAAGTATTACACAGAAACACGTGTAATAGTTTTTCCTGAACAAAACTGTTCTTTATATTTAATATTCTCTATTAGAGATAAAACCACTCATGACAAGTTTCACAGAATTTCGTAATAAATTATGAAAATTAAGATTTAATAAACTGATTCTTTAAAATATTTTGCTTAAGGAAAGGCTGTAAGACATTGAAATATATAAATATGAATGAAGAAAAACGCCAACGATTTCTGTAGTGCAGTGTGCACAAAAATTGAATTCTTTCGGCAAGAAAAATAAGCTTTTTAAGCAGAATTTTAGAAAGAGCAAACATTTTTTGAAACTGAATTTCGAACGAAGGAGGAAAAAATATTGTTTATAATTTTTTGGATGGTGATCGATGTATTTAACTGTAGTTATTTACTGCGAAGAAAATCAAGCGGGTTTCTACATCTTGCAAAATATCGAACAATAGATCAAAATTTTGTTCCCACTAGAGGACGTTCGTATGTTACCAAAATTTATAATATGTATTGTAATAAGAGTAACTCTGTAATATGAGAAAAGAGAAATACGTGTACATTGGAATTCCAAACCATTGAAATCGCACTAACATATAGTGCAAATGTTTTTCTGTCAATCTGTTAAGTCGGATTTCACTTAGTACGTAGTGCTTTACCAATCCGTACTGTGTTAAGTTTCTGTTACATATGCAATTTGTGCTCCAACTTAGACGTACATAAGTGCTCCGAGCTTAGACGTACAACCGGATAAAAATCTGCTATCACGGTCTGTGTTCATCGCCGTAAGACCTCGCTGCATCTCTCGGTAGATTTCAAAGTTGTTTGTAATAGGTCATTATTGCAGTTTGTAAATTTGAGATAATAAATTGCGAAACGAACTTTAAAAACACATTGTTTTAATTCTTTACACAGTGTTTTTTCTCTTCTTAAATTTTTATGTAAAACGGTTTGTACAAAAGGAAAATTAAGGAAAAGCATCCTCACGAAAAGGAAAATGGAAGAAAACTCATAAGGAAACCACCCCTTAAGAAAATGTATTTTTGATGAAACAATTTTCGTAATGAATAAACCATTTTGTTCTAACTTTCACACTTAAGTAACACACTCTTTGACCTCTAAGATTCATGCATTTATAAAATGTTCATCGTGTTCCTTCTTCTCATATTTGAATCATCATCAAAATCATCATTGTCAACCATTATCAATCCACTGCTGGACGAAGGTCTCCCCAAGTTTCCTCCACAACGGTCTGTCTTGTGCCAGTCTCCTCCATGTCACCCCTGCATACTTTCGAATTTCATCCACCCATCTCCCATGTGGTCTTCTTCTAGGTCTTTTCCTGTCCCTTGGAATCCAATCTAAAATTTCGGCTGTCCATCGATGATCTGTCCTTCTGGCAGTATGTCCAGCCCATTGCCATTTCAGGGATTTAACTCTGATCATGATGTCTTCCACTCTTGTCATTTTTCGGATCCACGAGTTCCTCTTCTTATCTCTCCTGGTTACACGAAGCATGCACCTCTCCATGCTACTTTGAGTTGTTTGCAGTCTTTGTATATCTCTTATAGTTAAGGTCCACGTTTCTGCACCATACGTAAGCACTGGAAGGGTGCATTGATCAAACACTTTTCTTTTAAGACATAATGGCATATTGCTCTTGAAAATTATGCTGTTTCTTCAAAAAGCTCTCCAGGCAAGTTTTGTACGCCGATTAATTTCTTCATCAATGTGACCCTCACTTGATATCTGCTGTCCAAGATAAACGTACGTGTCTGTTATCTCCAGCTTTTCTCCATGAATCAATAAATCTTCATTTCTTGTAAAAGCATTGAACATCACTTTTGTCTTCTGAAAGTTTATTTTTAATCCCACTTCTTCACTCTTGTCAGCAAGTTCCTGGATCATACTCTGCAGCTCTGATGGGGTAGTTGCAAAAATGACTACGTCATCAGCAAAATGAAGGTGGGTTAGATAATCTCCATTAATCTTTATCACTTTGTTTTCCCAGCTCAGCGACTGAAAAACACCCTCTAATGTTGCATTAAAGAGCTTCGGAGATATGGTGTCACCTTGTCTCACTCCCTTTCCAATTTTTATGTGTGTTGTATTTTCAAACAGCCGAATCTTCGCACTTGCATTTTCATAGATGTTATTAATAATATTAATGTACCCAAGTAGCACAAAAACGTTTGTAAAACGTTTTAAAACCAGTTCGGCGAGACGTTGAAAAAACGTCACAATATTACGTTTATAAAACGCTAATACGTCTCGTTGATTCAATGGTTTTTCAACCGTTGTTATAACGTTATAGCACTGTTTTAAGACGTTTAGATGACGTTATTTAAACGTCATATTCCTTTCATTATGACGTTTAGAAACGGTTTTAACAACCGTTTAGCAACGTATGAATGATGTTATTTAACCGTCATATTCCTTCCCTTATTACGTTTAGAAACGGTTTTAACAACTGTTTAGCAACGTTTGAATGACGTTATTTAAAGGTCATATTCCTTCCCTATATTACGTTGAGAAACGTTTTTAAGAATGTTTAGCAACGTTTGAAAGACGTTATTTAAACGTCATATTCCCTCTTTATTACGTTGAGAAACGGTTTTAAGAATGTTTAGCAACGTTTAAATGACGTTATTTAAACGTCATATTCCCTCTTTATTACGTTGAGAAACGGTTTTAACCGCCGTTTAGCGACGTTTTATTTTCGATTTTACAACGTATTTTTCCTTTCTGTATTACGTTTAGTAAATGTAACAGCAACGGTTAATCAACGTCTAAATTTCCTCTATTAAACATTGCTGTCCTTTGTGTATTACGTCAAACGTCGCAAAAAATGTTACCACAACCTTTTATCGAAGGTTATATTCCAGTTTCAAGACTTTTTTTTTTTGGCTTTACGTGTGCCGTTGCAAAACGTTACAACGTTTCTATTTCGTTCTTGGGTCATTCCGTATCGACTCAACACATCGACTTGACCATCTCAGATTTTAATGACATTTGGTACATAGGTTGCCTCTATATAGATTAAGAAAAATACCAAATTTCATCGTCATATATCCACCGGTTTTGAAAATACAGCTATAAAAAGTATTAAAAACACCCCAAAATCGGAAGATTGATGGGTTTTTAAATTGTGATTGCAGCTCCCCTAATTAACATAGAGAGATGGGAAAGGTATCTTTTTGTAGTATTGTTTATGCTATTTTATTTGATGTACAACACCATAGGGGTTAATATTAAAAATTCAAATTTTAAAATTAAAATTAAAATTTTGAATTCTTAAAAATGTGACGCTCCAAAAAATTCTAAATTTTTTTAAAACAATCTTTATATGTTTGGCATTTGATTACATGAGTTGTAACTTGGGATGATAATGGGTTTACTTAAAAAGCTATATTCAAATTTAGCCTAACACAAGAGTTTAATGAAAAAAATAAATAAATAAAAAAACATGTAATCTGAAAATAAATTTGGGCTAAATCTTTAAAAAGTTTCATTAATAACAATAGATATAGTATTTTTGTTATTTAAAACCATTTATTTAAACAATGGTTTATTTTTAATTAATTTGTTTAAAATCTGAGTCACATGGGCTTAAAAATTTTATTAATTTCATTATTCAGAATTTGTAATAATTCCCAATACAATATAAAAAAATAAAGACTGTGCAGTTATACTGTAGGCTACATTTTGTTTGGACAAAACTCTGCATGTTCCGACTTAAAAAACTGATTCTGTTGTTTAGATCATTGGTAACAAGACCCAACAAGCAGCAACTTGCATTCCTACCTTGCAGACCTGTCTGCTTTAGGTTTTGATGGTGATCAGATGTGTTTCTCAGTCTGCTTTAGGTTTTGATGGTGATCAGATGTGTTTCTCAGTCTGCTTTAGCTTTTGATGGTGATCATGTGTTTCTTGCAGTGAAAGTGATATGTGTTTGAAAACTTTTGTGGTTGAAAACTTTAATTTAATAAAGTACATCCTTTTCAGTTTTGAAACTAGACTTTTATAAATTGAAGCTGTGCAGGATTTTTTCAGGAAAAATAAAAAGAACAGGTAATAAGAGGCAATTATTTTACTATTTTAATTTTACATTTTATGCACAAATAATCAACAATGGAAAGTACAAGATATGCATTAATACAATGTTTCAATCCATATAGAAATGTGACAGACTGGATGTTGGAAAATTTTGATGACTTATCAAAGGAGACTAAAATTTGTGATTCTTGCAGAAAGCAGCTGAAAACTTTAATAATTAGTCAAGAAGCAAATGAAACCTGTGCTGATGAGAAAATTAACGAAAATTTTGCATCTATGTCAGAAGTAATTGAAACACTGAATACTTCGATCCATGAATTGGGTGAATCAGCTGTCAATAAGAAAAAGCTAAAATCTAAATGTTATGCTTCAACCAAAATTCAAAAAATCAGTTCTGCTATGAAACGGAAGCTTTTTTCAAATATTCAAGAATCATCTGATGATGAGGATGAAATACTTCACGACTCTCTTATGGACAATCTTAAAAGTAATTTTTCTAACTGCACTAGAGATAAACAGTTGATGATTTTGACTTGCTTACCAGAGTCATGGAGTGTTAGGAAAATCATGTAAGAATTCAATGCTCCTAATTATATGGTAAGACAATAAAAAAAATTCTGAAGGAGAAAGGAATTTTGGAAAGCCTTAATAGAAAACCAGGTAAGTCTCTCTCTTCTGAAGTAGTTGTAGTATGATCGTTTTAATAAAGTGATGAAATTAGTCGGGTTTTACCTGGAATGAAAGATTGTGTTTCTGTTAGGACTGAAAACGGAGATAAAGTTTGTCAAACAGGCTGATTTTATGTAATTTGACAATTTGCAAGCACGAAAGTCAGTTTTTCCAAATTCGCAGAGCTCAGACCAAAAAACCGTGTCCTGGTAGGGTCTAGTGGTACTCATACCGTATGTGTTTGCACCACACACCAAAATGTAAAACTGATGATGGAAAATGCAAGAATTGGTTCACTAACGAATGGACAATTATCTTACTACAAACATTGTCTTGTAAGAGTATTATGCAACCCTACTTCCACAGATTGTCATTTGGGAAAGTGTCCCACCTGTTCTGGGAACACGGTTTTGAGAATTTGGTTGAAAAACTAACTTTTCGCCAATGGATTACAGTTGATAGATGCAACTTGGAGACATTAAAAAAATCAACTTCAAATTTTATTGATTTGTTTTGCGAAAAACTGTCTGCTTTGGTCAGACATTACTTCATTGCTAAGCAGCAAAGCTCTTTTATGAATAGTAGTACTAAGGAAAACCTCAAGGACTCCGAATTTCTCATCATTTGTGATTTTGCTTAAAATTATAGTTTTCTTCTTCAAGATGAAGCCCCGAGCTATCACTGGACCAGTGGGCAAGCCACAGTCCACCCATTGGTCATCTATTACAAAACAGAAAAGACTGAACATGCAAGTTTTGTAGTAATTTCTGAATGTTTAGAGCACAACACAATTACACTGTACTGCTTCAAAAAAAAAAAAAAACCCTCACGGGGATAACTGGTTTTCCAGTTATTTGGGGAGCGGCGTCCCCACGGCCCGAGCTGACCTTGTGACTGGTCAACATCTGATGTCATGCCACCGCCTGTTTTTTGTTTTGGTGCTGTTGGTGTTTGCAGGGACGGCTGTTCATCCAGCTGTTGGGGAGTCGCGGCCCCACGATCCCAAGCTGGTCTTGTGTCTCGCTTTTTTGTTTTTATTTATTTTCTCCACTGGCTAGTTGCCCGTGTTGTATTCTCTACCTAATCGCTACCACGTTATGTACTAACACCCCGGTCTTGTGGTTTTGTTACCCTCCACCACTAACTGTATTATATTAACCGCTCAGTTCGTAGGTTGCTGAGATTCCGTTTAGGTCCCCTTCCAGGATTTGTCTTCTTTGGATTTCTTTTTTCCTTTTAGCTGGTTTGGGTGCTAGACCTACCTGCATGTTTGCCGCGTGCGGAGACCCGTGAGGCGGAAATGGGATGTCTGGCGGCTGAGGTCGCAGGAGACCGGAGCAGTGCCTCCTGTGCACCAACACTCCTCTTCGACCCCGGCTTCGCTGTAAACGGGAGGCTAGAGACTAACCCACCTCTAGTCAGAAGTCTTGTACCAAGTTGTGTACAGGGCTTTAGCGGCTTTTTTGTCGTATAGCACGGCAGGGTAAGCCCGGGGCTGTGGGATCATGCCAAAGGCGTTGGCATGACGGTACCCGAAGGCCGAAGTGTCCGCCGAGTGCGTGTGATCACAGCCAACGGACTATATCTGCAACGTATAAGCTCCAGAACTGTGTCTAGCGTCATTTTCTTGGCTTGCAGACCTCCAGTTTTCCCTTGTAGTGCTCGGTGGTGGGTGGAGTAGTTTGCAGACGAATCTTCCTCCTTTTTTCCATGGGTAAAAACAAAAAACAAAACTCCAAATTTAAGTCACCTGAGAAAATGATAGTTGCAAACGACTCTCCTTCGTCTTCTCAACCTACCAAGTCTCATACCCTTAAACAGTCTTTAGACCTTGACCTGGACCAAGAATGTGGAACCTCTTCTTCGGCAGCTGTACCAGTCGCTCCGAAGCGTCGTCTCCCCTCGATTGCTGTGACTACGCATGCTACACACTTACTTGTAGAATCCATCGATCCGAATGAGAGAATGTCCACCAGATCTCCCTTTTTCATTTCTAAAGCTTTGGACGCTGCGGTTGGCCCCTTGAAGTCTGTGAGGAAGCTTCGCTCTGGGGACCTGCTTGTCCAAACTTGCAGTGTTTCTCAGAGTAACACTTTTCTGCACCTCACTAGTCTTCAAGGCATTCCTGTAAAAGTGACACCTCACCCGTTTCTTAACACCTCTCGGGGTGTTATTTCGGAGTTTGATCTCTTGCCATGCAGTGAAGACGAATTGGTGACTGAACTTGCTGATCAAGGTGTTATTGCTGCTCGTCGTATGATGTTCCGCGCTATGGTTCCTTGATTAAGTCTAAAAATGTAATCTTGACTTTTAACTCCCCGAAAGTTCCGACCAAAATCAAGGCTGGCTACTTGGTCTGTGGAGTTCTCCCGTACATTCCCAGTCCTCTGCGCTGTTTCAGGTGCCAGAGGTACGGGCATTCACAACGTTTCTGTAAGAGTTCCGCTCGTTGCGCAAATTGTGGCTTCAGTGAACATGACGGGGATGGTTGCACTTCTGCGGCCTGCTGTGGTAACTGCGGTGAGGCCCATGCAGCTTACTCCCGCAACTGTATGAAATTTAAGGACGAGTTGGCGATCCAGCGCCTCAAGACCCTGGAAGGCCTCTCGTACCCTGCTGCCAAGGCCAAGTTGGGTATACCGACCAACCGACAGCGTACTTTTGCCGCAGTGGTTCCGTCTCTGCCACAACCCGGGCAGCCCTTTGTTCCGCGCCCTGTAGCTCTCGCCGCACTTGCCAAGCGATCTACAGCTGAACAAGCGACACAGGTGGATTTCACCGAGCTCCAGCTTATTCGACCAACTGAGTTTGCGCCTTCTCTTTTGAAGACGACCGACTCTTCCTGTTCCCAGCAGACAGCCTGCACGTGCTGGAGACCCGGCCCTCAATTCGCAAAGGTGTGCAGTGTCCATCCAACTGTCGCGGTCCACCTGACCAACATTGCAACTGTCTCATACTCAGCGAGGTCCTCACCCTCAACCAACATTATAGAGGAACATCGGGGGAGGAGAGTGACAGTTCGTCCCCAGCCTCAACTAACATTGCAGGGGAACATGAGGGGGAGGATAGTGACAGTTCGTCCTCGCCCTCGGCCAGCATTGCATTGGAGTGTGTGGGGAGGAGAGTGACTCATCCTATGTGTAGTTGTGTTCGATTTCGTAATGTGTTTTATCATTCTCATTCCTCAGTTTTACTTAATCGGCTTGTTTCTCACCATTGTACCATGTTTTTCATACTGTTTGTTTCATTGTCTTTTTTGGCCCTTCCTTCGTACTCATGGTTCGGTTTTACTTGGTCAGCCAGATTTTGCGATTTATGCCCCGTTTTTTAATTTTGTCTGTTTGTCTTGTGTCTGGCGCTCTTTGGCCAACCATGGCCCTTGCGCCAATAAACTCTAATAACCAACCAACCAACCAACCAAAAAAAAAAAACCTTATTAACTTCTTGAAAAGTAAGTTTGGTGACAACAGCGTCAAAAAAATGTACTATTTCTCTGACGGGTCTGCAGCCCAGTGCAAAAATCGGAAATTTTTTCACAAACTTTTATGTTTCCATCAAGATGACTTCAACATTGATGCTGAATGGCATTTTTCAGCAACAGCACACGGGAAGAGGCCATGTGATGGCGTTGGTGGAATGGTGAAAAGGTTAGCTGCCCAAGCCAGCTTACAACGCCCTTACGAGAATCAAATTCAAACACCAATTCAGTTGTACGAATGGGCAATTCAGAACATTTTTGTGGCAAACTTTACATATGTAAGTCAAGAAGAATACATAGAAACAGACCAATTTTTGGAAAATCGCCTAAGCAAGTCTCTAACAATACAAGGTACCCAGAAACTTCATGCTTTTATTCCTATCCCATTGAGTAATTCAAAAATAAAAGTGAAGATGTTCTCGGAATCAAACGAGTCAGCTACTGAAAAAGTATCAGCATTACAAGACAGACTGCAAATAACAGAAATGAGTGGTTACATAACCATAATCTATGAAAACAACTGGTGGGTAGCGTATGTTCTACCAAAAGAAGAGAGTGAGAATGAAGTTAAGGTCTCATTTTTACATCCAGCTGGTCCATCTACATCCTTATCCTACCCTAGCCCACAAGATGTATTATAGCTTCCTGTAAGTTACCTCTTGTGTAAAGTAAATCCTTTGACTCCGACAGGAAGACTCTACAATCTCTCTGAAACAGAAATACGCCAAACTATTGAAGCTTTTAAAGACTATATCAAGGATCTACACGTGTGATTTCACTTCAAAACAATGATGCAACTTTTTTTTTAATTTTAGAAGATTCTGCTTTAAGTGACGATCTAGGTTTAAGATTAGGAATATAATTTGCATAAATGTAAACAATTCAATGCCATATGTTATTAATATTTTGATGTGTTTCTTGAGCAGTAATTGAAATTACTTTTTAAAGTCTGTTTATTTTTTTTTGTATTGAATTGTGAATTATTACAAATTCTGAATAATGAAATTAATAAAATTTTTAAACCCATGTAGTCTCAGATTTTAAACAAATCAATTAAAAATAAAACATTGATTAAATAAATAGTTTTAAATAACAAAAATACTATATCTATTGTTATTAATGAAACTTTTTGAGATTTAGCCCAAATTTATTTTCAGTTTACATGTTTTTTTCATTTTTTTTTCATTAAACTCTTGTGTTAGGCTAAATTTGAATATAGCTTTTTAAGTAAACCCATTATCATCCCAAGTTACAACTCACGTAATCAAATACCAAACACATAGATTGTTTTTAAAAAATTTCAAATTTTTTGGTGTCGCATTTTCAAAAATTAAAAATTTTAATTTTTAATTTTAATTCTTTTTTAAATCTTAACCCCTATGGTGTTTGTTGTACATCAAACAAAAGAGCATAAAAAGTACTACAAAAAGATACCTTTCCCATCTCTATCTTAATTAGGGGAGCTGCAATCATAATTTAAAAACATATCAATCTTCTGATTTTGGGGTGTTTTTGGACATTTTATATAGCTGTATTTTCAAAACCGGTGGCTATATGACGATGAAATTTGATATTTTTCTTAATCTATACAGAGGCCACCTATGTACCAAATTTCATTAAAATCTGAGATATTGAGATAAGAAATGCCTTCAAATTGTGTTGAGTTGATACGGAATCACTCTTCAAATCTTTTACTTTGCATATTACATTGAAAACAAACTTTTCCATAACGTAGCAAAACCGTTTAAACGACGTTTCCATAACGTAGCAAAACCGTTTTAGTAACGTTTGTGCTCTGTAAGAGGGACGTACGGTAATGCTTATCTTAAAGCTGCCATGATAATCTGTTGTATACAGTCTTGTTACCTAGTCTACAAAAATTTGGGGGTAAATAAATGAAGTTCTTAGCTAACCTAAAAAATCATTTTCATCATATCATAAAATATCATTTTCATCATATCATAAAATATCATTTTCATCATATGAATGCCCCTTCACAAAACTTTTCTTGTTCCTAATAGTTATTTTAATATCACTTATTTTTGTTGAAGCTTTATAAGGGATGACTTTGTTAGGAAAGTAAGTTATAAAAAAGAAAGCATTTCTATCACAGTTACTAGTGCAACACAATCTCTCACCATTATACAGAGTGTCCAAGAATTATTAAACACATTACAAAATTATGTACAAAAAAAAAAACTATGAGCATTGTCTGTTTTTCTATGTCACATATTACTAACACGGTTCCTATATTTTTGTATTGCAGAATTGTTGCTCCCAGAATCCAATAGATGGCGATAGGTGTGGCCTGATGAGGAATTTATGAGAAATGCGCAATCAGTAGTCATGTCATCCATACAGCAGAAGGCGATGTGTGTGTTATGGTTTGCGGAATTAAAGTCTGTCATTAAAGTTAAAAGACGGTACCGTTTAGAGTATGGTTGTAATCCTCCGTCAACAAATTCAACTAAGCGGTGAATGAAACAGTTTAAAGAAACTGGCAATGTGGAACATCGTGGAAGAACCGGTAGGCCTAGCGTCAGAGGTGAGATGGTTGACCAAGCTATGAAAGTTTCCGACGAAGCCCCAGGAAATCCGTTCATAAAGCAAGCAGAGAACTGTGCATTCCAAAATAGACAGTTCATGATATCTTGCACAAGAAATTAGTTTCATGCTTATAAAATTCAAATAGTGCAAAAGATGCATGCAAATAATCACACTCTGCAATACGATTTTGCTGTGGATATGCTGAATCAAGTGGGAAACGATAAAAACTTTCTAAGTACTGTAATTTTTAGTGATTAATCCACATTTCATGTATGAGGTATTGTTTCACTTCGTAAACTATGTTTTGTTTGGATATGGGGCAGTGAACCGCCTCATGCTGCTATTGAACTGGAACGTGATTCTCCAAAAGTTAATGTGTGGTGCGCCATATAAAAAAGAGAAGTGTTTGGCCCTTTCTTCTGTGAAAAAACCATAAATGGTGACATTTACTTGGATATGTTAGAAAATTTCCCTATACCCCAGATCAAAAGATATGACGTCGTTTTCCAACAAGACTGCATGCCTTCGCATTGGTCAATGTGTGTACGTAAGTGCCTAAATGAGCATTTCCCCAACAGATGGATTGGGCATGGTGGTCCCATTCCGTAGCTTCTCGCTCCCTAGATCTAACTCCATTGGATTATTTCATGTGGGGTTATGTGAAGGATCCTGCCTATCAGACACCTTGTACTGATTTGCAGGAACTGAAGCAGCATATCACAGCTGCTATTAATTCCATATCTTTTCAGATGCTTGGCAATACATGGCATGAAATCGAGTATCGCTTGGACGTACTACGAGCAACCAAGGGATCTTACATCGAAATTTATTAACATGTGTAGTTACATTGTAAGTTAGTACAGTCAGTTTCTTTCTATCTGTTTAATGTTTTGTTTTACATAATTTTGTACTGTGTCCAATAATTCTCGGACACCCTGTATATTTATTGTTCACAAGGTATACGACTTCACAAACTATGTTTTGACTCAAGTCCATTTCACTGGCTTCGTTGTGGCTGTTGCAATTTTCTTGAAAATTCAGTTGCTCATATTTAACTGAACATAAAGTAGACATTTTAATACCACTAACATCTAAGTTATTGCAACATAAAACTGAGTCAGTTGTGCTGTTCATTTAAGAGTTTTTTGGACACATCTGAAATTTAGCTGATAGATTATTAGAAATGTGAGGTGAAATAATGCTGGGAGATAAATCAAGTAGTACTTTCACAGCTTTGTTTTTAATTTTTCTTTTAAGTGTAGCTAAAGGCTATCTGTGTTTCTGCTGCAGATCTGTGTATTTATATCTCAGTTTACGTTTCTTTATCATTTTTTCTGTATTTTTACAGAGGAGCCTTTTATTTTGGTATGTTAGTTGCTTTGTATTTTTTCAAGCCATGTGTATTTGGTTCTTAATCTTTTTTTCTCTAGTTTGCGAATTTAGACTTAATTTTTGGTTATGTCTTAGTATTTCAGGAAGTTTGTTTAGTGTAATGTCCCTAGTTTATATCTTGTGCTTAGAAATTGCAATTTTTAGTTTCCGCTTGAGGGTCCTATTGTGTAACAAACAGTACGTAGCATATAAATAATTGTAAGAATCAATTGATTATGCATGTTGAAACACCTTTTTCAAAAATTTGTATGCAAACAAGATATGAAAACAGCCACCCAATCTAGTTTGTTCTGTCTTGGGTTAAATTCTGTTGCTACTCATATATACTCATTTCACGAGTAACTCTTTGCATTGTTTGGCCAACCAGAAAAAATATTTTCTTCTATTGGTTGTTCATTAATGCCATTTGTTGTTGTACTCTGACATTGTGCTGTGCTCTTCTCTCTATTTCTGTACATAACATTAACTTCAAGTTCCTAAAATGTATAAGTTCTTTTTCTGTTTCAATTCATAGGTGGTCACAAAAAGTTATAATGAAACAAATGAACAATTCATGCATTCATTTCATTATTTCCATAGGCTTCAAACACAATTCATGTATTCTGAATCATAAGAAAAAAATATATATATATACAGTACTCACAAAAAGTTTGGGATATTATGGTTTCAAAAGGGAAACATGGTGATATGCATATTTAGTGACTACAGGAGATAGGTTATCAGCATAAATTAGCATCATGATGACACATCATGTGGTTGGTTGGTGTGTGTGTGTGTGTGTGTGTGTGTGTGTGTGTGTGTGCAAGCTCCGATAAAAGTAGCTTCCGAGAAGTAGAAAACAGGTCGTTTCACTGCTTGGACTACAAGTTTGCTGAATGCATTTCCTTCAGAGTAGGATTAACTTGAAAAGATGTCCAGACGACGTTTAAGTATTGACATCAGAAATAGGGCTGTTGACATGTTACATGCAGGTGTACGGCAGATTGATGCAGTTGCTGCTTTAGGAGTTTTGCAAGCTAGCTACACACAAAATTTCTACCGAATGGAAATGCTGCAGATCAAGCAGGATTTTTACCCCCCCCCCCAATAAACAGGTGTGTGTGTGTGGGGGGGGGGTTACTTAAAAAAAACCCCAAAAAAAAACACCTACTGCAAACGGTTATTTTATTTTTTTTCCAAAGAAACACATGATTTCTTTTCTGGTTAATGCTCTTGTACGTTATGTTTTTGCTCCAAGTAATTCCCAAATATATTTTATGACTTCAATAGTTGGGCTGTAGAGATAGAATATTTTAAATAAGCAATGTTTATTCACAATTAAATATTTTATTTTAAGATTTCAAATCTACTGTAGTTTCACTGAGCATTTGGCTTGGCTTCATTAGGATAAATGGAGTGCAAACGTTCAAATCATCGTGACATAATCAGCATTCTGACCGTCACTGCTTTTGGCAAGTTGTTTCCACGTGTTTGAAAGAAATCTAGTAGATGTCATGTCGTTGACAAGCCATGAGCAGTTGCACTAGATGTGGAAAGCTTCTAATATATTAAGCTTGATAGTCAAATCAGGTTTATCAATAAGCGTAGCATTTAAAAAAAATCTGGTTATTTTCATGACAATGTTGGGCTATAGACGACTTCTTCAGTTCCATACGTAAGTCATGTGTCCTTTACATGAAAACTTAAAAGCTCTACGGATCTGTCCTGTACATGAAAGTCCACATTCACAAGCGATGTGATAAATTCCCCAGTTATGTCTTCAACGTAGTCTTTTGATCCACAAAAATTTGCCTTCTTTATAGATTTCAAAATAACTTTGAAATTTAAACATTTGAAAGTTCCTAAATTTCTGGACAGCTTTGTCTACAACAAAAGGACAATCTATATCAATCTATATCCTGTGTGTGCCACAATTTCTTTAAAAAAAAATCATAACTTTTTTTATTTTTTTGTTTTTGTGTTTACTGACCATGGTGATTAATTCAATGGGCTATAAGCAGTCGCCTGTCCCTAATTTAGGGTCACTGGTTCCAGAGAAAGAAGAGACCCACTGCCGTAAGACAAACTCAACATCCATGCCTCACCGGGATTCGAACCCAACCCACTTGGAAGAACCGAACAGTCATAAGCCAGTGCTTAGACCACTGCAGCGGCAAAAATCTAGCTTTTTCTGCAAGGAATCCTCTGTAACGCATAGATGTACTGCACGATATACATGGGTAGAAAACACCAATTTGTTTCCATGACTTTTCTTTATGACTCGTCAACAACGTGACACCTACTCGATTTCTTTCAATTGCATGGAGACAATTCACCAAAATCCATGATCATCAACTACCTGATGATGTCACATATGAATGTTTATGCTCCCTTTGTCCTGATGAAGCCGAGCTAAAGGCTCAACAAAACTATAGATCTTAAAATAAATTATTTAATTGTGAATAAATGTTGCTTATTTATTCTATAATTTCACACATGGTTTAATCCTTTAATTCCACTAATATTATATTTACCAACTTGGTGAAGTCACCAACTTGGTTTACTTTCACAGGGTGATCCAGTTGTACTCTACAGAGAGATCTACTGGTAGTAGGGGAAATACTGATCTGAGGGATATAAGCTCAAGTTTTAAAGCTACAGGAGGCTGTACTTAATTTACACTCATCTGTGTTTTGCATAACATCCCTAACTTTCCTAACTAGAGCCATGAATAACCATACCTGAGTAAAATTTAAAAAGAAAAAAAAAATCATTTATGCAATTTCTTTATATAATTCAACTGTTTTGAATGCCCTATTATTTCTTAATGTAAATCACATTCAAAAGTTTGCCCTCATTAGTGCTGGTAAATTATGTTTATAAAATTTTATTATGAATTATGATATACCCCCAAATTTTAATTTATCTTTATATATATTAAGAATCAAGCAAGAAGAAACAAAAAGGGAAGTAAACACTGAAAAACAAGTTACTAGTAAAGTGAAAAGCCAAAATGAGCACAAGCTGCAGTTACAATTAACTGGAATGAAAATTATTAAAAAAAGGAGAAAAAAGCTAAACCACTGAAGAAACCTATTGAAAGTGCTGTCATCATGGCATTCAACTTTTTCTGTTTTTTTCCGACAGCCAGAAAGACTCCTTTGATTCCCCCCCCCCCATCTTTTTTTTTTTTTTTTTTTTTTGCAGTATGGACCCAAACACAGCAAATAGCTCTAATCTCAACTTCGCATGCTCAGTAGATATGTCACTAACTCACTATTATATGCTATGCTACAAATAAATAGTCCAATATAATAATGATAATTTTACTCACAAAATGACTGAATCATGCATAGTTGTTTGTGTTATTTACATGAAACTTTCATGTCTGGCTTTACTTTGCAAAAACCTCTTTGCTTCAGAAATTTTTTTGGTGCAATATCGTTTTCAATAGAAATGATGGATAAAGCCGATAGCTGTTCCTGCATCGTTGTAGATCTCAAATAAGTCTTTATCAGCTTTAATTTATTAAAACTTCTTTTCCGGCTTTCTACAGACAGGAATTGCAATATTCGAAAGCAAATCCTACTGTTGGGATAACAATGAACCATATCATACTGGAATATGAAGTTTAGAGCTTCTATTGTAGTAGCTGAGCTGCATTTGCTCATAAGTGCTTGCAAATGCCTCAGCTCTTCAAACAGTTGCTCCCCATCGATATCTTTTTCTTCACTGTCAGCATCCTTAAGGAATTTTTCTAACTGAATACACTTTTCTTTTAAAGAATCCCCTGTCAGGCAATTTCTTCAAATTATAAAGGAAACCCGAAGCGTTGAAAAGTTTTTGCAACTGAGTAAATCTTTCCTGAATGGCAAACAATGCGCTATCAATGAGTGGATAGAAAACCATTGATATATATATGGTTCGCAATCTGTAGGAGCTTTGTGTTGCAGTTTTCATAGTAAAAAGTGTTTTTTTCCCGCTTTACCCTAGGCTGTGGGAATTTGGGATTTATTTCCAAGATGTACATAACAATAAGGCTTGTCACTCAAGCCTTATTGTTATACACTGAGTTGCCACTTTATTATTACCACCCCTCAGTACTTCGCTGGGTCATCTTTTGCCTTTAATACTACGTCGATGTAGATTCTTCGTGGCATGGCCTCCACGAGATGTTGATAGGTGGTTTTTGGAATCTAAGACCATGCTTGATGAATAGCACTTTCCAGGAGTGTGAAATTGCAGGGTTGTGTAAGTAGCTGTTTGATGGCTTGTTCAACTTCATCCCACAAATTCTCAATCGGGTTGAGATCTGGAGATTGTGGGGGCCAGCTAAGCAAAGTAAACTAACCGGCATTTTCCTGAAACCAATCCTGTACAATACGAGCACTATGGCAAGACGCATTATCTCGTTGAAAGTAGCCATCGACATTGGGATAAACCATCCACATGACAGGATGTACTTGGTCTGCAACGATGTTTAGATATGATGTGCCAGTCAGACGTTGATCAACATGAATTAAAGGGCCCAAATCATGCCATACAAAACATTCCGCAAACCATAACGTTGCCTCCACCAGCTTGAAGGGTTGTAGCAATGCATTTGGGGTCCATGCTTTCGTGCTGTTTCCGCCAAATTTTCACTCGGCCATAGGCATGGTGCAACTGAAAACGTGATTCATCGGACCAAATAATTTTTTTCCAATTATCGACTGTCCAATCCTTATGCTCCTGTGCGAAGTGGAGACATTTTCTCTTGTTAACTGCAGACAGCAAAGGTGTTCGAACAGGCCTCCTTCTGCCATATCCCATCCGTGCCGTGTACGGCGAACAGTGCGTGCACAGATCATTTGAGGGATCCTTGATTAAGATGGTCTGTAATTGCTGCACTGTTGCCTATTACCAGTCTGGACACTCCGGTCCGCCCGGAGAGAGCAGTCACTAGACGACCACACGTTGCACGTAGACACCCAGTTTTTTGGCTGACAGTCCAGTCTTTAAACACTTTAACAACAGTGGCTCTGGAACATTTCATGAATGCGGCGGTTTCAGTGATACTCGCTCCATGGCTCCGAGCTCTTACAATCGTCCCACGTTGAAAGTCCGTCAAATTGCATTTTTTACCCATCTCGTCACCCAAAAATCACTTCTACTACTGTCGCAAGCACTAAGCTTTCCCTTTTTATACTAGCCTCACCATCTGGCGGCAACAGCGTGCAGCCATAGCTCATTTGCTTAAAACTGTCAGGTAGTCATAATAAAGTGGCCACTCAGTGTATATAAAAATGTCAACAAACATCAGGAACGAACAAAAAAAAAAAAGGTTCATTTTTCCCCCTGAAAACCCAAATGCGTAAAAAAGCAGCAGAGAAGAATTCTCAGAAAAAAAAGCGCACAAGAATTGAAAAAGCTTCTTGTTGTTGGTGGTATATATATAGGAACTCTGCATGTGTCAGAGAAACAACACAGGAGTATTCAGCTTTCATTTTTGTGGCAAATACAGACTAGCTCATAAAAGAAAAAGAAAAAAAGTTAGCGGATAATTTTACTATGTAAGAAAATTTATGGGCATCCCTTCCATTTGGTGGCTGCCTACCTGGCCGGTAAATATGTATATTAGCGTCCTAAATTATTTCGTCGGAAAAATGTCAGTACCTCGAAAAAGTGTGACGTAAAGATTTTAGAGTACGGAAATTAATGGCAAATGGTGCAGAAATTTCATATTTTAAATGTGTTTTAAAGATTTTCTATCATAATATTGAACTGTGAGTGATGCTGTGAAGAGACGCTACGGTAGGCTTAATGCATCGCCAGAGGTGCATTCAAATAAAATGTGACTGCATACACAACCATTGAAGCAGAAAACTTGCTGTAAACCCGCAAATCACGATAACAATGGAACGAGATAATTTAAAGAAAAATTAATATAACAGTAAATAATTATTAGAACATTACAGATTCCAGAGAGGGCAAAATGACATTACGACTGAATCCGCAAAAATGTGTGTAAAATGGACCTTAAGGCCAAAACTTAAAATTTTTTGGACTATGAACCTCATAAAAACAAGAGACTAATTTTTATATCAAGAAAAGCAGTTCTGTTAATGAACCTTCAAAAATTATATATAGCATCTTTAACAAATTAATTCAAAAATAGTACTTATAAAATATATAAGGAAAATATTTTATTTTAATAACTGGCAACTGCAAGAGTAACCTGGCAATAAAATAAAAAAATCTTTCTGTGTAAATGAAACTTTTGTTACAGTTCCTATATATTGAGAACAGGCCTTGATAAAATCAAGAGGCCAGAAACTTCTGCAAAAACAAAATAACTATCGGAAGATGTGAAAAATAGTTGAACATTCTCATGTTAAGATAGAATTAAATATATTAATCTTAGTAAAACTTTAAGTGTTTTAATTGCTGTAATAACATTTTTATTTTTTTAATCTACAAGCAAAACTATCTGCAAAATCTGCTAATAATTTGCAAACTATCCACGTATGGCGTACGCGTGTACGTCTATATTGTGCGACTCTGTGCATCGCTACGGCGACGATGTGAAGCTTAGCTTCATTGAAAGGAAGATTCGCTGCAGCGTTTAATTCACGCGCGGACGACTACAAGTCCAAGCGCGTATTTTGTTACCACGAGAGCGAGCCGTGTTATACTCATACGCTACACAATATAGTTCGTTCATGTTTTGTCATTGTTTTTAAAGCGATGTTCAGAAATTTTTCGTTCTTTCGCATACTCGTGGTATGCGAAAGAACGTAGAAAAGCATGTTAGAAAGTACTAACATGCTTTTCTATGTTGTATAGGAAACTGGGGAACTATAACTTTCGGTTCTGGTTTGAACAGCTTCTATTCATAGCTGATTTGCTGTGTCACTGCACCTTTGGTTCTCCTGTGTTAATAGCTTGTTCGCAGGTCAGTTTCTATCTTACTCATACATATCTTTTGCAAATCGAAGAGTTTTTTTCCCAGTTTTTCCTGCCAACAACATACAGGATACAACAAAATAAAGGGTGGATGCTGTGGACCTATTTTCTGTAGCGTATCACTACATTTATTGCTCTCCTGCCAACAACATAACCTCTTTCTCTTGTACTCTTCCGCCCATCATTTTGGTACAGCAAGAAACCTTCCCTTTAAAGGACCAAAGCTTCACATTCTTTGCCATAGCAATACATTAGGCCTACCGCAGCTTCTCTTCACAGCGTCAGACTCACAGGTCAATATTACGAAAAAAATATATCTTTAAAACACATTTAAAATATGCAATTTTTGCACCATTTGACATTAATTTCCCTACACTAAAATCTGTACATCGCACTTTTTCCAGGTACTAAAATTTTTTCAATGAAATAATTTAGGACGCTAATCTACACATTTACCACCTGGCCTACCTACCCCTTGGACCGGCCCTGGCTGGAAAACCACAAGATCGAATCCTTACAGCTACCTCAGGTCTGACCTTATTACTACTAAGAAAATTTGGGAATCTATACAGCAACGTTTAGATAACCGCATTCCATACCCCAGTATACTGGCAGACCTCTGTAATGTGTTGACTAATATGGGACTAACTGCACCAAACACTAATCAATAATGTCACTGCAAGTATGCTTCGTAGGTGTCAAGACGTTCTTCGACACATAGGTAGTGTTACTGGATACTGAAATCCAGAGGTTTGGACATTCTCTGAATATACACTTTTGTCTATATTGTGGTACTACTTGTTGTGAGCAGAAATTGCCCATTGAATTGTTTTTGCAAACACACTCTGGCGTTTGTTACGTGGCTTCACTTCATGCAATATCCCTAACTTTTTGTGACCAGTATATATATATACATACATACATTGCTGAAAAAAAATGTGTACAATCAAACTGTGACAGTTTGTACGGCTTTTCTACACAGCGTAGCTACGTGATCTAGCCTTTAATCTGTTGCCCTTAACGATCTGATAATAGAAGAGATCCATAATTCAGAGAAAGGCTAATTAGGAAGCACTGGCCTAGTCGGAAAAGTATTAATCCGACAGTGAATAGAAATATTGGTTAGTGGCTCTGTAATTTAATTGCTTAGAAAAGATTATTCATTCAGAGAAATCTGAAGATACAGACTCAACTAGCAAATACAAAAATTGGTCTATTACTCTTGCCATTTGGGAACAAACAGCTACAAAATTCAAAGTGAACATTAAATTCAAAACCAGTAGCGCCAAAAGTAAACAGCTATCAAGATGGTTTTGAAGCATTGCAGAAACAAAGGAGCAATGATATGTGTTCAAAAATAATATTGTTGAGAGAAAATTAATTCAAATTAGAAAAAAATCCTCATAAAACTATACTTCCAACCAAAGTAGTAGAATGTAAAAGTATGTGCGCACGCCGATAGTTTTCAAATTATTAGCAGATTTTGCCAATATGGGACATTTGGATGTTTGTGGCCTCTAGATTTTATCAAGGCCTGTTTCTCAGTACATAGGAACTGTATCAAAAGTTTCCTTTACACAGAAGGAATTTAAATTTTATTGCCAGGTTCCTCTTGCAGCAACTAGTTATTAAATTAAAATCTTTTCCTTAAGTAATTTGTAAGTCGACAGTATTTTTTTTTATTGGAGGTTTAACGACCACCGTGAGCAACTCAATGGGCTATAAGCAGTCGCCCGTCCCTAATTTAGGGTCACTGGTTCCAGGGAAGGGAGGGAGCCAGTGCTGTAAGACAAACACAACATTAATGCCTCACCGAGATTCGAACCCGGACCCCGTTCGGACGAATGATCAGAGGCCATCGCTTAGACCACTGCGCCACCGGGGGCGGCACAGTAATTTTTGAACTAAGCTGTTGAAAATACTATTTATAATTTTTAAAGGTTCATTAATGGAACTGTTTTCTGGGTATAAAATGTTTCTTTTAATTCTCTTGTTTTTATGAGGTTCATAATCCAATATTTTGCCATAAAGGTCAATTTCACACACATATTCAATTGTATTTTGCCGTCATCGGAATTTGTAATGTCCTAATAATTATTTTTTTATTGTTTCTTTAAAATATCTTATATTGTCATCGTGATATGCGGGTTTGCAGCAAGTTTTGTTTCAATGGTTGTGTTCACAGATACATTTTATTTTTATACAACTCTGCTTCCAACTTCTCCCACCCCTGCATTCCTGAAATTTGAACAAAAATTTAGTAAACTGTAACTGGAAAAGCAAAGCAACTGGCCACCTAGCCTGTGACAGGTTCAATAGCATTCCTCTGCTTCATTATTTGATAGGCACAACTCTGATATGTGGAAGGGGAGATGGGCACATTTGAATGTAAGTGTGTACTCCCACAGTCTAACAAAATGTTGCATTGGATATTTGTATATATTCCATTTGGATACAGATACATTATGATTTCAGTAAGCTTAATTCACATCTGGTATAAAATAAAAAAAAAAAAGTTAAATTTTTGCGTGCCTTACGTAGACTTTGAATTGTGACTGACAATATACTTCTTGGCCACAGGACTCTGTACAGGGTGGGTTTTGAATTTTTTTCAACCTTGAAGCTTTCTGGATTTAATAAGTATCTCTCCAACAGCTTATTCCGTTTGTTACTCTACACACAATATATTTCTTGCAAAAAAAACTGGCTGAATGAGCCCTAAGAAATGCTGATCTAATATATGATAACAGTAATATAGAGTATCCTTTATAACTAACATACCAATAAGCTGCGTTTGTAACAATGTTTGCTACACGGAAGCACATTTGAGTAATTAAGTATAAATTCAATACTCTCTAAACATTTGAAGAATTAGAATTTCTTTTACAACTAGCTGCATTTGTTATTTAAAAATCTAACCAAATATTCAGTAGCTCATAAAAATGAAAAGGTCTAAAATTTCGTTTCCTTGAAATATATTTTTGTTACTCTTTCACGAAAATACAAAATTAAAAACCAATCAGCTGTGTTTAGATCCTAAAATCTAACAAATTCTTTACTACTCCTAGTTTAAAATGCAGTCGATGATATATATACCTGTTAAGAAAATACATGAATGTGTTCACGTGTTAAGCCTACCTCCACGTGTTACGAAACGAATACATTAATGTCTTCATATGTTACGAAACGAATACATGAATGTCTTCACGTGTTACGGGAATCTCCAAGAGTTACGAAGCGAATACATGAATTGTTTTCGAAATCGAAGCCTATGAATTGAAACAGGAAAAGAACTTACCTTTTAAGAACGATAAAATCCATCGATTAGGCATGCAGCTCTGGACCATCGAGCTCAGCCTTGCCATAACTCACCGTCATTAGTACAAGTGACGTAACAGCAGGTTAGAGAACGACGCAGCCGCAGACCAGAAGCTGCTTGAAAACCAATGGAATAAAATCTTCTAGTCGTATAAGCAAAAAAAAAAGGAGGAATTCAATAATCTTTATCAATTATACACAAGCTTACTGTTTTATCAACAGTATAATTTTGTTCTTTTTTGCCTGAATGTAATGTCACGCCAAATATTAGCTGTGACCTTGCTAACATGACGAAAATGCATCGTTTAGACCAAATATCAACTTTTGCAACCGAAATGCGACGTCTTTTAAACGTCACGTGCTACTTGGGTATGCATCTTCAATACCGCAGATTTTCAGAGCCATTGTAACTGCTGATGGTTTCACCGAATCAAAGGCTTTTTCATAATCGATAAAAGCCATTCACAATGGAATTTCATATTCCCTCGCTCTTTCAATTAGTTCTCTCAGTACGTGGATATGATCTATTGTGCTGTAGCCACTCCTGAATCCAGCTTGTTCTCTCGGTTGAGCCATGTCCAGTGTTACCTTCAAGCGGTGTGAAAGAACTTTAGTGAAAATTTTATAAACTACTGATAGGAGTCTGATAGGTCTGTAGTTTCCAAGATCCTCAATGTCACCTTTCTTATGTAGCAGGATCATTGTAGCGGTGTTCCAATCCTCAGGAATCTTTCCTTCATTAAGGCATCGAGTGAAAATTTGGGCGAGTACTGTTTCAATTTCTCCACTTGCTTCTTGTATGATGTCTACAGTAATTAAATCTTCTCCTGGAGCTTTTCCCCGCTTCATGTTCTTGATTGCATGTGCAACTTCTGCTGGAAGGACTGGAAGAACTCTGGTACTGGTACCTTTCATGATGTCTGGAGTGCATGTATCATCCCTTTCATATAATTTGGAGTAGAAATCTTTCACTCTTGTCAAAATTTCGCCTCTATTTCTTGTTACAGAACCATCTTCTTTTCTCAGTGCCATAATCTGTTTTCTTCCCTTACTGAGATGTCCCTTTGCTATCTTTAGGCTTTGGTTGTCTTTAATTGCTTTCCTCACTAGTTCACAGTTGAATTTTCTTACGTCTTCAGTGATACTTTTTCTTACTGTCTTGCATAGCTCTATATATTCCACTTTGGAAGTCACATCTTCTTTAGTTGTCCTCATCTCTCTTCTTTTTTGCATCAACATTTTCGTTTTTCCTGATAATTTGTTTACATGCAACTTGTTTTTAGACCCAGCTAATTTTGTTGCTGTTTCCATAAGAGCTTTGGTTACTTTTCTGTTAACTTCAGAGATGTCCACTTCTTCCGATGTTAGGCCTTCTAAAGCAGAGAACCTGTTCTCCAGTTCCAACTTGAAGGTATTATGGTGTTTTTTAAGGTTGGTTATGTCAATAGATTTTGTTGGTCTTATGAGCTTGCCACGTTCAAGTTTGGTGTTGAGGTGCATCTTACATCTCACCAATCTATGGTCACTACCTGTGTTGAACTTGTTTAGCACACTGCAGTCTTCTATGACAAATTTTTTGTTACACATAATAAAATCAATTTCACTTGTCGTCCCATTTAGATGTCTCCATGTCCATTTCCTGTGTGGCTTTTTCTTGAAGAAGGAGTTCAAGATGAAAAACCCTTCTGCCTCTGCAAACTCAACGAGAGTATTTCCACGCTGGTTTCTGTTGCCCTGACCGAATTTACCTACTGAAGTTTCATTCTGTTGCCGTTGCCCTATTTTTGCATTGAAATCTCCCATAATTATTTTCAAGTGCTGCTTACCTTTATTATTTAGATGACAAATTTCCTCATAAAATTCTTCAATTTCTTCTTTAGGATGACTTGTGGTGGGTGGATAAGTTTGAATAATCTGAGCCTGGTATCTTTTCGAGAGTTGGATAACAAGTCGTGCAGCTCTGTCAGAGGAACTTTCAACTTCTACAACTTTATCCTTCAGTTTCTTGTTTATTATAAATCCAACACCACTAGTTCTGCCAGTATCTGTCCCACGATAGTAGAGGAGATGTCCACTTTTCAGTTCGATGATATCTTCTCCTTTTCTCCTTACCTCACTTAGCCCCACGATGTCCCACTTGATCCTTTGTAGTTCCTCTTCCAATTCAAGAAGCCTTGAATCAGAAGATAGGGAGCGTCCGTTGTACGTAGCCAAGGTCAGCATCAGATGGCAGCCTAGTCCGGTCCTCCGGGGATTCTTAGCACCCTCTGCCTTCATGTCGCACTGGCCGCTGCCTTGGCCAGGTACATTCCAGCTGCCGGAGACTGAGGGCCAAGATTTAAGTTGTGGAATCATTTTGGAGGGGTTTGGCCATAACTCACCACGCTGGCCAAGCGGGTTGGTGAGTGTGGGATAGGATTTCCTCTAATCCCGATGGTATAGTTATACCGCTATTGGCGGTCGTCAGAGCCCCTTTAGTGGGAACAGGATGTACCACGAGAAGGCGGGGTTGACATTTGTCAAGGAGAGGCTGTGATGTTACGCATCACCTGACCTTACATCCCCATATTTGAATATAAAAGGTTATATATTCCCAAGGATTCTTCCCCAGCGAAAAACGGTGTGTAAAATGTGTCAGTGACTATCAGTATTTATTACTGAAAATAAATTAAATTTAGTAATTTTTCAATGGAATTTTGCTCTATTTGAGCAATTGTACGTTTCACTTTTTCTTTAACAAAGCTTGTCGCAAAATATAAGGGTATCAGCTGTTTTCAGTTGTGATCAAGCATTTCGATTCGGACGTAAGCAGGACACCTAAGTGACCTACTTTGATTTTAAGTACTGCACTTGAGATTGTTGGCAACAACATCTTTGCAACCGTGACTTTGTAAATTATAAGCTTGCTTCATTTTTAGGCAATCATCATCATCGTCATCATTATCAACTATTATCAATCCACTACTGGATGAAGGTCTTCCCAATTTTTTTCCAAAATTGTCTGTCTTGGGCCAGTCTCCTCCATGTCAATCTAGCATACTTTCGAATTTCATCCTTCCATGTCCAATGGGGTCTTCTTCTGGGTCTTTTCCTGTCCTTCGGAATCAAGTCTAAAATTTCGGTTGTCCACCGGTGGTCCGTTATTCTGGCAACATGTCCAGCCCATTGCCATTTCAGTGACTTCACCCTGGTCATGATGTCGTCCACTTCTATCATTTTTCTTATGCACAACTTCCTCTTCTTATCTTTCCTGGTTTCACCAAGCATGCATCTCTTCGGTCATTCTTTGAGTTTTCTGCAGTCTTTGTATGTCTTTTTTAGTTAAGGTCTCGGCTCCATACCTAAGCACTGGCGGGATGAATTGATTATACACTTTTCTTTTGAGACATATTGGCATACTGCTCTTAAGAATTGTACTGTTTCTTCCAAAAGCTCTCCATGCAAGTTTTTTACGCCTTATAATGTCTTCATCAAAGTGACCCTCACTTGATATCTGCTGCCCAAGATAAATGTACGAATCGGTTGTCTCAAGCTTTTCTCCATCAATCGATAAATCTTCGTTCCTTGTAAAAGCATTGTGCATCACTTTTGTCTTCTGAAAGTTCATTTTAATCCCACTTCTTTACTCTTGTCAACAAGTTCTTGGATCATACTTTGCAGTTCTAAATGGTTATTTGCAAAGATGCCTACGTCATCAGCAAAACGAAGGTGAGTTAAGTAATCTCCATTAACCTTTATCCCCTTGTGAGCTACTTTGATTTTAAGTTCAATGATTGAAAGACATTTTGCAATGTGGCGTTAAAGAGCTTGGGAGATATGGTGTCACCTTGTCTCACTCCCTTTCGAATTCTTATTTGTGCTGTATCCTCAAATATCCGAACTTTTGCACTTGCATTTTCATAGATGTTATTAATAATGCTAATGTATGCATCTTCAATACCGCAGGATTTCGAAGCCATTGTTACTGCTGATGGTTTCACGGAATAGAAGGCCTTTTCATAGTCAATAAAAGCCATGAATAATGGGAGTTCATATTCTCTTGTTCTTTCAATTAGTTCTCTCGGTACATGGATATGATTTATAGTGCTATAGATACTCCAGAATCCAGCTTGTTCTCTCCTCTTACATGTATTTGTGTGAATGGGCTTTGGTAGTTTTTGGTAGTGACTGATTTTTGAGACCGTTCCTTATTAGTCAAATGGTTAAGAAAGTTTCATCCAGTTTCATCGTAATGATCACTGTGTCCACTCACCCCAAGGAGAGAGCGATACAGGGTTATATGAGACCCAATCGAAACATATTTCGGTGGCATACCTCACTGAGTGGCTTTGCGTTTCAGAATAAAAAGCGTAGCTCAACTGTGATGGCGTTATAATTTTCTCAAAACGGAAAACCCGATTGTTTTTCATATACACAGCTGGCTACCCAAAATGCAACACCAAGAAGGAAGCATCCGATTGGCCTGAAATTCGCAGCATGAGTCGCCCGCTAGAGGACATGCATACGATTACCATTGCAGGGCCTATGCAAGTCATGTGCGCCCGGCACGCCACCGAGAAGCACTATAAGAAGGGTTCACAGAAAGCGGGGTGTAAGTAGTGGAAGTCTGTTGTGCTGCCGGAACTGTGCGTGGGAAGCTACCTGATGCCTCGTCGCAGAATACGGTAGTCATTTCAGCAAGTTTTGCAGTTCGACAGATTAAGAATAGTGGCTTATCCCGACAGCGGTTTATCGCACCGAGACATCGGCGCCCGTGTTGGACGACATCCAGCCACAGTGAGGCAAATATGCATTCGGTGGGGGCAGGAGGGGCGGACGGACTGACGTGAGGAATTGCCGCTGCTGCGGCCCACCACCAAGAGAAAGGACCGGCATATTGTGCGGCGAGCATTGACATCTCGCACCGCCACATCACGAACGTTAGCGCAGGAATTAGGCTGTGTTGCGCAACAACCTGTGTCAGCACGTACCGTTTGACGTCGTCTGCAGGAGCGGGGACTTGTGGCACGACGCACATTGCTCCTATTACCATTGACGTTACACCACCGGTGAGTGCGATGCCAGTGGACCGTTGAACGCCGCACCTGCACTACAGAATGGCACGACATTGTCTTCTCCGACGAATCTCGCTTCAGCCTGTAACAGCACATAGGTCGGATCCACGTGTGGCGGCCCCGCGGCGAGAGACTGAATTACGCCTGCTTTATGCATCGCCATACCGGTCCGTCGGCTGGCGTTATGGTTTGGGGGGCAATTGGATATGACACCCGAACCCCTCTTTTACGCATCGCCGTTAAACTCAAAAGCCACCTCTACATCTCCCACGTTTTGGAGCCTGTGGTCCTCCCTTACCTGTAGGACCTGCAGGCGGCCACGTTTCAACAGGCAATGCCCGCCCGCAAGTGCCACGCATCGTGCAAAAATTCTTCACGGCCCACTAGGTGTCACTGCTGCCGTGGCACGCTTGTTCTCCCGATATGTCGCCCATCGAACACGTCTGGTCGCTGATCGGCAACCGAGGGGCCCGGCAAGCTCCACCCAAAGCTACGCCTGATGAACTGTGGCAACGTGTGGAAGCAGTCTGGACCGACATAGCCAAGCCCACATCCAAAGTTTCTTTCGTTCGATGCCGCGGCGTGTAGCGGCCGTAATTGCCAGCCATGGGGGCCACACGAACTATTGATGTCTGCGTATTCCGCACGTCGCACGTGCCTCTAAACTCAATCGCTTCATCTTTGTATCTGCTTTTATGTGTTAAGAAAATCTGGCTTTGCCATTTGGTGTCTTTCTTGGTGTTGCATTTTGGGTGGCCAGCAGTGTATTTTCGGCTTCAGTTTGTTGATTTGGGCTTGGCAAAAATATAAATTTTTCCTGAATTCCGCTTCCGTATTACATGTCTTCTTCGCGGAAATGTTCCTTATCCAGTTGCTGTAAAAGCTGCGTTTAAAACCTGTGGATTGTACTCTATGAATTCAATGGTTTGCTTCGTGTTTCATATTAATTGTAAACTGAAGTTACATCAGCTTTTAACAATTTGTTTTATGAGCTTCTGATATGCGACGCTACTATGCGGTGTTAAAAAACATTTGAAAAGAAAACATAATCTATGTAACATGTGCAATCATTGGTTTTACCAGACAAAGTAATTTTCTATTCGAAATTTCTGTAATTTAGCGTAAGGTTTGCTTCTTTGAATTTGCGAAATACAGCGTGTTCCAAGGAACCATAATGAAATTTGGAAGTGCATAATTTAGCTACACTCCTTATGCTAAGCACACCTCTGAACCGCCCGAGCAACTATTGACACTCCGCTGTTAATGTTGGAAGGAAACCATTCCTTTTAACGAAAGGATAGATATTGCCGCTAGTGACAAAGCACAACTATTTACTAAATTAAATGAAAATATTTTTTCGCATTCTCTACCGCGGAATATGTTCCACGCAGAAAACGTTTTAATAGTGTTTAAAATGTCAATAAACTTGACAAGCTCTAGAAACATACCACTGAACAAAACACATAATATAACCATTAAACGTGGAATTCGTTTCTATCGCCATTTCAAGGAAAATAAAAAAAATCGGACCTTAGGTGATAAAATTTGGAATGTAGTCTACCATTTCCATTGGTTAGTTAAGACACACCACAGTGTACATTTAACTTTAAATCAGGACACCTGTTTATATAAAAAATAATCAATATTTGTTCCTGAAAATTATATAAATTTATAATAAAATACGTGTGTTTGAACACAGTATTCCGTCAGTAAAAAAGTGAAATGCAAAAATTAAACTAATAAAGAATTCAGAAACCTGCGAAAAGTATACCAACGCTATCAAAACACGGATCGAATGTAGTTGCACCATTGACGTCTATGCAATGACTGAATTTTGGATATTTAGTTTATACATTAAAATAAGTGTACATCTACAATTTTAAATATGGTATAACTGTACTAGCAATCCGAATTTATTGGAGTAGTACAGGAATTAACTTTCCATTCTATCGCACAAGAACCACATGTCTTTTTCAAGGAAAGTAGACAGCAAACTGCAAAATTAAATGTTGGATACATGAATATTACGAAGTACCTGGCCATGCTAGACCAGGTGTGGCCAAATTTTGAAGAACCATGATATACCTTAAGCAATCATTCCCTACTGTGATCTATCATGGTGCATCGCAGAGATATATGCAAATATGAATAGTAGTACCACTATATCACTGTTTTGTTAGTGTGTGCGGGTTTTGTGTGTTTGCAAAGAAAAACAAAAATTTAATAATTAAATATCGTAAATTTGGATTTCCGAAACATTATTTTTCAAACAAATTAAATAATTCTACTGATAGATTCTTTGTTTAAAGTATTAAATTCTTAGATGTTGATGCATGGCACTGCTTGTTTAGGATAGTTAGGCACATATTCAGGGAGGAACCGTCAGGATATGCTTCTAAATGAGCATCAGTCAGGCAGTTCCTGCGTTTCGACTACATTACTTTCATTTCTGAAACATTATTTTTCAAACAAATTAAATCATTCTACTGATGGATTCTTTATTTGAAGTATTAAATTTTTAGATGTTGATGCGTGGCACTGCATGTTTAGAATAGTTAGGCACATATTCAGGGAGGCACCGTCATGATATGCTTCTGAATGAGCATCAGTCAGGCAGCTCCTGCGTTGCGACTTCATTACTTTCATTTCTGAAACATTATTTTTCAAACAAATTAAATAATTCTACTGATGGATTCTTTATTTAAAGTATTAAATTCTTAGATGTTGATGCGTGGCACTGCATGTTTAGAATAGTTAGGCACATACTCAGGGAGGCACCGTCATGATATGCTTCTGAATGAGCATCAGTCAGGCAGCTCCTGCGTTGCGACTTCATTACTTTTATTTCTGAAACATTACTTTTCAAACAAATTAAATAATTATACTGATAGGTTCTTTATTTAAAGTAAAAAATTCTTAGATGTTGATGTATGACATTGCATGTTTAGAATAGTTAGGCACATATTTAGGGAGACACTGTCAGAACTCGCTTCTAAATGAGCATCAGTCAGGCAGCTCCTGTGTTTCGACTTCATTACTTTCATTTCTGAAACAGCTCCTTTACGGTGATATGTGGATACAAAAAAAATAAAAAAAAACAGTCCGCCGCAAAGTAATAGATTTCATGCAGGGATATTTTTATTCTGACAATGGATTCCAAAATGGTTATCTGACGCTCTTGCCTTTAGTACTATGTCGGACTGAACTTTAACAATTTTTGATTCTAAATCTGAAGAATCGAAGAGGTAAGTAGAAGAAATGTTTGATGAAGATTTCTCTATATCACATTCGGTAAAAGGGTCGATCGTACGAACAAACAAACGATCGAGAATACGATAGCTCTGGATCGACCGTTTCACCATGCCTGTTGTAGTCGATGCCGCACTACCTACGCTTTAAGAGTTTTGCGGAAACGGGTCATTCCCTTTCAATCAAAAATACGCGCCGTGCCTCAAAGCACTCTGCATTTCGACATGGTTTGTGCATTTGGGTGTAAGGAATTCAGAGTGTCCACTTCAAAGCCAAGACCTAAAACCGATAGAGGCCCTGTGCATGAAACTGAACGTCGTATTCGGGATAGAACGACACGTCCAAATTTAGTGTACGAAGTGACCACACTACTTTGCACAAGGAATGGAACAATATACAGTAGCTGAGGCGATTTACCAGAATATTGTTCAAATTTTGTCAAGAAGACTGCACAATATTACTGTGCCCAAAGGTGCACCTATTCCTTATTGATATTTCCACAAATGTAGTACTGCATAAAAGGCATTGATGTCCGGATAGTTTCTTTCCCACAAGGTGTATGTTAGTGTTTCAAGATAAGTGCGTCAAAGTCAGTAGCTTGAGCGGATTACATACATACCAAAATGAGATTTAAAGAAATAGGAAGCGATCACTCCTGTAACATTTAAAAGAAATTCAAATCATCAAATACAGTCATTAAATTTAAATTCATTTAAAAGAAAATTTTCGTACTAATTAATCTCTATATTTTTTTTAACTAAATTTTATTTTCAAGACATGAGGATATGTCCAGACAGGAGAGTGCTATCGGGCTCAACCTTGCGTGGTCAAAACAGTTTGTTTCCGGTATATTCATTTATTCTGGTGCCCAGCTTCTCCAGGCCAAACATGATTGCAGAACAAATGTTATTGTAAGAGTTATTGCATAGAGCAAATGTTATTGTAAGAGTTATTGCATAGAGCAAATGTTATTGTAAGAGTTATTGCATAGAGCAAGAATTGCGTCCTCAAAGGGAAAGAACTGGGTGCATAGTTGCCATTTTTCTTTTAGCTAAGCATCTATACAGTAAAATTGCAATTTTCGTACATCTCTGTTCTGTCAACCAGGAAACTTTGTGACGTACCACACAGGTAAAAACATGTGGGAAGACTACAAATCTACAGTGAGACATTCTGGCCGCATAGCTCAGTTGAGAGAGCGACGTGCTCCGGAGTAACGGGACACAGAGTCGATGACCGTCACGGACAAACTTTTGTTTTCACAACTTGGAACGTGATCATTGAGTAGGCAGGAGATGCGTTTTTACCTTATCCGACCATACTGAACGAAGTTAGATTGTAACTATCAGATTAGCAAGCGTAATTTCCCTGTTGACATCTGTTGTTAGTTTTTAGCTTTGTGCATGTATAAAATGCATGTATTATTCAAGCTAAAATGAGTTTTATTTTAATTTCATAATCTAACGATTAACTTGTATGAACGTAGGCATCACATCACCAGCTGCGCCGCATTCTCGATGTCAGGGTTCAAAAGCTGCCTACACGGTCAAACGATTACTGTAGAAACGTGTCTTTCAACGTTGCTGGATTCTAAGGTTGATTGATGGTTTATGTTCTCCTTCCTGTTGCCTCTCCTGATGCCGCGAACATCAAACATGAACCTCTGCAGACTGACGCCGCTACGTGTGGTCAGATGAATCCCGTTTTCAGCTTTTTCGAGCTGCCTGGATGATGCGGGTGTAGTGTCGATAACATGAGGCTATGGCTTTGTTGTGCCAGGTCGGCTCTGTTCAAGGAGGTGGTGGCTCTGTAATGGTTTGGGGAGCTTTCTTATGAGACATATTACGTCCTTTTGTTTATCTGGACCAGTACTTTAACTCTGCGTGCTACAACCATATGCTGGATGATCACTAACACGCTTTCTTGGCCTTCGTTTATCCTGTGGACGATGGCCTATTTCTGCAGGATATTCAGCCTAACCACCGGGCCACAACTACCCAGGCATGGTTCGAGGAACTTGCCGTGGCCTCATAATTTGGAATCAACCAGATGCCCCAAAGGTCTCTGGATTTAAACCCGGTGGAATCTCTCTGTGATTCCATGAAGTGGAACAATAGTTACAAGGATCCTGGAACGACGTCTCGGGCAGAGTTGTGGACAATAATGCAAAACGAATGCATGGAAATAGCAGCAGCATCCCTCTGGTATTTGGTGGAGATGATGCTTTTGCGTGTACAAGCGGTTGTTCGAGCAGGAGGAGGAAAAACCCTCTAGAAGGTAGGTCGCAAGTGTTTTTTTCTTTTGTTTTTTTTGCTTTGACAGTTTAAGTCAACGTTTCGAAGATTTCGCACGTCAACCAGATTTTTTTTCAGGAGAATATACAGGAAGCTTTCCATGAAAAATCCATCTTGTTGATGTAGGAAATCTTCGAAATATTTATTTCTTTTCTTAAGCGAATAAATCGTACTAGTAGTGCAGTTCTTCTATTTTATGAATTGTTGGTGTACACACAGTTCCTCGTTATTAATTCCTCGTAAATATATTTCATTTTATTTTTGTATGCCATTATGCAAATTTAATCCGATTAACATAGTGTTATGTCTGTGAACACGCATATTAGTTCAAAGTAGAATTGCCGTCAATCCCTGTTTGTTTTTGTTCTCATAACACCAAAGCGTTCACGGAATGAACTAGAGGTGTGACAGTTTAAAACTAGAAATGTTCTTTTTTATTCTTCTGCTTTGGTTCATTGCAAAATTAGCAAACACATTTTTTTTATTTTTAATATGTACTCAATAAATTTTGCAGAATATTTAAGAAGTAGCGAAGTTTTCTAATTTTTCAAAGAAAAGAACAACAGAACACACATTTATTTGTTTGTGCTCTAAAAGGAAATGAAGGTAAAGAACTGATAGATTCTTCTACAGATATATGGTTTCTGAGTACCAAGGGGTACATTCTCAGGTATTTGACCTTCTCGAAGATGTAGACTTCTCTATAAAAGCATTTATAACAAGCTTGGTCAATCTACAGTTACAAATTGTGAAATATAATAGATGAAAAGCTCTCATTTTGTTCAGAATCCAGTAGTTAAATGAACAACATAATAATTTTAATTCAATATACTCCCAATACCATAACTCCCAAAACACGAAGAATGTTCAGTAGATGGAAATTTAATTTTGATTACAACTCCTGTCTTCCTGTTTAAAATTCAGTATTTACTGCAGAAGCTACCTGTGGGGAGATTTAAATTATCGAATTGGTAAAAACACAAAAAGAGAGCCCCACATCTATTTCTCCTCTGTGAACCTACTAAATCGGGAAGAACAAAGGATATGTATCCCCGTTAAGGTACTATAAACCTGTTAAGTATAAGGATAGTTGTCGAAAAGGGCGAATGTATATCGTTCCGATTCACAAGACCTCGAACATTCCAGTTCCACATTGTTGAAAAGTACAAAATGTTCAAGAATACCTTTATACACAAATAAACGCAAAACACCTTAAGGAGTGATTGGATCTGGATAACGATAGCTCTCGGTGCCATGAAAAACTATGCATTTATCAATGTTTTAGCAATTAAAGTCTTGATATCTTTGCTTTTTTTTATTTGATTATACAATTTCATTAAGAACTATGTTTGTTGTGTATACGTTATAAGCACACAGGTATTTATTGAAATTATTTTCCTTCTCCGGTCGTAATTCTTAGCAGCGGGGAAGCTAATATTTCAAATAAAGCTGCCATCCTGGTTGCCAAAACCTGGCTCATAGTCATTTATAGGATATACACCGATAAGCCGTTACAAAATGACTACACACAACCTAGAAAAATGAGCGAATCTAGAGACCGAATGGTGACGCAGGTGAAGTTCACAGGGCAGAATATAAACAACCTGAGGACCAGCTTTCGGTTAGTGGAGTGTTCGGAGTTACAATGGGAAAAGCTGCCAATTTATCGGAGTTTGATAACGTATAAATTGTGATGCCATGGAACATCGGAACTACGATCTCGGAAACGGAGTGGCTTGTGTGTTGTTCACGTCCGCTGCAGTGAGTACGTATCAAAAGTGGTGCACATATTGCCAAACAACAAACAATAATCCAGAGGTGTCGTCCGCTGTTCATTAATGCCAGAGGGGAGCAGGGATTGTCGCGCTTTGTTCACAGCAACCCATGGACCAGAGTACGATAAATCCCCCGCTGCTTCAACAGTGGTGATCAGGGCAATGTGTCACAACGCAAAGTTCACCGCAGTGTTTTGCGCATGGGCCTGCGTAACCGAAGACGCAGCCTGATCCACATGTTCACTGCACGTAATCTGTAACAACGCATGAAATGGGCCCAAGATCATCAAGATTGGACCGTAGATTGTTGGAAGAAATTGGCCTGTTCTGACGAATCAAGAGTCGTGGTGCATCACGTAGACGGCCGACCGCAGATACGCTGATTAACAAGGGAGGCTATGGCACCTGGATGCATTGATGGTTGGAAACAGGCTGCCGGAGTAGGCTGTTTAATGCTGTGGGCAATGTTTTTTTTGTGACACTTTAGGACCCATTGCCCCGATAGTACAATGTCTGACGGCTGTCAGGTATGTGAACGTCGTTGCAGACCAAGTTCACCAATTTATGGCAATTGTGTTCCCTACTGGTGATGGCCATTACCAACAGGATAATGGGCCATGCCACTCTGCCAAAATGAATCGTCAAGGAGTGGTTCGTGGAACATCCCGGTGACGTTCTGTTAGTGTTCTGGCCACCAAATTCACCTGACATGAACCCAATCGAACATTTGTGGTTCGACTTGGAAAAACGACTTCGCACTAATTCACCACCTCCCCGAAATGTAAGGGAACTGGATGAACTACTGTTTACATTATGGTACCAGGTACCCCAGGGAACCTACCGCCGCTTCATCTAATCGATGTCTCGCTGAGTGGCCACTGTTTTGCGGGCTAAAGAGAGCCCCACAGCGTATTAGCGAGGTGGTCATAATTAGGGCAGTAATTTTATCGCAGGAAAAAAAGGCAAATTTCGCGGGGCAGTCGCGGGGTAAATTACGAAATTTCGGGAAAAGTTAGCGCCCGATGACATACACTAACATTTGAAAAAAGAAAAAAAATTGCAAAGCTTTGAAGCGGTAACACAAATGACTTGTACATAAATAAATAAGCTTTATAACTTCATAAGTTTTTAAAATTGTTGTTCTACAATGGAAAAGGAATACGCCCGTTGGCCACGTCGCCTCCAGACAATCACACGGCGATCATCCGTGGTCAAACAGAACCGCAATTCGTCGCTGAACACCAATCTATTACATTTGGCACCCCACGTAGCTCTTGCGAAATACCACGCCAAGCGATGAACGACGACGGATTGCTCTTAAGGGGAGCACTAGCAACAGACGGTGGACAGAAAAACCAGACGCAGACAATGGGCGCGACACTGTTCGCCTTGATATTAGAGAATACAAGCCTCCCCGTACACTCCCCAAAATGTCGTCAGTTGTGGCTGTGGTCCGCCAAGGCATGACGTCGGATGCGATTAGCTGTGTGCTCGGACGTCCGTCTCCTTGCTTTGGTCCCCGTACGACGTTGCACAGATCCTTCCTGGGACCCTTGTCTCTAAATGCGACCCATAATTGTGGCATCAATTTTCGTTTCTTCCCTAAAACGACGCTAGAATGATCCGGCGGTACGAAGGCCTGCCATGACACACCTCGAGAATTCATCCGTTTGACGAAATCTCGTACGACAGCTTGTTAACGGCATTGGCATCCCTTGTTCGTTCTCCGGCCACGGTTACAGCAAAACCAATCACTTCACGCGGCCGTGACGACATCTCGACTAACGGCCTCTAGGGCTGGTTTGTCAGCTTATATCGCGCGCACCGTTCGTGTGATTGGACAGCAAATGTAATCATTTCCATAACTTGTACGTGTGCACCTCCCTTTCAATTTGCATGGCGCTGCGTTTGACGTCTTCGTTTTGTGGCCTTTTCTCTGTCAGGCAGTGCAGTATAACTGTAGCATTCATCATCATCATCATTGTCAACCATTATCAATCCACTGCTGGACGAAGGTCTCCCCAAGTTTACTCCACAACGGTCTGTCTTGTGCCAGTCTCCTCCATGTCACCCCTGCATACTTTCGAATTTCATCCACCCATCTCCCATGTGGTCTTCTTCTGGTTCTTTTCCTGTCCCTTGGAATCCAATCTAAAATTTCGGCTGTCCATCGATGACCTGTCCTTCTGGCAGTATGTCCAGCCCATTGCCATTTCAGGGATTTAACTCTGATCATGATGTCTTCCACTCTTGTCATTTTTCGGATCCACGAGTTCCTCTTCTTATCTCTCCTGGTTACACCAAGTATGCACCTCTCCATGCTTCTTTGAGTTGTTTGCAGCCTTTGTATGTCTCTTTTAGTTAAGGTCCACGTCTGTGCACCATACGTAAGCACAGGAAGGATGCATTGATCAAACACTTTTCTTTTAAGACATAATGGCATATTGCTCTTGAAAATTATGCTGTTTCTTCCAAAAAGCTCTCCAGGCAAGTTTTGTACGCCGATTAATTTCTTCATCAATGTGACCCTCACTTGATATCTGTTGTCCAAGATAAACGTACTTGTCTGTTTTCTCCAGCTTTTCTCCATCAATCGATAAATCTTCATTTCTTGTAAAAGCATTGAACATCACTTTTGTCTTCTGAAATTTCATTTTTAATCCCACTTCTTTACTCTTGTCAGCAAGTTCCTGGATCATACTCTGCAGCTCTGATAGGGTAGTTGCAAAAATGACTACGTCATCAGCAAAACGAAGGTGGGTTAGATAATCTCCATTAATCTTTATCCCTTTGTTTTCCTAGCTCAGCGACTGAAAAACAGCCTCCAATGTGGCATTAAAGAGCTTCGGAGATATGGTGTCACCTTGTCTCACTCCGTTTCCAATTTTTATGTGTGTTGTATTTTCAAACAGCCGAATCTTTGCACTTGGATTTTCATAGATGTTATTAATAATATTAATGTATGCATCTTCGATACCGCAGGATTTCAGAGCCATTGTAACTGCTGATGGTTTCACCGAATCAAAGGCTTTTTCATAATCGACAAAAGCCATGCACAATGGAAGTTCATATTCCCTCGCTCTTTCAATTAGTTCTCTCAGTACGTGGATATGATATATTGTGCTGTAGCCACTCCTGAATCCAGCTTGTTCTCTCGGTTGAGCCATGTCCAGTGTTACCTTTAAGCGGTGTGAAAGAACTTTAGTGAAGATTTTAATAACCACTGATAGGAGGCTGATAGGACTGTAGTTCCTGCGATCTTCAATGTCGCCTTTTTTATGTAGCAGGATCATTGTAGCGGTGTTCCAATCCTCAGGAATCTTTCCTTCATTAAGGCATCGAGTGAAAATTTGGGCGAGTACTGTTTCGATTTCTCCACTTGCTTCTTGTATGTTGTCTACAGTAATTCCATCTTCTCCTGGAGCTTTTCCCCGCTTCATGTTCTTGATTGCATGTGCAACTTCTGCTGGAAGGACTGGAGGAACTCTGGTACTGGTATCTTTCATGATGTCTGGAGTGCATGTATCATCCCTTTCATATAATTTGGAGTAGAAATCTTTCACTCTTGTCAAAATTTTGCCTCTATTTCTTGTTACAGAACCATCTTCTTTTCTCAGTGCCATAATCTGTTTTCTTCCCTTACTGAGATGTCCCTTTGCTATCTTTAGGCTTTGGTTGTTTTCAATTGCTTTCCTCACTAGTTCACAGTTGGATTTTCTTACGTCTTCAGTGATACTTTTTCTTACTGTCTTGCATAGCTCTATATATTCCACTTTGGAAGTCGCATCTTCTTTAGTTGTCCTCATCTCTCTTCTTTTTTGCATCAACATTTTCGTTTTTCCTGATAATTTGTTTACATGCAACTTGTTCTTAGACCCAGCTAATTTTGTTGCTGTTTCCATAAGAGCTTTGGTTGCTTTTCTGTTAACTTCAGAGATGTCCTCTTCTTCCGATGTTAGGCCTTCTAATGCAGAGAACCTGTTCTTCAGTTCCAACTTGAAGGTATTATGGTATTTTTTAAGGTTGGTTATGTCAATAGATTTTGTTTGTCTTATGAGCTTGCCACGTTCAAGTTTAGTGTTGAGGTGCATCTTACATCTCACCAATCTATGGTCACTACCTGTGTTGAACTTGTTTAGCACACTGCAGTCTTCTATGACGAATTTTTTGTTACACATAATAAAATCAATTTCACTTGTCGTCCCATTTGGATGTCTACATGTCCATTTCCTGTGTGGCTTTTTCTTGAAGAAGGAGTTCAAGATGAAAAACCCTTCTGCCTCTGCAAACTCAACGAGAGTATTTCCACGCTGGTTTCTGTTGCCGTGACCGAATTTACCCACTGAAGTTTCATTCTGTTGCCGTTGCCCTATTTTTGCATTGAAATCTCCCATAATTATTTTCAAGTGCTGCTTACCTTTATTATTTAGATGACAAATTTCCTCATAAAATTCTTCAATTTCTTCTTCAGGATGACTTGTGGTGGGTGCATAAGTTTGAATAATCTGAGCCTGGTATCTTTTCGAGAGTTGGATAACAAGTCGTGCAGCTCTGTCAGAGGAACTTTCAACTTCTACAACTTTATCCTTCAGTTTCTTGTTTATTATAAATCCAACACCACTAGTTCTGCCAGTATCTGTCCCACGATAGTAGAAGAGATGTCCACTTTTCAGTTCGATGAGATCTTCTCCTTTTCTCCTTACCTCACTTAGCCCCACGATGTCCCACTTGATCCTTTGTATTTCCTCTTCCAATTCAAGAAGCCTTGAATCAGAAGATAGGGAGCGTCCGTTATACGTAGCCAAGGTCAGCATCAGATGGCAGCCTAGTCCGGTCCTCCGGGGATTCTTAGCACCCTCGGCCTTCATGTCGCACTGGCCGCTGCCTTGGCCAGGTACATTCCAGGTGCCGGAGACTGAGGGCCAAGATTTAAGTTGTGGAATCATTTTGGAGGGGTTTGGCCATAACTCAACACGCTGGCCAAGCGGTTTGGTGAGTGTGGGATAGAATTTCCTCTAATCCCGATGGTATAGTTATACCGCTATTGGCGGTCGTCAGAGCCCATTTAGTGGGAACAGGATGCACCACAAGAAGGCGGGGTTGACATTTGTCAAGGAGAGGCTGTGATGTTACGCATCACCTGACCTTACATCCCAACTGTAGCATTATACGAATTTATTTGCGTAGAATGGAAGTCAAAGTTTCCAAGCTTTACCTCATCAATCAGGTGGCTTTTTCAAAGAAGGCAGACAGCAAACTGAATGGATAAGCGTTGAAAAAACAAAGTGTTCGTTTAGAATTAGGCCCGACGACCACAAAACGAGCACGAGGAAAGGAAAAATAGCCACTGCCTTATACAGATAAGTTAAATTTCAGTTCCCTTATCCTATGTGCAAATATTTAAATATGTTAGCTTCCGGCTTCACGGCTAAATCTAATGCCATATGCGAAATCTTAGAAATCATTACGTACAGTGAGGTTCATAATGTTAGCATCTCTATAGAATTGCCACGAGGGTGGAACCATTTCTTCAAATACTGCTGCGCCTACTTCCACGTACCCCTTGCGTAACCAAAATGAAGTCTCGTTTCTTTGAAGAAGTAATTACATTTTCACAAATTAATTTATTGTTTGGTCAAGTCTCAGCGTTCAAATTGTTGAAGCGTTTTATTATTCATTTTGCAGTTCGCTGTCAACCTTCTTTGAAAAAAGACATCTGGTTTATGTGCGAAATCTTGGAAATTTTGATTTCTATTCTATCTCAATAAATAAATTGGGATTACTAGTATAGTTATAAATACCATTTTCAGTATATTTGGCATACAGTTCCTGGTTATATTAATTATTTTCAGTAATTCATTTATTGCAGGTTTAGTACACAACAGATTTGAGCAGGAATGCATTACGAAGTAATGGAAGTACAGAGTACAAATAACGTGTAATGCATTGCAAGGTAATCTCAAGTATGGTTTGCACAAGGGAATGCAATTAATCTCTAAAGCATTACAATGAAGAGGATATAATTCAATTATTTAATAATGCCATTCAAACGCAATGGAATTATTTGGTAATGAAATTACATAATTTGCAAATAATAATTACATACTAATAGTTTATTAAAATGTACGTGTGCCAAAATCTATGTCCAGAAAATTCGGCTATGTAACATAGCAGACAGAGACCGAAGTGTCGTGTAGAATGTTCTAGAAGCGGCAAGAATGGGTTAGACGTTTGTAGAATGTTCCAGAATGATAGCGCAGTGGGACATTACCTGAATCCTCTGTAATAAATCAAGAATATTCCAGAAGATTCATGTACTGTCGTGAAGTATATATAAAGAAGTTAACCCGTCGACAGCCCAGTATATTCGTATCGGACACGTAATGGACAACAGCTCTGGAGAAGTAAGGCAAAAATGCAAAAAGTTAACAAATTTGTGTAATATTCGGCAATGTACCCTGAGTTGCTGAACTCTGAGTGTAGTGCTAATATGTGCTTGTGGCTATAGTGGGGTAATTATTTTGGACAGTGAAACGTATGTGATGAACGAGAATATTGTACTGGAGATGGACGAAATGAGTATTTCTAACCGAAATAAACATCCCATTCGTACTATCTTCTTATGTATTATTTCGTTCAAATCACTTTACTTGCGGCGAAAACATGGCAACTACTCATTTCATACACATACAATCTCCAATACATAAATACACGCATTTGAGATACGAGGGGTGGAACAATTGTCAAATAACCTACACAACGTGCAAGGATGTAATTGTTGCTGGTTTATTCTCGTTGTACTGTTGCCCCTAAGTTATTGGTTAATTACATACCGTTAACCATTAACCATTACGATTATAATGGGTAACTGTTATGTGTCATTACAAATACCATGTAATTCTAATGACCAGTTCACCATTGCCATGTAATGGTAAAGCTAAGTTCCTGTTCCCATTATCATTACGCTGTAATGCATTACCGATTAATTCAATTACGATTTTCCCAACTTTACTACACAGCCACTGTATATGTATTACGTCATTTTCTGTTGAAACGCGAAAAACATACAAATGGAATTTTGTGAAAAAGTAGGATTCACAAAACCCAGAATTTTGATTTCTTAAAAATGATACATTGTTTTTAATTCAGAATATTCAGGATAAGAAATCCAAATGGCTGTGAACCATGGTGGAAGAGAGATACCTTTTTTTACGTCATCGTTGGCGACTAAATTGAATCATTATTCGGTCGTCGAAGTTTTGAAAATTTTACCAGATTTATATTTCCATAATGTGAAATTAAATACTTCAGAGTGTCAGCTTATATAATTAGTCACCTCTTTCCAAAGAGAAACAGCTTACACTCGTGTTAAAATTATTATACATATATCAAAAATAGCAACCTTGAAGTTCATATAAAATGTCCTATATTCAGAAGTAAGTAACAACGAAGTGATCTCCGTAGCAATCATCTCCTTCAAGATTTAAGCTTTCAAACACTCGACAGAACAGGAATAACACCTACATCGAATTTTGATTTGTGCTGCGCTGATACAGTAGAAACGAAATATAGGGAATTTTTTTTACTGTTGACCTGTTTTTGTAATGTATCGACAAAACCGCCCTTCGATATAATTATTACATAGAAATATTTTCCAAGTTGTCACAACCTATGTTCTTCCTGATATAAATATAACACAACGTTCATATAAAGTAACAAACAATATCCAGACTTCCATAGTTGTGTATGAACAACAATTTTAAATAAAATATATTTTTCTTTTTTTTGTGTGGGGTATGTTTCTTAAACGCTGCATAAATTTGCAATGATATTCAGTTGCAACATGTGAGTGTGGACTAACACATTATTTTGAGATTAAATTCTCTTTTTCTTTAAGAACTGACGACTTCGCTTTAGTTCCCAAATTTTACCTAAAAGATAACGTTTTTATTCCTAGGGCTCGTACTAATGCGCACAATTTTAATATAAATGTCCCTGGTCGAATCTGGAACGGGTTGCTGATTTCGTTAGAATCACTTGCCAGTTTTGAATGACTTAAAATGCTACTTTTGTTTCACAAACAATAATAATCTTCGGTATTCATACCTATGCATGTTATGTTCGCATGTGTTCTCAGACATTAACAGAAGTGGATCTTACCTGAAATTTATTGAAGTTTAGCAATTCGAAACACTTCTATATCATCTTATTTTTTTCAAAATAATTTATTCTAATGTGTACGTAAAATTAACAAGATTTAAGAGTCTGAACAACATTTTGTCAGTATAGAGACTAATGGCCTTACACGAAATCATTAAACATTAATGCTATTCTACTGAAGCATACTAACGGGAAATCGAATATTCTGTGGTCGGTGCCAAAAGCAGTATTTTTACACATCACGTGGCGGTTCGCCTTTAAATTTAGAATCCTCATCCTGTTTACTTTTCGACCTTTCCCGCCACGTTGCGCTTCAAACAAGGCTATTACAAAGCATAAAGTGAGGGCTTGCAGAATCGCACTGGCGTCGATTAGCTTTCTCTGCGTAGTCACAGATAATCTATATGCTCGCGTGGCATTTAATAGAGGAATTAACCTCTTTTGCAACAAGGATACATTCGACAAGTATCATGACTAAATTTTGATCAGATCAGATCATATGTGATCTGATCAAATATTAGTCATAGAACTTGACGAACGTAACTAAAGTTTTAAAGATAGATACATATATATATATATATATATATATATATATATATATATATATATATATTACTATCTTTCCAAGTTAATACTGCAGAAAATCCACATCAGCGAATAGCACAATAAACTTACGCGTGTTAACACGTAGGTTACCCGTTTATCTTTTGTGCTTGGAAAAAGTAAATCATTCCACACGAGTGTTAATATTTTGAAGGTATTTAAATTTCAAATTGCAAAATATCTATAGCATACCATAATGTACCCTACTTTTTGGGAAATAAATTCTTTATTCCTAGGCAAATATCCTATATTTTACATAACAATAAAATTAGATCGTGAATATTTATTAAATACGTGGTGAAAATATAAATAGAAAAAGTCATCGCTCTTTCGACATTTTTCTTTCACTAATACATAGCAACCAAAAAATTGTTCCCCGGACACTTCTGGGATAAAATCCCAGAACTCTCGATAATTAGCCGAGTGCGTTCGTCTTATATTACGGTGGGCAACAACCTACGGCGCTATGTGAGTTTATCTCTCAGCATCTGACTGCACAAATCCGTAGGGATTGGCTCAGCAACTGAGACGTCTCCATCTTGTGAGTATTAACGACACGATCTATTTAATTATAGCTAATAAAATAAAAGGGCGGGAGCGCTTTTGATTTATTAGCTAGAATTGATCACATAGCGCAGTGGATTGATGGTCACCGTAGCGTAAGACGAACGCTCTCTTCTTGTGAAAGAAAAACATAGAAAGAGGGATTACTTTCTCTATTTGTAAAATTAGATGTTTCTTTAAACGGCAAAATTAACACACATACACATATACACAAGCAAACACAGATCAGACAAAACATTACAGATTAGGGGTGATGGGCAGTATATTTGGGCATCCTTCAAGCAGAGGGGAACAGATGCAAACAAAAGGTGGCTGATAAACAGGCAGACGACATCGGTTCGGCTTCGCAACAGTATTGGAGGCAACGAACATGGATCAAAGGGGTGATCACATCGACTTAGGTCATGGAAGCACTCTGGGCTAAAGGCCGATTGGTCATTGTACCGCACAAATTGTACAAACCTTCAGGTTAACTCGGGCAACAGTATGAAGGGTACATCGTGAGCTTACAATCAAAGGACGCATCACGCCCACAAAACAAGCGGTGGACGATCACACCCTACTGATGACCGAGGTCGACGTAGATTGTCGACGGCCTTACAGACTGGTAGCTTGGCAAAGGCCGCGAAACCACATTAAATTTAAATGTCGAACGACCAAACAGCGTCAGCCGGAGAATGGTACGACGCCTATTCTGTACCCTCGGCAACGGAAGCCAACGCCCTAGCCGTGCGTGATTGTTCAGTACTCGCGGGTCGAAAATAACTCGTCGCCTGGTGCCAGGAACATAACCACTGAACCTCTCCAGAATGTCGCCGCGTCTTGTTGTCAGATGAATCCATTTTTCTGCCTTACCAAGCTGACGGAAAATGCGAATTTTGCGACTTGAAGCAAAAATTGATTCAACAGAGCATTCAAAAACTAACCAAGGGATATTTTTTTATCCAGTTCGTCTTTTTCCCTTCTCCCGGAGCATGACTCTAAAGTTCAGTTTTGGTTTTCATTATAATGCAGAAATAAAAGTAATAATTGATGTCAGCCACTATGCTTGAAACTTTGTCATGGTTGCAAAACACAAGCCCGCGTACAGCAAAATTTTCCCAAATTGTGTAAACTCCTTTGGTAACTACGAGGGGAATTCAATTTCTCAACGTATATCATCATATTAAAAAAGAATAACAAAACTAACAATCTGGTGTGTTAATCATGACGTATCCAAAACTGTCAACCGAAATATTTCGATTGAAGTGAATGATATGGGAAAAAATAAAATGACGACGTCTCTCGATGGAAATTTTATAAGGAAGCGTAGTAACTTCATGATATGTGTGATGCAACCGATGTACAAACAATACGTACATATTATTATATGTTTTTCCAGAAATAAATTTTGTCGCAAAAATTTGACTCACGCTATAAATATACCTCTGACTAGTAGTTTCTGAAAGTTCGCGCGGGTGTGGTAAATCATAAATGAAATATAGTTTAATTGCTGAAGTTAAGTGTACTCTATTGCAACATAAAAATATGTACACAGTTAAATACATACATAGCAAGCGGATGTAGTAGAGCTCGAAGTAGCACCTCTAACCTTTTGGGAGGTCTCCCATAGTCCATAAGTTAATGGACCCTTTGTTAAATGTTTTTGTAGTTGTTGATCGGAGGATTAACGACAACCGTAAGCAACTAAATGGGCTATAAGCATTCGCCCGTACCTAATTTATGGCTACCGGTTCCAGGGAAGGGATAGAGCCAGTGCCCTAAGAGAAACCCCACATCCATGCCCCACCATGATTCGAACACGTACCCCTTTCGTACGAATGATCAGAAAGCACCGCTTTAAATGTTTTTGAGAACACTGCGCGCATACTTTCGAATATCCCAGTGTTCGGTTGATGATTGTCTCAATGGAGCCCTGCTAATGCTGCTATTGCAGTTCGTAATTCGCTAAATGTTATTTTTCTCTTAACTTTCATGAGTTCTTTCACTACAGCAATTGTGTCTGGTTTGATAGAAATGTGTTCTTGGCCAGGTCTTGGCAGATTCCTAGTGCTTTCACGTCCACCCTGAAATGCTTTACACAATTTCAAGACCATGTTGCGTGCAAGGAACTCATTCCAATAAACCACTTGCATGAGCCGTAGAATTCCTGTCGATTTGCTTCTCTCTTTTCTCAAAAATTGGATCTTGTCTAAATGTGCCAGCTTGGAGCTATTCATGAGATATATTTTTTGCGTTCTTTTGATATCAGTGACATCCAAAGCTTCACACAAATTAAATGCTTCGCTTGCTGCATTCCTCTTTTAAGTCTGGCTGTTGAAGCAATATATCGCTTAAGATTTTATCGCAATATTTCCACGCCACCTGTTAACGGAGTTTCTTTCATTTGGCTGACCCATATAAAATAAGACGAATGTTAGACTTTTTAAAAAGGAACAGAATTTTAGTATTTTTATATCACCCGATTTGGCTTCTTTAGAAATATACGTTCGGATAACTTCTTGTAACGACTATAAACAAATGGATTTCAATTAAAAAATAAACAAAGGACACTTTGAAATGAATAAAATTTATTCTAGCAAATTGAAATTCTGCCACTGGCCAAAAATTCGTAAAATATTTTTATAAATAAATTGTATGTCTAGCAGTTTAGTGGGACTTGGGCGAGAAAATGTCATGATCGAGTTCTTCCTTCGAGCTCCATAAGAAGAAAGTCAAAATTGTGACATATTTCAGTATTAACTAGAATTGTTTTAATAGCCAGCAGATTCGGATTGAATTCAGGAAGGAATGCATTTTTATTTTAGAACAACTCACTACCGCAATGTCTCTTTTGGAAGGTAATTCTGAAGCAAATATAATTTCCGACAATCAGTTTCTCGGACGGTACCATATTATTTAGCCAAAAAAGCGTACCACTGTCAACCTATGCGGAAAACTAATGGAAAGCAAATTCCGACAAGTAACTCTTTCTTTGACGAACTTTCGTTCGCTGCATGGAATGAGAGAAAATGAAGAAAACTAATTTCTTAAACTGATAGAATTCTCGAAACCTGCAGTTTTTGTAGAATAATGCTGAGTAAATGAGACAGCAAGTTTTTAGCAATCCCAAATCTAAAGAATCAGAATGCAAAACGCGACCAAAAATATGTTATGCTAGAACCTTCTTGTTCACACTGAATACACATATGATACATTGAGAGCAAGTATGTACACTGAACACTCGTTTGATTTTAGAAACAAATATTTTTGATAATTGCTTCCAGAGGAAGAAAGTTTTCTCCTCGATGGATATGTACAGCGAACATCGATTGTGGCAAACGGTTTGATTCAATTTGTTACAATTAGGGAAAAGCACATCAGTTTTACTTCTTATTCTATTATCCCGCCTCTTCCGTAAGATATACATTGTACATGTATATTAAGCACGTAATTATCAGTTTTCTTTTTTTTATTTTGTGTGCGGGTTTAACGACCACTATGATCAAATGGAATGTATGTAAGAAGGTTACGCTTTCTAATTTAGGTCGCTTGTTCCAGGGGAAGAAAAGAACCATTACTCTAAGACGTTTGTATTACAGTACGTAATAGCAAAAAAATCACATTTAATAAAAGTGAAAGAAACCCCTAAACGCGACAAAAAGATAGAAAGACCCTTTAGTTTTGACTGGTATCAGCGAAGCGCGCAAGATTTGAACAACGTATACTGAATGATCGCAGAACTATGACCACCTAGTAAAAGTCAAATAGATGTTACCGAAAGATAAATGCAAAATTAATCATGCTGGTAGACATGCCTCGGAAAATGCGAAAATTATATCGTCATGGGACGAGAATAGAACATGCATTTCCCGATTTGGGTTCGAGTATGATACCGTTACACCACCCAGGATAAAGAACTTGGATGCAATTGAGGATGTGTTTTGGGACTCAGACGTAACGAACAGCTGTGTGCAAATCAAAGCATATATGTCCCTTCATTTTAGCAGCACGCGAGCAAAGCGCCAGTCCCCTGAAGAATAATACTTCAGAAATAAATGATAGTCAAATAAGTGCTACGGGCAGAGTGATGCCAAATCAACTACCTCTTTAAATAGTATTTTAATATTCTTACAAACTATGCATTAAAAAACAAAATATGGATGTATATATAATTTTTTACTATATATGTTTACCATGAGAAATAGAACGAAAAGTTTGCAAATCGCATTTTATCAAACTTTGCGCTGCCTAAAGAAAAAAACTGTTGGTCAAACGGGCCAACTGATCTGGGCGTAATGGTGGTCCAAATAATTATGCACTTGTCCAGGACCACAGGACTACCGGGAAATTCGAGCTCTGCATAGATATTGGACCTGCCGTCTAATATAAACACCATCAGCTCAATTATCGCCTTTCTCTCTTAGAACTTCTTATTCGTGTCTAACCAAATTCTTTCTCCAGTTCGAGCTCTTCTTTCGTTTCTCCGCTGTTAGCAGTTCACAAATAAACAAAATGCGAATTTTACGTCTTGAAATAAAAAAAATAATCCAACGGAGCATTCAAAAAATAACCAAGGGATAATTTAATTTGTTTTCGCAGGTCGTCTCTTTCCTTTCTCCGGGGAGCATAACCCTAAAACGCGGCTTTGGTTTCAATTATAATGCACAATGAAAAAGTAATAATTGACGTCTGCCTATATGCTTGGAACATTGATACAGCAATATTTAGGAAAATATTGCTGTATCACTGTCACGTGTACAGCAATATTTTCCTAAATTGTGCAAACTGCTTTGGTAATTACAAGGGGAATTAAATTTCTCATACGTATATCAAAATATCAAAAAACAAAACTTCTAACAATCTGGTTTGTTAATTAGGACGTATCCAAAACTGTATACCGAACAACTTCGATGGATGTGAATGATACGCGAAAGAAGTAAAACGACGATGTCATGCGCGGCTTTCAATATAGATCTTTTGGTATATTCCTTGAAGAAGGCATTGAGGAAGTACGATGATTTTTCCAGTGTATTTTTGTTGTCCAACATGATGTTACCACGATAGATTCTTCACGGAAAGCATTGCAAAGCACACGTTGAGAACTGCTCTCCGATGATATATTTTTTTGATTGAAGGTTTAACGACCACCGTGAGCAACTCAATGGGCTATAAGCAGTCGCCCGTCCCTAATTTAGGGTCACTGGTTCCAGCGAAGGTAGAGAGCCAGTGCCGTAAGACAAACACAACATCCATGCCTCACCGGGATTCGAACCCGGACCCTGTTCGGACGAATGATCAGGGGCCATCGCTTAGACCACTGCGCCACCGGAGCGGCACAGATGATAATCACAATCAACTGACTAATTTTTAACTTTTTAAAGTGTTTCCAGACTTTTCTATGGAATTACTACCAAGCCTGTACAAAAGCGGCCTATTATTTGTAATAAGAGTTTACGAACAAAATGCTCAACATAAAATTTATTTTAATAAACGAAAAGCGACAGCACAATATCAATTTTCAGTTTTGAAACATGGTCAGATATCAAAACGTAATTTTGAAATTCCACTTCTACTCGTTTCCCTGCAATCATCATAAATTTACCATGAAGGTTAAAATATTTTTTTTGACAGTAAACGTTAAACACTTATGCATTATTGAGCATCAGAAATATTTAAATTTCTGATATTGTATATTATTATGTAACCATTTGTAATTGAATAAGCAATTAATTCCTTATATATTTTTTACTGTGACATTTTGATAATGAGATCATCTAAGGAACTTCTCAGTCCCTTCTTGCAATGTTATCTGTCTGCGTACCATAAACACAATGGTCATCCATATCGAGTTACGCTATCTACGAAGAAGTAATTGGACAACTGTGATAGCAAAGGAAAACGAAGTTTATTCACCTTCAATAGTTGGTGGAGCCTCCACGAGCGGCGATTACAGCTGCGACTCTTCGGGACTTAGTCTCAACCAGGCGTTGTACGACTGCTAGCGGTATTTTCTTCCACTCGGCTTGGAGAAGACAGGTCAGTTCCTTCACCGATTTCGGACGGTGAGGTCACCCCTTAAGTCGACGCCCAAACTCGTCCCAGAGGTATTCGATAGGGTTAAGGTCCGGGCTCTGCAAAGGCCAGTCCATTCGATTAGCCCCATTGTCACCATACCAAGCCGTGGTGGACGTCGCAACATGACAGGTGGCATTTTCATCCTGAAAATAACATGGGTCCACCCCGCAAAACTGCCACAACGTAAGAAGCGCATAGTCATCCAAAATGGTGCAGTAGGTCTCGGCGTTGAGTCTACCAGGAATTGCGACCAAGGGTCCCTTGCCATACCAGGAGAAACACCCCTATAGCATAATTCCACCGCCGCTGAACTTCACAGATGGCACAATACATTCCGGCAGGAGGCTTTCTCCATGCAGACGCCAAATCCAGACCATGCCGTCCGAAAGGTAGAGGGTGAACCTTGATTCGTCGCTCCACAGAACCTGTTTCCACTGTTCAACGGTCCACTATCGACGTTCTTTGCACCACGTTTGCCGAGGAGTGCTATTTTCGCGTATCATTCCATGATAACCGAGCAAATGGGATTCCTTACGGATGGTATTCTTCAAAAGAACATTCCCGGGTGCCTGTTGAAACTTCTTGCAGATGTGGCCCATCGATTTGGTGCGGTTCTTCCGAATTTCTCTGGCCAGCACCCGTCGGTGTCTAACTCTCAGTTTTGTGGGTCTGCCGGGTCGGGGCACAATCCGAAAGTCACCTCTCATCTTCCGCATTCCAATCACGTAGACCACTGTCTATTTTGGGTACTACAACTCGCTGGATATGTCACGTATGGATCGGCCATTTCTGTGATACCCGACGATTACACCTTTCTCGAAATCAGAGAGCTCCGAACTGCGTGCCATCTGGTTTGTGACTGGTTGTGTTGTTGTTTCCCCACGATATTTAACGGCGGCGGCCGTGACGTGTATCAGGACCGCAGAAATCGTTGATTGCAGGTGTGTCCAATTACTTGTTGGTAGATAGTGTATATTACACAAAATATATTTATTAAGGTACTGCTGTACTGCACACCGTTATTGAATAGTTATTAAACTGTAAAAATATATTTTATTTTCAGGTTCAGTCTTAAAATTGGGTAAATAATGTGGGCAAAACAAAATGTTGAAAAAAATAAATTTCATAAAATATAAAACTAGTTGCGTTGCAGAAGAAATGCTGATGCATATTGTGAAGGCTGTAAGCGCGAACACCTTACACAGTATATGAAATACATGTGAAGAATTTCACATGATACTGAAAAGTGACTTGATTTCTCAGACACTGCCTATTTTTAATGATTCATATACACAGATACTTTGAATACACTAGGATATTGTAAATTCTTATATGAAGCAGATAAAGATTTTTTCCCTGAAATTCTAAAATTACGCAAATTTGCCTGCTGAATTCCAGGTTAAGATCTGAGAAGCAGTCTCCTCTACATTCGTAATATTGTCCATGTTTGAATACTACTATTTCAATACTTTCTCAAAGGGTGTTTTACTTTGCATCTAAGGACCAAAGGCTAAAAACTATTGTATTTTAAAGAGTGCAAGTCCATTATCTCTCAATTCACGATGAAACATAATTTTCTGTTTCTATTCTGTAAACTGATTTGTATTACGCCAATGGAATGTGCGTTAACGACGTCCGAAAGAGCATTTGGAATTTCGTGCTTGATGATATCTTGTAACACCGTGCATTTGTACACTTCTACGATATTGTGTTAGAACTGAAATTATTTTTGAAGAAATGTAACACAAGTTATCTAGCTGAATTTGTTTAACTGCAGGGTATATTGAAGATTTTAACTTGAAAAAAAATGTCAAAATTAATTAAATTTATTGAATTTCTCCACCAAATATTTCGTCGCATAACTCTTTAGGATTAAGATCAGGATTTCGTGCTGGCCAGTCCACACACGATACGGAATTATCATGAAACCACGCGGTAAAAGTCCTTGCTTTATGGCTCTGCGCATAATCCTGCTGGTACCAACAAGGCTCGGTTCCATAGTATTGCCACAGAGTTGGTTAGGCATAGTTGTTCAGAATATCGAGTTAGACGTGCTGGTAAACATATTTGTCCACAATAACCAATGAACCGGGACCATACTACGAAAAACGCTCCCAGACAAGTACACTGACAGCTACAAACTTCACCGTAGGAATAGTATACTGTGGGAAATAGCGTCGCCCGGCTACCGCAGTACCTACACACAGTAATCGGAATGATGGATCGTATATCTGGATTCTTTAGTCCATAGGACCTGTTTCCATTGATCAACGGTCCACGAAATTTGTTCTATACACCATGCTAAACGACAAGTAATTTTAAGTGTTTGAATATTTTCCATAATCTGAATTTTATTCCATCGTTTTCCGGAGGCTTTTTGTTTTGTGTTTTCAAATTTTAGTGTGATATAATATTTCTTCACCAGAAATTGGAAGCAGGGTTTCTAAATCAGATGGACAATATTTTATACACTTCCAAGAGTCATTGTCTTTACTAATATTTTCTTGATTTTCGTTCTCTTGCTCAGCGATTTTTCCCTTACAAGTTTCTTTTGTGATTTTTAATTTTTCTTTCACATCATTTACACACATCTCTTTTTTCTGGTGGAGATTTTTTCTTTTTTGTCAAATGTCTTGATCTTTGGCTATATACTGCTGAAACTTCACTTTCTCTTTATATTTTTCCTTTACCGGAGACAGTAGCTCAAAGTTATAAACGGTGCAGATTGGAATCCTTGTGAAGCATGGAAGTTGTTTTTATATACAGGCCCTGGCTGTCGTCCTTTTCTAGAGCCAGTGACGCTAAATTAAAGATGCTTAAACCCCAGCTAGTTACGTACGGTTTCTAGGTTTTATCCAAATTAGGATCTGCAGGAAAACAATGAAACAATATAAGAACTTTAGTCTTCCTGTTGAAGGCAAAACAGCTTACTAATGCATATTGTGGCATATTGATGCAATGCAGGAAAATAAGAAATGTTCCTTAAGACCTTAAAGAAACAGTAGCTTCTGATCAAGATGCGTTTAGCTACTATGAAGAAAAAATAGGATTATACATGTTAACAAACTATGAAGAAACATAACGAAAAAGCAAATATTCGCACTGACATATTCAACAAGTAGAAACGACTTTGAATGATCCTGAGTGAGCGGTATATCAAAACGGAAAGACACCAAATGTTCGTTCTTGCTTCCATCTGACGTTTTAGCAGACGGCGATTGCAATATTTTTACTCAAATACTTTTGAATGCCATCAAACAATGTTTATTTTTTACATTTAATTTTTTTTTGAATTTCTCACTGGATGAAAATACAAATTTTGAAAAGAACCCTGTGTAGTATACTTTCGTGATAGCACTGGCCAATTGACAGAAAACATATCTGCAGAACAATAAAAAGAAGGTTTTAAAATGAATAATTTCTCAAAATCCTTTTCTCCCTCAATTTCGGGAGTAAACAGCATGAAAGACAAAATGAGGATTTTTGAACAGTTTATTATTAAAGAGAACATTTTGTTTTTTAACGAAAACCCTGTCATCTCTTGAAAAAAGATAGGTGAATGTTAATACAATAGACAGAAGAAGTTAACTAACAGTAAATTATAAAAAAACAAATATCTAAGTAAAACTGATACTGATTGGCAATGATGATGATGAGAATGATGGTTATTTATAATTGATAATTGTATAGATTAGTAGACGTTGATAGTGTTTCATGCTTTCATACCTCTTTGTGAGATCGTTTCGATTTTTTAAACGTAAACGGCAAGTTGAAAGAGGTGATAAACAGTTTTTTTATCATTAAATAGCTTTGATTTATTTCGAGCAAAACAGTGCGTAATTGTTATCTATGTGTGATTGCTATTGTTTTGTGCACGCCACAATTTTTACATATATTATTTGCTTTGCGCATGTGTAATGTAAACAACTTGAACGGCCGGAGTTCTGTTGATATCAAAGGATAAATTAGTGATCGTTTTTCATTTGTTGGGAATTTAAAAGTTGATACACGTGCATTACATGTCCCAAAACCTGCTCTACAGTTCAATACAAAACGCTTTTTCCCCGTATCAAAGATGTAAAAGTTGAACTGACTCTAGTCCCACTCACAGCTGCATTAAAAAGTTTAGTCTCCTTTTAAATTAAAAAGGGTTCAAGTGATGTATCACCCGTAGAGAAACTTCAACCCTTCTGGAATTTCTGAACCACACATATTCATAAAATACCTAATAAAAAATATTTGTTATAAGTACAGATTTAGCAATAACACATTGATAAACGCTATGTATTCCCATGATGTTTAGAGTAAACCATCGAGCATATATTTGGTAGAGACACTGCTGACTCTGCCACCATAGGTCACGGCGAATCTTGGGAGTGACGTCAAACCTATGCAAAAGCAAATGAAATTATGCATTTGATAAAACAGTAAGCTTGTGTAATTTAGAAACATTATTAAACCCCTCATTTTATCTGTCTGTACGTCACGAAGCTTTTATTCCATTTGGTTTCAATAGTTTCAAAGCAGCTTCTTAAATGGATGTGACGTCAGCTGCAGCACGGGCGGTGACTTATGACGGGTAAAGCTGCGTGGACAGGAGTGGTGACATCACCTAATACAGTATGTTAAACATCCTAATACAGTATGTTATCCATAGGATAAAGGATCGGCCCACAAATTCTGAACGCCCCCAGGTGAGCTACGACGTAAATCATCCAATTTTCTTTCAGCTGTTTGGGATGACTATCCATATTACTTTGTCCACAGCTTAAATGAATAATTTCTCCTCAAAAAATATCTTACATTGAAATACAAATGCTCTGAAATGAAAATCAAGAATAATAATTCTTACTTTTTTCACAATATTATTCTGGTAATTAAATGCAAACTCGGAAAGAATAAAACTGAGAAGAAGTAACCCATCAGTCTTTGCGTTATTGCTCACGTTATTTTTGAAGTCAGAAAAATACTCAATTTTCACCTAAATCAGAACAGAAGAGGTTTTATAAAACACAATACATTGCAACCACCATTACTAAATATGAAAATCCTAAACAGGAAGAGAAAGAAATGGTGGTAAGTAAACTTTGAAGCAGATACGGTTCAGAACACATTAATGTACAAAATGCAAATACCAAGTGACGAATTACAGTGGAATGAAAAAAATCACAAATAGAATATGACATGCGATTTTAGAGAAGCGATTTCTATTTTCTAAATTATAGAAGTAACGGGAAGATTATTATCGGTAGATATTATATTAGTAAGACAAGGTACATTTTGATGTTTAACAAGCTTTATTCTAAAAATAAAGGTCGCAGCTCTAACATTCCGACGGAAATTTGCGTGAGTAGCCTAGACCATAGGAAGCTATTCTGGCGCGTGGTGAAGTCTTGATACTACAGGCCGGTAAAGGAAGTGTCCCGTTTACATTGGCAGCCTTGGTTCCCCTTGCACTTTCCTTTGTGATTATCCCCGCACTGGATTAAGCTAAACTTCTCGCGGAAAACCTAAAGCTTTTTGTGGCTAATCATTACGCAAAGCAGGATATCTTCTTTCAGTAGGACAACTCCCCGTTTCTTCGCTCACGCACGACAATGGACTGTTTGGAAGAGTATTAAATTTTGTTCGCAACATTTAACTGCCCATCTCACTCTTCTAATTTTAAACCATATCATCATTTGTGATACAAAGAAGAGTGATGCATTATTCCCTGAAATTCACAAAAGAAAAATGTCAGCTCTTTATCGTCAGCTCTCCTGGAATCATTGAACGGAGTACAACTCCAAACATTGAAACACTTAATAAACTACCTGATTTTACGTGCATAATGAATTTTCTTTCATTACGTTAGAGCATTGCAATTCTGTTAATAGATTTGACATTTTCTGTATTACGTTATTGATATTCTGGTTTTAAAAAGCTGCTGCTATCACGTAAATACATCAGAATCCCTGCAGCAGAACCAATTATTGTCTCTCTGAACATATTAATGACAACTCCCGGTTCCTTCGAATTTCGCTATATGTCGTGTTTTCTACTAAATATATTTCAAATAATGGTTCAAAATGTTCGACGTCATTTGAAATTTTCAACACCAGGCGCATTGTAACACGAATAAGTCAATAAGATGTTATTTTCTTAAGAATGTGAAAACTCACGGCCGTAAGAAATATTACATAGATTGGAATGCAGTATACGAACATTAAAAAAATGTATTCCTTTAGGGGATGTAAATTTATAAATTTTATAATCAATGAAAGCGTGTCAAAATTTAAATACTTGTTCCCCGAAATCAGCTTTTCGTTTTAGGCGGAAATTGCTACCATTTCTTTACTTGCTCATTTGAATATTTCTTTTTTTTTCAAACAAACTATTGTACTATATTAAATACTTTAGAGACTTAGACTGCACACACACCGAGTCTGTTATCATTTCGCTTTATGCCGTATTATATAGTAAATTCGGGAAAAATACCTTTGCGAGATTAAACCAAAATTTGATTCCAAGATTCCATATTGTTAATAAGCGTTTCGCATTTCGAATTAAATGCACTTTAGTAAAAATCTGTTCAGAGCCAGTGACCACAATGATCGCTCTCGAATGTGTTTTTTACTGAAGAACCAAATATTCTCAAATTTACCAAACATTCTGACATTTGTTTAAAGATACTCAGCCTCCAATTATTGTTTTATTATATCTCATTGTCTTAATAATTTTGTGAAAGTAATGTGTCAACAGAAACCTGAAGAGAAATAATATCATGTCGTTATAATGTTCGTCTACAAATACATTTCACAAATATTTGATATGTATACTCAGGGAATTCTGTGTATGAAAATTTCTAATTTTTGAAATTAAGTTTACGTCGCATGTGGTATTATTGAATCCGAAGCTATATATTTGCAATCCTGGCTTACTTTGCGCGAAACAGCGATTATAGGTTTGTCGAAAGATTGAAGCACATCGGCGCTCATTATTGTGCCTGATAATGCCTTTTTTTGTAAGGCGTGTGTGTTATAGCGAGGTTCCGCAAGCTGTTTCTATGAGGGTTTTTTTACGCAGTTTGCAGCTGTCCTTTGCTATAAGATGTGGAATAGGAAGCCGTTATTTTCTTACTGAAATTCCTAGGGACATGGATACGTGCATTTAGAGTGTAAATAACAGAGATTATTAATTCCAACGTCAAAAAGGTGTTCCATGGGTCACTAAATGATCCTCTCAATGGATTCCACTTATCGTCTTGGACAATAAACTGTCGGAAGAAGCATGTTTCAAGCATTTTTCAAACGCGTGTTGAGATGCATTAAGGACGTATTTCAATGCTGCTTAGGTTCCATTTGATATGGTTATGAAATGTAGAGCAATTGGTGGCTATTCACACGTAAGCTACCAAAAAGGTATCGAAAATATTATTTTGAAATGACCTTATTCCTTAGAACTCTGTTTTGAAGTGTTGATTCGCATCATTGTTAATTTTGACGTTTCGATTAACATCATTGGTAATTTTGACGTTGTGATTCACATCTTTGTTAATTTTGACGTTTTGATTCATATCATTGTTAATTTTCACGTTTTGATTCACAGAATTGTTAATTTTCACGTTTTCATTCTCATCATTGTTAATTTTGAGGTGAGTCATATCTTTAGCTTTCTGGCCCCGTTCCTCGAAACGGTAGAGAATAGAACTAGGGAGCCGACGACAAAACACTGGAAAGCACCCTTCAAGCCAACAACAAATACTTGCTTCCAAAGATAATTTAATGCAATCCAAAAATATTCCATCCAATTCAACGAAATGCTGTATTGCCAAACTTAACATCTACTTGCGAGTTCAAGCAAGTTTAGAAAATGAGTTCAACTTCGTACTAAGGATCATGCAAAGAAGCAATATGGGCTATTTGAACTTTTCATAGGCTGTTATCATTCTACTCACGTGCATGTAGGATACATTTTTTATTTTGTTTGGATACTATTTTTATCGCTTAGCGGCATATGGAGAGTCATAGCCTCAAGTTCTTTGGTATAATTGTTGAAAACTGGGAAAGAGGCAATCCATAAATTTTTCAAGGTGAACCATCGAGTGAGGCCAAAAGATTAATATGTATTCAACATAGCGAATAATGAGAGAAGGTTAATACGGGCAAGCAGTCAAAACTCTCTGTTCCAGGGTCTGTAAAAGGATTTCAGCCAAAATGGGGGAGAGAGGGGACCCCATCACCTTAAAGAATTTATGGATTGCCTCTCTTCCCAGTTTTCAACAATTAGGTTAACCAAATAACTTGAGGTTGAGGGTAAATTATCCTTTTTGGACATTATACTATCCCGCAACCAGGACACCAACCAATTTGAGTTTTCTGTATATCGTAAACCAACGTTTACACCTTGTATCATTCCCTTTTCGTCAACTCACCGTCCTGAACATAAAGCCTCTGCACTACGGTTCCTAATTAAAAGGGCCTTCACGCACTCTTCGTCGAGTAGAATTTGGAGGGATGAAATGTCTACGATTACGACCTTAGCCCGTTCCTTTGGTTAATCTACACCTTATATTCAAAGTTTGGTACAGAAAGTCCAGAAGCTGAGATTCGCGACATTAACACCTGAATCCAGTCAAGTTAATTTTTTTGGTAAACTAGATTAACACCCCACGATTGTCCCCTTTTTAAAAAGGGTATGTCACAAAAATAACTTAGATTCTGATATAAGCACCACAAATATTTTTTCTTTAGTACGTAACGACAGGGATGCATTGCCTACCTTGCAGAAACCTGGTGTTTACTGTATCCTCCTCATCAATGGGGACCCGAATGGTGATTTAAAATTCGGGAGAAAGGTATACGGGCACTTCTAGAATCTAGAGATAACCCATGAGGCACACTTTGTAGTGTGTCTTGTGGTGCTTCTTGATCTCTGTAAACAAGCCTATTTATTACTGGTGAATTGGACTTTAACAAGAAGTATCTCAAAATTGAACATCTGAAACTGATTAATTCAGATATCAACAATTTATCCTAATTTTATTGTGAGAGTGAATATATTCATAATCCCTTTCGGAGGCGTACGACTGTAGTTTCTCATTGTAAAACTTCCTTAATGTTGCTGCTAGTATTAACCAAATACAAATTCATATTGTCGTTCACATTTGCTTTATATACCTGAATTCAAAAAAATTACATTTAATTTTAAAATATAGGAACATTACTTCAATAATTCATTTGTTTTATTCAATGAAATGTTTCGCGTGTACTAACCATTGATGTTTAAAGAATGATATATATGCCACCAAATAAAAAAAATATTCTAGCAATTTGAAATCTCTTTGGTCGTATTTCCGAAGTATTTGACAGGTCAATTTGCACAATATATGAATTTTCATTGAAATGAATATCAGCACATACAAAGCAAACGTTTATGTTGCTTTAGCTGTTTTTCTGTTCGATTAGCATTTCATTTCATTTCATTTCAAACTAACTTTCCTGATTAGTAATAAGTATTTCATTGTTTCTGTTGTTTACAGGAAATGTAAGAACCTTTGTGTTCACCCAAGGGAATCTTATTTCCACACTCGAGGTTTCTTGACTACCGTGAGAATTTCGGTGGCCTGTAAGTAGTCGCGTGTCTCTAATTTACGACCACTGCTTTCAGCGAAGGGTGCAAGCAGTGCTGTAATAAAAACACATCATCAATGCCTCCCCGGATTCAAACCTGATAAATGGATGTTGTGTTTGTCTTACGGCACTGGCTCTACCCCTTCCTTGGAACCAATTGCATTAAATTACGGACGTCCAATAGGGGAAAGCCCATCGATTTGCTCATGGTAATCATTAAACATCCAAACAAACAAAAATTGTCAGAATGTCTCCATTTCCACTCACATTAGTAACATGCAGTAATGCTACAATTCTAAAGTTTCGAATTCTTCAAGAAAAAGAAGAACTGTACTCCGTACAAATAAACTTCACAATCCATTTTTCTCTTCTTCGTTAACTTACGAAAACGGAGCTGTATACAAAAATTTTCTGCACACTAAGTTTGGACGACAGCAGAAACAAGAGTAAACGGAAGTAAAGTGTAGTGAGATGCACATGCTCATTTAAGACCCGTATACTGACGGAAAAAGAAGTCTTGAATTATATAATTTTTACGTCGCCCTTTGTAATTGACAGCACAAACACAAACTATTAAAGAACATATTTTTCTCACTTAGCAGAAGAAAGTTTTTACGGCAGTTATGTAAAATCCTTTTAACCATAACTGAACATGGTTATTGAACGCTATACATGTTGTTTAGATGATTTATATAACCTATTTGTGAAATTTAAATGAGAAAGCTACATTTTGTTTTGGCTCAAATTTTTCGATCTCTTCGTATGTTACTAAAGTAGATTGTTTTAACTTAAAAAGAAAACATTCGTACTCTTCTTTTTCGATGTTTACGAACACGGAAATTATTCCTGATTAATATTTACCAGAGTCTTATACCTAAGCCTATCCCAGCAGAAACATCTTATAGCATTGCCAAATGTCGGCAGTAGTTAGCACAGAATATAAAAAGTATATATATCTGGATCCCTTGTTGTTGTTTTTTAATTCGTGTAGAAAACAATGCTGGATCAGAAAGATTGCAACAAGAGGAATAACCCAAAACTCCTGCCCTTCAAGGAGCATTTGATTCTCGATATCAGGGAGCAAGAAAAAAATAAGGATTTTGTTGCTGAGCATAAATTTGTACCTTCAAAAATTCATCAAAATCAATATGTATTTATTTTCTTAAAAAAACCCGAACATTTTCAGTTTAATGTATTTTTCCGCAAAAGTGAATAACCATTCGTGAACGATTAATTCCTAACGGACTTCTCTTCATCGTGCACTGTAAATTGTTCGCTTTCACTGCTGTCGTAAGGAAAAAAGTTTGCATATCATCATTCCAACTGCTCATTTTTTATAACATTTACACGGTGTATAGGGACAGTGGCTTACAATGTTAGGTAAGCATGTATCACCTGGATTATTATATATTTCCATCTAGGGTATGTTTGGCCTAATTCTGGAAATTTTTGTTGTGGTTGTAAGGAGGATGAACCCTGTAAATCATATTTCAGACAACCTGATGTAAAGAAAACTCCTAGATAATGTTCAGGAATGACCGATTTGTTTAAATGTTGATTAAACTGGTAAAAAGGTGATATTTATGCCATCATCATTTCATAATTTTGACATATAATACGAAAAAGTAAATTAATATCATTTTTGGAGGTGTTGAGTGCAAAGATTATTGTTGCACTCTTAACAATAACCCTCTCGCCCAAGTCTTCGTCCATCATGTTGTACTACATGCACAGCAATTGTCGTAATTTTTAAGAACATGCATTTCGTTCTATTGGTGTTTAGCTTTCACGTTCCTGCGGTTTTGCTTTTATGTATTCATAAGATGGAACGACATTTTCTACAATCCTTTTTTCAATAAGCCTATAAAGAATTGATAAAATATTCAATGCATTTCGGATGAAGTGAAGCATGGGACCTTAACTGAGCTATTAGAATCAATTGTCTTGGGGATTCATTCAATCATACACGTTCAGTCTTGGGACAAAAAATCGTAAGAGAAACATTTTTATTTTCCTTGTTTTTGAAACTAATCTACTAATTCCTAATTGTTTGTCGTTGAGCTTTAATTACATTTTTGCATTTCAAGTACGGCATTGATATTTTTAATACGTTTTCTTGTAAAATGATGAATACGTCATAGTCGCAAACCAGATGACAAACTTTAGATTATTTCTTGTACTGGATGGTTTTAAAATAATTATCCGTATTTTCTGGGGTCTAGAAAAGCATCAAATGGAGACATTGCAAAGAAACGTGGTAAGAAGTTAAATGATGGCATGGGTATACGATTTAATGGAGAAAAAGTGGTCAAATTTAAGCACTAAAGGAATAATGGTGCTGGAGGCACAAGCGAAGAAAAGGCATGTGTTTGAATATGCTCTTTCTTGACATCAGAAATGTTTCAAAACAAAATCTGCTCTATAAGCCTGGTGTTAGAGGAGTAGCATTAACAACATTTTGCTTAAGCTCTGCCACGGAAAAATTGTCAAGTTTTGTGTATGACCTGTAAGATTTGTTCAAGTTTGTCTTCATTGACACGTACATAATTCCCTTCTGGCATGTAAGAGTTTTCTCATATGGATAATTCCTCCATTCTCCACAGCCGGCATTTTAATGATTAGACTTGTCCTTAACTTAATTGCTCTTGAAAAGTCAAATTTCATGTAAGTTACAATTTTTCTGCGGCGTCTATGGCTCGATTATTAAATTTTTCTCTAAGTTCCCATAATTCTACCCTGATAAACCTGATAATGCAGTTTTGTTCCCTTTTCACTTCTTCTACTTATGAATTAGGAAAGGTAAAATGCATTACTACCTTCATTACAATGCACTTCGTTCATCAAGAATCAAATATACACCTCCTAAAAATATATGGCACGCATAATTTCCTTATAGCTGCTGCAAAGTTGCTCCACCATGAGGTACTAGCCAAAACATACTTTAGAATTTTCTGTCTACCGTTCAGGATTTTAAACTTTCAAAAGTTCTTGATAAACTATTAAAAGCTTGAAATTCTCGTTCTGATACTTTTGATTCTATATTTGACAGATAACTTCCATTTTACATTATTACTGAGTCCTTCGCGTTGGCCCTTTAGCTTCTCTACTAAATGAACACTATCGGACAGACTGTCTTTCTGCAGTTCTTCATCCGGTTAATTGAAACAGGTACATACGTTTAATTTGGGTAGAACAAAAGCAACTTTATCACTTTAAAAAATTTGAAGAACATTACGCCCAAAGCTGAGAAAAAAAGGAACCCGAAAAATGTAGGTCGAAAAGAAATTGTGAATCCTCAATCGACCGTTGCGTGTTCCATCAGAGTTTCGTATGATTCACTCAGCGAATCTGTTAGCTCAACGAAATCTAAGGAACAACTATTACAAAGGGAATTACTTCGTCTCTTTCAAATTGAATAGAGTTGTTTAAGACTTGCGAAGTATTCGCATACTGGAAAAGTATTGGATAAAAATATCCCCAAGTTAGTGATGGGCATAAGTGAGTAGAAATAATCGATCCATTCGATTACGAAAATAGCTCGGAAGATTCGATTACGCCAAATTTGAACGAAAAAATCTTCTCGAGAGACCTCTCGATTGCTCAAACGCTGTCTCGTTCAAACGAGTGCATTCGAAAGGCGAAATTGCTCGTCTCTTCTCGAGAACATAGGTTCCGAGCGAAATCGATCGTCTACCCGAAAACATCTCGAGAGTTGCCGAGAAGGTTCGGAAGTACTCCCTTTTCACGTGATCGAATTATCTCTCCCAGAAAGAATCAGTTGGGTTCCTTTATGGGTTCCTTTTAACTTTTGAAGCTAGGTTAAGCTATTCGAAAAAAATCAGGCGTCTTTAGCGTCATTTCGTTCAACGAAAGAAAGCACCATTTACAAAAATTCGAATTGTTATTTCGAATGAATATCTCGATTTGTCAAACGCAGACGGCGGCTCTGAACGTAACACGCCATCTACCGGTAAATTCTAAAATCAGAAATCGTTCAAATGGTTATTTCAAATAAATATCTCGATTCGTCAGACCTCTCGACTGAAACATTTCGATTCTTAAATTAAATCGATTATGTCCAACACTACTTCAAATTTCCTCAACATTAAGCGAAATGATAAACAGATTTTAAACAAATTACTGAAAATGAAGTTATGGATATTATTTTTTGCTTTTCGAAGGCACATTTCAAAATAGTATGGTTTGAATATTTCATCTAAAATCAAACTTCCGAAATGAAGTCTATATGTAGTTTTTCCGAAAGGTAAAGGACTATAATATTCTTTTAACACGTCTTTCTAACAACGGAAGTTCTCTACAGTTTTATTGTATTCCAATAATTTAAAATTTTATATGGGGGCTTGCAAACATGACTGTTATATATAAACTAATTTATGAAGAAATATACAGTGACTACCTGGTTAGTAATTTGTTGCCCCATATCTGGGTCTTAATACTGTTTGAATTCATATTGCCATGCATACTCTATTAAATGCGGTAAATGTCTTATGGTATATTAACACAAATGTTATGAATTGCACGCTCCATCTTTTAAAGGTTTGATGGCAGAGGATCCAGCTTTCTTATGCCCATGTCGACTTCATCATACAAATGCTTCCTTATTTTGAATTCAGGAGATTCTGAGCAGCTCAATGTACCAAGGAAAATTACCCATGATGCTACTCAATGCATTCGCGTACATTGCGAGAACTAAGTATTCACCTCCATTGGGATCAACCATAATAAATCAATAATCTCAATCGGGACATTTGGCCACACGTTTTCTATTGGTGACATGTAAGCTATTTTACCTGTGGTTTGAGGTGGAAGGGAATTAAGATGAATTGAAAGTTGCTTTACAATGAAGTTGGAAGGCACGAGAATTTTGAAGAATTTCCTAAATATTAGAAACAGTATGCAACAGACCATTGAATCCGACAACTATGTGGTAGAAAAGGCAATATTTTGGAATATTCATTACGAAGGAACTGTCGTATTATCACGGAACACTGCTCTCAGGTATTAGATAGCACCATTCCACTAGCTTCTCTGCAGATAATTAATCTACTTCACATTTTCTACAAAATAAAGGTCTATAAATTGATTAAAACACAGATCTTTAACGACAGAGTTAATGCGTGGTGCGGGAAGACAGTTTACATTGTTGAATTTTCTTTTAATTGTCATCCAAAATTATATATTTCGCTTTAAAGCACTTCAACAAAGCGAATCATAATTGACACTAAGCTGACGTTCTGCAATCTATTGGACAATACTAAATCGTTCGTATTTATTTACCATTTCGTGAAGTCGTTCTTAGTTTTAATATTTAGGATGTTTTGTGGCTTGTGTTGATCTGAGCAGTCACAAGTACTGCTCATGATAACGTATAGAAAATTACTTGAAGGTGAAATATTCCAATATCATCAATTGCTACTCGTTGTTAAATGACCTTACCGGGAATTTCCCAACAAACAGAACTTCCCGCAGCAGCTGTAAATTAACCCGTCTTGAGACTCTCCTCCTAGACCCTGCCAACGCTCACTCACCGAAATAGCTCCAAAACAGTGGCTTGATTGAAATGGACATAAACAGAATGCCGTTCATACACTTGAGAAACACTCTGCTTGGTCCCTCCCACTCCTCTAAAAGAAATAACACGAAACCAAAATGGCATTACAGAGCAATCCAAAGAAGGTCCATGCGTAATTGTGTGGCGGAAGACGAACCGCTAATTACGGAAACAATTCCTCCGCCCTACCGTACCTACAACAATTTAAGAACCTCAGACCTTTGAATTCTCATTAGCAGCAACCAAACAGGGCAGCTGCTGGATTTCAAAATATTAAATGAGCCGTCAGCAAATCAGGTACTGCGGTTCTTGGAAATAATTTAAATATATATTTTGTTTTGCATATCTTACTGCAAGTTTGCATGAGCAACTCTTAAAGCAATTATTATTAGCTAAAAATAAAGAGATTTCATTATTTTACTATTTTATAAACTTTCAATATCAAAAACAAAATTTAATTGAAATTATCTGACATCGGTGTTTTATTAAAATAAAAAGCCTATTGTAAGCTTTCTCTACAAAATTTAAATTATTAAAATTAAGAAACGAAGTTAAGAAACTGGCATTTACATTCGGCATTAATATTGGCAACATCTTATTCTTGCATACTGATGAAATCATTACAGCTAATGTTATGTTAACCGACATTTTACCTACCTTTCTAATTTTCGAATTTTACGTTTTTTCACTATTTTGAATACAGTAGGAATATCCAATTCTATCATCCCCTATATGCATTTTCGTTCTGTTCTTCAAAATTTCCTATGCAATTTCTGATTTCTTTCTACCAGGAAATTAAATATCTAATTGTATGGACAGACTCCACATATTAAAATTTTACAAAGAGTAATTACAAATATTTTCTTGTCGAACTTTTGTCCTGCATATTTCCACTAATATCAGTTGACGACAAATCATGAAACGGCAGCCCTGATTAGTCGGTGTTCTTTCTTAAACATTTCGTTCCATTGATTTCAGATCTTTATCCCTGCGAGATAAATTCAGGAACTAATTTTATAAATGACACTTAATAATTTAGATATTTCTTGCTTCTTCCTCTTATTGAATTTTGTTTTCTCAATTTTTCTCAGAGGAGCGTTTCAGAACTTTGAGTAAAGAAATTTTGCTTTATTTTAATACTTATCTCACTGAAAGAAATACATTGAATTCAGCAAGTGTCAAATTAGATTTGGGTTTAAATTACATGTTCAATTCATTCATAGTTTGAATATAAAATATATATACAATTTTGTTAACAGTAATTAACATTTACTGCAATTAACTTCACTTATTACAGTGTCCACTAAATTGCAATTGTGTCCTTAAATATAATGACCAGCAATGCTTTTTATAATGCTGAGGAAAGACCGCAATACAGGAACTCAAATACTAATAGGAAACAGATGTTCCCAGTACGCTGAAATCTAATGTTCAAACAGAAAAATAGAAGAAATTATTTTTGCATAAATTCTGTAAGAATTTTGAAAATATTTATAAACGGGGTTGTGCAGTCAGTTAAGTGTCATACTAATACAAATTTGTTTAAAACGGTGTAATATATTTTCATTACTCAAATCTGTTTTTCAAGTATTTTAAAGCATTAAAATCTTTACGAGTTCATATTAGAGTTTCTGCAAAATTGCTTTTTATAGAAAATGCAGTCCAGTACAAAAGTTCAGAAGATATTCAGCTCACGAGTTCTCCTTTACGATTGGCTGTTTAACGATTTCTTCAACAGTTTTTTTTTCCTTTCCATGCACGAAAGGTAAAAACGACTGTAACTAAAACGCATTTGGTCATCCCCATTTAATCGGAATACTTCACCAATCTTTGTCGCATGCTCCATTAGAAAATGGAAGTCAAGTTCTAATGTTACCGCATACATTTCGGCGAAGATCGATTGGCCTTTGTACTTGCATTTTCTCGCAAACATGTGCGTCGACACCAAATATTATCAAGTATTTCAAACTTTTATATACACTGAATTATCAGTAATAAAGTATATAAATTGTCAGAAATGTCTTTAGGTTTAAAAGATGCATAAAAAGGAATTCGTTGGACGGATGATGGGGAAACGAAAATAAAAACCAAAGTGTCGAGAAATGACTATAAATACATGTTTCGTAATTTAACCTGTGTCTTTTTTCCAATGCAATTCCTCCCAACTTCTGTACTTAAAAAATTAAACACTCAGGTAAAATAAGTTTTTACAATAGAGAATGGTATTCCTTGTTTGCTAACAAGAATTTTACGTGAGCACAGCTCCAGTAATATCAATATTGTTATACGGAACACATTGTGCAAACGATAGATACCTACTGCTGATAATTCATTTTACTTTCCGTATAAATCTGTGTTTTTTCAATATGCTAAGAGTGTACTGTGTTTTTTTCTTTTTTTCAAGAGCTACTCAACTATTGATATGGCCTTTCCGTATTAAGGGAGGTGGTTAAAATGCACTGCAGTTCAATCATAGGCATGCTTATCAATGTGACCTAAATGCAAGTGCTTCTGAACTTCAAACTGAAATAGGCCATTCCCTGTTCCCTAATTTACGTAAAACATCCGGATGTCCTTGAATTTGGCGAATTGACAGTTGCTCACATATCTATGTAGGGAAAATGAGTCCATAAAAAACCTAAACGCGAGAGGGTGATGGTACTTAAGATTCGTTGGGAACAAATCTTTTACAGGATTCTAATTTTCTAAACAATTTCTAATCAGGATGTTGAAGGTGAATCATGTACAGAATAAAACAGTTCACAAATCACTCTAATAATATACACATAAGATTCCATAGTTATCACGTTTACAATAAATAGTTTGTGTATTCTTACTTTACCTGTAAGGTGCATTACTGCTTGGTGATCTGCATGATTTCATTGTACCTCCGAGTAGAGATGCTTCAGGAAGGTTTCCCCATTTCCCTGCCTCTAAACATTTTTACTGCCCTTTCCTATCGAGATCTGTCACTCAATTTCACTAGATTTCAATTATTGAATGCCTTTTTTCCAATTATGCATTATTCACGGCAAAGGCAATGATTCGTGATAGACAGCGCAATGACCTATGGGTCTCCCATGCTGTATATGCCCCGTGTACGGCAACGTCAACGATACTACCAACTGACTTCCATCGAGACAGATCAGATAGCAAAACTACAGAATGTCGCGGTGTCACTGCGTGCAATTGTTATTGTCTGGCCCGTAATTTCAGCCCTGTGCAACGCTGCTTGTCGCATTTGCAATAACATCATCAGCTGACACGCCAACGTGGGAGCAGCGCATTGAGGTAAAATACATTGGGGTTGAGCTAAAGCTGGTAGGAAATAGCAGCGCACGAACTTCTTGACACAGAATTGAGATCGCAGCTCACCTAAATAAAGAGATGATGCAGCTTTGTCCGGGCAAATCATCAGAAAACGTCCTATGAGGCAGTAATAATAAACCGACGACATCGGCAAGCTGTTAGCACAGCAAAAGCAACACAGGTGTCTCCCGAGATCTACATCACTGTGGGTGGAGTAGGTCTCGAAAACATTGGACATTCTAGTGAAATCACTTAATGCTCACAGATGGAACTGGCTTCCACGCGTGACCTAAAAACGGCAGAACATTCTTTTCAGTTTATGTGCTAACCTGAACCTGATTTACATGCATTTCCATTTTTTCTTCATGGTGAGATTTCTTCCATTATCTGGTTGTACTGCATTTTCGTAATTTGGCATTGTTTTCCTGCTTGATAATCGAACACTCGGGGCTAGAGACACAACAGGTAACAATGACTTATATTTATGCTGGCTCAGTACTTTTTCCATTTTGTAGCTGTAACACTCTATCTACCTCCATAGCGCCACAAAACACCTACAGTTAATATCTGTATTACGTATTTAGCAAAAAAGTAAAGATGCTCCTGATATTTAGGTGTTACAGGATAACACATGTGTGGAATTGCATATTTCTTATCAAGAGAATATGCATCGAATGGTAATGAGATCAAGGAGTCTTGTGATTTATTTCGTCTAATTTAAAATTTTTAAACACATTTTACGTGGATTCATAAAGAAAACCGTATATATTTTTTTTTGTGAAAAGGAAAATGGTTTTCAATTTCATGTGTTAAATGTATCGTTACTACCCTATAAAAATACACGGAAGATATTGAATGTGAAGGACTATTTTCCAGGCTATGAATGTGAAGGATAATATTTCAGGATGAAAGTTTCAACGCACCGACTGAAACATATCAATATGTATTTAGTTCATATCAGCAAACGGTAAAACAAAGCCACATTTCGAACTTGCACTTTTCTAATGATTTCGCGTGACAAGAATAAACATGAATTTCTTTTACTGAAGCACGTGCGAAAATGTAAGAATAGGAAATTCCGTAGCTCTTAAATAACCATCCGTTTCCGAATCCCCGTTTTGCAGAATGTTAAACCCGGCATAATGACTACCCTCAGACTTTGGGTAATTCGTTGAAAAGTTAATATTACATATAAAAGCAAATGCGCTTTGCGAAGTTATAGTGTTAAAAGTACGAAAACGCTCATGACGCCATTTAAATCGTCTTCTTTCTACCTAACAAAAGTGGGAAAAAAATCCTCGATTTGCAATTACATCTGAACCTTAACTTCCACTGGTTCTAGATAAGGTGTGAACCATAACCAATGAAATGGACACTACAGCAGATGATTAAAACACAACCTAAAATGAAATGTAAAAATTCCTAAATTACATAACTTTTAGGATTTGTAACTGAAATTATGTTTTCCCAGGTATTTGCATTCCCATTTGTATATAACAAAAAATCATCATCATAAAAATTCTTTAAAGCTCATGTACTATATTTTGAAAGCTTTTGGTTTCATCAGAGTACATTATATTAATCAAAATATAAAATTTCGGCATTTAAAAATATATTTTATTTTCTTAGTCTTGGCAATTATAAAACCGAAGAAGAAAGAACGATAGATGCAAGAACTTTTACAGATTCAATTACCACTGTAAATGCAGCATTATCTGAAATTTTTTTGTCGTAGTCGCAGTTCTAAAAGGTCAGCTAGTTTCATGCCATAAGCATCAAAAATATTTTCAAATCGAGAAAATCTTCGCAGAATTATAACTACACCTGTTTTATGCTTTAATTATTTTAAACATTGTAGATTCGTAATGTTCTGTTACTTCAAATAATTTTGGAAACCAAATATTTAGGAACTCTTATTTCTTTTCATTGAAAAATCAAAAACTACAAGTAAGACGCAAATGTTTTTTATCACCATTTTCATAGGTCACTTAAGAGGCTGAGAAAACATAAGCGTAAATCGCATTAACTTTACTTATCATAATAAATATGATAAATTCTCATGTAATTGAATTTACTTACCATGTGGATGAATTTAATGGAGGAACAAGCCCTTTCCTTTTCATTAAGGCATGTGTTAGTATCAAATAATTCTAGCTGCATTCCCCATAAACACTACCGACATGAGGATGTTCGTTTGTTTTGCACATACTTGAAAACTCCAGGATGTGCATTTCGTCCCGATGCACCATTTACGCGTCGCTATATCAAAACAAATGGGAAAAATCGGGTCTCGAATGTTTTCCAGTGTTAACATTCGGAAAACATTCGGTTAAATTCGGTTTTCCAATGTAACATTCAGAAAATATTCGGTTCCCGAATGTCCTCAGGTTCCTACATATGTGAAAGGAAATCGATTTACATTAGCGACGTCCAAAATCGTGTAGTTAATAACGAGGAACAGTACACCAATTATGTAGTAAATAGTAACACTATAAGAGGAAATATGAGAATTGTGGAACCGCGTCCCAAGTATATGAGAACACGGATAATTTTACCTGAAGCTCGATTCTTCGGACGCATAAGTTGACCAAAGCGAGGAGACATATCCGCATTAGGATAATTAGATGACATTTGAATTTTTCTTAAACATAGTAGTTATCCTTGCCGTTCACATCCGAAATACACGTAGCTTGAATCATGATGTCAAGTGAAATATGCACGTTATGGAAGCACGTCCCAAGTCTACGGGAACGCAGATTTTTTTCCCTGTAACATTCTTCTTCCGAAACCAGAGTGTTACAAAACGAGGAGACGTATTGATTCTGAGAATCATTGGGTAACCCTTGGACACCTTTTGAAGTTGGGAGCAATTCTTTAGGTTCACACCACGAAATAAATGTAGATAAATTTTCAATTAAACGTTGCTAACAGACGAGAAAATAGACAATAGTGGAAGCATGATTGTGAAACTGTATGAAATTTCGAGGCGTTTCAAAGGAAGCAAAAATTTATATTATTTTGTGTTTGCCAGTCAGTTTAAATGAACCGTTTGTTCTTTAACTTTTCAACAATCGAGCGATATTAATTTCCATATTGAAAAAAAATTGCTTGAAATGTTGACATAAAGGAGAAATTCACACAAATATATTTATCTTTTGGATACAGCAGAGGAATATTTTGTGCCAAATTTTAAAGACGCGTTGAAAAGAACATTATTCAGTAAAGATACAACCATACCTATTATCCGAAATAAAACAGAAACTGTTCGCTTCAGAAGTGAGTATCAGTTTTGTACAAATTCCAACAGCTGCATTCTTCAGAATTTTATTCATACACAATATATACATGTACATTTTGTATGTCTTATAATCAATTAGAAAATCATATCCCAATTTTTCTAAGCTTTTTTAAAAAATGTGAATCGTTATATTTAAATACATCTCGGAAAAACTATAGACTATACAATGCAACATAATTTAATTATCATTTTATATCTTAAAATTCCCGATGCTTCTTACCAAACTTCCAGCTAAACATCAGTGCAGGTACAGATACTAATGCTCATCATTCATTAAAAAAGTACAGGGTGCTATTTCCTTTGAGATGTCCAATATACACTTGTGTGAAGACAAGCCTACTACAAGATTTGCATGTAAATGTACATTTTCTGTCTACTGAACCACGAAAAATAAAAAAAAACATTTTTAAACGCAGGCACTGTTCTATAAAACGAAATTATTAGTTTGAATACAATTCCGCACAAATTCATCACACTGATTTTAACGATTTCATGAAACAAGAGTACGCAAAAAAGCATTATATTTTTCTACTGTAACTTTTAAAACAGGACATCGGGTCATCCAGTTTGGACAGACAATCACATGTCACTTAAGTGTATAAGTGTAGAGTTAAATATATGTACAGAACTAAATTTCCAAAAATCATAGCTGTATATCGAGGTCTTTGTTTAGTAAAAGAAGTGATATCATTGATCTGACAGCATTGATACAAGTGATGTAATCTCGAATTCGAGTAGATAACCCAGTGAAAGGTCTAAATGTATGTACCATTAGATGAAAATTTGTGTTTTCAAAGGAGGGAACACATTTTTTTCGTTACATATCAACATTTGTTCATTGAAGTGGTAGAAAATTTTAGAAATGATAATATGTTTGTAATTATTCTCACTTTTAAACTCGAAAACATATTGTATTACTTTGTTAACAATATCAGTTTCCAAATCCACTATTCCTCTACTAAAACAATGAAACACTTATGGATATATTACACTGCGTCGCAATACTGTTCGTGGATAACAGAATCTACAGCCTGTAAGGGAGTAAATATTGGAGTAAAGTTTTGATTTTGTCATCATGTGTCAACATGGAGAACTTAACCTCCGTCATATCACTGGTATTACATTGAGAAATTCACAAATTCTAATTTGTAGATATATATTTAAAAAGATATTTTTGGAGCTTTTACTGCCAATATGAATTAGTGGTATTCAGAAAGCAAATTGGAAGATAAATAATAGTGAACTTACACTACTAATAAATAATTTACTAGCTTATAAGGCTGTAAGTAGAATTGTTATAATTCGCTTTAACATTCTGAAGGTATTTTGATCGCATTTCGGAATGGCCGAAAAGCCAATGTTTTCAGGATTGCAGCTTTAATGGATCGGTTCTTGCAGTCAACAATGGAACGAAACGTGAATTATGTTTCATCATACGACCATAGACTTTTTGTATAATCATTCTGACGCGTCCTCATTAAATCTAGACGTTATTGACTCTATTGTAGCCTTGTTATCCTTTGTTAAGATACGGGGCAGTCTTCGCTCATCCGGAGAGTGTACGGCACATTTACGGCCGCAATCCCACTTACATTGCAGTACATAACTATGGGGATGCAAAGTCAGGTGAGGCGCAAATGTATCATAGGCAATCTCTTGATATATGTCAACAGACTTGACGCAGTGCATCCTGTGCATCTGTATCATCATCGAAGTGGATCTGACGACAGGAAAATAGAGGTATAACAATACCACCTGGATTAGAAGAAATGCTATCTATTACACACTCACCAACCTGGTTGGCTAGCGTGGTGAGTAACGCCCCACCCCCACACACACAAATATATAACAACAACCGTAGTTCAAAAAATTAAGGATGCGTGGCGCAATGCATGTTTGGTTTAACCAGAAAATATTAGTAGAGGAACTAGTGGATCAGGAAAATGACAAGATTGGAAGACATTAGGATCAGAGTAAAAGCTCTGAAATATCAATGAGCTGGTCATATTTTAAGATGAGCGGAGAGCGGACCACCGTTGGACAACAGAAATGTTAGACTAGATTCCAAGCGACCGGAAAAGATCCAGCAATATACCACACAGGAGATTAGTGGATAAAATTCGAAAGCCTGCGGTAGTGACGTGGAGGAGGCTCTCTTAGGACAGACGTTGTGGAAGTAATTTAGGGAGACCTTTATCCAGCAGTGGATAGCAAGTGGATGACAATGATGTTGATAATTTACCCGAGATGACATGCTTGTCACAGGCTTCAAATGCAAAGCGAAGGCTCTATTTATAGGCATTGCCAATGGAAATGTCACATGTAAATGGGTTATTTTGACTAATACGGTATAATCATATGTCCAATCAGTATATGATCTCAGTACAAAACTTAAGGTAAAGACATTTTCGAAAAAAATCAAGAAAATCAATAGTTCCGATGCATCCTCTTCGGAAGCAAAAGCAGAGGAGACTACGCTGAAGAACAATTGAATTAGAGGTACCTGTCTAGTAAAGTGTAGCACCACTTTTCGTCCTGATGACGCTGGCTATTCGTCTCGGCATGGACTCGACAAGATACGGGAAGCGTTTGGAAGCCATAGGGATCCACGACCCATGAACAAGCTCCCACAGTTCAGGAAGATTTGATGGATTGGGTCAGAGCCTCGAACAACTCTCTCGATGGCATCCCAGATGTGCTCGATGGGATTGAGGTCAGATGTCCTAGCTGACCACGGAAGCGAAGTCACGTCGGCAGAGTGTTTATCCAACCAATCAGATACAATACGGAAGCGATGGCACGGTGCATTGTCTTGTTGCAGGATGAGGTCCCCAGTGGGATGTTAAAGACGCACAAACGGGAGCAAATGGTCTTCCAGGAAGTCCCGGTAACGTTGACATGTGAGGGACGATGTCACACGTACCAGGGGTCCCATTTCAGTCCACGTAAACATTCCCCAGACGAGAATACTACCCCCACCAGTTTGAAGAGTACCCTGCTCGTAAGAAGGATCCATCTCTTCATGTGGTTTGCGCGGTACCGGTATCCCGCCATCCGCATGTACCAACGTGAATCTTGACTCATCAGTCCAGGCAACATTTTTCCACATGTGTAGGGTCCAGTGGCAATGTTCCCGCGCCCATACTAATATTTGCACCCAGTGAGGTGCGGTCAGCAGCGGTACCCTTGTGGGACGATGGCTTCTGTACCCCATAGCGAGAACATGGTTCTGGATGGTGTGGCTGCTTACACGTTTTTGTGCACCACTGTTAAATTGCCGAGTGATTTCTTGCACTGTGGCCCATCTATCCGCTGTTACAATGCCAGCTAGCCGACGACGATCCAGGTCATCCACACGCTGTTGTCCACGGCGGTTGGCCATTGGTGGGATGGTTTTACCGGATTCGATATACTCACGGTGCACCCGTGCCATAGTGGCTCGTGAGAATCCCAGTGCCTGCACGACTTCCGATATGGAGTGACCCATTCGTTGGGCCCCGACAATTTTCCCACGATCAAATGCGCTTAGATCCTTCGTCTTACCCATACTGCGTCCGACTCTTAGTGATTTCCGTCGCATCACTCCTTATATTGTCGGATCTCTGCCTACGTCTTGTCGTTTCCGTTTACAGGGCCGCCCACAGCGCCACATTTGCATAACGCCAGCTGTCTCTAATTCCATTGCTCTTCAGTGTATAATCTCAATGTACAGCTTTTTACAGGAAGTGAACATCGAAATCTGGAACATAATTTTTTTGGCTTAAATTACCTATTGTCCTGAAAGTAAGGAGCAAAACAAAGAGAAGCAAAATTAAACTGTCTTCACTAGTGTAATTACTATAATTTGTTCAACGTAATGCAAATAAGAAATTTCTGAATTCCAGGTAATGCGATGGGAATGAGCAATATGTTTTTGGTTGATGTCATGGATTTCTTTCTGCGTACCGGAACTAAATTTTATGATGCTATAATCTTCATATAGGCGCACATATCGAATGATTTCCGCATACTAAATTTGTATTTTGAGCAACGCACTGAAACAGCTCTCGCTAAGAATACAATGCTTTGCATTTAAAATAAAATCTATTGGTAACACCTTTTTGGATTACGGCAATTACTAGGGAATTTCCTCACACATTATTGTATTTTTGTATCTTCAGAAAACCTAATATTTGCATAGTTAGAATTACTGAATGATGATTTTAATCATAGTAAGCATACTATACAATGAGTATACAAAGATACTGACATAGTGATTGCAGTTGTACTGAATTGAAAAACTGTTCGACTTTCTTGCAGTGATTTAGCAGGAAAAATGCATTTAATCTTTTTTTTTTTTTTTTTTTTTTTTTTTTTGAAATGATCACCTGTCAAGTTACTTTGAAGAGCACTGTTTTAAGAGAAGGAAATTCCTTCGGTAGATTTCAACAAAAATATACCGTTAGTCATCATATTTGTGCTGAATATAAAACAAATTTGGTGTGCGTTGTTCACACCGTTTGGATTGGGTTCATTTCAAAGGAATTTCGAAGCCAGGGCATTAATAGAAAGTCACTCACCATGTTCGTCCAAAATACATTCTCTATTTTGGAGAAACATGGTGGTGGCTTTCTTTTAATGCCCTGGCCTCGAAATTCCTTTGACATGAAACCAATCGAGCAATTGTGGTTTTGATTTGGAAAAGCGGTTTCACAGTAAATTACCACCACCCCGAAATGTCCGGCAACTGGAAAACCCGCTGTTGACATTATGGTACCAGTTACTCAAGGATACCTATCTCGACGTCATCGAATCGATGCCTTGCCGAACAGACACTCTTTTGAGTGCTAAAAGTGGTCCTACGGCTTATTAGGTAGGTGGTCATAATGTAATTGCTCATCGGTGTATACCTTTGCAATGTTCGCTGCTGTGTTGGCACCCTCATGGACTGTATATATGCTGAATTTGTAAGTTGTTTGGCAGTGGATTTGTCCTTTCTGTCGTCTGCATGTAATTCTTTATGTCTCGGGTGGCAGCGCAGACATTTTCTGCACCTCTTCAGCTTCTCGTGTCCAGACTATCTTATTGTATTTGTCATACCTCACGTTCGGTCACTCAGAACGATTTTTTGTATTTGTTATATTCCTTCACCGAAAAGCGAAGACGATCTACGGAGATAGTTATATTAATAACTTAGGTCGATTATCAGAAATCGAGCAAAAATATTTGTGCCCATTGGAGACTTGAAAGAATACATGACAATTATTTTTGTGTTATTTACTGAATATCGAGCTAGTGATACACACAAAGGAATCTTTGAGCGATGTTAAATTTAAACCCGTTTTCGTCGCTGTACTGCACAATAACAAACAATTTAAATTCCGCGACTCCTTCTGCAAAGCGTCATGATATTGCACTCTTCTAGAGGAATAAAGATATAATTTTAATTAGTATTGTGATAAATGATAGAACAGCTTTAGTCGTTGGTTCTGAATAAAGTTTTTGAGTGCTCCCATCAGGGATTAACGCCATTTATTTTGTCGTCTCTATTTATGGCCAGACAGCTTTGTGCATTACTTTTTTCGACTGCGCATGATATGTCACATTATGTTTCATAAGAGGTTTAGGCTTACGTAGCTCCTATTTGGTCCGGATTTTTTTTCCTGCAGAAAAGTGTTCATTTGGTGTCGTTTGTAACACTTTCTAAAGTGTTGTTACAATTAGGATGTAAATATGCAGTTATTAAAAAGTTATAAATGATTATCACATGCAGTGGATTTTAGGAAAGGAGTGTCTGACCCCAGGTCTTAAACAACCCTTACAAATACCAAGCTAGGAGATTTGGGCTAGAGTGTCCCAAAGGAAAGTGACACGGAAGCGAAGTAGAAATGGGGAGGAAGACGTCCTTATTTATTACAGCGAGCCACTAACTATCGTCCGACAGCTTAATGTGAGCATCCAAAACACGGCGGATATTTAGTGTATCGAACGTTCGTACCTACCCATGACCGAACCTGAGGTACTTCCCGAGGCAGTCCGAACGTTGCCCCACCAGGCCACCTGAGGCCCTCAAAAAGTTTTAATTTCATATAATGTATATTTATATATATGGACTTTCCTGGGAAAATAAACATCAAACAAACATTAAGCATCACACAAACAATAATAGTAAACTTTAAGTATGACATTTTTTACTCATTTTTTTCTTTTGGATTTCGGGATTCGATGACTTCTTCTCTCATTAAAATGCATTGGTCTTTTAAAATGCGTTGGTTTGAAGGAAGGAATAGATCTATAAATGTAGGAAGAACACTCTGTTCTATGCTTTATTCGGAGTTTGATGACCAGCTCAAGTCGATGATTTTCCAAGCCAGGAAACTTTATGCATCCATGGAGTGAGCAGGAGGAAAGAGAATTAATTCCTATAAAGAAATCAGTTATGTGATAAATATTATGTGCATCAAGTCAGAGAACACTATATTGCTGTCAAGTTTGTTAGCGTTCTCCTATTCTAAATGCATAGGTCTGGCCAGAAGTAATCCACACTACCAAAGGTTATCACCCCAATCAACAGTAGTTTCGGATGAGGCAGTCTTCAGCAACTCGAAATGCAACAAGAAGCCTCTGGCAAGTGGAACTGTATTATTGATAGCAGAAACCCCAGTGCGAAGGATCAGCTGTTGTTAAAGTGTTTGAAGACTGAACTGTCAGCCAATAAACTGGGTCTCTACGTGCAACGTGTGGTCGTCATCGATTAGTGACTACTCGAGCGGAACGGAAAGTGTCCAGACTGGTAACAGACAACAGAAGGGAAACAGTGCACCAAATTACAGACCATCTTAATCAAGGATTCCTTCAAATGGTCTCTGCACGCACTGTTTGCAGTACACTGCATCGGATGCGATGTAGCAGCCGAAGGCCAGTTCGAACACCTTTGCTGTCTGCAGTTAACAAGAGAAAACGTCTCCAGTTCGCACAGGAGCACAAGAATTGAACAGTCGATAATTGGAAACAAATTATGTGGTGCGGTGAATCACGTTTTCAGTTGCACCATGCCGATGGCCGAGTGAGCATTTGGCGGAAACAGCACGAAAGCATGGTCCCCAAAAGCATTGCTACAACCCTTCAAGCTGGAGGAGGCAACATTATGGTTTGGAGAATATTTTCCTGGCATGTTTTGTGCCCTCTGATTCGTGTTGATCAGCGTCTGACTGGCACATCATATCTAAACATCGTTGCGGACCAAGTGCATTGTCTCATGTGGATGGTTTATCCCAATAGCGATGGCATATTTCAACACGATAATGCGTCCTACCAGAGTGCTCGTATTGTATAGAATTGGTTTCAGGAACATGCCGGTGAGTTTACTTTGCTTAGGTGGCCCCACAATCTCCAGATCTCAACCCCATTGAGAAATTGTGGATGAAGTTGAACGAGCCATCATACAGCTGGATCCACAACCCTGCAATCTTAAACTCCTGGAAAGTGCTATTCATCAAGCATGGTCTGAGATTCCACAAACCACCGATCAACATCTCGTGGAGTCCATGCCACGAAGAATCGACGCAGAATTAAAGGCAAAAGGTGGCCCAACGAAGTACTGAAGGGGTGGTCATCATAAAGTGGCCACTTAGTGTATACCAGCCCCAAGTTATCGTCCCCCTAATGTCTCTATTAAAGTGGGGAACAACCAGAGGTCACGTGGTAAAATTCTTTTTTTTAAATATTGCTTAAACATTATGTAATGATATTTTACGGAAATTCTTGAGACACACTGCTTTTTTTCAAATAAATATAATTTTATGAATCAATATTTGACAGTTCTGCCGGGAAATTTATATCATACTTCATAATAATAAAGGTTACAGTCCAGAATGCTGACCAATTACTGTGTTAAACTAAGGTTTCCGTTTAACGCACGAATCGGTCAGCAGTTTATCTGTCCTTTGTGGTTTTGAAAACCACTTGACAGATTGGTCTTGCAATAAACACCAGAAAGTTATCGGTTCAAAAAACGACACACAGGACCGCAATGTAGCTTTCTTTAACTCTTTTGCCTAGCAAAAGGCACGATTTTTATGAGAAAGTTCGCACAGTGCAAGTTAACTGAGATTTAATTTAAATTTATATATAAATTCTTTTCTGAGAATAAAACAGAAAGATCATACATTTTTATTTGTTCTATTACAAAACATAGGGTGTGAATATATCCTCGAATATGTTTTCATTATAAAAACAAGAGACGAATTTTTAGCAAGAAAATGATTCCCTTCGTGCTTAGCTTCGTGATAATCAAATATTTATATTGATAAATAGACACAAAGTTGTAGAAGAAATTTTGACTTTTTATTCCTAAAGTCTGCTTTTTCTGAAAGCATTAGATACTGTATATTTAAATTAAATACAACAGAAGCTCCAAAGAACGACATAACCATTTTGTTTCCATTTGTCAACATACAACCACACAACAAAAAAAAAATGATATTATATGGAAAATGCAAAAGCCTGTCAGGTTGTGCAGTGATCTAAGAGATGTCTTCTAAAATTTCGTTTGAAATGTGACTGGGTTCGAATCCCTATGAGGCATGAATGTTGTTGTTTTTTACGTAATTCCCTCTCTCCCTCCACTAAAACCAGTGCCCCTAAATTAGGAAGGGACGAATGTTTATAATCCATCGTTTCATCGCGATTAAAATGTATGAACATGAAACTGCAAGCGTTAGGAGTTCAATCTTTGTTTTCAATATATACCCATAGCTGCAATACTACAATATTATTGAAAACCGTTTCTACGAGACTATAACAATGGTTCTAAGATCAACTTTCTGAACCAAAATTATAAGAGTCGTCCATAAACGGGTAATATTTTATGTAAATACAAAAGAAACTGTGATCGACGGTTACAGGTACAAATAAAATACTCGCCATTTATTAAAATAATCTACATCATTGAGTGCAGTCAACTGACATTTATTAATGATACGGAGTGTGACTTCAGGGTGCTAGAGGGGTGCTTAACTATTACAATACGAGTTGGTTTAATGATCCTGAAACTATACAGATTTAATCCTCAGGAATCAACGACGTCCTTGTGAAGTGCCATATGTGTTATCTGTTGGATTGAGCCTTAGTTCCACCAGTATGAATTATGTCTTCAAAATGATAGTGTCTTTAAACTCAGGACAGTATCACCTTAGAGGATGACTTTCGGCTCAGACAATTTCGCCGACACATGAAGAGAGAATGTTTTGCATTGTGAAATTTGAAATGAGAGACAGAATATCCTTGGGTATTGGTCTTACTCCTCTGCATGAAACCGCTGATAGGGGTATAAAGGTTGATACTACTGAATCTAAAACACGTTTTATTCTACAAACTTGGTGCTAAATATCCGATATTAATTCTTGTGTTCTTCAGTGTCATTTTACAATGACCACTTAATAGTTTCGTTTTCAAACGATGACCCGCTATTAGTCCAGAGCAGTGTCTGTTTCTCAAGCTTTTGTCACCCATGGACCACTTTAAGCATTCCTTCACTTATCGTGGACTGCAGGGGAGGGGGACGTCGGATATGATGACCTTCCACTGGAGAAATTTATAAAATATATTGTGTGAAACAAAGGATGTCAATGCTGGTTAATAATATTAGGCCCTACTGGCCGCCATCATCGACGGGAGATGATGGTGGCCAGCAGAGCGTAGTATTATAATGACTCTTGATTATAATATTCATATTAAATCAATGGTCATTATAATATTACATTTCTTCCGAGGAATGTCACCACCAAAGTAAACCTTGATTTATGTTGCATACAGACGTGCTGATGAATATGAACTCCAGCAGAACTTACCTCCTCCGCTTAAAATGTAATTTTCATTTGGTTTTAACTATTTTCGGAATCAGGAGGTTTTTCAGTAATTTTTAACGGCTTTTACTTGAAAAAAAAATACCGAACACAACCAGGGCCGTTAAAAATGTTTTACCGGACATCGGTCTAAACCAGAAATTCACATTTCCGATCAGGTGGTTAAAATACTAGTTGGTTGCAAACCATACCTAAAACAAAGACATTTTAGGAGTACCTACATTTTCATAAACACAAGTTAGTAAAATCATGCAATGCATTGACTATGATACGCTTTCCAACATATCAGAAATTATTACTGAAGTTATGTGGATAATGGCTGTGGAATAAATCTCGCTCCTGTGTCCTGACCTTTGACTCCATTTTGATGATATTCAACAGTACCGGTTCACTATACCTCCGGAACAACATGATAAAGTTTTGTTGCAATGGAAGCAGTTTTACGCAAGTTATGAGAATAATGGTTGTGGAATAAATCTTGCTTTCGTGCAATGACCTTTGACTCTATTTCGCTGATATTCAACAGAACCGGTTCACTATATCTCCGGAACATCATGATAAAGTTTTGTCGCAATCCAAGCATTTTAGGTAAGTTAAGATGCAAAAGGGCAATGGAATGGATCCCACTCCAATGTCCTTACCTTTGACCCCATTTCGCCCATTTTCAATGGGGTTCGTCCCCAGTTGTTCCCTACCATATACTAAAATTTCATCGAAGTCGAACCATTTTTACGAAAGTTATGACGCATAAGGGCAATGGAATAAATCCCGCTCTTATGACCTGCCTGACCTTTGACCCTATTTCACACATTTTCAACAGAGTTTGTCCCCAGGTCGTTCACTATCACATACTATAATTTCATCGAAATCGAACAATTTTTACGCAATTTAAGATGCATAAAAGCAATGGAATGGATCCCGCTCCTATGTCCTGACCTTTGCCCTGTTTCGCCCATCTTCAATAGGGTTCGTCCCCAGGTGATCCCCTAACACATACTAAAATTTCGTTGAAATGGAACCATTTTCACGTGAGTTATCGTGCGGACGGACGAAGCTGGAGCATATACCTTTCTTCAAACTACAGCTGGAAAGCGTAAAAAGAGTGAGTTTGTATTATGACTTTATTTTGGCAATTTTGTAATGAACAGATCACTTGCTTGATAAATGATTGGCAATATAGCCACAGCTCCAGCGGAGGGTTTAATGATTCAAACCTTTCCTTTTCTGCCATATAATCAGGAAAGTAATAAACAATGTTTATGAGAAATTACTTGATGCTGTCCCAAAAATCCAAAATCACACCACCCCTTTCCCGTTCCTAATTTCTAACTACGCCCATGAGTCAAATTAAAAACATTTCTCCGTACAATTCAAGTTACGTGATATGCAAAATGTTATATGGGAAATAATATATTATTTTCTCGATTGATATTAATATGTTTTTGATACTCCAAGTGTGAAAATTCAGAGGTAAACAGTAAAACTAATAACAACATAATAATAATAGCAAAATACTACATCTGTAGCTACTTGTAATCTTTTACAAAGCTGTCTGTAACCAGCTTGGTGACCGATAGTTTGAGCCGTAGAATAGTAGCTTCCACATCTAATCTATTTGTTTTCTACGAGTAAGTCTTAATGTCAACTAAATTCGGAAATCCAAACTAACAGCTGGTGATCGTCGGAAACGGTAGTAGATATTTAATGGTTCTACTTGATAGCTGTGGATATTCGTGTCACGCATGCATTAAAGAGTTTATCGCACATATACCAATAGCTGATCAAGCTCGGCACATCAATATTTTTGTCCAATTGTAAATCAAAATAACTACTGGCACTTATACGTGACATGCCTCAGTTTTCAGGAAACCTATGTCTGTCCCTAGTACCATCCCTTACAACGCTATGCGCCCTCTACGTCATAAACTTGCAGCCATTCGAATCGTGATACAACGAGCCATTACACACTCCTCCAGCAGCCAGCTGAAAAAACAAGAGATTGCAAAAATTAAGGAAATCGCCCGAAACCATGGATATGAAGATCATTTGGTGGATTCGGTTTATAAAAGACACAGAAACTCAACCATGTCCACACTCGAGAGAGAAACTAGGGATAAGAAATTTGTTGGGTCCATGTGCTATGACCCACACGTTACTCGCATTATGAAAAACTTATGTCATCGTCATAAAATCGATTTTGGCCTCTGAACATCGAATACCTACTCCATCATTCGTAACGACCGCAAGCAAATCAACAGGGATCCTGTCAGGGAGTATATAGCATACCTCGTTACAGTACTGAGCCAGATGACCCACCACTTACTTACATAGGATCTACCCAGAGGACGTTGGATATCAGAATGAAGGAACATGTTTATGACATCAAGACTCGAAACCAAAAAACTGCATTATCACGCCTTACCAACAAGGGTTCTTATTATCCAGCTTGGCAGAAGGCTTCCATCGTTACAACACCATGGAACAAAACCTCGTTGTTATTTGCTGAGAGTTTGTTAATATTCATCAAGGGCACTCAATATTGTAACGACTATATACCAATGTACATCCCCAATTCTTGGAAACATTTCCTGCCAAGGGAATCAAATAATGCTCAAAGTGACAACACCTTGAGTGCCTTAAAACCAGATGACGCAATCACCCACTCAGCGACCCGGAACCTCCCGTGAACAATCCCAGGCACGCGCAGTGAACGCACAGTTCGAATCATGACACTTCCGCCTTCTGTTATTTAAAGGTCGGAATCACTAATTCGTGAGCACATCTGAGGATGATCCCAAGAGGGATCGAAAGATCTCATGTTTGTTTTAATCTGCCATCCAGATCATTTTCACCACATTTGGTGTGTACAGGAGCATCAGTTCTTTTAACTTTTAGTTATTCTAATCTTGCATAAGACGGCAATCTTTTATTTCATGATATTTCATGAAATACAATTTCTTTCGAATTTATTTAATATTCCCTTCCACTTTAAGGGGTATGCTGAAACTGAAAACGAGAACTGTAGTTTTGTAAACGTTTGGTATAGTTCTTTGGAAACTTCTTTTTTAAAAATTTGATTGATGACACTACAGCAGAGTTTATCCATGAAGAGTAGTGGCACTTTGCAGTGTAATTGGCTCATTGCACTAAACCTTCTTCTTTCCATTTTCCGGTTCAACAAAATCACGTTTCTGGCTGCTTTATAAATTAGGTGTACAACTTATATATCGGCAACAGGCACGACCCGTTGACAGCAAATTATAGCAAATTGAATACGAATCTAATCAGGGAAATTATCCAGTCATGTTGGATACATTTGAGCCATCGATCAGGTAGCTGCCGAATGCAACTGCGGAAAAGAGAGGGCTGTTACGAGTTGATAAAGTAATGCATACTTGTCTGGACCTCCTCGACAGAAGTGAAGTTCGTATCACTCAGGTGATGATGCAGGGAGCAAAAGAGGTGATAATCCGACGGGACGAAGTCTAGAGAATACGCCGGGTGGGACCAAATCTTCCATCCCAGGTAGGTTATCCTGGTTCTACGTCAATTCGTTGCGTGCGTCAATTCGTCGACTGCGACGATTCGTCGACTGCAACGATTCGTCGACTGCGTCAATTCGTCGACTGCGTCAATTCGTCACGCGTCACTTCGTCGAGCGTCAATTCGTCGCGGACAAATTCGTCGACAATTCGTCGCGTTTACAGATTTTGGTTACATACAAAACGAATGCAGGAAAACGTACGATTTTGAACGTCATGCTCCCTGATCAAATTTATAAAAATTGGACACGCAGACAGGATAGGAATATTACGTTTTTCTTTGGCACTAAAAATATTATACGGTAGACGGTTTTTGGAACGGGGCAGGGCCCGGTTGGTCACAGCCCCCATATAAAAAAATTTCGTAAAATCTAGTTTTCAATTCAGAACCACCAAATCTGGTATACTATCTCGCGGTATTCTAACTTAGACTGTAGACGGTTTTTGGAAGCGGTTGGAGACGGGGGGGTGTCACAGCTCCCTACTACAGAATTGCCGTAAAATCTAGTTTTCAATTTAGAACTACCAAATTTGGTATATTATCTCATGGTACTCTAACTTAGACGGTAGACGGTTTTGGGAACGGGTCAGAGCCTATCTCATGGTACTCTAACTTAGACGGTTGTCGGTTTTTGGAAAGGGTCAAGGCCCGGGAAGTCAGACCCCTACATACATACAAAATTTTCGTAAAATCTAGTTTTCATTTCAAAACCATCAAATTTGGTATCATGAAACTCTAACTTAGACGCTAGACGGTTTTGGGAAAGGGTTGGAGCCCACGGGGTCCGAGCCCCCCCCCTCAATAAAAATTTCGTAAAATCTACAGTTTTCATCTTAGAACCACCAAATTTAGTATACTATCTTATGGTACTCTAACTTAGACGGCAGACCGTTTTTAAAACGGGTCAAGGCCCGGGGTATCAGAGCCCCCGCATACAAAATTTTCTTTAAAACTACAGTTTTCAATTCAGAACCACCTAATCTGGTATACTATCTCATGGTACTCTAACTTAGATGCTAGACGGATTTTGGAAGGGGTTGGAGCCCGGGGGTCAGACCCCCTCGAATAAAAACTTTTTCGTAAAATCTACAGTTTTCAATTTAGTACCACCAAATTTGGTATACTATCTCATGGTACTCTAACTTTAATCGACAGACCGTTTTTGGAACGGGTAAAGGCCCGGGGGTCAGAGCCCCTACATACAAAATTCTCTTAAAAACTACAGTTTTCAATTCAGAACCACCAAATCTGGTATACTATCTCATGGTACTCTAACTTAGACGGTAGACCGTTTTTGGAACAGGTCAAGGCCCGGGGATCAGAGCCCCCCCCCCCCCCCCCCCCCAATAATCCTTTTTGAAAAATCTACAGTTTTCAATAAGAACCATTAAGTATGGTATCATGAAACTCAAACTTAGACGCTAGACGGTTTTTTAAAGGGGTTGGAGCCCGGGGGTGAGAGCCCCCCCTGTCATAAAAATTTCGTAAAATCTACAGTTTTCAATTTAGAACCACCAAATCTGGTATACTCTCTTATGGTACTCTAACTTCTAAGCTAGACGGTTTGTGAAAGGGGTTGGAGCCCAGGGGTCAGAGCCACCCCTCCCAATAAAAAATTCCTAAAATCTAGTTTCCAATTTAGAATCACCAAATTTGGTATACTATCTCATGGTACTCTAACTTAGACGGTAGACGGTCTTTGGAACGGGTCAAGGCCCGGGGGGTCGGAGCCTTCCCCCACCACATACATACAACATTTTCGTAAAATCTAGTTTTTATTTCAGAACTATCAAATTTGGTATCATGAAACTGTAACTTAGACGCTAGACGGTTTTGGAAGGGGTTGAAACCCGGGGGTGAGAGCCCCCCCCGCCTTCTCATAAAAAATTCGTAAAATCTAAAGTTTTCAATTTAGAACAACCAGATTTGGTACAGTACTCATGGTTATCTAACTTAGACGGCAGGCGGTTTTTGGAAGGGGTCGTCGTCCGGGTCAAGGGAGCCCCATGCAAAATTTTCGTAAAAAGTTCCGTTTTTCACTCTTCAAAATACCCTATCTACGTTCTAAGGCACTCTTTGTCCCTTTGAGGGCCTTGCACCATAAACCATCAACCAACCAACTAACCAACCTACGGTCTAAGTTAGGGACTGTAGATAACAATAAAGTGCAAAAATATGCGTTTAATGGTGTATTAAAAACACAAATCAATATAATTTAGCTTTCACTACCAACGAGCGGCTTATCAGAAAGAAATATAATGTAATGTAAATAGAGAGTTCCAGATATTCAAAATTCAAAACGGTAAGAAAAAGATGATCAATGCCAATGTGAAGTCGTACGCATGCGACATCACAAAGGTGCATTGCATTTCTGTGTCGCGGGATTCACAGAAGCACACGCCAGATGTACGGCAGTTTTATAGATGTCTCCTAGAAGGTAAGTATTCCCATTCCTTTTTCTTTCTTTTTTGTTTCGGAAAATTAAATTAACTAAATCAAAAAATTTAAAATAAGTTTACTGGAAAATTCCAGGAATATCTTTTTCATTCATTAACTTTCACCCGCTGAACTTGGTGATTCCACAAATAGTAATATGTACCTGGCAAATAACTGGTATCCCTGCTAGTACAAATTATATTAATGATTATTTGCGTCCAGGTCAATCTAGTATGTCCATAAGAGCGTTTGGGGCCGTATGAAAAATACATTTCAACGTGTGCCGCTACGGCGGCGGAGTGATCTAGGCGCTGGCTTCTGACCACTTGTCGAGAAGGATCCAAGTTCAAATCCCGGTGAACCATGGACGTTGTAATTGACTTCTGGCACTGGCTGTCCCCCTTCCCAGGAACCAGTGGCCCGAAATTGGGAACGTCCGACTGCTTACAGCCCACTGAATTGATCACGGTGGTCGTTAAACCCCAACAACAACAACAAAAAAAGATTGCGACGTGTCCATTGCTATTGGTTATGGACCGTAGAAAAAGTATGTTTTTGATATCAACGTGTCCACTTCCATGTAGGCTGGCCATAAAATGTTAGGGGACCGTAAAAAATTGCACTTTTGTTTTCACCTTGTCAGCGCTTCGGTATATGGTTGAAGTATACGTATATATAGTTGGGCCATTTCAACACGTAGTTTGGTTTATATAGAAAATCAAGATAATGTTACATTTTTACTCAGCTACAACACATTAATCCCAAAGGCTATTTGTTGAAATCTTTAATCCGCCGTGCTCATATTCTTAAAGTTAACATAACATGTCAAGTTATTAATGTTGCAGTTTTACCCTGTCACAAAACTTTAGTTACAAGACCTTAGGCGTAAATTTGTTTAGGAATTTTTAGTCCGACGTATTCATAAGGTTTCGATAACATGCTAAGGTTATGGTACTGCGTTTTGACTGAGGCACAAAAATTAATGAACAGGCCTTAAGCCTTTTTATCAGTTTTCCATCAACCGTGCTCATATAAATAAAATTTTCAGAGAAAGTCAAGTTTATTGTGTTGCGCATTTACTCGAGTACAAAACTATAAACAGCCATTAACTTTCACCCGCTGAACTTGGTGATTCCTCAATTCATCCATTAACAAGTCTTTTAAGTGATTGTATGTTATGGTCATATTAATAATGTTTGATGACAAGTCAGGTTAATGATGTTGCACTTATTAAAAACTTAAAAAGGTGTAGAGGATAGTAATTATTATTTGAAGTCTAAGTAAAAGCTAATTTTTAACTTGACTTGTCATGAAAACCTTATGAATATGGCATTTATTTTATTTTGTACATTTTACAAAGCGTATGCATTTTTTTAGGCATTTGTTTTATTTTGTGTTGTACTTGTTACATAGCGTTTCGCATTTTTGTAATGCTTGTGACTTGTGATTGCATTTTGAATTTTTATTTGTTTCACATTTTGGATTACTTTTTGACATTTGATGTTTTTGACATGCTATTTTGAAAATTTTGTCTTTTTTAATTTTGCGTTGTGTTTTACATTCTTGTATCTTCGGCGGAATTACATTCTTGAAAAATTCAAATACAAGTTAGTAAAAGGTATAATTCAATTAGTGAGAAATACCAGCACATTTTAGTAAAGGGTAGAATTATATGAAATTCCTCTTAAAAAGTCCAGCATGTTAACATTGTCCCTGTGCGCCAAAGAAGTTCGAATTCCTTTTTATCTTGCCAGCGTTTCTCTTCTGGGTGGATTTGTTGGAGTCTGTGCTATCACTCTTTCGATTATAGCCTTAGTTGTTCTATGCTCTTTCGCAATTTCACTGATTATTTCGTACAGTCACAGTTTTTTCTCTCCCAGAATCGTATTCCAGCGTCTGTCTAATCTTTCAAGTTCGTTTTGTGTTCTGGGAAAGCCAAATAAATTGTTTTCACTTAGTGACCGAATTGTTGGCGGGAACAGCGGAGGGCTTCTGCTCGGATTGTTTCTTCTGCTTCCATGAAATTTTCCAAGAACATAATTTTCCTCAAACCACTGAACTACAGAATCTGCATATTCTAGTAAAATTTATTTCCCTTCTTCAAAAGCAGCTGGAATTTCATGAGATGAAAAAAATGCGAGTGCTTGCAAATGTCTGACGTTGAGAGCAAACTCACTGTTTTCCCCATATTCCGAGGCTATGCCAGAGGATGGATATTCCTCAGCACATTTCTTCCGAGATGAAACCAACAACATTTGTGTGTGCTGCTTCCAAATTACTTTTTAGCATCATTATAACGGTAGCTATTTCAAAATCTATTATTATGCGTATATTGTGGTGCAAGCTGAATATCATATTCTGATCCATAGTCTTTTAAATCCTACAAAAATACTGTATAATAGTATTATATTCTTTATACTTGCTGGAAAGTAACCCATAAACTAGTGGGACAAGTCTGTGCATCTCTGGATTCGTTTCAACCATAGCATGAATGGTACATAATTGCCTAAAAAGGGTTGGACAAGTTTTAAATGTCCCATCCATAATCCAGAGGGGTGCTTCTTTAAGCTTTCGTAAATTATTCTCTGTTAAAAATAAAATAATTCTTTGATGCCCAAATGTGCTATCTCTGCCAAGAAATTTTGCACCATCTCCTCCTGTAAATTTATTGGGGCATCGATCCGTTCTGAAGTCGTAGGCTCCGCAGGCATGTCTTCTCTTCATATTCGTTTTACAACTTACCTTAGTGCATCCATATCATGTAAGCTGCATTTACTGTAGCCATTGACGTTGTCACGGTTTGAATAATTTGTGCAGGAGCTTCGTCCGTATTTCTCCCTCGTTCTTTTATTTGCGCTCTTGCAACAGCAACATCACTTTTCTCCGGTCTTGGAGCATGATTATGTGGTTTCTCAATGCGCATCTTGTGTTCATCTCCAATAAGAATAGTACTAGCAAAGCCAGCACAATTTCCATAATTTCTTTCAATACAGTAACAATACCGTAAATCACCTCGCACTCTGTTATGGCAAAATAAATACCCATTCCATTTCAGCAAATCGTTTTCTTTTTGTGAGTTAACTATTTATGTTGCATTCTTCATCTGCATAGTGCCTTTGGAAAACAATGCACTTTCTCTTTCCAAAATATTTAGAATGATATATTTCCACTATTATCACTTGACAACGCATAACAAAGGTTTCAACAAGCACGTTCTCTGTTCTCCAGTCAACTACGAACTAATGAGCAACCATTCAATAAAACACTCAGAATACAGACAATCACGTAAAGCTTGTTCATCCAGTTAGGGTTTAAACGAAGTTCAAGATTTTCGTACCTGCGGTCACAAGAAGTGGTTAAATTTAAGGATCGGCATCTTATCTTTTGTTTTTCCAAAACGCAGAGGTACATGTATTTTACAGCTGGGACGCCCCAGGCAGGGGATCAACAGATGCGAAGAACCCGGGAGCCAGGTTCCGGAGGAGGCAGCAGGCGCAGACTGGGCAGCTGTACTATGGGCCGGTAGGCGTCATGCTAATTCTCAAAAATAAATTCAAATTTTTTCTGTGCTGCATCATGCGTATAAAAGAAATATGTTATACTGAAAAAACAATTTGTTTACCCCGTAACGTATTAAACGAAGCCTACGTCCCTACGTGCCAAATGATCTGTAAGCCAAACACAGTTTTTCATGCAACACCTTACCCCGACTTTCTAAGTTCAGATCTGTCTCGTTCGACTTATTTCCTGTACCGCCCCTCTCTTTCGCTAATTGCAGTTAATTGCCGTGAAATTGGTGTTTTACTTTGGGGTGTGTTGCCGTGTGTCCTGAAGACTATACTGAAAGCGGTGAACCCCAGGGGAAAAGTATTCCATCAAAAGCAACAGAAATCCAATGCGAGATTAAAAATTTTGTTCGTTGGCATTACACCCAAACAATTTAGGCGAAGTAGGAAGTGTGTTTTTCTACTACGACACTAGAAGATTGTCGCGAATGCTCAGACAATTACGATACAGATGTGTCCTTAAAACCTCTCTTTCAAGACGTCCAAAGCCCAGCACTAGAGGATGGGGAGGGATACAGTGCGGATGATCTTTTTTGTTGCAGTTAGAAATTCCTAAGCTCATTCTTCCTTAAAACTTTGCCTGGTTACCAGTAAGTACTGTCTCATGCCTCAACCATTGCACATATTTGTTGTTTTTGTTTTCATTCTTTGAGTTAACAGCGGGAAAATATCTGAACTGCGTTGTTTCAGTTGGAAATATTTTGTTTTACTTCAGCAACAAGGCTTCACGTATAATTGCAAAATACTTCGATAGAATAAACATACCTTACATAAAGAGTTTGCATGAGAAAATAGATTAATAATAAGGAAAATATTCTAAAACCAAAAACAGAAATCGCGGAGCCGAAAAAGCTAGTTAGAGGAAACAAAAGGCTCTGAGAAAAAGTTCATATTTAAAGAAACCTGTAGTCGCTTAATGAGTAAGTGGTATAAATCAATACAAAATCATGTGCTGTATTTGAAAAAAAAAATATAAGCAAGTAGGCATCGTGACTGTGCACAGTTTCCCCTTTTCATCCTGTCGACATTACAATCACCACAGAAAAGAAAATAACAAAAACATAACAAAAACACCCATACAAAGTAAAATGCCCAAAACATAAAAACAAGTAAACGCACAAAATAAAATGCCCAAAACATTACAAAACTGCAATCACACAAAACAAAATATCCAAAACATGGTAAGAAATTCTGTTGAAAGCACAATGAAGGTAAACGATAGGAGAAATATGTGTTTTTAAAACTTAATACAAGTGTCAAAACTGAAATAAAAAGAAAGAAAAAAGAAATACTCCAAATTTCATTGTTACTTTAGATATTTTGACCTGTTGACATTTCGTAAATTGTACTTGCACTCGGTCAAAAAATATTACTTACAAGGACTCTTTAGTAACTTTTAATCGCTCTGGTCGTATTTATAAAGTTTGCATAACAAATCAAGTAAATAATGTTGCGCTTTCACTTAGGCACCAAATACGAAAAATTGCCCGCTAGGTCTAGCCCTTTTAAATAATTTTTGATAAGCGTAACACTCTTAAATTAAATTGATTTGTCATGCTAACCTCATATGATCACAGCATTATAAAAATTACTATAAATGCATATGCCTAGGTCTCGGGCGTATCTATTAACGCTTTGTGCTCGAGTAACATTTAAACAGAATTCATTTTATTTTCTATGAAAACTACATAAATATCAGCTCAGAGGACTGAAAACTATCAAAAAGCCCTGGGCCTAGGGTCTGCTTAATAGTTCCAACCTCAGAAAAGCTCAATGCTAAAATCTTGGACTTCTATGAAAACCTTATGAAAATTAGCACGGCAGACTGAAAATTGCTAAGCAGGCCAAGTCCTAGGGCTTTCTAATTATTGTTTTGTACCTGACTAAAAGTGTAACATTATCTTTAGTTCTTACTAGCAGGGGTACCCGGTATTTCCCAGGTAAATATTACTATTTCTAAAATCACCAAGTTCAGCGGGTTAAAGTTAATGAATGAAAAAGCTATTTCGGTAAATTTCCAGTAAACTTATTTTAATTTTTTTGATTTAGTTAATTTAATTATACGAAGCAAAAAAAGAATTTACATTATTTACATTACATTTTATTCCTGCCTGATAAGGCAACCGTTGGTGGTGAAAGCTAACGTTTATTAATTTGTGTTTTTAATACACCATGAAACGGATATTTTTTCACTTTATTGTTATCTACGGCCTCTAACCTAGACCGTAGGTGGGGTAATGGAGTATTGGGATTCAGTTCTTAAGAGTAAAAATTGTAATTTTTACGAAAATTTTGAATGGGTCCCCTTTACACCGTGCACCGACACGTTCCGTCTGCGGTCTAAGTTACAATACAATGAGGTAGTGTACCAAATTTGGTCGTTCTAAATTCGAAACTGTAGGTTTTACAAAAATTGGCATGTGGGGCTCTGCTTCCTGGCTCCAACCGTTTCCAAAAACCGTCTGCATTCTCAGTTAGAGTACCATGACATAGTATACCAAATTTGGTGGTTCTAAATTGAAAACTGTAGATTTTGCGACATTTTTTTATGGGGAGGGGCTCTGACCCTGTGCCTGATCCGTTCCCAAAACCGTCTACCGTCTAACTTAGAATACCATGAGATAGTATACCAAATTTGGTGGTTCCAAATTGAAAACTGTAGATTTTACGAAAATTTTGTTTGGGGAGGGAGGGGCTCTAAACCCCCGGGCCCCGACCAGTTCCGAAAATCGTCTACCGTCTAAGTTAGAGTACCATGATATAGTATACCAAATTTGGTGGTTCTAAATTGATAACTGTAGATTTCAAGAAATCCTTTATGAGGGGGGGGGGGGCTCTGAACCCCGGGCTCCGACCCTTTCCAAAAAACCATCTACCGTCTAAGTTAGAGCACCATGAGATAGTATACCAAATTTAGTGGTTCTAAATTGAAAACTGTAGATTTCAAGAAATTTTATGGGGGGGGGGGATTCTGAACCACGGGCTCCGACCCTTTCCAAAAAACCATCTACAGTCTAAGTTAGAATACCATGAGATAGTATATTAAATTTGGTGGTTCTAAATTGAAAACTCTAGTTTTTACGAAAAAAAATTATGGTGGGGGGCTCTTACCCCGTACCCGACCCGTTCCAAAAACCGTCTACCATCTAAGTTAGAGTACCGTAAGACAGTATACCAAATTTGGTGGTTCTAAGTTGAAAACGGTATATTTTACGAAAATTCTGTGGGGGGAAGGGTAAGGGGCTCAGTTCCAAACCCGTCTTCCGTCTAAGTTAGAGTTTCATGATACCAAATTTGGTGGTTCTAATGTGAAAACTATAGATTTTACGAAAATTTTGTATGTGGGGGCTCTTACCCCACGCGCCTTGACTTATTCCAAAAACCGTCTACCGTCTAAGTTAGAGTACCATGAGATAGTATACCAAATTTCTTGGTTCTGAATTGAAAACTGTAGATTTTACGAAAATTTCGTTGGGGAGAGAATTCTAATCCCCCGTGCCCCGACGTGTTCTAAAAACGGTCTACCGTCTAAGTCAGAGTACCATGTTATAGTATACCAAATTTGGTGGTTCTAAATTGAAAACTGTAGATTTCACTAATCTTTTTATGGGGGGGGGCTCTGAACACCGGGCTCCGACCCTTTACAAAAACAGTCTACAGTCTAAGTTAGAACACCATGAGATAGTATACCAAATTTGATGGTTCTAAATTGAAAACGGTACATTTTACGAAAATTTTGAACGGGGGGCTCTAACCCAACGGGCCCCGACCCGTTCCAAAAACCGTCTACCGTCTAAGTTAGAGTGCCAAAATATAGTATACCGAATTTGGTGGTTCTAAATTGAAAACTAGATTTTACGAAATTTCGTATGGGGGGGGGGCTCTGAACCCCGGGCTCCGACCATTTCCAGAAACCGTCTACAGTCTAAGTTAGAATACCATGAGATAGTATTCCAAATTTGGTGGTTCTAAATTGAAAACTGTAGATTTAACGAAAATTTAAAATTTTGTACGGGAGGGGGAGGGTTGCTCCAACCCCCGAGCCCCAACCCGTTCCAAAAACCGTCTCCCGCTAAGTTAGAGTTTCATGACACAAAATTTGGTGTTTCTGAACACAAAAATATAGATTTTAAGAAAATTTTGTATGTGTGGGGGGGGGGGTTATCTCCAGGCCTTGACCCGTTCCAAAATCCTTCTACCGTCTAAGTTAGAGTACCATGAGATAGTATACAAAATTTGGTGGTTCTAAATTGAAAACTATAGATTTTATGAAAGTTTTTGTGTAGGTGGGGGGTTAACCCCCTTGCCCCGACCCGTTCTGAAAACCGTCTACCGTCTAAGTTAAAGTAACATGATACAGTATACCAAATTTGGTAGTTCTAAATTGAAAACTCTAGTATTTACGAAAAAAAATATGGGGGGGGGGCTCTGACCCCGTGCCCGACCCTTTCCAAAAACCGTCTCTCGTCTAAGTTAGAGTACCATGAGAGAGTATACCAAATTTGGTGGTTCTATATTGAAAACTGTAGATTTTACGAAAATTTTGTATGGGGGCTCTAAACCCTCGAGGCCCCGACACGTTCCAAAAACCGTCTTCCGCTAAGTTAGAGTTTAATGACACAAAATTTGGTGGTTCTGAATTGAAAAATATAGATTTTAAGAAAAGTTTGTATGTAGGGGGTCTTACCCCGGGCCTTGACCCGCTCAAAAACCTTCTACCGTCTAAGTTAGAGTACCATGAGATAATATACCAAATTTAGTGGTTTTAAATTGAAAACTAGATTTTACGGCAATATTGTAGGGGGGGGAGGGCTCTGAACCCGCAGGCCCCAACCGCTTCCAAAAGCCGTCTACAGTTTAAGTTAGAATACCACGAGGTGTAAGTTAGAATACCAGATTTGGTGTTTCTGAAATAAAAACTGTAGATTTTGCGAAAATTTTGACGGGGGTTCTAACCCCCGTGCCCCGACGCGTTCTGAAAACCGTCTACCGTCTAAGTTAGAGTACCTTGATATAGTATACCTAATTTGGTGGTTCTAAATTGAAAACTGCGGATTTCACGAAATTTTTTTTTTGGGGGGGGGGCTCTGAACCCTGGGTTCCGACCCTTTACAAAAAACCGTCAACCGTCTAAGTTAGAACACCATGAGATAACATGATAAATTTGGTGGTTCTAAATTGAAAACGGTATATTTTACGAAAATTTTGTAGGGGGGGGGGTCCCCCCGCGCCATGACCTGTTCCAAAAACCGTCTCCCGTCTAAATTAGAGTTTCATGATACCAAATTTGTTGGTTCTAAATTGAAAACTATAGATTTTACGGAAATTTTGTATGTGGGGGCTCTTACCCCACGCGCCTTGACCTATTCCAAAAACCATCTACCGTCTAAGTTAGAATACCATGAGATAGTATACCAAATTTGGTGGTTCTAAATTGAAAACTGTAGAATTTACGATAATTTTGTATGAGGGGGTGGGGGTGACTCTGACCCCCCTGGCTCCAATCGCTTCCAAAAACCGTCTACAGTCTAAGTTAGAATTTCGTGAGATAGTATACCAAATTTGGTGGTTCTAAATTGAAAACTCAAGTTTTTACGAAAACATTTTATGGGTTGGGGGGCTCTGACCAACCGGGCCTCTCACCCGTTCCAAACCGTCTATCGTCTAAGTTAGAGTGCCATGAGATAATATACCAAATTTGGTAGTTCTAAATTGAAAACTAGATTTCACGGCAATTCTGTAGGGGAAGGGGTCTGATTTCCCCCGTCTCCAACGGCTTCCAAAAACCGTCTACAGTCTAAGTTAGAATACCACGAGATAGTATACCAGATTTGGTGGTTCTGAATTGAAAGCTGTAGATTTTACGAAAATTTTGTATATAGGGGGCTCTGACCAACCGGGCCCTGCCCCGTTCCATAAACCGTCTACCGTCTAATATTTTTAGTGCCAAAGAAAAACGTAATATTCCTATCCTGTCTGCGTGTCCAAACTTTATAAATTTGATCAGGGAGCAAGACGTTCGAAATCGTACGTTTTCCTGCATTCGTTTTGTATGTAACCAAAATCTGTAAACGCGACGAATTGACGTAGTCGACGAATTTGTCCGCGACGAATTGACGCGCGACGAATTGACGCGCGACGAATCGTCGTGGTCGACGAATTGACGCGCGACGAATTGACGCAGTCGACGAATTGACGCAGGCGACGAATTGACGTAGTCGACGAATTGACGCACGCGACGAATTGACGTGACACCGGTTATCCTGTTTAGAGTCGGTTTCACGGTGTGAGGACGAGCGTCATCCTTAAGCAACAGGACCTAACTTCTTCCCTTTCCGGTGTATGGCCTTTTCCCATCCATTGCGTCACTCACACCAATGAGTTGCTGACAGTAACGCTCACCATTGACCGTTTTACCAGGTTTGAGCAACTCATAGTGTACGACACCGCGCTGATCCCACCATATGCACAGCAACAACTTCATGGCATGGATATTTGGTTAGGAGGTACTGGTGGTAGGCTGAGTTGGATAAACCCACGATTTGCGCAGCTTAGGATTATCGTAGAGGATCCACTTTTCATCACAGGGGAAAATCTTGTGGAGGAAATATTTCTTCTTGAATCTGCAGAGCAAGGACACAGCAACATCATAGCACCTCGAGTTGTTCGCAGCTGTGAGTTGGTGGGGCACCCGATGGCCCTCCTTGTGAATCCGTCCAAACTTTTGCAGGCGCCTTGCAACGGCTAAAATTTAGACCCAGCATTTGCCCAAATGCTACAAATTATTTCAAGAAAATTGTCGCAAATTCTTTAAAAACGCATAAGCTTGAGTCACTTGTACCATGAATTTTTGTCGATATTAACACAAATTCCTGTAGCCGTTAGGAATACTTTTTTTTTTCAGATTAATGCTCTTGGAAGAATCTGGGTGAAAACAATATTTAGAACACTGAATTTAACAGTTCAAAGATCAAAAAAGCCTTTAAAAGAAAACCGCAGATGTGCAATTAAAATAAATGATTATTTTAAAGTATTCATTCTTCGGCATGTTTTCCTAAAGAACATGACCGAACAATGAATACTTTCCATAAACCCATACTCTTTCTAACAGAAAATTTAGAAATTAATATTAATCACATTACCCGAAGTTTAACACGTCTGAGACACAGGACCGAAACCTTTGATCCGTAAATAAAGATTTTCGGTTCATGAACGATAACTCCAGACCTCACACAGCAGCTGTTGTCGATGATCATTTTCAAAGTGAAGATATCCTTCGTATATAACGACCATAACACTGTCCACAGCTCCATTTAATAGAACCTCTGTCTGATGCTTTGGGGAGTCGCATTGGAGGTCGTCAGTCACCTGCCAGAATTGTGCAGGAACTCCAATCTGCTGATGTTCACAAGAGAATTTTGTTACCATAAGCTCTACTATGTCTATTTAAGGAATCCGAATCATCTCCTGGAAACTTCTACTTGTTTAACCATTTGAATTATTGCTATGATTTTCTGGTTCGTCATTCCTTTGTGTGATTTTTATTGCGCATTTATATCTTTACTAAGATGTTTATATATAGCAGAGAACCTATTTCATTATGCCTTCTCCTTTTTGCAATTTAACACCATTTGTTGATTATGCTTAACTACTGGACGTCAGTGAATATAAGGTATGAATCTACAATGCTCTTATGTGAACAGAAAAAAGTTCGTAACAAAGAAATAACGCAAATTCTTAGAAGAAAGCTGCTTCCTTTTAAAGACTTCATATACTGGTAGAATGTGTGTAGCCTGTCCAAATAAAAAAGAACCACTGGTATTAAAGACCCGTGGTTTTCCTTTAGTTCGACGGATTGTATTCGAAACCATATGTTGCTTCCTCAGATATTTTCCTGAAACATCTATATTTTTTCTTTATGTACTACAGTCTTGTGTTTTAAAAATTTGATGTTACATAAAAGTTTTTGCATTTGATGCAATGAGAAATCAGTTCGACGACGTGTGTTAAACAATATTCTACTTTAAAGGGCTGCTAAACAATGAAATTTCAACTGTAACAGCTCCAAATATCCTTGATGAGGCTCTATAACGTTTTTTGATAAAAACTAAAAGTTACGATGGTCGGGACAGAAGTATAGTAAAAACATCATACTGCTTCAAACTCAAAATGCCGGAAGTATAACTCATGTCATTGCCGAACCACCATTTGCAAATATTTTAAAATTAGTATAACTTTTCAGGTTCTTCACTACGAAATGCTGTGCAACCTATAAATGCATTTTCAGGAGCACGATTGAACCAAAATATTGAGATATAATTTGCTTCCGTATAAAGTACTGCAGGTTATGTTAATACATTTTAATAAAAAGGAATAAACAAAGATGTTGAGCAGCACATACGGTATAGTTGGTGTATTTTACCAAATAAAAGCTTATTCCGGAAGCTTTACTACATATGTTGATATGGGATATAGACGCATATGTTGTACATGCGATTATTTCCAGATAAAATTAATATGTTGTACATACACTCATTTCCCCTCAAAATGAAACACAGTATTATATCGCTTTCCTTACGAATGTTATTTCGATGGAGTCACATGCAGGAATCTGTGATTCTACTAATAAAATTACATCACAATTATTCGGAAACCGGGACACATACTGTTTCCATTCTTTATGCTGAGTGATAAGTTTAACATTAATACATAACCTTTAGCAAACGTGAAAGCACTAGCTGCAATGAGTTCACAGGATTTATATGTATCGACTGCCAGAACATTAGTGATCCCAAACAGGAAAGACACAGACATTACATCAGATAATTTTATAATGTTTTTAAAATATTTTAAAGTGAAATGCTGAGAGAATACAGGAATAGATATGTTGATATAAAAAATTATCAAAAGCAGAATTTAAATAATAATGTACGCATGACATGACCTCCCTTATATTTTACGTACTTGAATTTGAATTTGATGTTTATGAAAATTCTGTCATACAACACAGTAGATCTATATTTGACAAAACACAAACATCAAGAATTGTCATATGTACTAAACTAAATTTAAATGTTAATACAATATTAACGCAATGGAATAAAAACATGAAATCACAGTAATATCACAAAGTTAAATATAAATTTCTAACATTTAGTACTAATTATTTACTCCGAGAGAAAAGAAAGGCTCTATCACCTCAAATATATCTAGTATAATAATCATAAACATACGAGTACTAATCCCGTTTACAATTGACCAACAAAACAAATCAATACTATAATTCTTCTGATATAAAATATGTTTCTTTGTTTAGTTCAATATTCTGATGCAGCTATGTAGATTTACACGTGCACCAATATTAATATAATTGCAACTGAAACACCTGTTCGCATAGAAAATATTTAAGGTTTCACAGATCTGAATACCCGACATGAAGGTGATAATACAATGTTTAAAATCGCCGTAAAGAGTGGAAATAATTTATTGACTTAGGCACTGTGTTTCAAAGTGCTTCTTGCAGATATATAGAGAATGCATGGAAATCAGATCAAGACAGATGCTGGATATAAATGCATTTCATTTCCAAAAGAAAGGATTCCAAATATAAAGCAAATTCGATTTACAGGAATTTCTGTCAGTTCCTAACGGACATAACACGATATGTGATTATTCCTTTTTATTCACATATTTTCTAAAACAAATTTGGAATACCAAATATCACGTTAACAAACGTTGATTATATGCAGCGACATAATACTTTTTCTTAGATGATTCATCAACAATTAGCACACGATGCAGTACCATTAGTGTCAGATGTGCCATGCTATACATATCAATCTACTAAAGTATTAGATAAAAATAAATACAAATTATATTTGGTAAATGAGATTAAAATAGATGTAACCATCTCTGGGAATCGTCGAGACATAGTGCTATATGAAAAAAAGACAGAAGGAAACAGTCATTATTGAAATATCGGTACCGTAGGACCGTAATATTCAGAATGCCTATGCAGCAAAAGACAAAACGTACGTGGAACTGGCTGGAGAGGTTAAGCGGATGTGGAAGTTAAATACAGTTCACATACGTCCACTGGTTACCGCTGCAACTGGTATAATTCTTCAGACACGTATAAATCAGCTTAATGCTTTAGGTCGACAAAACCAAAGGCCCAAAATCCAAGAAGCATTAATTCTCGATACCTTCCATATCGTACGAAGATTTTTTAACCATGAGTGACTATATCTTTACTTGGCGTTATGTGCTATAAACGCTATTGCTGGAGATATCAAAATCAAACAAAATATGATAACAGATAGATAGATAGATAAATGTCACTGCTGCAAAATTTTCACAGTAACAATAATTAAGGAAATAATAGTAAAGGTTCGCCCTCGGCATGCACGTAAATGGAAGAATTTGGGGGAAATGAAAATTTAGTATAAAAGTTATTCCCGCAGCAAATCCTTGCGATGTAATTTTAGTAGTACAGAATGTAAGATCGACATCATTGTCACAATCAATAATACTATTTTTCGATATAATTTTTTGCATTCGCTGTACAATTATACCTACCGATACGGGAAATAAATATTAATTTCGAATCAAGAAGCAATTTGTTTTAAAAATAACCGTTCTAAATATTCCGGTTGGTTTAGTGATTCTCTCACCCTTGGAAAGAGGAGAAATCACCCGCTGAACGTTACGCACTCCTTTTCTTTTAGGGTAGCTGCCGTCTTGCCACCTGTTGGCTGCATTGAAATAATGGGATTGAATCCTCACAGCGGACTGCGAGGTCTTCTGAACTTAATCCTATTAAGAACATTATGCATTATGTACAGCGACGCCTGGATAACCAGGTTCCATATCCAAGTACACTGGCAGAACTCCGCAACGTCTTACCAATGATATGGGACGAGCTTTCTCAGACACTCATCAATAATGTCATTACAAGTAGGCCTTAATGGGGGTTAAGCTGTTCCTCGATACAGAGGTGGTGTTACCTATGCTGAAATACAGTGGTATGGACATTTTTCAAATTTACTGCTTTGTCTGCATTGCAGAGCTGCTTTGTTGTGGAGAGAAATTGCACAATAAATTGTTTTTGTAAATTCACTCTTTATATTTTGTGTGTTACACATGCTCATTGACGTTATTTCAATGCGTGTTACTTGAGTCAGATACATACATCTTTCATTTCATGCAACATCTCTAAGTTTTTGTGGCCAGAGTATTATTAAAAGGCAGTCCAAAAGCGAAAAGAAGCGCCTTCCACAGGGCCTCTCATTTTTCTCTGCGAAAGATATAGGACAACATGCATATAAATCCACCTTTTTTCGGTCATTGAGGTGTAGCGCCATCAATCCGTCCCTTAACTCAGAAATCTCGAATTAATCATGGATCTTAAAGCAGATATGCGGCTCATAGTAACCCCGTATAAGCGGCTACCAAATTTCGCGATTTAGCTAAAAAAAAAAAAAGGACGTCGAACAAGAATCCCATCTGTTGTAAATACATTATTTCTCCTAAATGTATCTCGTTTCTTACCTACGTGCTTCGCATAATTTCGTGATACTCGATATCTGGTAGGGATTTGTACCGGTATACTGTGATAGCATGTATTACAGAGATATCACATTGAAATTTATTTGTAATTTCTTATCGTGATTTTCACGGAGTTTTTTTACGGGTTCTTCTTCCACGTATATTAAAATTATCATGTAGACATCTATTTTGCAGCAATTTTTCAGATAGTTATTAATTGTATATATTTTCTTAAATAATGTACTGCAAGAAAACCATATCTTATGTTTATATAATTTCTATATAATTCGTGATTTCACTATCCCTGTTCTAAATTTAGGAACACTCTGATACGTTTACTTGTCCTAATTTATTACACGGATGATACTGAATTTAAATTATCCCTGTGAATTTATTACTTTGCTTTCTGAGACAAATTTTTCTACAACCAATTCTTAAATGTCACTGGCAAGTAACATACTTGGGAAAACTAACTTTCAAATTGATATCGGAATTGCAAAACTATTTACATATGAAACAATGATTGGTATATTTGGTTATAATGTTTTTTTTGTTACATGTGAGGAACAAATTTGCGAGTCCAAGGCAGTAACATTTTATGTAAGATAAACTTCCCATGGGTGATATGAGCAAATTTTAAGCAATAGCGTAACATTAAAATTTTTGGTAAAGTTTAATTAGCGCCGCACGGTTGTCCTCCGCATCTCAAAGAATAGATTCATGTAAAAGGCTTTAAACGTCTTTTGGTGTTCAGATGATTTTTCAAAATTAATCCGATTGTATCAGCCGCGTACAGAATGCTCCTTGTGTAAAATATTAGTTGTAAGAAGATTACTTTGTTGTGTTTTTATTTACTCTGAATTAATTCCTCTGCAAACCACCTCGCAGGATGAGAGTCTTTGATTGTTCGAATAAAACATATAAGTAAAATCCGTTTAACTGTCAATAAATTGTCGGCACATGCAAATGTTACACATAGAAGAGTTCTGAATTGTGGTTTTTAATTACAGTGGAACTAACAGCAAAGTAGTGCTCCCGAACGAACTGGGCGTATAGAAACCATATGTTGCCATTTTCGGCAGATATGTGATCACAATAATTCGCTGAGATCGGGCCACGTTTAGAAGTATGGCAGTTTCCTCTACGTTAGAAGTGGAAAAATACATCTGTTACAGATAGCATGCTGTTGCTTACTTATCTGACGGCATATGTGAGGTTTGGGTAAGTTAGAAACTAAGGGGAGATATGGCAGAATTGCAAAACTGAGCAAAAATCGAAACTAAATTCCCTTTGCTCTTTTTCTTTTGTTTTTGTTGTTTTATCACTGTTTCATTATTAAAGGGCCCTCATGAGTAAAAGACAAATAACTCTGGTCATCTCGGATTGGGTGTCAAGATTTCCATAAAAGGGAGAGAACTAGCGCCCTAAAACAGGCAACATTATTAATACTAATTTGGTAACAAATGTGCAGAAGGCAGCGCCTCATTTCGCTATGCCACTGGAAAGACCACTAATGACGCATATTTGTACTGTCGAAATAAGCCATTTGCTGTAGCAGTCTGAGGGCATTAATTCCTAGAACAACAGATAGCATACTTCGAAACGACACATGTAATATGTGGCAAATATTCCAATCCGATGGCATAGCCAGATTAACGGAACAGCACAAGAGATTGGAATGTAATTCAGTTTTGAGAGTGTACAGATCACGACTGAAAATGAGAAATTTCTGAAACGATTTTCAGAAAGAACTGATTCCATGAAAAGAGCAGTTCAGCAGTATAGCAATACTAAACAATGGATATGTACAATGGTGAAAACCAGATTGGCAACAAGTGCCCTGCTGCAGACATATCCAACGTTCTGCGCTATGTTATTAAAATGTACACCAAATAAATAACGAGGAACAGTACGCCGGTTAAGTAGTAAATAATAACACTACACTAGTGATCCTATTCATTGGCGTAGGAAATAGATACATAAGCGTTTCCAAGCTTTCGCACGTCAACCAGATGGCTTGTTCAAGGACGTTAGACAGAAACTGCAAACTGAATAATAGAACGCATTAACAATTTGAACGCGGGAACTTGACTTGACAATAAATAGATACGACGTTATATTCATTTAAAGATATGAGGCATTACGTTGGTGGGAAGCGCGGTATTCTGGCAGGTAGAAGGCATTACTTGAAGATATGGTTCCAAATTCGTGGCAGCTCGAGTGAGATGCAATGAATTTGAGAAGTCAAATTCAAGTCAACTTGAATTTGAGAAGTCAAATTAAAGTCCGCTACTCCTATGTGGGATGATATAAAAAATTAGCTACCTACTCTACCCCTAAATGTTCAGCCATTCGGGAAACTTTGGAAATCATTACCAACAGCTATACTTGCAACGATTGAGTCTCACTCGAGTTGCCACGAATTTGGAACCAATTCTTCAAGTAAAGCCTTTACCCGACCAGGATACCGCGCGTACAACCAACGTGATGCCTCATATCTTTAAATGAATATAACGTCGTATATATTTTTGTCAAGCCAAGTTCCCACGTTCAAATTGTTAATGCGTTCTATTTTTCAGTTTGCAGTTTCTGTCTAACTTGAAAAAGCTTTCTAGTTAATGTGCAAAAGCTTGAAAACGCTTATGTGTCTATTTTCTATACCAATAAATCAGATCACTAGTATAGTGTTACTATTTACTAAATGTACACCATTGGGAACCATATTTTCCATATGTGGCAGCTGAAGCACTTTAAACAATAGGATTTTTTGGGGAAGGATATGCGTTACATAACGCAAAAGATGTAAAGTTCAAGCATGTGAAAAATAAGAATTGTTAAAATGAGATTTCGCAAAATTTCAAAGCGCCTGCCACGCACTCCGCTACATAGTTTGATTATCAATGTAAAAGTTATTTCTTTGTGTCTTCACAGTGTCTATGCTTATATACATGAACTATGTAGACGAAAGTACTTGAACCCTTAGATAAAACTGAAACAATGGCATTTATTAGTCGATATTAATACATAGTCGGCCCAACGTAGCCGTTACGACTTCAGCGATCATTCAACGTACGATATTTAGGAAATGCTGCTACGTCTGTGTCTCAATTTTTTTCCATTCATCCCATAATGTTTTTCCCGGAACTCTCGTAGCAGAAAGTCTTACGGCCTATGATCGGATTTGGTGTTAATCTTATCCCATAGATGACTGCCTGCATTTCATCATGACTTTGATGGGGCAAAGATTACTCTTGGACAGTCTGCTCTTCAAACTAGGCTTGGAAAATGGCTTTGGCCGTCCCGATGGCGCAGTGGTCTAAGAGCTGGCTTATGACTATTCGTCCGAGATAGCCCCGGGTTCAAATCCCGGTGAGGCATGGATGTTGTGTTTGTTTTACGGCGCTGGCTGTCTTACTTCCCTGGAACCAGTGGCCCTAAATTAGGGACGGGGGACTGCTTATAGCCCACTGAGTTAGTCACGTTCGACGTTAAATATTCAATCAAAAAAAAAGTGGCACTCGATTTTTCACAAAAGGCAGCGGTGTTAGTTGAAGCACTGCTAAAACATTGAAAGATCAACTTTGTTCAGAATGCCCTCGTTTCACGTGGCCGTCAGTTTGGAGAGCAACACCACCTAAAGACAGCGTCCTACTGACTAGAAACAAGCAGAACATCACTGGTCCTTGAAATTTAACTTTACGGTTAAAGCCTGAACGGATGCCTTGATCAAACAGCACAACCAAATTTTATATCTGAATGATTATTCGACACTATATAGGAACCCTTCAAACTCTTGTGTTGTTCTTGAATGGCGAGAAAGAAACCACTGTAATATTTGACTGACATAGCCTTGAGAGATGTAGAAATTACATGGTAACTGTGGGAATTTTGTTCTCACTGGATTGTTATGTTTAAAAAAATATTAATTTTTTTGTTTATTCCTTACTTAGTATTTTGAACCAAATTTTCTTGAGCCACCGTACTTAGGTGCCATCTGAACGATTCACCACCCACATACAATTAAGATAATTCTTAAGTTGAAATCGTTACACAAATTCAAAAAGCTACGGAAAAATCTTTGATGGCTGAAATCACTGTTTTCCAGAATAAGTGGTGATAAAGATTTCGAAAACCAGCGGTTTTTTTATATATAATGGATTTTGATGAATCAGCGGTGGAGGACACTTATGATGTTGTAAAGCCAGGCATTACACGCGTGAGTCGTGTAGAAGAAATAGCATGGGATATATAGAACTCCAAAAGAAAAAGCTTGGAAAGAACAATTTTAGGCCTCGTAACTGTTCCATATTTCACCGTAAGGTACGAAGCATCCATGTCAAAATGAAACGACATTAATGACACGCTCCGGACGAACTGAAGACGAAACAACATACTACATGTAAAACCCCTCAAACTATCAGAAAATGAAAAAAAACAACAGATTATTTTTTCACTCCAGTAACCACTCTAATGGCCCTTGGTGATTCATCGGCAACTACAAATACCTTAAGGTCGAATGTTTTCCACCAGTAATTTATATGTATTTCTCATATTATCCTCTTGTATTTCTTTTTTTCTTAACATTGTTGTCGGCCTCAGGGTTACATTTTAATATACATTTGTTAGATTTACATCGTAATTACTTTTGAATATATCTTGTCTGCACCTTTAAAACCTTTCGGCATAACTTCGATATTGCTGGACTGATATAATTCAAAAGCTTCACCTGAAGTTTCGAGTTCTTTGTGGTATTTTATTGGGAACTATTTTGTCATATAATATTTTGGAATATTTCGTTAAGTTCGTATCCATGAAAGCTCACTATAACTCCATTCTTCATTATGTTATTGATTTCCTCACTATCAGATGAGCATAGAGTTAGAGCTCACCTAATCCACGATCTGAACACAGCAGTTTTGCAATACCTTGGGCATGAGGAGCTTTGACGGAATGATGTTAGGTATAGCTTTAGGTTTATTGTACACTTGAATATCCAACGAAAGATTAAAATTTCTGGCAGTGAGACATACAGGAAAAGCAGCTTACCATTTTTCTCTATTTCCGTACCGAAGGTAATATTGTGGTGTTCTCTGTTGATTGGGTTGAAGAAAGTATTAAGTTAATGTCTCCCATGTGTCCAGAAGAAGATATCATCAACGTACCTGAGCCAAACCTTGGGTTTATTCATCACACTATTGATAGTCGCTGTTTCGAACGACCTTGATATCGCTTCCGCTAAAATACTTGTTAGAAGTGACCCCATTGGGGCTCCTTTAATTTTTTTGTAAACCTTGTTATAGAATATTTAATTGTTATTAAGGGTTACCAGATTTCAAACTGTTGGGATTTTCACTACGCCGACCGAATATGCTACTGAGTTACTTATTGATGCTTTCAGATTGTTAGCTGCTTTTTCTAGCGAAATAGAGGGGAAACCCGGAACAACATCGAAACACCCTATAATATCTGTGTCGTTAATTTGGATTTGTTTTTATTTTGTTGACAAAGTCTTGGGTTGACTTCAAAGCATGCCCTGATACTGGGACGACAGCTGACATGAATTTGGTCAAAGCTTTTTCTGAAATATAAGTTGGAGACTTGTTCTTGGGGGCAATTGACCTTACGTTGTGGCCATGCTTGTGGTGTTTTAAGCTTCCAAAAAGCGGTGGGCTACGTACGCCAGTTGGTATTCCTGAAACCTTTTTGCGTGTCATAGGAATAACTTCGATCTCTACCACTGCATTTTTCTTTCTGATCCATCGTTTGCCGGGTTCCCAGAGATTGCTATGACTGTCTTTTTGATAAACTTATTGACTTTGACTGCGTATTCTGTAGTACACGTGACGGCAATCTGCCCAGTCTTTAATTGCTATGCTAGGATCCTTCGCGAGCCTAAATATTGTTTATTGGTCTTATGTTGCCACTGCATTTGTCTTTCAATACTTTTAAATCTTGCATATTGGTTTTATGATATCGTTCGTGCGTGGATGTGAATTTGTGAGCTCTCAAATGCCTAATTCTGTTCTGTTCCTCCTTAGGTATCATGACAAAGGCACTCTACAACTCCGGTAGGATGTGCCTAGGATCCGCTTTGAGAGACAATGATAATTTTGCTCCTGTTTCTAGGAGTTCTATTTTTGTGTTGGATATCGGTCTGCTGGAGATGTTTATTATGGGAACTTTGTAGTCGCTAAGTTTATGTTTAGTGCGTAACTTATCAAATTTCCGTGGATCCCAAGTGCGTAATAGGTCTTTTTGTCTACCGGCTAACGCCTGTACTCTTTTGAAGAGGATGTTTAATTGCATTGGATAAGTACATGCCTGAAGGCTGATATACATTCTGTAAGATTTGGACTTCATAGTTTTCCGGTTCCTACGTATTATCAATTGCGACGTAATACTAACTGAATTTGTTAATATAAATATCAATCACTACTAAATACAGAAAAAAATGAACAAAGTTGACATATTCCACGGAACGGTATAAATGGACGTTATCGGTTTACATGTCGAATTTATTGGTTTTTCACCTGCGCCTCCTCGCAGTAGAACATGCCAACCAAAACATGAGCTTATTGGCTTTAAATCATTAAAACTATTACACCATCAAATTGCTTCTATCAGAAAGCACTTGCATTTAAGGAACATTATCTCAAAAGCACGCAATATTAAGAAGCTGAATTATATGCACTTTCATTCAGAGGATGTTATGTGAACAGAGCTATCTTTCTAAGTTTCTCTGTCAGAAATACACTTATCTTTGAAAAGACGTTGCCTTCAATTCGCTCTTAAAAATCAGACATTTCTTTTCATTTTCCTCTGACGACCTATCAGTGCTGTCAAATGTAGACACCTGGTTGAAGAAAATAATGTGTATGTCAACAACCGTTTTCCTAGAAGATATTTAATTTTCGAAACAACGCATGAACTCAAAAGGAACGACAATTTAGAAGTCAGATACGTTTTATGAACGAGCATTACTAAGCAAAACTTTAGGATTGGTGCAGGTTTTTGGATATAGCACAGGATAAATTTGCTAAATAAAATGATATGAGTACAAATTACAAAACCATTTTATTAAGTAAAACTATATTTATCAAATCAGACAAATACGTTTTATTAAATAAAATGATATTTATCAGCCGGGCGAAATCTTTCATTGACTACTTCTACCGGAAGTTTCAGAAGGCGAAACCTGGCTTATTTCACCTCCAATTTGCATTTACCAGCAGAAATTTAATATATACTTATATACTGCAATTCATTATAGATGGAAACCCAAGCGGTCATAAAGTGCAAATGATTTATTTAGACTCGTGTTCCATGTAGATTCTCGAACAGCAGCGAAAACAAAAGAAAAAGAAGGAGAAATTCACACAATTCAGCTCTTTAATATTCCTAAAGAACTCAAAAACACCCTTGTTCAGCGGAAATATTTTACCGTTAACAAACTGTGATTGTGTACGTTCAGATGCTTTGGCTTTTTCTAGTTCGTCTCTGAATAATAAGTTAGCACAGCAGCAGTGAATACAGGTTTCGTCAATGTGTTCTTCACAATAGAATATTTTCTTAGAGTGTAACTCTTTATCGATAAAAATCCGTTCGACGCTCGTATAACTTATTGGTTTTTGGTTTTTAGATTCACATTTTCGTACGTTTAAAACACACCTTCGAATTATTTAAAATATTTTTTAATACCGCACGTGTAATAACATTCTGGAATATCTGGAGCGCACAACTGTCGTAGCTTTCAGCTATAGAACCCTGTTTTACCATCTACCGTTTGAACTGTTCTGAACGAATTTTCGCTCTTCTTTTGCTGGAACTTTCGTTTTTAATATAAAAATAATTTTGCAGGTAGTATTTCACTCAACATCTTCACAGCATCGGAAATTTCAATCTGTGATATTTTCCTCTAATCACTTGATTCCCAATCACAAAATCTAAAATCAACGACATGTGCTCGTACATCTATATTCTAAAAGCAACGCAAATGCAACTTTTTCCGAGCAAATTACGTTTTTAGGTATTCTCCAGCAATGCAACGTAGCAGCTGACTCTAACCGGGCAATTTTCCCAAAAGCAATTTTCGCACCTCGAAATTCGTTATGCAAAGTCTTAAATTCAATATGCTTAATTTAATTGGATGCTGAAATTTTAAAAGAATGAGTTAAGCCAAATGGAGTGTCAGAAAATTCGTTACGCCAAACTTGGAAAAAAAAAACGTTGGCCCGTACATTTAGGAATCTTGACATGTTTCTGAATTTACATCTCAGGATCTGAAATGTGAATTCGTTCATGAGTGTCGGTCTTAACTTCCGTAATTGCTGTGCGCTAAAAGGATAGTAAGACTTTTACAGAATTTATAACAGCTAAGAACGGTTTGTCTTTCTAACTGTATTCGCAAAAGCAAGACATTCAGTTCTGCAGCGATATTGACCAGGAATTATGTTATATGGGTAGATCTCTGCCTACCAGATGGTCGCCACCATCATAAATTTCATCAGTGAATGTGTGCAAATTTATTTTGTATGTACAGCTGGTTTGTTTTAATAAAACAGTAGGACTCAAAATATTACAGCTATTTTGTAACGAAGTTAAATGAATTACCCCGTTCTTACTGTACATATACCTGTAACGAGATTAAGTGATTTCAAACTGTTCCCAAAATGAGGACAGGAGGTCAATATTGCAGGAGTAAACCACGTGATTTAATGAAAAATAATCATAAAAGTTATATAAAACCAAACAACATTACATTATAGTACTAACAAAGCTACCCGAAGAACTGAATCATTAATTAACAACGCTAATTTAAAACATAAGTAAACAGAAATCCATATCTATTAAAGTCCAAGAACATTTTAAAAACACTGCAAGAAAAAATGAAACCAACATCAAGGAATACATCTGAGACATCTCTACACATCAAAGACACGATTGGCAACCACATTATGTTTTTTTATATAAGCCTTAACGTCTATATGCATTGATAATATACTTCGTAATAAGTGTCTAAAAGTTTAGGAACAGAATTTTTCGTAATTATCCAATTCAACATGACATTTAGGTGATGTACAATAGCATTTAACTTATACGAATTTTCCTCGTAAAACTGCGGAGTGAGTGGACATTTCTTTTTATTGGGCGCAAAAATTTTTTTCAATTGAAAATAATCCTAAGATTCGTCATAATCAGGGCAAGATGCAATAGGTTCCACGAGAAGACGATACCGTGATGGCTTATTTCTGTCTTCGTCAAAATCAGGATCGAGAAGAAAAGAAAGATCTACATGAGGGATAAATTCCGGTTTAAAATAGTCTTTAGCTTTACTCCGTTTTAACGGATCACCACATGAATCAGTTCTAGATCGTTTAAATGTGGAAGCTGTACTTGAATTCTCTGCGAGATTCGGTAAAGCTACTGAACATTCCTGTAAGCCAGCAGTGCCCAAAGTACCAATATTTGCTGTCGTCTGAGTCCCAGGTTCCAAAGAAGTAGGTATTTCAATCAAACACTTCTCTACCGGCTCGACTGGATCCACCACTCGGTTTTGAGGAACCGAAATGTAACACCAGGCGCAGCCTGGGCCGCCGGAATACCGAGAGCAATCCCGGGGGCCGCTATATTCTGGGACGGTCGGCTTTATGCTAACTCAAGGAAAAAAAACGAAGATTGTTTGTCACTTCGACGGCCTCAGAAAAAAAAACTTAAAAAAAACTGCATCACAAATGATTTGTTCATACAAATACAGTTTTTAACACACCATCTTCTCGTTTCCCGACATTCAAATTTAAGTCCTGTCCGTTTCGGTAGGTACCTTCTACCGCAGACCACCTTTGCCTATTTCAGTTGAGTAATCAATATAATACACTGCCGGACAATTGCTAAGGACGGATGACAATAGCAACGATAGCAACCATAAAATGGAAGGCAGGAAAATGTGGAAATTAGCATAAGTGCGGGATACAGTAAGACGTGTTGTGCGTATGCAAATTTTGGATTGCAGAACTTGTTTGTGACGTCATAGCGCTGATAAGAGATATAAAGGATTTGACGCCTATTGACCGTTGTTGTTCAAACGCAAAGTTGAATGGGAAAGAATCAATTGACGAATTTGCAATTTTCAGTATGTCTTCCCGACATCACCTAGATGATTTTACAAGTGTCCGTATTATTGGCAAGATTGAAGAAGGACGAAAAATAACAGATGTTGCCAGGGAGTTCGACGTCAGCCACAGTGTTGTTTCAAGGCTTTGGAAATCATTTCAAACAAATGGAGAGTGTAGCAAACGTCACGGGGGAGGTCGTGTTCGCAGCACGACACCTGCAGAAGATCGGTACATAGTGCTATCAACAAAAAGACACCGGCGCAGCACAGCTAGTGAGGTAGCAAATCAGTTTATGGCTGCTACTGGCAAGCGGATCTCCCGAAAAACTGTCGCCAGACGTTTGCATGAAGGAGGACTATACGCCCGCCGTCCTGTTGTGTGCATCCCATTGTCCAGACGTCACCGTACCGCCCGTTTGCAATGGTGCCATCAACATCGCAATTGGACTGATAACGACTGGTCTGCTGTCCTCTTCTCAGATGAGAGTAGATACAGTCTATCGTCTGATTGTCGACGACAACTGATCTGGCGTGATAGTGGTACTGCATATTGTCCAGCGAAAATACAGGAAAGGGACCGATATCCGACATGTAGTGTCATGGTATGGGCTGGCATCATAATCAATGGCCGTACGTCCCTCTATGTGCTTCCAACTGGGACTATGACTGGCCAACGATACATTAATGATGTTCTGCTACCTCATGTTCGCATGTTCCGTGGTGCTGTCGGTGATAGATTCATTTTCATGGACGACAACGCAACATGTCATCGAACAGTCGCTGTCCAGGAGTGTCTTGAGAGCGAGGATATTCAACGCCTCGTATGGCCAGCACGTTCTCCAGATCTGAATCCCATTGAAAATGTGTGGGATGCTTTGGGGAGGAGTCTTGCTGGTCGCCAATGCCCTCCAATAAACAAGGACACCCTCGTCCGTGCACTGACAGAGGAATGGGATAAATTACCCCAACAGCTGCTTGATAATGTTGTGCAAAGCATGACACGACGTGTGGAATCTTGCATCGCCCTCCATGGTGGCCATATCCCGTATTGACATCTTACACCGGAACGCCTGCGGACGGTAATTGCATTTTTTTCACGTTTACGTATTCTGCACAAAATGGCCTGTTTGTCCCTTGAACACGTTCCAAAGCCTTCTGGATTTCAGAGCACAATAAATTGTCTTTCTTGTAATGTCCTGGCATTCTGATATTATTTTATTTCACTTGGCATCCAACCACACTTACTTTTTTATGCGCTATATTGCCGTTTATGATCCGTCCTTAGCAATTGTCCAGCAGTGTATAATCAAATATGCTGTTAATAGTCTGAGTTAGAAACTTGAAATTCCTTGTATACGTTTACCTATTCAGCTTCACCTACTATAAATTTTAGGCTGTTGGTTTTTATTTACGCTTTCCAACTGTAGGTTGAAGAAGCGTATATGCTCCGGCTTTGTCCGACCGTCCGCACGATAACTGGCGTAAAAATGGTTCGATGTCAATGAAATTTTAGTATGTGTTAGAGGACCACCATGGGACGAACCCTATTGAAAATGGGACAGATGGGGTCAAAGGTCACGACGTAGGAGCGGGATCATTACATTGACCTTATGCGTCATAACTTGTGGAAATATGGTTCGATTTCAACTAAATTTTAGTATGTGGTAGGGGACCGCCTGGGGTCAAATCTTATTCAAAATGGGTTAAGTGGGGTCAAAGGTTAGTACATAAGAGCGGGATGCATTCCGTTGCCTTTATGCGTCATAACGTGCGGAAAAATGGTTCGATTATGATTAAATTTCGGTATGTGGTAGGGGACCACCTGGGGACGAACCCTATTGAATGTGGACTAAATGGGGTCAAAGGTCAGGACATAGGAATGCGATCCATTCCATCGCTCTTATCTCATATTATTAAGGTGGACGTCAAGTAATTTTGCTTACTATACTTCCAATGGAAAAAAATTTTGTACACATTTCCTTCAGAATTAATGTGTTCCCAAGGGTGAAAATTTGAACATCGATTAAAATAAATTTATTACAACTTGGAATACTTAATATTTTCTAAAACATAACCATAATTACATTAAAAATCAATAACTTTTCCTTTGGTGGTGTTGAAACCCGAAAAATTATGGAGCGACCTGTACTTTGATGACGTCAGTACACAAACAAATGTTGGATTGCATAATTATGGTTATGTTTTAGAAAATATTAAGTATTGCAAGTTATAAAATGAAGCTATTTTAATCAATGTTCTAATTTGTATCCAAGTGACCTCATTAATTGTCCAGAACAAAGATGGCGCGACCTGTATTTTCATGACGTCAGCAGACAAAAAAATGTTGGATTGCATAATTATGGTTATGTTCTAGAAAACATTAAGTGTTCCAAGTTATAAAATGAAGATATGTTAATCGATGTTCAAATTTTCATCCTTGGGAACGAATTAATTGGGAAGAAAATGTGTACAGTAATTTTTCCATTCGAAGAACAGGAAGCAAAATTACTTTACGTTCACCTTAAAGGAGCAATTCTTGTATGTATGTAAATTTTACTTTGTAAACGGCTCTGAGGACTTTGATGAAAGTCGTTAACCTACCGTTTTTTGGTTCTGCAAATCGATTTAGCTTGATCTCGATTTTAGGAAAATTTGTTTAGTGGGTTAAATAACCACCCCGAATTACCAAGTTGTAGTGTGGTGTCATGGCGTCTCCCCTTTAGATGTTGGCGCGCGGTCATGCCATCTATCTCATTACGTCACGCGTTGTTTATGGATCCTATTAAAGTTTTATGACTTCACACCTTGCTAGCAGATGGTCGAGATTAACATCTGCCTCATTACGTCACGCGTTGTGTGCGTATGCTCGTTCGCACGATAACTTACGTAAAAATCGTTTGATTTCGATGAAATTTTAGTATGTGGTAGGGGAACACCTGGGAAGAAACCCTATTGAAAGTGAACGAAATGGGGTCTAAGGTCAGGACATAAGAGCGGGATCCATTCCACTGCTCTTATGCGTCATAACTAACGTAAAAAAGGTTCGATTTCGATTAAATTTTATTATGTGGTAGGAGACCACCTAGGGACAAACCCTATTGAAAATTGGCGAAATGGGGGTCAAAGGTCAGGACATAGGAGCGGAATCACTTCCATCGCCATTATGAGTCATAACGTACGTAAAAATGTTTTGATTTGGATGAAATGTTGGTATGTTGTAGGGACCTTTCTGGGGACGAATCCTATTGAAAATGGGCGAAATGGGGTAAAAGGTTAGGACACAGGAGCGGGATCTATTTCATAGCGCTTATGCATCATAACTTACGTAAAATGCCTTCGATTGCGACAAAACTTTATCATGTTTTTACGGAGATATACTGAACCAGTTCTGTTGAATATCATCCAAATGGATCAAAGGTCAGGGCACAGGGGTGCCATTTGATCCACAGCAATTTTTCTCATAACTTGAGTAATAGCTTGAGTAATGATTTCTAGTATATTGGAAAGCGTATCATAATCAATGCATTGCATGATTTTTCTAACTTGTTATATATGCGTAAGCTTTTTTTTTTTTCATTTTTTTAGCGAGATCTACAATTGATTTACTACTTCACATATATAAGAGAAACGATTTTTCCGGAAGAAATAATTCTTCATAGATACATAGTAGGCATATTTTCACTGTATTCCATGTAACCACTTCCTTTAGAAAACTTTAAACTTGGCATCGTCCGGGAGCGGAAACCGAACTCGCAACTCCCGATTACCGGTCGAGCATGCTAATCGTTACACTACACAGAACAAGAAAATTCCAAGCAAGTGAACGTACATATCTGAGAACCTTCAGATTTGCACTTGTCGAAGCTATTCCTGCCCATCGTTGCTTCTCACGAAATTTTCTTACATCAAGGGTCGGATGTAGGTCACAAATTCCAGTGATGAAAAAACGTCATTTCCATGCATCTACGAAGAATTATTTATTCGGGGACATTCGTTTCCCAATTGTATATGACGTTCAGTTCTTAACTGGAGGCCGCTGGTTCCAGGTAAAGGAGACAACTTGTATAGATTTGGCAGTCTCGCCTTCTCTGAAGTCATTGCACAACTGTGGTAATTGCACTGAAAAACTGAAAATATTTCAGACCCAAAACCCAAAAGGTAGAAAATAGTTTTATAGATCTAGATCTTTCTCCGATACATAAGGTGTTATCAATTGGGGTAAATGTAATGCCTTTGACGAGACAATCTGAATCAAAGATGTGTGAACTTATGTCGTAAGAGCTGTGCATTTCGGAATATACCTTCTAAAACATTGTTTCCCTCTCTTCAGAAAGTTATAGTTCACACATTTATTTCATCAGTGTGGTATTGTGAACGAGTGAAAAATTATAAATACAGCATTTGAGTTTCTTACATTTAAATTAATTACGCGCATTAATAAAATTTATACATCCAGTTTATGTGATGAAATCCCGAGATTTTCCTTTCCTGCCTAATATGTCATTAAAAACAATTGTTGTAAAAGCATATTTTTCAGAGCACATTTTTCAAACAAATTTAGGAGAGAACAATTTTATTCGTTTTTACAAAGATAAGAAAACCAAAAAGTGCATGTTTTCTGAAATCGTAACTTGAAAACACACCCTTTCGGAAAGAGTACTGATTTTAGAAGCAATTTCTTAATTTTTAAAGGTTGATGATCTGCACTAAAAGTTTTCCTGACATATTTAAAATAATTCATTATTTTATTAAAAGACTGCACAGTATCAGTCCGAATGATACACTGCTTTACAGGCTTCATTTTTAACATTTTTTTTATGTTAATGAAACATATGTTTTAACGAACGCATGAATCAAAATTATATTTCTGTTTCACTCTAGATTAGCATGAATGCAAACGAATTTAGCGTGAGTCGAATATTCTACAGATAATCAGCATTTAATTTTCCGAACTTAGCCGGATGTGATTTCAATGTGCCAGTCATGACTGATGCCTATTTCAAGTATTTTAATGTGTTTGCATTTTCGGATTGTTTATGGAAGGAACTAAATTCCCTTCCTGGGAAGCAGGTAATAGGTAAAGCAGAAATTCAAGTATGTGATGCAAACTCATGACGGTTGCCCAAGTGGCTCAGTGGTCTATGCGATGGCTTCTGATCATTCTTCCGAGATGGGTCCCGGTTCTTATTCCGGTAGATCATGGAAATGTTGTTTGTCTTACGGCTCTGTCTCTTTCTTTTCTTGGAACCTGGGGCCCTAAATTAGAGAGGGGCGACTGGTTATATCCCACAGCGTTGCTCACGGATTCGATGAACGTCCAATAAAAAGAATGCTGATGATGACTAACTTTACTCAAATACTGAGCTTCCGTAGTCTGACTAAAAGAGGACAGAGGACCAATACTTAAAATTTACAGGCAAAATTTAAAATATATTTTATCGTATACAACACTCGATGACGAAATACTTCCCACCGAATCATTTGCAAATAATTGTACATTCTAAATTTTCTCTTTATTATAAATACGCATTGCGAGGCTATTCGCCCAATCTATGACTCAATGATTTGAGAGTTAAAACTCTGCGACTACAGTGACGTACTACATAGGTGAAAGTATGTGTCAAGACGACAAATCTGCAGCAAGGCGTTCTGCCCGTGCAGCTCAGTTAGGAGAGCCAATTACTCTGGAATGAGGAGACACAGATTAGATAGCCATCGCGGATAAATATATCTTTTCAAATTGGCACTGGATTGTGTAAAATGGATGCCCTGGCCTTTGGGTTCTTCGAAAAATGTGTGATGTTATTCCACATATTATTTGGAATTAATGAAAAATTCCTAGACCAAAAACGTAAGAGGGAGATAACGTGATGTAGTACAGAGGTGAAAACATGCATCAAGAATGACAAATCTACAGCGATATATTCAGAGCGACTTACTCCGGTGTGAGGGGACATGTGATCGATACCCGTCGCTCACAAACTTGTGCTTTCAAAATACTCATGTCTGTTACCACCTAATGCTTTATCAGATTTCGAGGTGAAAGTGAACAGTACGAATCTCGTTTAGAGTATTCCTACAGTGATTTTTCTAGCTTGTTTCAAGAGTACAATATTTGTTTCAGTTGCTTGTAGAGTACGTTTTCGATTACCGTTTTTGTCACCCATATTTCAGAAGAAATACACTCTTTTATTTCTCGACAAAAAATCTTTAATTTCATTCACTTTGCAGTCATGCTACAACAGTCAAGACAGGGAGGATGTAGAGATACTACGTGTTACTCTTTCTGGTCTCCCTGGAAAACGTTTAGAAATAGTAACCAAATATGAATCCTGCAGGTGAACTACACTGCCGGAAAATTGCTAAGGACGGATGACAATAGCAACGATAGCAACCATAAAATGGAAGGCAGGAAAATGTGGAAATTAGCATAGGTGCGGGATACAGTGAGACGTGTTGTGCGTATGCAAATTTTGGATTCCCGAACTTGTTCGTGACGTCATAGGGCTGATAAGAGATATAAAGGATTTGACGTGTATTGACCGTTGTTGTTCAAACGCAAAGTTGAAAGGGAAAGAATCAATTGACGAACTTGCAATTTTCAGTATGTCTTCCCGATATCACCTAGATGATTTTACGCGTGGCCGTATTATTGGCAAGATTGAAGAAGGGCGAAAAATAAAAGATGTTGCCAGGGAGTTCGACGTCAGCCACAGTGTTGTTTCAAGGCTTTGGAAATCATTTCAAACAAATGGAGAGTGTGGCAAACGTCACGGGGGAGGTCGTGTTCGCAGTACGACACCTGCAGAAGATCGGTACATAGTGCTATCAACAAAAAGACACCGGCAAAGCACAGCTAGTGAGGTAGCAAATCAGTTTATGGCTGCTACTGGCAAGCGGATCTCCCGAAAAACTGTCGCCAGACGTTTGCATGAAGGAGGACCTTACGCCCGCCGTCCTTTTGTGTGCATCCCATTGTCCAGACGTCACCGTACCGCCCGTTTGCAATGGTTCCATCAACACCGCAATTGGACTGATAACGACTGGTCTGCTGTCCTCTTCTCAGATGAGAGTAGATACAGTCTATCGTCTGATTGTCGACGACAACTGATCTGGCGTGATAGTGGTACTGCATATTGTCCAGCAAACATACAGGAAAGGGACCGATATCCGACATGTAGTGTCATGGTATGGGCTGGCATCATGATCAATGGCCGTACGTCCCTCTATATGCTTCCAACTGGGACTATGACTGGCCAACGATACATTAATGATGTTCTGCTACCTCATGTTCGCATGTAACGTGGTGCTGTCGGTGATAGATTCATTTTCATGGACGACAACGCAACATGTCATCGAACAGTCGCTGTCCAGGAGTGTCTTGAGAGCGAGGATATTCAACGCCTCGTATTGCCAGCACGTTCTCCAGATCTGAATCCCATTGAAAATGTGTAGGATGCTTTGTGGAGGAGTCTTTCTGGTCGCCAATGCCCTCCAATAAACAAGGACACCCTCATCCATGCACTGACAGAGGAATGGGATAAATTACCCCAACAGCTGCTTGATAATGTTGTGCAAAGCATGACACGACGTGTGGAATCTTGCATCGCCCTCCATGGTGGCCATATCCCGTATTGACATCTTACGCCAGAACGTCTGCGGACGGTAATTGCATTTTTTTCACGTTTACGTATTCTGCACAAAATGGCCTGTTTGTCGCTTGAACACGTTCCAAAGCCTTCTGAATTTCAGAGCACAATAAATTGTCTTTCTTGTAATGTCCTGGCATTCTGACATTATTTTATTTCACTTGGCATCCAACCACACTTACTTTTTTATGCGCTATATAGCCATTTAAGATCCGTCCTTAGCAATTGTCCAGCAGTGTATTTGTATTTGTGAGATACAGAAAATGGTGAGCATTATTTAGCAACTTGTCCTTTCGTAAAAACTGAATTTTATTTGCATTACCCTAGACGTAAACTTTTGGCCAAAATACAGCGAAAAATAACGTTAAATATCACCAGTGTCAAAACCCCCTCTTATTTCTTTATATGTACATACAGTCAGCTTCCCCTTATCAGATCTTTCGAATTAGTGATCATAGATATAATTACCTTTCCTCGTTTGCTTAGAATATAAAATGCATCTCGTCGTGTAATTAAAACGCCTTTGACTTCCAAAGAGCAGAAACGAAATTTTATTTGCATCATCAATGCCGAGTTGCAGAATGTTGATGCGCAGTAAGAAATGTGCATGAACGTGAAGAAAAATTGAACTTCTCAATGAGGGAAGAAGGATTAAAGGAGCGAAAAGTGCCAATGCCTTGTATCGGGCCAATGGGCGTTAAGAAGTTGTTCACTGAGTCCGATATGTTTATTTCATTTTCATACAATGCTTAGTGGATACAGCAGTAAACCATTACTTCAAATGTTAAAATAAGACTGCTAGCTCGGTGCTGTTAAAAGAATGGCATGGATCTCGATACTATGCGAAAAACACGTCTTTCAAAATGATCAGTCATAACGCAAATAATTCTAGACGCATATTATAGTTATCTCTTTTACTGAGGTTGCTAGATAGCTTTCAATTACAGATGGGTGTTTTTGTATGACACAGGGAAAGAGTAATTTTTGTGGTGAAAACAAATCGAGTGTGCTTTCCAAGTTCACAACATATCTGTATCTAGATTTATTGCGACAGTTTTCGGTTTTTACAAAATTACCCTATCGAACAAAGAGCAGTCATCTCGTCTTGTCTATACGTAATTTTTCCATATGACTGGTTACATTAAACCTAGTCGATAAACCTTTTCCATGATGGCGAACTGGAAACAAAAAGGGGCTCCATGCCTCTGCTAGAAGGCCGGCCAATGGCTTCCCTTGTTGATTTAAAAGCTTCTTTGCTGGGACTATTGGAAAATGAAATCATGTTTTAGAACATTTGCAAAATTAGTATTAGCTTATTATCATGATCCTTTGATGTGGGTCAATGAAAAAGAACGGAGGCAAAATCGTTGGTCAATCATGTCAAAAGTTAAATGTGAAAATGACGTCTTCTGCACAACACTGTGTCATAGAACACTTTATGTAAAATATTTTTGACAACGTGAATTTGCAATTGCTTTAAATTATAGCTATTTTTGTAATTAAAGTAAGATAGATTAGTTAGATAACAAAAAAGACTGTTTTTATCTTCAAATATGCAATATATATATATATATATATATATATATATATATATATATATATCTGAAATTTTAAGGAATCACTTCACTCGATATTCAGGTCAAGCGCATGATTAACATTAGGTAATGTGTCGGAATTGTCGTAACACCCTTTACTACCAATGGAATAGTTTCGGCTGTATGACTTTCGCCTCCATATTTTAACTTTCTTGCAGCTGCAAAAGATGGTTCCACACTAATGCTTTTCATTATGCGGAGTTACCATCAAGATTTCTCTGTTTTCGAAACATACCCTGTCAAACAACTTGCTTCTGATTTTGCCCTTTTCGTTGAGTATTTCACTGCAGGAAAAGTTATCATACCACTAACATTTGTTGAGGGAATCAAATGTTTATCATAATTTACTAAGTCGATGCGTTTGTACGGATTGCTACTTTCCACAATATAACAACTTATAATTAGTATTAATCTAGAATCGATAACAAAAAGATGATAACATTTTCAGAGCGATTTGAGAGTTATAGAGTATTATAAAAATAACATGTAATGGTCAAAATGTGGTTTGCATTCACTCAGAGGGCGTCGTCGTTTCCTGCTTATTAATGAGCGGCCTTGATGTTTCGAAAAAAACATTGCTCAAAGACTTACACATCCTGCACCGGTATTTTTCTGTCCGACGGTAACTTCTGGTGCCAACACATCCCGAGGAAAACGATGCCCATTCACCCACACTGACAATGGTACAACATTAAACGAGATTCATTGGACCACACCATTTCTTTCAGCCATTCATGGTCCAGGTTTGATTATCTCATGCATACTGAAGGTATTTTTAACGACTAACCAATACTACAATGGATATTCGGAGAGGCCTGTGGCTACGCCGCCCCATTTTCCTCAGGTTCGATTTACTGTATATTGTTGTACATTACGTCCTTCACCAGAATTTAAATTACGGCATGTTGTGTAGCAGTATCTATCTGTCGTGTCTTACCATAGGAATAGCCTTTGTTCCCCTCTAGCATCACTGAGCCGTGATGAGAACAACACCATGCCGCCTGTTCGTTTTTTTCCCACCTCGGATCACTTTTTAATGATACTAACCACGACTGTGACCCGTGAGCATCCCGCAAGCCTTGCCGTCATCTCTGAAATGCTCTGTCCCAGTCGTCTAGTCATTACAATATATCCTTTCTCAAACACGACGAAGCCCCACTGCCTCTCATATCTGAAGAACAACAATAACAATGATTAACAGATCTCAGTATCAGGTTTAGTTATACCATTTTATGACCTTCCAATTCGTCGTCGTGTACCTGCAGGGGCTTCAATATGCAGAAAGATACGCTGGTCCAAATAGTTTCACTTTTTCTGTGTTTATTGTTTAGCTATTAATTACTTAAAGGCACACGTATTTTTTGCTACGCTGTTTAAAATTTAAATAGATAAACAAAGACCAAGGACGAAATAATTAAAGGCAAAAAGGAATGAAGCAAGAATGTGAATTGGTTTGAAATGAATGCAACCTCCTTATTAGACAGTTTGCCAAAGAAAAATAAAAAAAAATAGCTCAAAAATATGTCCCGTGTGGTGTTCAGTTCCGACAAACAAAAGTAACAACCAAAGCAATCGCTGTTATAACAATTCCGTGACATTTAGGGAAAAATCGTACTTTCTTTCGCGGAGGTGTTCTGAAACAGATTTCCCAATTAAAGGCCAATTCAGCAGAGCGAATTGTAATAGAAACTAATTCATTTAAAAGTTACTACGTTATAATTTCTTTTTAAAGAGGATTCACCCTGTGTACGTAATTATAAACTTTGAAGTATTTACAAAAAAAAAAGAAGGTTTTATATTTATATTTTATTTTTAAAGAATATTACTGCTAACATAGTGTAATGAATATTTCAGCAGAATATTGGGTTTCTGCAGTGAAATAACCAACTCAGTACCAAGATTTCTACACAAGGATTTTAATCTCAGTAAATTCAGATACAGGTTGATTAAAAAAAGAACTGAAATCAATGTAAAAAATTTTGTACTTAATAAGTGTCCTTAAATAAAATCAGGAATACTTTGGACGTCGCATGGGAAAACAAGCAAACAAACAAACTAATAAAAACATTCAAACCGAGGTGCCGTCATTCTCAGTCTTTAATCCTCTCCAGTTCAAAATAATATTTGAAATATAACAGTACAGCTCCAGCGGTTATATGCACAGTCATAGCGGAAGTACAAGTACAAACCTTATTATTCAACCGAAGCACAAAAATAGCATGGATTAAAAACATTATTCAATCGTCTTCTTCAAGCAAATATGTACAATGAAAGCAAAAACGTAGTTTCACGTCAAGTACTCGAAATATTGATAAGATCAAAATTAACTAAAGTAGAGGAATACGTTGAAGAGCAATCCAAATCACAGGAATGAAAGTTAGTAAGTAAAAAAACCGTTTGGAGTAAATGCTTTCAACTATTCTGAATAATCTTAAAACAGAATAAAGCAATTGTATCGCTTGGTCAATTGTTTCCTCATAGTACCGCGGCTGAAATCAAATCGGTATTTTAAGAAAATAATTTACAAATACTGCAAAATATCTACGATAAACAACACTTCTTAATTTACAATCCCAAAAGTTTTTATCATTAAGATAAAATTATTGCTTGCTAAGAACTTCTACGTTTAACATTAATACGTGGCTAATATGTTTTTTTATTTTTTTCAAAGAACAGTTTCGTAAAATGAAATAAACATATTATCTGCGGTGACCTGTGTGTTATCTCGTTCACGTCTTGAAACAGAAAAAAAAAAGAATTTGCTTTCTTCGAAGTTTAAAAATCTTTACGGGAAATGTAATAGCCCTATATGCAGAGCTGCTTCTTTTTCATTTCATATAAATCATATTTGTATATTGACCAATAGTTTTAGATTTAGGATCCTGGAACTTCACAATAATAATAATTTATACCTTTGCGAATATTCAGTGCGAAATATTCGAGGTCTACAAGAATGCGTTCGTGGAAAAACTCCAATAGAACACGAACACCATCCCGAATTTCTAATGCGATTTCTTTTCATAATGATTTCTTCCCATAGAATATTTTTGCAGGCAGTTCTAATATATTCTTACAAAGACATTAACAGTTAATATATGTTCAAACTTTTTTTTGTGAGTTCCATACAACACTAATGGCGGGCTGAAATAAATTCACATATCGAAACTAGAAGCTGCCTTTTCGTGTGAACGAAAATCTTTTAACTCTCTCACTAATCAAATGCGCTTCTCATTTTAACGTGGCTGCCAGAGTTCAATTTTTGTGTCTGTTGTAAACCCTGACGATACCCATTCTAATGAAAGAGAAATGGGTATTTCTTATGTAAACATTCGACCACACTTGGAAAGTGAGACCAGATTAACATTAAGTCGGAGGACAAGGCATATTCTGTTAACAGATTAAAACCGTTAACAGAATATGTCTAAATCTAACTATAAAATATGGCATATGGAGCCGGTTTTCTTTATTTCCTTTTTTAAAGTACACAGGCACGACATAAATAAATAGTTACTTATCGTAATGTAAATTTAGCTACGTAGCGGAATCTATATTGCATTGATGGCTCGAATTCCGTTTAATATCATCTGCAGGACAACTTCAGTGGGTAGGTGACAACAAATGAACATGCCTCGACCCAAGTGAGCCAATGAACTAAGCTAGTTTCAGAGAGGACGAATCGTGGGTCAATCGGATCTCAGAGCCAGCCCGCGTCAGATTGCTGCAAGCCCTCAAATTACTCTTACCACAGTTAATCCAGTGTCACTGTAATTCAAGAAGGCAGGTAAGGAAGCATCAACATCACATACGGGTCACTCTTCGCCATCACAGAGGTTTCATCGAGTTGTCAAGCGTTCTGTGAAAACTAATCCTCGTTGCAAGGCCTTCTGGACGTGTAACGCTCGATAACAAACCGTTCATCTTGGCGCTGACCAAGGTGCTACCACACACGGATTCGTTGGTCTCATCCTCCAAGGCTAAAGCCGAACTCGTTACTGAAGATCACCTGCTGCCTACCTGAGTGGCTCATTGACAGTCTGGCACGACACCATTGCAGTCTTTGGCGATGATGCACTGTTGTTAAGGGAATTCGTCGTAACGGTATGCGTGCGTGTGGTCCTACGTCGTGCAGACGTGTGCCAATTGTGCTCCCACTAATCGGACGAAGCTTAGAGAGCAACATTGCGCGCTTATTATTCGCAATCTTAGGTGTTGAGTCACTTCATGTATGTCGGACAACCCGTCGGTTCTCTCTCGTAGTGGTTCGTCTAGTTCCCCAGATTTTTTTGTCGCTGCCTGGTGCCTTGTTTTATTCACTACCGCGAACAACGTGCTAGGGTGATATCCGCACGACTGGTATGGCCGGCAATACTGCGATAAAATCATCCCGTTTGCCAAAGCTCGATGATATGGGTAGTGGCCCCCTCAAAATTCTCCAACTGAACGAACTGCTTCTGGACTTTTCTCCGATGCATACCTTATTTGCAAAGGTTGGTTGGTTGGTTGGCTATTAGATTTTATTGGCGCAAGGGCCATGGTTGGCCAAAGAGCGCCAGACACAAGACAAACAGACAAAATTAAAAAACGTGGCATAAATCGCAAAATCTGGCTGACCAAGTAAAACCGAACCATGAGTACGAAGGAAGGGCCAAAAAAGACAATGAAACAAACAGTATGAAAAACATGGTACAATGGTGAGAAACAAGCCGATTAAAAAACTGAGGTATGAGAATGATAAAACACATTACGAAATCGAACACAACTACACATAGGATTAGTCACTCTCCTCCCCCACACACTCCAATGCAATGCTGGCCGAGGGCGAGGACGAACTGTCACTATCCTCCCCCTCATGTTCCTCTGCAATGTTAGTTGAGGCTGGGGACGAACTGTCACTCTCCTCCCCCCGATGTTCCTCTATAATGTTGGTTGAGGGTGGGGACCTCGCTGAGTCCGAGACAGTTGCAATGTTGGTCAGGTGGACCGCGACAGTTGGATGGACACTGCACACCTTTGCGGATTGAGGGCCGGGTCTTCCGCACGTGCAGGCTTTCTGCTGGGAACTGGAAGAGTCGGTCGTCTTCAAAAGACAATCCGCAGACTCAGCTATTCGAAAAAGCTGGAGCTCGGGGAAATCCACCTGTGTCGCTTGTTCAGCTGTAGATCGCTTGGCAAGTGCGGCGAGAGCTAGAGGGCGCGGAGACTGAACTACTGCGGCAAAAGTACGCTGTCGGTTGTTGGGAATACCCAACTTGGCCTTGGCAGCAGGGTACGAGAGGCCTTCCAGGATCTTGAGGCGCTGGATCGCCATCTCGTCCTTCCATTTCATACAGTTGCGGGAGTAAGCTGCATGGGCCTCACCACAGTTAACACAGCAGGCCGCAGAAGAACAACCTTCCCCGTCATGTTCACTGGAGCCACAATTTGCGCAACGAGCGGAGCTCTTACAGAAACGTTGTGAATGCCCGTACCTCTGGCACCTGAAACAGCGCAGAGGACTGGGAATGTACGGGCGAACTCCACAGACCAAGTAGCCAGCCTTGATTTCGGTCGGAACTTTCGGGGAGTTAAAAGTCAAGATCACATTTTTAGACTTAATCAAAGAACCATCGCTCCGGAACATCATACGACGTGCAGCAATAACACCTTGATCAGCAAGTTCAGTCACCAATTCGTCTTCACTGCATGGCAAGAGATCAAACTCCGAAATAACACCCCGAGAGGTGTTAAAAAATGGGTGAGGTGTCACTTTGACAGGAATGCCTTGAAGACTAGTGAGGTGCAGAAAAGTGTTACTCTGAGAAACACTGCAAGTTTGGACAAGCAGGTCCACATAGCGAAGCTTCCTCACAGACTTCAAGGGACCAACCGCAGCGTCCAAAGCTTTAGAAATGAAAAAGGGAGATCTGGTGGACAGTCTCTCATTCGGATCGATGGACTCTACAACTAAGTGTGTAGCATGCGTAGTCACAGTAATCGAGGGGAGACGACGCTTCGGAGCGACTGGTACAGCTGCCGAAGAAGAGGTTCCACGTTCTTGGTCCAGGTCATGGTCTAAAGATCGTTTAAGGTTATGAGACTTGGTAGGTTGAGAAGACGAAGGAGAGTCGTTGGCAACTATTATTTTCTCAGGTGACTTAAATTTGGAGTGTTTGTTTTTGGGTTTACCCATCGAAAAAAAGAAGGAAGATTCGTCTGCAGACTACTCTACCCACCACCGAGCCATACAAGGGAGAACTGGAGGTCCGCAAGCCAAGAAAACGACGCTGGACACAGTTCTGGAGCTTATACGTTGCAGATATAGTCCGTTGGCTGTGATCACACGCACTCGGCGGACACTTCGGCCTCCGGGTACCATCATGCCAACGCCTTTGGCATGATCCCACAGCCCCCGGGATTACGCTGCCGTGCTATACGACAAAAAAGCCGCTGAAGCCCTGTACACAACTTGGTACATGACTTCTGACTAGAGGTGGGTTAGTCTCTAGCCTCCCGTTTACAGCGAAGCCGGGGTCGAAGAGGAGTGTTGGTGCACAGGAGGCACTGCTCCTATCTCCTGCGACCTCAGCCGCCAGACATCCCATTTCCGCCTCACGGGTCTCCGCACGCGTCAAACATGCAGGTAGGTCTAGCACCCAAACCAGCTAAAAGGAAAAAAGAAATCCAAATAAGACAAATCCTGGAAGGGAAACCTAAACGAAATCTCAGCAACCTACGAACTGAGCGGTTAATATAAAACAGTTAGTGGTGGAGGGTAACAACCCCACAAGACCGGGGTGTTAGTACATAACGTGGTAGCGATTAGGTAGAGGATAAAACACGGGCAACTAGCCAGTGGAGAAAATAAACAAAAACAAAAAAGCGAGACACAAGACCAGCTAGGGATCGTGGGGCCGCGACTCCCCAACAGCTGGATGAACAGCCGTCTCTGCAAACACCAACAGCACCAAAACAAAAAACAGGCGGTGGCATGACATCAGATGTTGACCAGTCACAAGGTCAACTCGGGCCGTGGGGGCGCCGCTCCCCAAATAACTGGAAAACCAGTTATCCCCGTGCGGGGTATTTGCAAAGGATGCAGCCCACGCAACAGCAGGAGTCAGAATGGCAAGCAAGCGCAACGGGGTGACCTTATATAGCCGGTCAGGCACAACGCTACGTCCCTTTTTTTAGCGTCACATGCTCGGCATAGCGAGGCACTTGAATCATTCGCATGCTTCACAATGCCAAACTTACCAACCAAATTGCATTCCTGTCGGTTGCTTCCTTCTGGGTGCAACTATGTTTTTGACGATGAGTGTAATTCTGAAATTTTATGGCCAAATTCAAAATTTTAAAGGAAAAAATTGAAACTGACAGAAATTGTCCGCGTCAGTGAAGCGAGAATTTAATTCTTCTACAGTTTATATTGTATGAATTAAATTATTAGTGTCATATTTTATACATTGAAAAAAATAGTGTCTTGTGAGCTATGATAATTAATCTATCAAAGCTGTGGCCTGTTTATCTGGTTATCCGTTGCATTTCTGAATTCGCAATTTCCACAATATGGAAAATGTTGGTTAAGGATTTTTGAACGAAAGTGGTTAAAGTAAAATGTTAAATTTGTAAATGAAGCTACTGCATGTGTACAAAATGTAGAGTTTTCTCTCTTGTACTTGTAAAACGTTGCTATCTCGTATTTAGGGAGTGTTCAGATTTACTCCTGAAACATGAATATACCAATGAAAAGATCACGATGTCACACATGAATGCATTGTGAATTCCATTATATATATTCTAAATAAAATAATTCAATTTTAGTAATTTGAAACCTAATAAACGCGATCCTATCCTAATAAACGCGATCCCATTTTCAATATTCTAGGACATCTCAATTGCACCAGACATGTTGAACGATGACAGGTGATGTACTGGAAAGATTATGGAGGCAATTAGAAATGTTAATGCACAAACATTAACTTGTTTTTATGTTATATGATAGACCGATTTCCCTCTTCCTCTGGAGGAACACAAGGTAATCGTTTCACGTAAAATTTTGTGTTTGCATAGTGTTATATACTGTCCGTAATTCTTCCAGTGAACCTTTATGAACAGGGCAGCAGAGAAGTACATTTCGATTAATATTACTGTAATAAAAAGAAAACGAAATATATACTGTAACTTGGGTGTAACGTGAATACTTGTTGAACAGCACTTGAAAAATCACTTTTCAGCAAATAGAAATCCAGATATTTTTATCCCAAACAATTTGCCAAATTAGACTTTTTAAATGTCCTCTCTTGGATAATATACTAAAACTTAAATTGTCCAAATGGTGATAGAGTGAGGGAAATAGTGAATGTGATATTTCTGTAGAAAAAGATGTATTCATATTAAATTTTTTATTTGACTGATCTACTTCCCAATCCCGTTTGTGAAAAATATGAAGGATTTCTAACAGCACCCAGATTTCATTAAAATGAACACCTTTTAACTTGTATGTAATATTGTAATCTAGAATTAGGAAGAATTTCCCTTTGTATACAAAGCACATTTTACCATGCAAGTTGTTGGAACAAAAAACCATTTTTCAACCAAAGTTGCAGGAAAGAAAAGCAAAGGAAGTCCATGGAAGTCATGGGAGGATGAGATTCTGGAGTGCCTGCATGAGAAAAATATTATGGGGATGAAGAATAGAAGGTCTTGTGTACGTCGTGTGACGAATGTAAGCAAGACCCGTGTTGTGTGTCAAGATCGCTGTGAATGGAGAAGTTCGTTACGGCAACAGTTGTCTGATGGTTTGTATTTCTTTGTGGAGGTAACCTCTGAATCTCAGAGAAAAGCTTAGTTATACGTATGTATGTATGTACGTACGTATGCATATATGTATGTACGTTTGCATGTATATATGTATGTACGTTTGCATGTATATATGTACGTATGTGAAGTAAATACTGTAATATTATAATCACATTCGCTACCGCTGTTGGAGAATGGTCTGATTCGCTGGCTTCTTCCAAATTATAGGAAATATATCCGGGTTCGGTTATCGGATGAGGCATGAGCTAATGTTAATCTGATAATTCTTGGTCTTTCATATCCCTTTAAAAGTGGATCTTAATTATTGCTTGAGAAATTCTATGGGCGCGTGCTTTGCTCATACGACTGGTTCTGTTCCCTTGCTGTAATAAGAAGACTAAAACAAGGACGGGCGACTACCTCTGAGTTCGTCATGCTTTATGTTAAGCCCGAAAAGAAGATGAACAAAATCGTAATGCTACAAAAGGTACCTAAATTTTGTTTGACTTACAGAGAAGCTTTCCCGAAATTTCTGATCTAACGACTAATAGAGCCTAACACAACTCCTTTTATTGTCCCCAAAGGGGCTGGAAGATAGGGACACCACAGTTTTCTTTCGCACGACGTCCTCCCATGGTACACGAACTTTGTTGCCCAGAAAAACCGTCACTTTTGTTTCTGCTTACCACGTGAGAGACATGGGTTCCACTGATGTTAAACCATGCCGCGATGCATAGACCAATGTTCCACAGACACAAAAAATCAAACTCCCCGAAGCACCCGGTCTACGCAGAAAACATCCAATGAACCTACTCGCGAAATGTTCGGCGGGGTCTCCGAGGAAGTGCTAAACTCCATAGAAGGTGTCTCAGTGGCAGCCTCGCAGGTCCACGAACCGCGATTCCTTAGCGCGAGCTTCAGTATCCCGGGCATGTTAGAACTAAACACTGACGGAAACTCGTCATGCGAACTTCAGCACTAAATCGCACACCACAGTCGTCAGTTACACAACAACCATCCCAAAAAGGATACATGCACCAAAACAAACGTTCCCCCGACTCACTCATCGAGAGAACTCTCAGATGACTAGAGAATTAACGGTTTGGCTCGTGGATTTTGACTGCAGCGATGTACCCGAGTAGGGTAAATGAAGTTTTAAATACTATAACACAAATGCTTGTAATTACTGAAACGTTATAAAATTCTTATATTCAGGAGTTTGAACCACTATCGCAGGAAGGCGAAGTTTTAAATGTGAAACATTATTGGTAAAGATAAATACGTAAAATAATAGATTGCTTTAAACATATGGTCGGAAAAGAGTTTTGCAGGTCTTGATAAAAAAGGGAATTTTCAATTGATCGTGAGATGAACACTTCCTTAGAATTCATTTAATATTTATTCAGTAATTAAATACAATGTTCAAGAAAATGCCTAAAGTTCCTGAGAAATGACCGAAAGAAACAGAATATAGAAAATAAATGAAATTAAACAGCGCCGCTGGAGTAGGCGAAACGAATGTTAGAACCATTCAGCAGCAAATCGACTTAGAGTGACTAGGATAAAAATCTCAGTTTTACTTAATGTCTTAGTGCTTGAAAAAGTGCGCACATTTATAACACACTTATTCGGAAAACGTAAATGCTGCATTTATGAAAAAATTAATAATTAATTGGCCCACTTTCGACCACAATTAATTTGTGTACTCTTCTAAATTCCCTTTTAATGAGATTCTGGTTAGTAGCGGCCGCGATATTTTTCTATTGGTCCCGCAAAGCCGTAGTCAGTTAGTATAGAAAATGTAGACGTGTCATTCTAACCCCATTACGACCATCAAGTTTATTTCAAAGGATCTCTGTAGGGTACAGGTCGAAAATTAGGTACAGGTCGAAATAGAGGTTGCTTTACAGCACGGTTCGGTTTATTGCTGAAACAAAATGGCCTGTCTCCGTAAAACTGGTAAAGTGTAGGCAGTGCGGCGTAATCTGGAATGTCCCCGAATTTCGTGTCATTCATGTTTCCATCCACAACCACCAACAATCCGATTCCACACAACGAGAAACGTCCGCAGACGTTGACACTGCCACTCCTAAATTTAACAGTGGGAATGTCACAATCTGGAAGATATCGTTTACCTGGAATATGCCACATCCAGAAACAACCATCGGTTTAGAAGCAGCTTATCATGATTCGTCCCCTTTTACACTCATTTCCACTGATTTAGAGTCAATGAACGATGTACGTTTCATCAAGAAAGTCGCTTTCTCGCATTCTTAAAAACGGCATAGCGTGATTCGTCACACATAACACTCGTTTCCATGATTCAGGGTCCATGATCGATGTGCTTGGCACCAAGAAAGTCCCTTTTTTGCATTCTTAAAGACGGCGTAGCGTGATTCGTCACCCATAACACTCGTTTCCAATGATTCAGGGTCCATGATCGAAGTACTTGGCATAAAGAAAGTCCCTTTCTCGCATTCCTAAAGACGGCGTAGTGTGATTCGTCACCCATAACACTAGTTTCCACTAATTTAGTGTCCATTGACGATGTACGTTTCACCAAGAAACTGGCTTTCTCGCATTCTTAAAAACGGCGTAACGTGATTCTTCCAGTTTAACTCTCGTTTCCACTGATTTAGAGTCCTTGGATGATGTACGTTTCACCAAGAAAGTCGCTTTTGTAAATCCATCAGATGAAGAAATAAACACTGAGGCCTCAGATGGCCAAACTTTTCTGTATAAAAGAACAGAAATTGAAATCAAAACATTTCCTATCAGGAGCTGTATTGGCTGCAGGAAAAATGTTTCATATCGGAGTTTTACAAGCTGAGATATCGGAGAAATGCCAATTAAATTTATGACTCAGCGGAAAATCTATGATTTACTTGCAATTTTTGAAACTATATGAGAAATGTTTCTCATGCGCAACGCTTTCTGACAAAGAAAGAAGTTTTCAAATAGGACACTTAGGAACAAAGATATCGACAAAAATAACAAATATGTGTCTACGCTCGTATCGGTGCACTAATTTAAGAACGAGGTATTCTTAAAAGGATTTTAGAGGTCCCCCTTATCAGTTCACCGAAAAGATGTTTCATTTGAGTTTTCAGAAGCCTAATTTTTCCTCAATTACTTAGAAGCACAAATAACCCTTTACGCCCTCTGGTGGCCAATCCATTATTTATAAAAATAATAATTATATGCAAAACATTGCCATCACAAGCTCTACCGGCTGCAGGAAGATAATTTCAAAACGGAGTTTTAGAAGGAGAGATATAAGGGAACCCTCCTTTTGTTATGCACCCCTAGCAGAAAATGTATGAGAAACCTTTCGCATAGTAAAAGCTTTCCAGCAAAGGAAGAAGTTTTCAAATCCGAACCTTAGAAGCAGAGATATGGACGAAAATCTGATATACATCTATGTCCCTTGTGGGAAAAATACAAGCTATTTTAACGTGGCGTATTATAAACATGTTTTTTTGTGTTGAGCTGTATTGATCCAACGAACATTTTTTTAATCGGGTTTGCAGAAGCTCGGATTTTTCTGCAAATACATCATAAGAATAAATAAAGGCTTACGCCCCTGGTGACAAAACCGTTCCTTACCAAAAATTTGAAATTATATGCAAAACATTTCCTATGATGATCGGGTTCCGATGCTGGAAGAAGCTCTCAAACGGACATTTAAAAGCAGAGATATCGGTTAAAGTGTAATTTAAACTTACGCCTCCTAGTAGAAAATATATCCATTACCTGAAAAAGGAACTGTGCTCAAAATTGTTTCATTTATTAACGGCAAATAATGGAAGTAATAATATTTCCAATCTGATATTTTGAAGCACATACATGCAATAAAATACACTTTGAATTCGATACAATCTGCTTATACACCCTCTAGCTGCGAAGTTTGCATCTAAAACTAACAAAAAACATGAAGTCAACGATAAACATTCGCACATTTCAAGCTTTCCAACGTAAAAATATTTTTTTAATCTATTAATTGCAGAGATATGGTTTCCACAGACCAACGGAGGGACAAACAATAACATGAAACGATTTTTTTACAAAAGACGTGCTGAAACTTTACTCTCCTTTAAATTTAATATAGCTTGCAGTAATATACTTATAATTTTATATACATAGAAAATGTATATCGACTTTTACGTTTTCTTAAAATTTCTTGTACACGTTGAAACACTTTTCGCATTTATTTGTGTGGAAGGAAAATACCACTTTCACCAAGCTGTGCAAAAGTTAGTTGCGAGGTGAATGATACAAGCTTCTATTGATTATACAAAGAAATGGTTACTGTTTTCAATAACTTCTCTTTGTAGAGATTGGTTACAGAAGTAGTTGGTATAACATGCCTCCAGCGTTTATTGTTCAGCATCTACATGTACGTATAACGCACCCTGAATTTCCGTCGGAGTTTTGGCCTTAGCCCACAAAAATCGGACTACACAACATTTTTCTTCTTTCGTAGATGACGCAAACAAAAGCGACATCTTTGTGCCATCGTTCACACTGTCTGCCAATACGGCGACACCTGATCCATTTAACTCGCTCTCTAGCGTAATATTGAAACTCATTGTCTGCCAAACTGCATCTTGCAAAGAGAAAAATCCTGTGGGTTACTTTCCTATCCTCCTTAGTAGTTGAGGTCGCGCTTGTAAAAATACAGAAATTATCGTTTTGCAAGACGGCATAGTCAGTTACGTGGATCGGCAATATAAGCTACCGAGGTTATACCAAGAGGACATATATTGTGTTTAGGAGGGTACACAGAGCGGTGTATTGTTTTGGAGTATTAAACTATAATCCTTTCTTGTTAAAGGGAAAATATATTATAACAGAATCAGCGTGATGTTTTCTTTTGTCGTGTTTCTTGTTCCGGTGACAGTCATTTTTGGATTGTCACCCAACAAAAAATTTTACTTAAAACACTAGCGCGAGATATCCTACCATATATTCTATGTAAAACACAGGAACCAATTCTAAATCGCTTTCGGCAAAATCCAAATTAGATCGAGCGATTTGTGGCTAAGCAATGCCATTGAATGCCGAATGAAAACATATAGTAACAGAAAATCCACTGCATATGCCGTATAAGTGGACATTTCTAAGCTGAAGATTTGAGCTGTTCTCCGTATTGCGGCTTTCTACATTGGATTGCGTACATACCTTTCTTATAGAACAAAATGTACAGTGGTTTAAAAGTACTCATGTTCGTACATTTCTCCGCCTTTATAAGTGTGAAACCTTAGCATCGAAAATATCTTGTGACAAAAACATTTTAAAGAAATTGTAACAAATTTAAAGCCAAAAATATGTGGAAAGAATTTATTAAACAAATAGTTTTACATTGTGGTTTTATTAGCTTTCTTTAATTGTGGAAGTAATTATGTTCTCATAAAAAACAATTCGGTTTACTTTTAGTATTTTTTTAAGAAATAAAATATATATACACTGCCAAAAAGTGAAAAAAAGTCCACCAAGAAGGAGACGTCTGATACCAACGAATTTATACAGCATAATAACGGAATACAGAAGATAACGTGATCGAAACATTATGGCAAAATACAGCTGTATTTGCTAGTAAACTGAAAAATAACATTTCCATGTAACATGGTTAGTACGAGGTTGACCCGCCATGAACTGCGTCACACTGTGTAATTCTGGCATGGAGTCTGACGTACAGATGTTGAATGTAAGTTTGGGGTATTGAGTTCCAAGCATCCTCAACCTGGACGCGTAAATCGGGGATGGTCGTGGCTGGCCATGGAGACCGGATAAGTCGTTGTCCCATAAAATCCCACACGTGCTCAATGGGAGAAACGTCCGGTGAACGTGCAGGCTATGGAAGTTGTCTCACACCCTGAAATGCATGTTGCGTTGCACGTGCCGTGTGTGGATGTGCGTTATCTTGCTGGAAAACACCACGATGGACCGACCTTACAAATGGCACAACAGCGGGCTGAATGATATTGTTGATGTAGGAGGTGCTGTTTAACGTACCCGGTACAAAAACTAGTTCTGTACGGGAGTAATAGCTGATCGCTTCCCACAACAGGAGACCAGGTGTAGGCCCTGTGTGTTGCTGGCGGACGCAAGAAGGGTAGATACGCACCCCTGTGAGTCTGCGAACACGCATACGGCCATCGGAGGCTCCCAAGCAGAATCTGCTTTCATCGCTGAACACAACAGATCGGCATTGCGTTCTCCAGTGTAGACGTTGGCGCCACCACTGCAGCCGTTCCTGAAGGTGGGCTGGAGTCAGAGGTACACATGCCAGAGGCACACGTGCACGTAGTCCTGCATCCAGTAGACGGTTGTGGATTGTTCGCACAGTCAACTCAGGTGCAACAGCAGCTCGGATTTGCGTCGCAGTGGATGTTCTGCTTGACAACGCCGCTCTTTTTATGCGTGGATCGGTCCACTCATCAGTCCGTCTGTGATTCCCGGTTCCACGTCTTTTCGTGTGGGAATGTTCCTCGGACCATCTACGCCGCCATCGTACCACTACCAATACTTCCCGTCCAATTCGCTCCGCAATACGACGATTCGACCACCCGGCCTCGCGGAGTCCGACTAGGTGACCTCGCTCAAAGTCCAATAACTTATGAAATCTGCACGTCTTCCATGTCCACGCATTGCAGCTTCTTCAGGGTCTTCGCATGTGTCCGTACGCCGACGACTGATTACATTCTCTTTGCCGTACTCCTTAAATACCACCGACGATAATTTGCATATTATGCCGTGCTGTGGCGTTAGCGCTCACCGGTTAGTCCCGAAATTAACATCACTCCTACGTACACTCGACCCATTAACATATGTAAATTTCATGATCGTACGCCAATTCCTTCTTGGTGTTATTCTTTCACTTTCCGCCAGTGTAGATCCGACCAATTTTTGGGGGGCTGAGTCGGTGCAGACGATGTCCGATAATTTAATCAAGCTTGTCCAAACACATAAATACTAGAGTAGAAACATTTCCTGTTCTTGTGACTATTGGTAGTTTTGGAAAGTCAGAAGGGAATATTCGAGAGTAATAAAGGTAATGTGTTGGTATGTGGACAAGGAAATGTCATTAATATCTAAAGAAGATTCTTCACTAACATTTTCTGAGAAGACACCCTGTCATGTTTTCAAACGGTGATGTTATTGGAAAAAGAAAAATCTTCAAATGCCGAGCTGAGCCGCGAATTTCACTTCTTGAAAAATCGTTATTGTGCCATTTACGGGTAAGCCAGATTTCCGCTGAATAGTACACGATTTCAGTAACGCCTCATTGTGGAAACAGTCTAAAGTGAGTCCATAATCTTTTTTCATATTGTAACATTTTCATTACCATTGTGTAGGTTTTTAATGATGGCTACTTTGCATTTTATGCACATCATTTTCCCATTCGTCCTGATAATGCAGAGCCAATAGTTCTGTGAAACTACAGTCGATGTATATTAAACATTTTAATGTGCGATGGTAGTCACGTTGTATCCAAGGTAAGAAAGCCTTTTGGAGACTCAAAGAGTATTTAACCGTCGATCTTCCAGCGTGTTTAAAAAGAAAAATCTTCAACGCGTGTTTTTATCCCCATATTTACTTATGGAAGTGAAACCTGGAGAATCACAGACTAACAATGGAAAAAATAAGAGTATCGGTCAAAACGTTAGATAGATATGGGGACTTCAGATGTGCTCATTGAGTCACACTTAGTAGAGTGTGTCTAACGGGGTACCTTGATCTTTGAAAGTTGGAGCATTTTCTGATATCAATGTATTTTCAGTGGTATGTGATGACGTACCCACATAAGTTTTAAAAACATACGACATTGAGGTGTCAAAAGACAAGGGGTAAAACACGACAGTCTGTTGGAAGTCGTCATGCATTTTTATTTAAACAGATCGCATATTGTTTTTATCAAAGCTTTGTCATGTCTCAATAAGAAAGAACTCAGAAATTTGTTAAAGAACTTAACATTATCATACCTTTGAATGCATTGATACTGAAATTATCACATCTCCTCCAGATACACTGAGAACTACTTGATATGGAGTAAGCCGTCCCGAAAATTTAAAATGTCATTGGTAGTTTGAAAGTTCCTGTTCTAATCAAAAGATCCAATAGCTTTTCGATGGTTCTTCAGCTTCACCACAGCACTAACCTACGAACAAATAGAAGTTTATAAATTTGTATATGCAGGACTTCACCCGAATAATTGTGTTCTTTCCATTTCCTAAGGCATATATATATATATATATATATATATATATATATTCTATTAAGAAGATACCTAATCAAAAAAATACATAAATAATTTCGACTCACACCAAGTATGACATAGAAAAGGTTATGTATCTACCGGTGTGAGTAAAAGGAGAAAAGATAAAAAAATAATAAAATAAAACAACTGAATGTAGAAGGTGTCGAGAATACTGAGCCTTGGCTTTATCAAGGACCAGCAAAAACTCTGCATTTTCTCACTTCCACAAAGACCTAGTCGGAAATGGGTTTCTGCAAGGCCATGGATGCAAGTAACATTCCCACCTAAAATTGTTTTAAAAAATATATATATGTCATGTCCTCCGCAGAGTTGTATGACCAAGCACTAGTTAACAATTTCGCTTGCATCCATTGACCTTCCTGGCCCGACCCATGCTCTTCATCTGTTACTATTAAACAGAGAGAAGAAGATCAAAGAGAACTCAAGCTGTGAGAGTGACATAATAATTAGAAATAATTTTCAGCTATAACGAAATGCCAAGTTCGTTTGAGAGAGAATTTAAACCTGAAAAACAATGCAAAAGAAATCCGAATATTTACACTGCAATTAAAAAAGGAAATATTAATTTTTAAAAAACAGATTTTTGAAAGAAAACTTGAGTCTAAAACCCCCTACTCTACACCTTATGACAGCACGAAAACGAGAATAATTTAAAGACAATAATTAACTAAAGAAAACTTTGTGAAAGTTATATGACTTAAACAGTTAGTTGCAATATGTACACAGTTTTTCAGCAGTGCTTTAAGTGCATAATTATTTTAGTAATTAAGAACTTAACTACTTTGAAAATACAGCGCAAAGAAAAGGAACACGCTTAGCCATCTGCTGTTCCTAGGTACCCCAAAAGACGCGCAAAGTTACCAAGAAAAGAAAGAGTTAAAACCCGCAAAAATGTTAACAGACAAGCCAGTGCCTAAAAGCTGAAAAGCAAAAAATCAACAGAGAAAAAGTACATGAATTACAAACATTGAACTTATAAAACCTAAAACCCAAAACACAAGGAAGAGAGCTTACCTCTTGTGCGACGAAACAATCACCTCACAAGAGTAAAACATGGCTGACCTCTTCCCTAACGCTTCTGCCACTCCCTAGACGCTGGGGGGCAGTGTGGGTGGGGCTGATGGCCTCCTCATACAGAAAGCAACCAACACGCGGAGATTTTAGCCAGAGAAAAAAATATATAAACTTAAGACTGTGGACCTGTATGATCAGAAAGAGCAGAATTAACTCTCCAGAATACATGAGAAATATTATAAAATACACGAGTAGTGTATTTAATAATCTTTGCATGTATTAAATCACCTTAGTGAGCTTCTATAGATTAATCAGAATCTTATTAATTTTAATGTTGGTTTTACTATTTTTAGTATAGCTATCCTAGTGATGAATAACTAGTTTTCTTTTTTATTTGTTTTTATTTTATTTTATAAACAGATTTTTAAGCTTTTTTTGTGATTTTGTTTATATTATTTAATTTTTTGTTTTAATAGGACCTTCATATCCATAGCACTAAGGTTCCTTTTAGTAGTTAATAGGCATCCTCTAGCCAACTTCCTAAGGCTTTGATTGGTCAGAATCATATTATTAACTGTGTAGAAAATTAAAGCAGATCTGCCAACCTTACTCTATTATTCAGAATAATTTTTCTTAAAGTTCTTTTGATGAAAGAAGAAGGAATTTCGTTCTCTAGAAAACTATCTAATAGTATATTAATGTGGTAATTGAAGTCCAAAATTGCTACCCGTTTTTTAAATTGAATTTCACAACAGCTATTTATATACGTAGATAAATATATTTATTTTATTCAAGTATGCATTTAGAATTATAATAAGTGAAAAATAAGTCCAACTCGTATCTTCCAGCTGTTGAGCAATTATTTGCAGTAATTAATCAGAAATGTTTTTTTTATAAATCAAGGAGTAAAATATTTTTTCCAAAAATATCACTCCTTTTCGTTACAGATTTTGAAGAACACCTTGCTGGTGTTCTAAGAAGATTTGCCAACATAAAATGCCCTGTATGCAAAAATACATATTTTTTTTTACTTTTTCATCCTAGGGTTCGAAAGCAGTGGATTTTCGTCCCAACAAAGGTTTGATTTATTTGTGCTTACTAGGAATTAATAATATGAACACTTCCTGAAGTTGAAGGGGAAAACACTGCATTGTTCCTTTATTTGAAGTTATGTATACGACTTCAACTGATAAAAGAAAACATAGTTTCATAAAAAAAAGGCACTTCTTAATATGGGATCGCAAAGCATGACACGAAACATTAATTATACCGGAGTTTGGCGTTTTATTTCTATTACTTCCAAGAGCGATTTGTATCATTTTTCCTTTTCTTTTATTTTGTCCATGTTATAATGTAGAAGCATCCAAGGTGCATGAATCTGCATTAAACAAAGTGCATATCATGAAATTCAGCATCTTCCCTTAACATGCCAAATAAATACAAAGTTTCTTCCTTCACTGAACTACAAAAGGTGACGCCACTTGTGCACGTGAGAAGAATAAAAGCTGCTTTAATACAGTGAATGAGAAATTAAGTCCCACCATTTGTTATTTGTTTAAGATTTCTATAATTTCGCCTTGACTTTAAATTGCGCGATGTACACAACGGTGCAACTGTTTCACCCTACGTTCACTCTAGCATATCATTACTTCAAATAGAAATACGCTATTGTGTAAGTATGACGATGCATACGAAAATACATTGTCGTGAAAATGGCAATACGTCTCGTACCATTTCATGCAAGGTAGGAATATATTCGTCAAATACTTTATCATTTCCGTATCTCTTGAAGCGTTATTGGCAGGGGCATCATCAGGGCGGGGCGTTACCTGCCTTCAGTTAGTTCAGTGGTTGAAGTAACGTTCCAAATATTTTTTAAAATAAAATTAAGATCGGAATCGGGAAAAATTATCTGATAGGAAGTTAAATCAAGTTGCCTTCATAAAACTGCGATGTCTTGAAATTTGTAACATAAAACATCATGTGATCAGATGATGCGATATGATATATATATATATATATATATATATATATTATAGGGATGCAAGTTCAGGTGATTCGCAACATATTGCCTCTCCTTGACAAATGTCAACCTTGCCTTCTCGTGGTGCATCCAACCCCCACTAAAGGGGCTATGACGACCTCCAGTAGCGGTACAACTATACCATTGGGATCAGAGGAAAAGCTATCCCACACTCACCAACCCGCTTGGATAGCGTGGTGAGTTATGGCCACACCCCTCCAAGATGATTCCACAACTTAAATCTTGGCCCTGAGTCTCCGGAAGCTGGAATGTACCTGGCCAAGGCAGCAACCAGTGCGACATAAAGGCAGAGGGTGCTAAGAATCACAGGAGGACCGGACTAGGCTGCCATTTGATGCTGACCTGGCTACTTACAACGGACGCATCCTATCTTCTGATTCAAGGCTTCTTAATTCGGAAGAGGAACTACAAGGATCAATTGGGACATCGTCGGGCTAAGCAAGGTAAGGAGAAAAAGACAAAATCTCATTGAACTTAAAAAGTGGACATCTCTTCTACTATCTTGGGACAGATACTGTAAAAACTAGTCATGTTGGATTTATAATAAACAAGAAACTGAAGGATAAACTTGTAAAAGTTGAAAGGTCCTCTGACAGAGCTGCACAACTCGTTTCCAATTCTCGACACGATACCAGTCGCAGATTATTCAAGCTCATGCACCCACCACAAGTCACCGTGAAGAAGAAATTCAATAATTTTATGAGGGAATTCGGAATCTAAATAACAAAGGCAAACATCGCTTGAAGATCATTATGGATGATTTCAATGCAAAAGTAAGGCAACAGCAAGAGAATGAAACTTCGGTTGGTAAATTCATATACGGGAAGAGAAATCAACGTGGAAATACTCTCGTATAACTTGCAAAAGCAGAAAGGTTTTTCATCATAAACTCCTGTTTCAAGAAAAGGCCACACAGGAAATGGACATGGAGACATCCGAATGGGACGATAAGTGAAATTGATTTTATTATGTGTAACAAAAATTTGTCATTGAGGACTGCAGTGTGCTGAACAAGTTCAACACAGGTAGTGACCATAGACTTGTGAGATGTAAGATACTCCTCAACACTAAACTCAAACGTAGCAAGCCCATAAGGCAAACAAAATGTATTGACATAACTAACCTTAAAAAACATCATAATACCTTCAAGTTGGAACTGAGGAACAGATTCTCTGCTTTAGAAGGCCTAACATCAGAAGAAATGGATATTGCTGAAGTTAACAGATAACTCACCAAGGCTCTTATGTAAACAGCAACAAAAATAAGTGTGCCAAGAACAAGTTACATATGACGAAAATTTCAGGAAAAACAAAAATGTTGATGCAAAAGAGAAGGGAGATGAGGACAAATAAAGACGTAACTTCCAACGTGGAATACGTATAAAGGTTTACGGTATTTCATGTGTCAGTGAGAAATATTGTACATTAGGTACGTCTTTGATTGACATCACCTTTTAAATGTTATTAGTATTTCCTATAGTGCCACTTAGGCTGAAGTGGTTATTCAGAAATCTCACATATTAATTACTATCGAATTCCCTAATTGATGATGTATAGTCTATGACAGGGCAAATAATTGCCAATATATTTCGCGAAATTCTTTATACGATGATCAAACTGAAATACGGTTATCATTATTCTACACAAAGAATTCACATTCTGAAGGTATTACTATTCAATTTGATTTACCTTATCTTATTTTTCGAAACCGGCTGGGGAAGCAAGCTGACTTCTTTATTGGTGATTAGCGACCTAGACATTCAAGCTACTTCTCTGCATTAAGCTTGTCTACTGCAAATTGACATGCTTGTGTTATTTTTGGACCCGTACAATACCTGCACGGAATGTACACAACAACCCGGAAACCGCTAGGCTGATCTGAAATACTGATCTGCAAAGGAAGCTTACTCAGAGCAGTTCAATCGTGTCATTCCGCCTCCTGCCGATGCAAGCATTCATTTTATGGATTTTCAAAATGCTATTATGTAAATCCAATGTATTTTATTCCATGTGATACATTTCAGGAATCAGACTGCAGAAATAACTTTACCTTCCTTAAATTAAAGAACGAGGAACATTTCAATGTCTTTCATTTTTCAACTAATTATTACAAATATAAGTTATTGTTTCTTAATTTCTCTGATTCTAAATGTCAGATAATAAAAATAATTTTTATGCAAGACGTTGGACTGAATTCTACGTTGAGAACGTTCTGCATATAATTTATATTCTTTTTTCAAAAAGTCTTACAATTCATGTTCAAAAAAACAATCTGTTTCCGAAAATTTCTGTAGTGCCTACACCCTTGGATAAACGAATTCCATCGGGTGAAATTCGTTGCAGGACTTATCATTCGAACATTTTTCAGCTTTAAGATTACAGAGATTGTGGGATTCAAACTTATTGACTAATCTATCATTCACTTCTGCTCTAAAGAGGTCGTTAAAGTGGGAAATGCGTTTCTGTGTCTTGGTCGCTCACGAACATTAATATGTACGTCACATCTTTATGAGGCGAAGTCTGTGCACGAAATTGTACAGCGGAAGAATTATTGGTCTTCGTATCATTAGAAGGAAAGCTTCAAAACAGGAATGGCTTAAGTAAAGCGGTTGAAGGGTATCCTTGAGATATAAAAGAGTTATTTTTTAACTTTATACCACGGCGTCTGTTCCGTTTACTTGCTGCAGATACTTCCAATGAGATCTGCTCATGTACACTTAGAGGGCAGATCTCATCAAATACCTGATTCCTGGACAACGCAAAGCTATTACCCCTCTGATGGACAGATTCATTGATTGGCAATTTCATGGGTAGGAAGCCATGACTGCATGCACGTGCACTATAATACGGTTAAGTATGGATTAACGACCTGATATAACAGATTTCGAAAGAGGGATCATAGTTGTACTCGACGCACAGGTATCCCTACAGTGGAGATGATACAAAATTTACAGTATACCCTTTCGAAGGTATCAAGGGTATATCGAGGGTACACTATTTTAGAAAAAAAACATCTATTTTGGACAAAGCTTTGGTCTTACAAATGTGTAGGTCTCACGTGGCCGTAGGCTCCTGTCTCACATATTTTAAACACGTGGAGAGCAATGTAGGCACAAATTACCCCGAATTCAAGAAGAGAGGTGCCAGAAACGCCTAGACCAAGACTATTTAGCAATAATCAGCCGTGAAATTGCATGGGAAGCGCTGTGCCCATGTCTTTATTCAGCTGAATTGCTCTCAGCTGAACAAAAACACGCCAGTGTAGCAGCCCCTTGTAACCTGCTTGAGTGCGTCGAAAACGTAGAAAATGTTTTAGAAACTATCATAACTTATGATGAATTGTAAGTTTGGGAGTATATTCCCGAAACTAAGGCCCAGTCTTTACAGTGAACTACCCTAAATTCTCCCAGACACAAAAGGGCAGGAAAGATCTACAGAATGACAAGATGATGCTGCCTTTCTTTTTCAATCATTAGATAATTGTGCATCCTGTATATATACCATCAAGCCATATAACTAACAATGAATTCTACTGTCAAGATGTGCCGTCCTTGAGGCACCTATTTCGTCAAAAAAGGCCGGCATTCCATGAAACTAACTGGTGGCAACTTCATCTTAAGAAACGCTTGTCCATGCATTTCAGTTTTGGCAGCAGATTCTCGCTAAATGCCGTCATATTTAGAAAAGGAGAGGCAGACCTATATAAAAGTTTCCTGACATTGAAAAGTATAATTATTTTTTCAGTCAATTTAATTTTTTTTTTTTTTGAGCATCAACATTCCATGACGAAGAGTGTAAGACTTCCTGGTACAGAGTTCATTTGCAATGACAAGTGAACGGGGTTATGATCAGTAGATGTGCATAGCATGGGTACAATGTTAAACAAAATTTCATAGACCTGTTCCTTAAGGCAGATGAGAATATTTTTGGCAGGGAGATCGTTTGAAAGAAATTTAAAATTCGTTATGAATGTAAATATTATCTCGAAATATTTGTGGTGCAATTCCTAATTTGAAAAACATTGCACAAATGACTGTGGCGTGATCTACGCAGTAAAATTTTAAATATAGTGCATAAATGAGGTTCTTTTAGAAAAGCCGTAGGAAACAATCCTTTCGATTTAACTTATGCGGTGATAATTCCCACTTTTTTATCGAAATAGCCGTGCTTGATATTAGTTAAACTACTAAATGTAGTTTTGCTGTGTACAAAATGTTTAGCACGTCTTTTGAAATAAAAGATCGTGCTTCTGTTATCGGTTTGTCCGTCCGTCCGTCTGTACCCACCATATCTCAGCAACTCTTAGTCCGATTTAAAAAATATTTTTTGCATTGGGAAGCTTGGTATAATCTTTTGCATTGGGAAGCTTGGTATATTCTTTTTGCATTGGGAAGCTTGGTATATTCTTTTTGCATTGGGAAGCTTGGTATAAAGGGTCATCCTTTGCTATGCAAAGGATGACCCTTTATTTCGTTTTTTTACGATATACAATTTCGCCGGTAGATGGCGTGAATGCACATGATGTCGAATTCAAAAATACGTTTTTTCCACATATTTGCTTCTAAACATCCGATTGAAAAAAAATTATATCTTTCGATACCATTTATGTCGAAGAGTAATTTAGATGTAGTTACTTTTCAAATTACCCATAGATTTTCCGCTAGGGGCGTAAAAGTAAATTACATTTTTTCCGATAACTCTTCTTCCAGAAATCTGATTTGAAAACAAAAATTCTTCAGCGGATACATCTCCTGATGGAAAATCTTTCGCAAATAATTTCAAATTTTTAGTACAGAATATTTTGCCCACCAGGAGGCGTAACGGTTAATTTTTGCTTCTGATGTATTTGCCATAAAATTGTAGCTTCTAAAATATCGTTTAAAAAATTCTTCCGTGAACTAATGTGTCTAACATCGATAAACCTTTTCGGAATATCTTAAAATATTCCACAGTTTCTCCGCCAGGAGGCGTAGACGTAATCTTATTTTTGTCAATATCTCTACTTCTAGGAGTCCGATTTAAAAAAAATCTGCTTTGTTGTATAGTGTTTTCAGTGTGACATGTTTTTCATACAATTTCAAAATTTTCAAGTAATTCATAGACTTTCCGCTAGGGGGCGTAGCGGTAAATTGTGTTTCCCCCTGTATCTCTGCTTCTAAATCTCCGATTTGAAAAATTCTTTTTACACCGTATACAGCTCATGATGGGAAATCGTTTGTACATAATTTCTAATTTTTGTAAAAAAATAGTTTTGCCACCAGGGGCGTAAATCTTAATTTCCGCTTCGTTTGTATTTGCAGCAAAATATGAGCTTCTAAATTCTCGATTGAAAAAAAAGTCGTTTGTTGACCGGTACTACTCATGTCGACAAACCTTTTAGGAAAATTTTCTTCTTGACAAATACATGATTTCTACTCAAGGGGGCGTAGATGTATATCTTATTTTTGTCAATATCTCTACTTCTAAGGGTACGATTTGAAAAATTCCTTCTTTGTTGGATAGTGTTTCCGATGCGAAATGTTTTTTCTATAAATTCAAAATTTTCAAGCAAATCATACACTTTCCCCTAGGGTACACAAAGGTAAATTGCGTTTTCTGTGTTATTTCTGCTCCTAAAGCTCTGATTTGAAAAAATCTTCCTGTATCGCATACAAGACCTGATGGAAAATATTTTTCAGATAATTTCTAATGTTTGGTAAAAATGGTTTAGCCACTATGGGTCATATGTGTTAATTTCTGCTTCTGAAGTATTTGTTGCAAAAGCTGGGCTCCTGAAAACTCGATTAATTTTTTTTTCTTCGAACGATACCGCTTATACGGATAAGCATTTTGAGAATACTTTCTTCCTAATATAATGCATGGTTTTCCCACCAGGGGACGCAAAGTCAAATCTTATTTTTGTCGATATCTCTGTTTTATAGAGTTCGTAAGCTCGCGATTGCGTTTACAGCAAAATCTGAGGGATTAAAAACCCGATTGAATATCTTCTATCTTTGGTCAGATCTATTGTTTTCCATACCGATTCCATTAACTTTGAAAAGCTTTGATACATTTAATTTGCTTTAGAACTGATTCAAATGACGTACTTTTTACACCCAAAAAGTCGGTGTCAACTTTCTTGTTGCACTTTGAACCACATGACTGCATTACGGCGTAACAACTGAAACACTAATCCCAATCACCTCTGAACAAATCGCTTTTCAGGCGTTTCCAAGCAAATTCTTATCGCCGTTTTAGGAAATAAAAAATTCGCTGAGTTATATAAATATCTAATTTTCCAGAATATATACCAGCAACAAACAGTAAAAGAAAAACTGATTTTTAAAGCAAGATATTTGAACAAGTGATGCGCAAAATTTAGTTGAAATAATCGATTTATTCGATCACAGAAAACTCTTGGAAAGTTAGATTACGGAAAACTCTTCGAACCATTGATTGAGCAAAAATCCTTAACGATTCGAATACGACAAAATTATCCGATAAGCTATTATTTTAACAAAAAAAAAACTCTCCAGAAATCTGAATAGCGTTCCTATGATGTCTGGATCCAACGAGTGTATTCCAGATGTGAGAAAAAACAACCAATCATCTTTGGAATTATCTTGTGCAAAATCGCTGAATTCTCTTCAAAAGCTGCGCGAGAGATTCCGAGGTACGAGAGATTCTCGAAATAGGGTCCGTGTGATCGAAAGAACACACGCCTCAGGTTGTATTAATCTTGTGTTACTTCTACCTTTGCCAACTAATCGAAAAGCATTTGGTGTGTTCATTTTTCATTTAGAGGTTGAATCCTTTACATCCGGTAAGGAGAGGGAATCTACCTGTAATTTGTAAAACTAGTAACTATTCAAAAAAATATATCGATTTGTCAAAAGCCGAACGCAGCTCTGACAGTATCGCAAAATCTGCCAGTATACTCTAAAATTAGAAATCATTCGAATGATGATTTCGGATGAATATCCTGATTTGTCGGATCCCTCGATTACAGATATCCGAGTTGTGAATTCATTTGATTACTCACAGCACTATTTTAAACGGAGCCAAATATAAGTAGTTAATGTACACATATTTTTGTGCATATATTACTAAAATTTATCCCACGGTAGTAATTTCCCTCATTGTCAGGATAGAAGTACTGAGGCCTGACTTCAAGCTTCGAATCTTTACTTGCATAACATTTTTCCTTTTCCGTACGAAACATTTTGTTCCTCCAAGTTGATTTCCAGGCGATTCAAAGCACGAATATTTTCGTTTCGTGTTATTTACACCCCGCCGTATTATTAATTATATACCATCAAATTTTAAAATGGTTTATATCTACTCTGCCAATAGCGTTTGAAAGTAAGTATTCAAGCGATATTCGGTTAAACGAATAATAAGTGACAAAATCTTCCCAAAAAGATTAGCAACAAATTTGGTTATTTTCTCACCATGTCAGATCATTACATCAAAAGGAGAAAAATCACCACAAAAAAGTTGAAAAAACAATTGACAATCAAATATCGCATCCTCATCACGACGTCAGTATTACACAAAAGAAATAACACGAACAAGTTGAACAAACAATTGACAATCTAGTATCACGACGTAAACATTACGAAAAAAAGCTGTCATTTAAATTATTACTCCAGCTATTATCACATACAATTTGGAAACCTGCTTCTTTAGCTACGCGTTTCGTACACATGAACGAGGACGGATTTTTTTAATGTTTAAGGGCCGCGGGTGGTCTAGTGGTCAACGTTTGTGACTGCCACGGAAAGGACCTCAGGTTCGATCCCAGGCAGGTACGAACGTTCGATCCACTAAATATCCGCCGTGCGTCGGATGGGCACGTTAAGCCGTCGGACCACGGGTACTGGCCCCCGGTAATAAATAAGGACGTCTTCCTCCCCCTTTCTACCTCTCTTCCGTGTCACTTTCCTATCGGGCACTCTAGCCCAAATCTCCTAGCTTCCTATTTCTAAGGGTTGTTTAAGACCTGGGTTAGACACTCCCCTCCTAAAATCCTCTACTTATGATCTGATCCGATCTTTAATTTTCTAACGGACTTAATAATAATTGAAAACGTAAATCAATTGGTCATATTGATGGTGCAGTTTATTTAATTCGCTTTCTTGACGCTCTAATCCAGCTTTCAATATGCATGTAATTAAATTACATATTCATTTCTTTTGTGAGAAGAAGTGATTTTATTCTTTTCTTTTGGGAAAAGAAGTGTTTTTTTCTGTTCTTTTCAGGTAAAGAAGGGGTAAATGATTTTGCATGCTGTGTTCTGCGGTAAATCACAATTCACTGCAAGTTGAGGAAGGTAAAATATGAGAAATACCATAGAACTGTACACGATTTGTCTTCACTGGACTTCTGGTGAAAAAGTTTGTGCCTGTTAAATAAGTTTATCCAAATTTATATATTTTGAAAATCATGCCTTTGCACACATTGATAACACTCAAGAATTCCTAGTGTTTTCGAAGTACTGCAAAGCAAAAATTATGTTTCAATATTTTGGAAAATCTCGATGCATAATAGTGCGTCTACGGTAGTTAACGCTGCTGCTGTTTATAGGGGCATATGTTTGATACAAATAAATATTTTCATTCAGAAGGGACATTTTGCGTAATCCTACATTATCAAATAAATTAAAGTTCACACCCACAAGGGATTTAAGGTAATGGACCATTTCTCTCGTAACTGACCTACACACTTTCTACACATACCTGGCGGCAAAACTCCATTGTGATTGAACCGCACAACAGAGGTTACGGGTACATTTCTGCTATCTGCAATATCGGCTCTTCCGAAGTGCAAGCTAGAGAGGAAACTTTTGTCCGATTCTGTTCACGAAATAACCTTTTGAATACTTTCTCCTCAACATCAAATACATTTTTAACAGCTTGAATATTGTGTTCACCAGGAATATGAAAAACATGAAACTGCATTTTATAAATGCTTCTTTTTATACTGCTTTCGGCACCAAGCAATGGCAGGTATTGTAATATTAACGTTACACAACTTAACAAGAAGTGTGTATGTTTGTGTAAAAATTATTCACACGTTGTTCTTGAGTAGCTAAGGACAGATATGTACGTTGAAGCATATTACGTCTAATGTATAAGAACAATAATATCAGCGACCATTTGCAATAGGCTGACATATTACTGACATAATATTATCTGCGATCTTCTACTACAGGATGACTTCCTTTGTATTTTATAATGCAATCACTACGTAAATTCTAGTATATTAAATATTTATTTTCCATACCTTATATCTTTGAAACTCACAATACCATTCTTTGACATATATTTAACCAAACATAACGAATCCCTTGGAGATGATGTTATTAAAATACAAAGGAAATTTAATTTATGGACTGAAGATATTTAAGTGTATTTGACTTTTAATAACATCATCTCCAAGGGATTTGTTATGTTTGGTTAAATATATGTCAAAGAATGGCATTGTGAGTTTCAAAGATATAAGATATGGAAAATAAATATTTAATATGCTAGAATTTACGTAGTGATTGCATTATAAAATACAAAGGAAGTCAACCTGTAGCAGATGATCGGAGATATTACTATGTCAGTAATATGTCATCCTATTGCAAATGGTCGCTGATGTTATTGTTCTCATACATTACATGTAATATGCTTAAACCTACATAAATATCCTTAGCTACTCAAGAACAACGTGTGAAAAGGTTTTGCACAAACATACACAATTCTTGTTAAGTTGTGTAATGTTAATATTATATATTCTATAGCACGTTTTAATCAAATGATACTTACACTCTTAATATCAAAATTGGTAGGTATTGTATCTCCAAAAGAACAAAGTATCTTATACATATTTCTAAAGATTACCAAAAACTCCTCCTTTGTCTTTCTAGATATTAACATGTTAAATTCGGAAACATAATGTTTGTAATCCGAAATTCCAGAACAACCAAATAAAACAGAGGCAGATGATCTGTGATCTGCCGAATACATTCAATTTTGACAGATCCTATTTCTAACCTATGAAACATACTTTTGTGTAGCCCCATTCAAATGTTGTGACTAAATGCTATTTACGGATTCAGGTGAAACGAATTTCAAAGTAGAAAGCTCAATGGTGTGAAAAATCTGCATAGTGAAGTTTAGGAACTTCATGAATATGTTATCTTTAAATTACACAATGCTGTATTGTAATTGTTTCGAACAAAGTCAACTCGTTTCAGAATATTACTTCACGAAGAGTGTAAAAACACTGGCTATCCTTTGCAGAGTTTTATTTGACTTAGGAGCCTGTAAACCAGACCGTCACAATTTGTAGATGTGTTGTGGCTCATGTCGTTATTAAAGTTCCTAATATTACCATGCTGTTGCCCAACGCTCAAAGTGGAAATGTCAAATAAATAGAAGTAGGATGTACATTATTCTGAACGTTACCCTGCCGCATTATGGTGGATTTGTTAAAAGACATACTCTACGCAATAGGAGGAATGTATTTATTAGTTTCGTGCACACATGCGGCATTAGCTATCGAAGCACCAAATAGTTATCATTCTGATATCACATGAATATATTAAAGATATTTTCCATGTTCATAGCTAGTACGTTAGAGGAAGAGGGGAAAATAAGGAATCAGCTTTGCTCTCGTTACTTCTTTTCAAGGTCTGTTTTTTTTTTTTGATTGAAGGTTTAACGACCACCGTGAGCCACTCAATGGGCCATAAGCAGTCGCCCGTCCCTAATTTAGGGCCACTGGTTCCAGGGAAGGGAGAGAACCAGTGCCTTAAAACAAACACAACGTCCATACCTCACCGGGATTCGAACCCGGACCCCTTTCGGACGAATGATCAGTAGCCATCGCTTAGACCACTGCGCCACCGGGGCGGCCAAGGTTTTTGGTGAAGACCCATTGCGCTCAGTCTTTAATGTTCAGACCATTCACTTAGCGGATGCAATTACTTTTAATCGCAGATATCCATCTCTAGATACTAATTGTGGTAAATCTTGCAATTTTACTGCTTTTTTACTTAGTATTATATATACAGCTTTTAAATTTTTGTCATGAATAAATTTCAATAATGAACGCAAGGATTATATATGATAAATGCAATTTAAGTAATGGATCTCATTAACTTTGCACGCTAATGAAAATGACGGCATCGACATTACGAGAAACAGAACAGATAAGATTACCAAAAAAATAGGGTAACTGACGAAGCACATTATCAGGAATTATTGGTCTAGCAAGTAAGGCATCCAAATCCTTGTCTATTACATGAGTCATTAAAAAGGCAAATCAGTCAGTGTGTCCAAGCGCTTCAGGCGACTCCCATTGCTTGAACCAGTCGACAGATATCTTATGATCTTCGGCGTTGCAGGCAAATATCTTTCTCACAACTTGTTTTCAATGAAGGTTCTTAAAGTTTTGCATGATCCTTTAATGTAAAGCTTGTAACTTTATTTATTTCATTTCAGGACTACAGCCATGCGCGTTACATTTACGCCACTGCAGAGCTATTTTTTTATCAAACATTTTCAGCCATATTTGAAAAATTTGGTTGGGTACGCAAGCCTTTTTATTCGATTGATAGTCAGTAGGTACATACTTTACTACAGGATAACATCCATTTTCTGTTATCGTGATTTGCCTATAAATAATAGCAGGCATACCTTAGATATTAACAAATATGTTAATTAATATTAGCAAATATGTAAATCAATATTAGCAAATATGTAGTTCAATATTAGCAAATATGTGTATTAATATTAACGAAAACGTCTATTAATAGTAGAAACAATTTATCTATTAATAATAGCAATAGGTATTCAGATCCACTAATGTTAATTGCTAAATGGAAGGTTAAAGGACCTTTGCTTTGCTTCCGAATATGAAAAGCATTACATTAGAGAGAAAAATGGTTTTTGTTAATCACCTAATCCAAGCAACTCTGATATCCACAGGCAGATGCATGTCGACGTAGATCACGGGCTGAACAGAATTAACAGAGGTAGCATTTATCCATACCGAAATCTTAAGATATCTCACAACGACCAGTGTTTACAGAGCTCGCATCTATGAAAAAATAATAAAGTACCTGCGAAAAAAAGGACCCCGATTTGGTTGATCCGCATGCTACTTCAAAATGATCAAGAGAGAAATGGGAAATCCTCTCTCTCGTTCTCCTTTTCTCTCTCTCTCTCTCTCTCTCTCTCTCTTTTGCTACGGAACTCAGTTCTGCTTAAAATCATTGTAAGTACTTATTTTTATAAATTGCGCATGGGTAAGTGGAAACGTGAGTGGAGTGAAACACTGTATTGTGCATAATTCCTCGATTTGCAGTTTTGCTTTGATGATTGATAAAGCAGATTAGAAATTTTAAACTATTGTTATAATTACATAACTTCCTAACCCTAACCGTAAATCCTCTTGTCAAGCAAAACATAATCGAACTGCATCAAACTCAAATGTGCGTCATACCTTCAAAACAAAGAAAATCTGCAACACATGGATTATATAAAGACCTAGATCTGCGTGAAGGAGTTACTGTAATTTATTTCGTTCATGATTTCATATGTGTTTATAACGCATTTTGATTTTCCCTAATTACTGCATAACAAACGTTTTTAATTTATCGATTGAAAAAATTGTTCACCGGAAGAGATACACAGCAAGAATGTTGGTACACGTACGTTCTGCTATTGAAAACTTTCAAACAATGCCATGAGAAACAGCGACTTCATGAAAAAATTGTTTCTTATGAAGTGATTTTAAATGAAACCTGCATCAGGTGCCGAATTCGGTAAGCAACAGTGCTATACCGCGAAAAGCTCCACAGTTTTAGAAATGTCTATAAATATTTGTTTCACTGCAAATTTGGCATTTCATTAGTGAAACACCCGTCTTTAAAAGTTATCACCTATTAAATAGTTGTGAAAACTCAGCTACAGTATTACGTAGTGTCACATGATAAGACGGAGAGAATATTAAATTTTAGAACTTACATTTTTAATGCAACGCTTGATAATCGTATAACAGCCTAACCGTATTGTCTAGGTAGTTCAAAAAATAAGGGCAGTATATTATCCAGGAAATTTTAATGTAAAGTCAGTGCACATCATTTCCAAGAAATACTTGCAGTTATTTAAATCTGAAACAGAATGATTTGGTACAAGAAATAGTACATTTTTGTCTGAGGAAATGGTGTTACAATATTTTTTTAAACTTCAAGAACAAATATACTTATTTATATCAAATCAGGAAATCCATGCGAATCCTGGTAGAATAGCTCCGAAAACGATAACGTGGTTATTCAGATCTTTCAAATTTGTATTGTACAATGGTGTTACCCGTATTTCATTCATTGATAACCTGGCATATTTATAAAGCATTTTTTTAGGTAATACTTTTAACCAGCAACGTAAACTTTGATTCTAATTTGCTTCATTCTTTAAAACCGACTCAGCGAGATTGCTAATATACTTTTTCTGAGAAATTTGGAACTGGAAAAACTGATGAGAAATTCTACCTTTTTTGGTAATTTCCAGCGTTTAACCACAACTAGGTAGTTATTAATGAACATTGGCTAGTCTGATCACTTTATGTATATAAACTTTTCACACACATTTTTTTTTGTATTGGATGTTAAAAAACCACCGTCAGCAACTCAACGGGCTATAAGAAGTTGTCCGTCCGTAATTTAGGGTCACTGGTTCCAGGGAAAGTAGAAAGTCAGTGCCGTAAGACAAACACAACATCCGTGCCTCACCGGGATTCAAACACGGACCGGTTTCGAACAAATGATCATAGGCCATCGCTTAGAGCACTGCACCACCAGGGCGGCACATTTTTATTTAGCTTGAATAGAATAATACGGCTCTAGAATTCCTTCTGCATTTCTTTCATTTCATTGTACTTTTCAATCCGCACGAAGCTTAGGTAACGTAACTAGGCTCAAATGATTACAACCGCAGTCACGCCACCGTAGCTGCCCATAAGGATGTATAAATGTACGACTCACCGAGTAAGTTGCCATTATCGCTTAGCGGAATTGGTATTATGATAGTTGCACACAGATATTTATTTTTCAAGCCGACTATGGTTTCGCTGGGTCTTGACCTAGCTTCATCAGGATGAATGGCACGTAAATATTCAAATTGTGTATGACATCATAAATGGTGTGTACAGTCACGTGTTTTGGTTTCCTGCTGAAACTAACTCAATACCCATCGAAACGATAGATGCACATTTGACGTGTACCAGGAACATCAAATAGAAGTCATCGCTCTTTTCACCTTTATAAGTGAGCCACGGAAAAATTATCATTGCCCGCCACCGGGAATCGAACCCAGGGTCTTCCAGTTACGCGCCGGATAAGCTTCCTTTGCACATCCGGCGTGTAACTGGAAGACCCTGGGTTCGATTACCGGTGGCGGGCAATGAGAATGTTTCCGTGGCTCACTTATAAAGGTGAAAAACGATGACTTCTATTTGATGACCCATCGAAACCATGGTCGGCTTGGAAAAAAATATTTGTGACAAACAACGTTGTATTTACTTAATATACAGGGTGTCTCAAAAATACACGGCAAAACTGTAGAAATTAGTTCCTCATAGGTAGATGGGGAAAAAGTTCTATTCAACATTGGTCCGGAAATGCTTAGTTTCTGAGTTATGAATGTCTGCCTGTGACACTTAACTGTTTACATTATCTGACTCAGGTCTGTTTTGGTTTCCCAGTTATTCACCGGAATGTTTTATCTCTGGCAGATGAATTCCTCCATCACAAGCTACTGATAGAATCTGGTGGGGTTTTTTCCGACCATGTTCTCGGATCAAGATGCACTTTAATATACGGTTTGGCCGATGGCAATGCTCTGGAAGCTAGTCGTTTGTGCCACAAAAGGTTCCCAGGACGAAGATCTCCAGACAGGAAAACGTTTGAAAATATCCATTGCCGGATTTGTGAACATGGGACATTTTTATATCTTGCTGCCGACAGAAGACGGTCAAGATCTACGACTCCTGAAGTAGAGGCGGAGATTTTTGTGTCGTGCATGTGACTCCTGGAATCAGCACATGCAGTTTATCAACGGAACTGCCTGTTCATCGTTCGACTATTTGGAGAGTGTTGCGAGAACATTACCTTTACCCGTACTATCTGTAACGGGCACATGCCATGTCAACAGCAGATTACCCTGAGCGAGTAATATTCTGCCAGTGGTTCATGGAGCAGTGTGGAATGCACAACTCCTTACTTTCTTGCCGATGTGATATTCACCGATAAAACACAGTTCACACGCAACGGAATCTTAAACTTTCACAATCAAGCATGTACGGAAAACCCTCCTGCAACTGTTCCATCACGTCACCAACAGCGGTTCAGATTGAACATCTGAACGGGGGTTTTGGTGTTAAGTTATTTGGGCTCTAGGTACTTCCCAACAAACTCACAAGGCGGACATACCACACCTTTCTGGAAAACAACATGTCTGATTTCTTGAACGACACCCCACTGATCATTCGTCAAAGAGCACACTTTTTGCACGATGGCGCTCCTGCACATTTTAGCTACCTAGCTCGCAATTACTTGAATCGAAAGCTTCCTGGTTGGTAGATAGGTAGAGGTGGACCAACTGTCTGCACTCGACGCTCACCAGATTTAAACTCTCTAGATCTCTTCTTGTGAGGCCTTTTAAAGTCATTGTTGTATTCGACTCCAGTAGCAGATGTGGAAACTCTCCGCAGTCGAATTGTGGCAGGTTGTAATACGTTACAGCATATGCCAGGAATTTGGCAGCCTGTTCCCGAGTCCATGAGACATCGGTGTGAGGCCTGTATTGAGGCAGAAAGTGTACGTTTTGAACAATTACTATAAGGTAATGTGAACAGTTAAATGACATAGACAGATCTTCCTATCTCGGAAACCAAGCATTTCCGGACCTATGTTGATATGAACCTTTTATCTTATCTACCTATGAGGAACTCATTCCTCCAGTTTTGTCGTGTATTTTTAGACGCGCTGTATATATAAGTGTCACAAGAACGTAGACTTTGAGATGAAGAAGATAGTTGCAGTTACTGAGTATGCCTCACTACAGCAGAGGAGACCCATAGGTACAGCAGAAAGAATTCGAGCTAGACCATTGTGTTGTCATGCTGGAAGGCAGACTTTCCTTTCGCAATATTGCTACGCGTGTTAGATGAAACGCCAGCAGAATGATGCAATCATCATGAGTTAAAAGAGGAAGATCTGGGAACCAACGTGAGTTTTTTAAGGTCCGTCAACGCCATACTGTATATCTCGAAACAGGGAAAGCCAGTATCAAACAGGCCGTGCATCAGGAAACAAAGAATGACGTAGGCTCTACGTAATCTTACGTACGCACAGACTTCACAAAGTTTATTTGGGATACTGCATTATTATTAAATGCAGGTTCAGTCGCAATGGGCAAGGACAATTTCAACTAGAGTACGAATAAAAAAATCGCTCTCAATCGTTCCCCTGCTCCTGCCAGCTAAACTGTGTGACCCAAAGGCGCGGTTTCGAGTGATTTTGAGCAGTTGTGGTGAAAAGATACTAGCCTAAAAACATATTTTATTCTGATATGTCTGTCGGGCAGTTGAGTTTAAAAAAAAAAAGATAGATCACGCCGGTATAAGTAATAACTGACATGAGAATCCATAGCTTTTCAGAATAATTCGACTTCCCGCACCTAAAGATTTAAACAGCAATTTCTAACCCGGTTTAACATGCTATATTTTAATGGAAAGTGGACAACGTAACCTAATTGAAAACAATAACCACAGTCTTCTTTAAAATTCATCTACCAAATGTTATTTTATACGTATACATTTTGCACCTCCAGAAAAGGATACTCATGTGTAGATCGACCAAGAAATTTTAGTTGAAAACTTAATCTTCAAAACTCGACCTATAAAGAAGTACGTACAATAATTTTCCAAAATTGTGTGTAATCATTTACCCAAAGTTTGATATTCCTGAAAATTTCACTATTATATTCTTAAAACTCTTTTAATATATGCATAATAATTGGTTTCTTGCACTTGGCTTTTTTTCTTTATTTTCGCCAACGATTTTCGAGCTCGCATTTCCCAATGCATAAGTTTTAAAGAAATTAATTTCAAGATTCATTAATTTCATGATTTTCACTTCCGTGTGTATACGTGTCATGTTTTTTGCAACCGCAATTGTCATCTACGAAATGTTCGTGCTCGTATTGCTCATTTCAATTTATAGCTGCCAACTGGTTAAATACGAGCATATATCTGATGTACAAAATTTCTCAACAGCCATTTCCAACGTGTACAGAACTACGAGGTCGGAGTCTTTCTGATATAAAGAGATATATTTAATTTTATCTCTGGCTTTATGCCGTGTCTCTTTGCGAAATTTGAATTTTAACCTAAGCTCTGTGAGCTTAAATTTACGTTATGTTTGCGTTAGGCACAATGCTGATTTCTATCGGAAATATCGAGCCCCCTCCCTCCCATAGCCGGGTGTTCTAATACACTAGCTAGGAATCATTCGTTCGGCATAGACACTTGTTCGACTTTAGCAGGAGGTACAGGTGACGATTTTCAGTTGCGTCTTTTTTCTGCCGTTTTTCCTTGGAAAAAGTTGCCTTAAATGTGGATCTTTTCACGGTCGTACCGGAATAATGTGAAAACACCCGGGACCTCAGTATAACCCCCAGGCACGTCACAGAGTGCACGTGTGGAATATTGCCCACAAGGAGATATAAGTAGCTGGCCAGAACAGTTGAGCTACAGTGCGTTACAACAGCAAAATGGGCGGAGAAAGTGATTTGACGGACGTTCGAAAAGGAAAGATCATAGGCTACCGTGTCAATGGTGGACACATCTTAGAAAGACTTCCTTGGCTCTTCGCGAGTTGATGTAGAAAGGGTGTACCAAGAATGGACCGCTGGCACAAGCGAGTACCTCACGATGCCATAACTGTGGAACCCCCAAAGGCCATCGACCCCAGAGGAAAATGCCGCTTCCGTCGACTACTAAAGGACAATCGACGCACTACAGTTCAGCAATTGACCACGCAAATGAAGCTGGGGCACCAAGGTGCGTTTACCCGATAACTGTAGATCGAACCCTGTGACGCATGTGTCTGCGGAGTCGTCGCTGCCTCAAGGCGCCAATGTTAACCCAGGGCCATCGGCAACGACGCTTGCAATTCTCATGGGACTACCAACATTGGACAAAGGAATAGTGGAAACAGTTTGCTTTTTCCGACGATTCGAGGTTTCTACTCCACAGAAAGGACTGGAGTTGGTGGATACGGCACCAGACACAGGATAAAAACTCCCGGACATGCTGGTCGGTCAAGTAGTGGCCATCGGTGGCAGTGTGGATATCTGAGGATCATTTCCTGGTATTACCTGGGACCACTGGCACCACTGTTTGGGGCCCTGAAAGCCAATAGTTACCTGTCCAACTTTGCTAACCACATGGATCACTTCATGGTTGCTGTTTATCCTGGTGGTGATGGTGTCTACCAACAATACAATGCGCCGCGTCTTGTCATTAATTTGGTGCGTGACTAGTTCCAGGAACACGCCCGCGGTGTTTCCGTTATTCCTTCTCCGGTGAAATCTCTAGTTCTCATTTCCATAGAGCCCGTGTGGGACTATTTCATCGACAGGTGCGACGTGCAGACGCACAACCACTTCATCAATTGGATCTCCGTGCTGTACCGAATGGTCACGTGTGCCTCGGGCAACCTTCCAGAACTTGATTGCCTCAATGCTAAGCCGTCTCGCTGCTGTCATCCGGGCCAAGGTTGGTTATCCCATTACCAGGTTGGTTTTCATACTATTCTGATACGACCCTGTACGCGAGTAGTTATTATGCAATAAGAGGTATATCCGTGCTATATACTGTATAAATATGTAGCCTGCGGAAATTCTAGAATTTTACAACTAGGAGAGCAGGAATTCCTTTTTTTTCAGTGTAGTGAATTTAAGGGTTCGTGTATTAAACACTTTATCGCAAACAGTACGTCACAAAAAGGAAGTTAAGTGCTCAACGTTCATCTCAGCTATTGAAGCGTTAACAAAAAATATCTCAGCCCTAGATCGGTGCTCGTCGCATTTATCCTAGTGCGAATATATGTTTTTGTCATTAAGTGACAGGAGGCGTTGCGGACCTGTGTTTATCCTTGGCTTTGCGAACGAACGTAGGATTCCATGTTCTTGAAGATGAGAAAACAAGAAGTGAAAATATCTTGTGAAAACTTTTAATTGTATTTAAGTAAGCATGGAATTCTTCGAAAAGCATTTATTAAATAAATATTATTTCCGTCCCATCTGCTGTAATGAATACACAAACAAATACAACATGAAATGATAAGTTCCGTTCATTCTGCTACTGCAAAAGAATCCTAGAATTCTAAGATCAAGGTGTATCATGATATCAAACAACTACAGAGGGAATTCCGGGGATGATCTCAGAAGTTCCTGTATCCCTCTGCCCCGGAGGCCAGGGGGACACAGGGTCTATTACACTCAACTTATATATACGGATTTTCATACGATCTGTAAGCTCCTACTTCTTATAAAAACATCATAATATCCAATACAAGAGGTCCCTGCTCCTGGTAAATAACTGGAGAGGGAAAACATTCTCAGAATCGAGTGGTCCACGATACCTCCCATCTGAACTCAACTGTAGATTTCTCGGATGCATGGAAAAAGTAATTGTAAGCCGAAGGCACTTTACCAGAACACTCAGTGCACTCAGACACAACTCCGCGGAGAAACGGCATTTGTTGTCCCAAACATTTTTTCACAGCTAGTAAATTTCATGAGTTCTTGTAGTACGAGCTGCCAAACCGTTTTGATGCGACCACGCAGTATTTTATCCACTTGAAATTGGCACTACTTGCTACATTGCTTTTTGAATGATATTCTAGCATGCGTCATCTTAATGCGGTGACACCATTCCTATTCGGCGGCGTATTGCTGCGTTATTATCATACACGGTCGAGTCACATTATTGGGATCAGCAGTTAATATCCAGAGTAACAGCCGTGTGCACCGCGAACATCAGCTAGACGGGCTGGGAGTGACTCAATAAGGTGCACGAAGGTGTTCAGAGGTATGTTAAGCCATGCTGAGTGCACTGCATCTGACAGCTGATGTAGGGGTGGAGGAACCATAGATCGAACTACACGATCGAGATCGTTCCACAGATGCTCAAATGGGTTTTAATCTGGGGAGTTAGGGGTCCAAGGAGGTGCTTTGAATTCTTCATCGTGCTCTTCCAACCACTGTCGGACATTTCTGGCGATGTGACACGTCGCATTGTCGTTATATAAGACCCCTTGCTCCCCAGGGAAGACAATCATCATGTACAAGTGTACGTGGTCTGCAAGAATGGATTTATAACGAAATTTGTGTATAGTGCCTTCCACAGTACTGAGCGGACACAGAAAATTTCACAAGAACATTCCTCAGACCATAATGCTGCTGCCCTTAACAGCTTCCGTTCTACCAGCAATGCTTGAATAATGTTTGTTCTCCGATGTTTCTCGCCTTACACGCTGACGTCCATCTATTCGATCAAGCAGAAAACGTGACTCGTCCGAGAAGGCAATCCGTTGCCAGTCAGCGCAATTCCAACTTCGACGCTTCCGTGCAAATGTAAGACTTTCCAGCCGATGCACTTTCGTTAGCATAAGGGCAGTGACCATCCGTCTGCAATGGAGCCCCATACGCAGCAGGGATAACTGAACTGTGGTTTTAGACACACTTCCGTTGGCTTCTTGGTTTTATTCGGATAGTGAGTTTCTCCGCTGTAGCGTGTCGATAGGCACTGACACACCTTTGAAGCCGACGTTCCTATCTCACGTGAATGGCACGTGGTGCTCCGCAGTTTCACGTCACTTATTCGCATTGGTGCCATTTCTCCAATCCCCATACACTTTAACCACAGCAGCAGGTGTGCAATTCACGAACTACTGCCGCCCTTGGGTCCTAAAGCTGATTATCATCCATTTTTGCAAATCTGATAAATCGCTAATGTAATTCAACTGTTTACGTGCATGTCCATACCAACAATTATTAAATTATGTTGTGTGGTTTTTTGCGTTATTCATGATTTTTTAGTTGTGGCGTTAATTAATTTTGGACACCAGTGTATTGTCAATTCAGTTTTAATGGGCATTCGAATTAAAGAACACCGTTTTCGAAGAGTTTTCATATTTTCAATATTCTTTATGAATACATAGTTTGAACTCTGAGTGTCACTATGTATCGTACGATGTATGTGGAAGGAGAAAAAATGACTGAAGGTTGAAATGAAGACAAAAAGGAAGGGGATGGGGAGAACATGTGTAGTTGAAGTACTTTTCCTTCGATCACCAGAAGATAATTTTATAGCAGTATAATTCCCGTAGTGGCACACAATATTTTCCATACTTTCAATACCTTTTCTTTCAAATAAGCATTTTATTTCTTTTCGATTGAAGAACAGTGAAATTCAGTTCATTACTACTAAAATTATTAGTTGTGGAACATTTACTCAAAATCTTCCCTGGCTCATTTTTTTTATATACCTTTCCGTATCTGTAAAAATATTTTAATGTTCACTATTACTGCTGTTCTAAATTTTGCTTTCATATGCGTAATGTATCAATCACATTGCTTTTACAAAAATTGGCTTATTCTAAAATCACAGCTTTTGCCTTCATTCGGGTAATTAGACCGGTAATTCGAGGCTGTACATCACGAACATCAGTCAAATATTTTCAATGCGGATTCAACCAACTTTTCGCTTTTCTTTGAAGCTACTAATTCGTTTCCTTCGAATTCCATTGTCGTCTCCACATATTTGAATTTTTAAACAATCCATTTTAGAAAATTATTTAATGCTCATTAGTAATATACCATTCATTTTTCAAAATTTATGGTAATTCCAAAGTCGCACCATCCTGCCCAATTGCAGACAGTACACATTCGAATTGATTGTTTGGTTCCGTGGTAGAAGCTTAAAAAACACTACACCTTTAAAATCCCACCACACTGAGACCAGAACCTTGCGCTGATGATTGTCTGCTTTGGATGTCGTTTGAGTCGAAGCAGCACGTCGGGACCTAGACCGTTTGCGCAGCAGATTGTTGTACACAATCTACTTTTCGTCACCAGTTATCAGTCTCTTCAAAAAGGATCGTTTTTCTCACGTTTAATGAGCATATCGCAGAAGTTTATAAGCGCCGTTAATTGAACGTCTTTGAGTTCATGAGGAACTTACACATCGAGCTTGCTTACGTATCCCAACTTCTTCAGATGGTCGTGAACGCTTGAATGATTAATGTGCAATGTTTCTGCAATCTATCGTGTCCTGTAATGTGGGTTTGACTCGATCAATGACTTGATTTGGTCGTCATCAACCTCGGTGGGCATCCCGGACCGAGGGTCATCGTTGAGATCAAAATCACGAGAACGGAATTTTGCGAACCACCTCTGGCACTGACGTTCTTGTAGAGGATTACAACTGTACACTTTACACAACTTTTCACAAGCTTGACGCGCGTTCTCCCTTATACGAAAGTAAAATATGGCGAAAATGCACAGTTTGGTCTTCCATCTTCAACTTGATGTCAAATCTCAGCAAATCAACCAAATTGCTCACTCTTCCATTTAGACTGCAGCTAGAACTGACACCTGTCGAATGCCATAGAGATTACAGGCTGCGAATGGCACTAGTACTTTCAAAACCGCCATCGGGTGCCAAAATACGTCATGACTTTTCCGACCACCAATAGTGAATTTCTTCTTAAAGGACACTAAAAAGTTCAATTTTGGATCGCTTTCATCGATGATAGAACAGGGATAATTTATTTCAAACTCCTATTGCTCATTTCCTGATATACTTTCTGTTGAACTGTACCTATTTAGCGTATGAAATTCCGAGAGCTTTTGTACAACTACAACGGTTTAAGAAGTCTACTTATAAAAGAAAGATATAATTCATTACCCTAAGCAACTGCAAAGTTCTGCGAAAACCGACAGGTAACATGCTCTGATTTTTTTAGACTAATATGTGTCTCCTATTTTTGTTTCACTTGCATGATTTGCTTTTCTATCCGCAGTGCGTACTCCAAAACGCGTGTGGTAGGCCATAAAAATTCGATAATTCAATTACAGTCTAATTAGTCAAAATAACATAAAATTGCACGTACAACTCGCTTGTCCTTTTCCTGAGGAATGAGCTAATACAATTTAGCTTTTCGGGATGAAAAATTACCGCACGCACAATTTACACAGCATTATTTTTATTTTATATGTATTTATTTTAGCAGATAATTTACCGCACATTAGTTTACTGATTTGATTTGTCTTTTGTGCGAGGATTGTAGAGTAGGCAGCAGGCGCGAGAAATATTATTTTTCCAAAAAAGCTTGTATTTATTCGCAGATTCCATGCGGTTATCACTTTTCAAACAGAAACATCAAAGATAAAATTGAAATTATTTAATGGGCCAAATAGAATGGCCACAAATGATTTAATTTCTTCCCACTAAACACACGCGTTATGGACGTTTTACATCGATACATATATGTGTGTTGTGATAAAATATCTGCAGTTTCTCCTTCGAAAAATATACGCTCAGGAATTTTCAAATCATTGATTCGGTAGTGTTACGCAAAGGTAGTAAACATTTGGGTTTGGAAGAGAAAGCAAAATTATTTTGCTACTGTAACATTGGGTCCGGAGGAGTTCTACAATGATGGAATATCTCAGAAGTCACAAGAAATGAGCATGATGGGTAAGCAATCTACGAAATCGAACAAGCCAGTAATTAATTTCTGGCCAATGTCGGGTAGGGGGTTTATCGAACCGAAAGGTCAGAATACGAAGTTATCTCGAAGTGCGTGTGATAGCAGGTTCATTTTTGGACTGCATTCCATGCCTAGTCCTGCAGTTCTGTCCGGTTTGATCTTCGACTTGACATACCCAAAAACATCTCTGGCCAGTCGAATACTATTTCTTGTGGTAGCCATGAAAGGGATAACGCAACTTGCTTAATTCAAAATTATAAATGTCCGGCATCAACTGAATGTATATCTTGTTGGTTCCATAATGTTTTATCGCTATTTTTAAATCAACTGTAACAAATCAATTTACCATTTTTGTTTTTGGGAGATGGGTGGATGAAATTGGTAACACTGAAATTTTTAATTTTTAAAATTTTTTAATTTTTAACGCATTGGCAGTGAAAATGTAACAATGTTTATTTTACTGTTTGCGTTGTCTGTGTTTGCAGAGATGAACCTGAAAGTGCAAAAAGGAATTTTGGTTGCATGTGTAAAGCATGTGTTACACTAAGCACAGTAATATTGTACTCGTCCTTTCTTTCCGCCACAATAAGAACCAGGAACGTTTCTACCCTCAGGCTAGGCTGAGGTGGATACAAGTTCTAAGGAAACAGGTAATAGACAACCCCTTACTCAATGAAATTTTTCTGCCACACAAGGAATTTAGGTTTTTGGAGCTTTATTTTTTGATCATAAATGGGAAAGATAAGCACCTTTTCAAACTGGTATAAACAGTATACAAAAATTTAAATCAGACATCCTGATGGAAAATTATTCAAGTAGAGGGCTGCTTAGAATAATTGATTTAGGTATCAACAAAATAATTCACAGTTTTTTTTTCAGCCCTTACGGGTAAATCACAACCCTGAATATTTTACATTTCTACACTAAGCAGATAAGAACTTGCTAACTACTTTAAATGCTATCACTGCATTCCACACACAATTTTTCAATGAATATTAACAAGGTAAGCTGATATGGATAAAACTGCATAAATATACACATGCTAAAATTATTTTTGAATTTTGCTGGATATTACTGAAATTTACTATTTTCCTGTGAGTGCACTCATTACATCACTTCTATAATTTATAACAAATTCAGCATGCAAGGCTAAGCCAGTGTTAAATAAGAATTTGAATTCTCTATGTACTCATTTTTGCTGATGAATTCAGAAAGCCCTGGGATTCAAAACTTAAGGTGAATTTCGCTGAGGTACACTTGTGTTAGCCTATCCATTCCCACATCTTGATTAACGTATGTACACTTCTACATTTTCAAATATATATATATATATATATCACGATTCAACATGAAGAAAAAAAAATCACTTGGTATTGCAACTGTATGTGTACCTGGCCCTTGCTAGTATATCAAACTGATTCAACAAAAGAAAATCTTATGTTTACATGTCATTTACTCCGCTTAATAAAAAAAAAGAAAAAGAATATTAAAATAACTTTCTCCCTTTGACTCTCCTTGATGATTATCCCACTGGAGACCTCTCTCTCTCTCTTGCTTACTATTCATTGGTTGAATTTAAATTTTATATTTTCTCAAAAAGAAACAAAGGATACTGCCTATTTGTCAAACCGACACGAATTCACATATTCAAGAGTACCAAACTTAAAATAACAACACATTTATACTTTTTTTCTAGACTGCTGTATATGGCCAACTACTTTAGCTGAGGCCTGTAGAAAAATGTTGACGCCGAATAAGTTCCTCACTGGAGAAAATTTTTTTGAAAACAGATAACCTTGATTTCCTTCAAACGCGGGTTGGTTCGTCCCATCGGTGCAGATAATGAAAAGTTCTAGGTTCTAGATTTTTCGAGCCGAAAGTCTTCTAAGGGGGATATTTCACCACATTAGGGATGTCTTCTACTGGTGATAGGTCCTGCCATCTTGTCCCGGAAGGTGGAGGAAAGATGATTATTTCAGGAAAGAAACAGGCACAGTAGTTTGCAGCAGAAGTACGTGTTCCTAGAAGCTTGACATCCTACTTTGGACCAAACCTCGTGGTCTCCGGGAGATTTGGGCTGCGAAGCTGGTCCTAGCCGGGAAGGAAAAGATTTCCGCTCTACGGCAGAAATAAGTCCGGGTGAGCTCCATGATGAATCTAGTGTACCGAGGGCATTTGGCCTGAATATCCAATTCACCGGTCACGTGGCCTGTTGTTAGGCCTCCACTTGTATGACAGAAATACAAAGGATCAAGAAATGTTTGGCTGGCGGGTTCCGCTTCATATTACATCAAGCATCAGGAAGCCAAAACGTCTTGTCAGTGGGACATTCACGAGAGATAGTGACGAACTCAGCGGCAACACAGTAACTCTTGATCTCACTCCTGCCTGGCAGAAAAATCACGTGTCCGACTCGTGCAGTGGGGGTGTTAAATATGTCATTGGCTGGAGGATTCCTACAGCAACAACCTGCTTCTAAGAAAAAGATGATGCATCTCCGTTTCCCCAAACTCGGCGGCCTCAAGGTCAGAAAATTCCGTTGGCTTGACCATTCCCCCTTCTGTGACACCCCGATGGACGCTGCGTTCCAAGAAAAACTACTTCCGACCAACTTTCTTTCTCACGAGATTTGACAGAGAGAAGAAAGTGAAAAAAAATGACGTGTTATGCACAATTAATATTTTTTCTTCCCTGATTTGCTTAGCAAAGCGTGGCTTGTCTTACATGCTTTACAAAACCCTAAAATACATACACAGGCAGGCAGATGAAAATGATTTTACAAAGTTATCATTACAAGTAGAAATGAATCAGTGCAGATGCAAAAAAAAAAGTATTTTAAAATAATTTGCTTTTTAACATGTTTTTGTTTTTTCTTCTTTTCTTTAAGCTTTTTTTCTACCGAAAATCAACCAGGTAACACTTTAAACCTTAATTTACGCCCTTAAATATATACAGACGAACATTTCCTCTCCTTGAATCCATGCTGAGCTCGTTTTGCATGGAATATTAAAAAGGAAGGGAATAATATATATATACATGCATACTATTACCACCACCAACACAGTTGACAACGTAAGGACAAAAATGATTATTATAACTTATTTCACAACAGCAACTCTGAAACCATTTCGAGGCAGATTCTTCCCGGAATGAAACAAATGAATACCCGCCATTTCCACTAGAATTTACAAATTTGAAACAATACGCTAGGAATTACAACTAATGCTTTTTTTGAATCTCGGCACACCAGAAAAACGTTCGATCCCATCAACACCAAACCAAAAGGGCATACACATACATGACATTTTCACTCTACTACTCAACATACACACTCATGCCAGAAATATTGAAACACTCAAAAAGGAAGTTGAGAAGGATAAGAAAAAAAAAGAAGGGTTTGAAGAGTGAATGGAAATTAAAGAATTTCATAACTTTTTCTTGACTTCCCTGGGGAAAATGAAACGAAACTTCAGAAGATGTAGAAAATTGATTCGAGTTCCCAACTAAAATTTTCGGGGTCGATGGCAAAATAAAGACAAAAAGAACTGCGCATCATTCTTTGCCTTTTTCTTCTCATCTTGTCCCGAAGAGAATCCAAATGCGTGATGGGAGCCTATTTTCCCTTCTAAAAATGAGATGGCCAGTCTCCTTTTCCAGAAGTTGAAAAATGACGACACATCAATAATGCTGTAGCTAAAATCAATCTTTCAGATGTTGTAAACTTATAAACTATTGGTTGCAGACAGAAAATGATACCTGTTGCTATTATTTCTAACCCAGAAATAAAACCGAACTTAGATTTGGGTTCGACAAGAGATTAAGGGAACTTAGATAAGGAAAAATCTTCTTACCAATGCCAATGTCCAAATTCTAAAAGAGAAAATGAACATTTCTGCATACCATTTGTAATTTGATCAACGTTTATTGTTGTTGATTCGTTTTTCCTTTGTAGGTAAGGTTCTGAAACGTTTTTCCTTGTATAGGTAATGTTTTCAATCGTTTGTCTTTTGTAGGTAAGTCACAAATTAAGGAGGAGTATCGTATTATGCATATGGTTTTTCAAACGAAAAAACATCTTCAATTCTCAGAGTTCTTTGCAATTACATTAATTTTCATTTCTTATTTGTAAATAAATATGCAATAGGATACAAATAGGTTTGTAAAGGAAAACCTAAAACATAACGTTTTTTGAAACATGATTATCTTTTGTTATCTGCACATTCGTATCTGCTGAAATGTTGCATGATAAGGAGGAAAATGTACATTGTTGAAACTCAGCCGTATTGATTTTTAAAGCCATGAGTTGTTCATTTCAATTTTAAAAAAACTAATAATTTGATTTGTGCAGTAGCGATAAGAAAATTTGTTTATAAAGTATTTATGAAAAATCCCGGCATACCACTTTGCACAGAGAAAAAATGTTCAAAATCACGCCGCTGCTGATATATGCAATTACGTCCATTGTAATGTCGGAAATATTATTATCTATACGTTAAAACCGCAAGAACTTTAGAATTTCGAAATTGTTGCCAGTGAGGGAACGTTTGTAATTGTAGGTCTTCCGTTAAAACTCTTTCACTACCACAGCGCCCGAAACGCCCTAACAGGCAAACTACCTCAACCTACCAAAACGCCCTTCTACAGTAAGTACGATTTCCTACCACCACCTGTTCTTTGAATGTACACGTCCTTTGCTGGATTAGTGGAAGTCACAAGCAGTCACCATTGTTTTCATTAAAGAAATAAGTAAAGAAAGCTTTGGCATACCCCTGGGCGATATTGATTACTCTCGTGACATCGCAAGCTTCTCCGGGGAATAATCCTGCCATCGACCCTCAAAAATGTCTAAGGGTCAATGCACATCAAGACAACGGATCGGAAGTTGTGTGA